>CM051002.1:20909618-20914618 GCA_027704905.1 Muraenolepis orangiensis | reverse complement strand
GTGTGCTGCAGTGTGAGTGGGTTGCAGTGTGAGTGTGTGTGTGTTACAGTGTGTGTGTGTATGTTACAGTGTGTGTGTGTGTGTGTGTGTGTGTTTACGTGTGTGTTTGTGTGTGTACGTGTGTGTACGTGCGTGTGAGTGTGTGCTGCAGTGTGAGTGTGTGCTGCAGTGTGAATTAAGTGTGTGTGTGTGTGTGTGTGTGTGTGTCCCTCAGCCTCCATCGTGATCGGGAAGTGGTGGTGTGAAATGGAGCCGTGTCTGGAAGGGGAGGAGTGCAAGACTCTGCCTGACAACTCTGGATGGATGTGCTCCTCTGGAAACAAAATCAAGACCACCAGGGTGAGACCACACACACACATGCACATATTCACACACATGCACATATGCATAGATGCACACACATACACACAGGCTCCAGGGCTGTTATTGGTCGTACCCTGTGAACAAGTCAGTGGTTTAATAACAGTTCAGTCCTTAAAGACAGAACTACTGCGTTACTCGACTGACTGATTGACTGACTTGAAGTCTCATCGTCTCATCATTTCACGTTAAACACGTCTCCAGACCCGAGGGGTTCAAAGGTTGTGAGCAGAACACACACGTGTGTTACCACGTGACACGCAGGGAGAACCACGCTGGGAGAACCACGCTGGCCAACGTTGTGATACTGTGGCTTTGTCGTGAAGAACAGATAAGATACAACAGATAGGAACCAAAGATACACAAAATAAAACATAGGCAGATGTTAAATAAGACCTAAAACAGACAGCTGGGCTGAGCCTCTCAGACACTAGAACCTCTCAGAGACTAGAACCTCTCAGAAACTAGAACCTCTCAGACACTAAAACCTCTCAGACACTAGAACCTCTCAGAGACTAGAACCTCTCAGAAACTAGAACCTCTCAGACACTAGATCCTCTCAGAGACTAGAACCTCTCAGACACTAGAACCTCTGATACACTAGAACCTCTCAGACACTAGAACCTCTCATACACTAGAACCTCTGAGACACTAGAACCTCTGAGACACTAGAACCTCTCAGAATCTAGAACTTCTTAGAAACTAGAACCTCTCAGACGCTAGAACCTCTCATACACTAGAACCTCTCATACACTAGACCTCTCATACACTAGAACCTCTAATACACTACAACCACTCAGACACTAGAGCCCCTAAGACACTAGAACCTCTCATACACTAGAACCTCTCATACACTAGAACCTAGAACCTCTTATACACTAGAACATCTCATACACTAGAACATCTCATACACTAGAACCTCTCAAACAATAGAACCTCTCAGACAATCGAACCTCTCATACACTAGAACCTCTCATACACTAGAACCTAGAATCTCTCATACACTAGAACATCTCATACACTAGAACCTCTCAAACAATAGAACCTCTCAGACACTAAAACCTCTCATACACTAGAATCGCTCAGACACTAAAACCTCTCAGACACTAGAACCTCTCATACACTAGAACCTCTCAGACACTAAAACCTCTCAGAGACTAAAACCTCTCAGACACTAGAACCTCTCATACACTAGAACCTCTCAGACACTAGAACCTCTCATACACTAGAACCTCTCAGACACTAGAACCTCTCATACACTAGAACCTCTGAGACACTAGAACCTCTCAGAGTCTAGAACCTCTTAGAAACTAGAACCTCTCAGACGCTAGAACCTCTCATACACTAGAACCTCTCATACACTACAACCACTCAGACACTAGAGCCCCTAAGACACTAGAACCTCTCATACACTAGAACCTCTCATACACTAGAACCTAGAACCCCTCATACACTAGAACATCTCATACACTACAACATCTCATACACTAGAACCTCTCAAACAATAGAACCTCTCAGACAATTGAACCTCTCATACACTAGAACCTCTCAGACACTAGAACCTCTCAGACACTAGAACCTCTCATACACTAGAACCTCTCATACACTAGAACCTCTCAGACACTAGAACCTCTGAGACACCAGAACCTCCCTTACACTAGAACCTATCAGACACTAGAACCTCTTATACACTAGAACCTCTCATACACTAGAACATCTCAGACACTAGAACCTCCCTTACACTAGAACCTCTCAGACACTAGAACCTCTCATACACTAGAACCTCTGAGACACCAGAACCTCCCTTACACTAGAACCTCTCAGACACTAGAACCTCTAGGCAACCATCAAAAACATCAATATATATTTTAAATATAAATACAGTATATATATATATATATATATATATATTTTTTTTTAGATATGACCTCATTATTATTAAGTTATTAACACATTGTTAACATTGTAACATGTATGTTGCCATGGTACAATGTTGTAATACATATGTTGTCCTGATATTTGTTAGAACCATTTTATTGTTAACAGGTTACCATATTATGACCTTGTCAAACTATTAGTTAGATATAACCCAGATATTTCCAAAATATTAATTAGTAATTACATAGTATTACTTTAGTATATGACCTCTTAATTAACACACTATAACCTCACTGTGACCATCATTTGTGCTACCCATCGGAGAAAATATATGATACAGTGTTATAATTACTATATGACAATAAACTGTGGTTGCAGAACACCCAGCCATACTCGCCCTTTTAGCTCACTGCGAAGGAGGGACAACAAAGCTTCACTGATTCTTCTGTAAAGGTGAGTGTCTCTTTCCCGCCTCTGCTCTCTCTCTCTCTCTCTCTCTCTCATATTCATGTCCATGTTTACATGCTGTGCTAATTAAGCAGGTGAAACAGTGGCTGAACGCCTCACTGCCCACACACTAAATATCCTCTGCAGAGAGCCGGCAGGACACGCATAAATATAAATTCCACTCACGTTATCATTATATCTACGGTTACCTGTCACATATGGGCTGTCCGTCCCATTTGAAATTACCATAAGATGCATATGATGCAAGATGCATATTATATGTATAAGATGCATATTATATGAGCTTATGCACACACAACGCACACCAGCACACACACACACAACGCACAAACACACACACACACACACACACACACACACACACACACACACACACACACACACACACATACAGAGGCCAGCCCCTGGTCAGTGTGTAATGGAAGATAATATTACTCGTTAGCCAATCCCATCACACACTAATCTGTGTGTGTGTGTGTGTGTGTGTGTGTGTGTGTGTTTGATCCCCCTCCAAGGGGCTTGTGGAGGGGCTGCTATCAGCTGATACACAGCCCACTACACCTCTCTCTCTCTCTCTCTCTCTCTCTCTCTCTCTCTCTCTCTCTCTCTCTCTCTCTCTCTCTCTCTCTCTCTCTCTCTCCCTCTCTCTCTCTCTCTCTCTCTCCCTCTCCTTTAAGTGAACCCCCTGTTTCATCTTGAATTCGACTCCCATCAGATTATATCCTTCCTATATCCTTCCTGAAAGTTGTTTGTCATCCTTTGAACTACCACCGGTGTTGTGTGTGAGCAGTATAATGACAGATGCTGTGTATGAACTATGATACACACCGTGGCGTAATACTAGAAGTACTATATATATATATATAGAGAGAGAAAGAGAGAGAGAGAGAGAGAGAGAGAGAGAGGGAGGGAGAGAGAGGGAGGGAGGGAGAGAGTATATATTCTCTCTCGCGGACAAAGATAATCAACATCAAGCACCACGGAGATCCACACATAGAAAGGTATCTGTGTCTAAATACAAACTCTCCACACTAATTGGGTTCGCAGTGTGAACAGAGGTATTCCAGAGTGTGTAAGTGTGTGTGTGTGTGTGTGTGTGTGTGTGTGTGTGAAATTGCTCCAATTAGTAGAACCTGGGTGTGTGGAAGCCTTTTATTACTCCATCATGTCTCCATCCGGGGTCCCTCTCATCCCTGTCCCCTGTCCCGTGAGCCCTTGGTTCACAGACCCCTGGCGGCCGCCTACCCGTTGTGGCATCACGAGGGCACAGGTTATAGAGGGGTGCTATATTCCCCTGGTGGACCAGCTGCAACATCCCAAAATGGCCACCGGTCCACAAACTACATCTCCCAGCATGCCCCACAACTCTGACAGGTGTAGGTGCTTAAGCCACCTAATTGAAGCCGCACTGGGGAAACAGACAAAAGCCCAGACTCTCAGCAGAAGAGGGAGAACCGGGGAGCACATGGCTGGAAGGAGCTGGAGACACGTGTAGAAAAGCCTCCAAAGAGAAGGAAAGTCTAATTATTTTTGATGAACTGTGCTTGGGGAAAAAGCCCTTTGTGAGGAAATAAAGCCTATTTTTATTTAAACTTGACTATTTTTACCTGTTTTGCCTGGAACTCTGCACCGCCCAACACTAGCCCGCTGAGACGGCCTCTCATGATGCTACACCGTCCAGTGAGGTTCTCCCGCCAGGTGCTTCACACGCCATCTGGGTGCAAAACAAAACACACCCAACGGTGACCTACTGGGAGGTGTGTCCGCAGCGGCTCTCCGTGTGCACTCAGACTGAACTACGGTGCTCTCACTAAACCCCTCTCGCTGAGGCGCTTGTCCTTGGCTGCTTTTACTTAACGGGACAATGAGTCGATTGCAACCTTAATGCAGCCAACAAATTAGGATGCAGACGGCTCGCTTCTCACAGGAGATCGGCGGGAAATCCTCCAGCAAGGATCACTCAGGAGACGAGAAGCAGAGGACAAGTCTAAATAAAGGAAGACACGTGCACACGCGCGCACACAAACACACACACACACACACACACAAGCACGCAAGCACGCAAGCACTTGCACACACACAGCATTTGCATTTATCTCACTTTTTTCCTCTCTAACAAACCTGCAACCCTCCTCTGCCTCACTTACAAACCTCTGGTGGGTTCTTGCGCTGGTTCTAGCACAGGTCAATCTCGGCTGTTACACAGAGCTAACATTTAACATCTATATATCTATATGTATATAGATATATAAATATATATACAGGTCTCCCTAGGACATTCAGATGTAAATGAT
>CM051002.1:20884618-20904618 GCA_027704905.1 Muraenolepis orangiensis | reverse complement strand
TGCTACAAACACCTTGTTGTCCTCAGGGAACGGAGGCAGCGGATCACTAACCACACAGACAACATCTCTCACTTTAGATTTTTTTTACCTTTTTTATTGATCAAGTGATCAAACAGAATTATGTTTCTGAGTTGTATTATGAGTGTGTTACGTTAAGTAAGCCACCAAGCCGCGCGCTGAGGCTGAGGCCTATCCATGACGGAGGGACCCGCTGTAATCCGCTGCTGGAGAACAACACGCATGCCTGCCTTTTAGCGCGTGGCGGGGAGAGCCCGCACCGCCGTCTGTGACAGCAGAGCCTCTCCCTGCTTTATTTCGTCCTTATTCTTGAGTTATTTTTCCGAGCCCGGCCCATAATCTCTGGCAGGGTTGTAACTCTGGGCTTCTCTGCATAATGAGCGGCGGTGATGACCGTGAGTCCCCCTTCACACCCAGCACCCGCTGGAACCGGGCTCCAAAAAGACCCATAAATGACACCAGAACTTCCTCTGGGTAACGGCCGTCCGGGGCTGAAACAGACCGCGTTGATGGCAGGGTCATTAGCAGAAGGCCATCTTACTATGAAACGTAATGATGGGCAAATTAATGGGCAGGTTTTAAGGTTCCTGACTTCCTTCTCATGGCGGGGAAACATGGTCAGTAAATCAGCGGAAGCTCATCGCAGTCGCCCTAAAACTGTCAGCTGGTGTGAAATACAACAGAGGAGAGACGGATCACCTTTTAGCACCGCGCAAATCGAGGTCAAAATCTGAAAACCCAACGGTGCAAAAAAAATCCCCCCCGATTCGTATTATTATTATACATGACCAACCATTTTCAAAGTTTGAAAAGTTTTAGGCACCGACAACAAAGAAGGAATTTGTCCAAAAAGATGAAAAACAAGGTGTTTGTGGGGGGGGGGGGGGGGGGGGGGGCACCGGCAACTGAGGACCGGAGACCGGAGACCACCGATACATCGCCGTGACGACCGGCGCCACACGGTGATGCATGCTGCCCCGCCTCGACCTGCGATCTCCCCCACTCAAAACACATTTCACTCTCTCTCTCTCTCTCTCTCTCTCTCTCTTCCTGACAGCGGGTCCTGTGGTCCAACACTGACATCCGTCTTGTTCCCCATGAACGGGCTGCGTGTGCTACATGACAGGAGCTCTCTCCTGGAAAGGGGAGTCGAGCGGCGGCCCTCCTCCTCCTCCTCCTCCTCCTCCTCCTCCCTCCACCTCCTCATCCTCCTCCCCCCCACCTCCTCCTCCTCCACCTCCTCCTCCTCCTGGGAGATCTGAAACCTCACACACTTTCCCATTAAACAGGGAGCATTGCTCATGCCGATGTCTCCCCACAGCCCCAGACATGTCAGCTCACTGTTCCTCCATCAAGAGTCGCTCCAGAGAGAGAGTGAGTGACCTGCCACTCACATGGAGGGAGAGAGAGAGGGCAGAAGGAGGGAGAGAGAAAGAGAGAGAGGGAGAGAGAGTGACCTGGTACTCACATGGAGGGAGAGAGAGAGAGGGGAGAAGGAGTGAGAGAGAAAGAGAGAGAGTGAGTGAGTGACCTGGTACTCACATGGAGGGAGAGAGAGAGGGCAGAAGGAGGGAGAGAGAAAGAGAGAGAGGGAGAGAGAGTGACCTGGTACTCACATGGAGGGAGAGAGAGAGGGCAGAAGGAGGGAGAGAGAAAGAGAGAGAGGGAGAGAGAGTGACCTGGTACTCACATGGAGGGAGAGAGAGAGAGGGGAGAAGGAGCGAGAGAGAAAGAGAGAGAGTGAGTGAGTGACATGGTACTCACATGGAGGGAGAGAGAGAGGGGAGAAGGAGGGAGGGAGAAAGAGAGAGAGAGAGAGAGAGAGAGTGACCTGCCACTCACATGGAGGGAGAGAGAGAGGGGAGAAGGAGGGAGAGAGAAAGAGAGAGAGAGAGAGAGAGAGAGAGAGAGAGAGAGAGAGAGAGAGAGAGAGAGAGAGAGAGAGAGAGAGAGAGAGGAGAGAGAGAGAGAGAGAGAGAGAGAGAGAGAGAGAGAGAGAGAGAGAGAGAGAGAGAGAGAGAGAGAGAGTGAGTGACCTGGTACTCACATGGAGGGAGAGAGGGGAGAAGGAGGGAGAGAGAAAGAGAGAGAGGGAGAGAGAGTGACCTGGTACTCACATGGAGGGAGAGAGAGAGTGGAGAAGGAGGGAGGGAGAGGGAGAGGGAGAGAGATGGAGAGAGAGAGGTAGAGGGGAAGAGAGGGAGTGATGGAGAGAGAGTCATTGAGGGAGAAATATGGAAAGAAATTGAGAGACAGTTATGGGGGGAGAGAGAAGGTGGAAGGATAGAGAGAGGGAGGCTAGAGAGAGGTAGAGAGAGAGCGCGAGGTGGGAGAGAGAGGATAGAGAGAGGGAGGATAAAGAGAGAGGGAGGGTAGAGAGAGAGGGAGGATAGAGAGCAAGGGAGGATAGAGAGAGAGAGAGAGAGAGAGAGAGAGAGAGAGAGAGAGAGAGAGAGAGAGAGAGAGAGAGAGAGAGAGAGAGAGAGAGAGAGAGAGAGAGAGAGAGAGAGAGAGAGAGAGAGAGAGAGAGAGAGAGAGAGAGGGGAAGAGAGAGAGAGAGAGAGAGAGAGGGGAAGAGAGAGAGGGAGTGAGTGACCCGTCATTCCACATCACAGTCCTGTTCTCCAGAGGTGGAGTGAAGGTTCTAAAGAGAGTTCTAGTGAACTAAAGAACCTCTCTGTCAGCAGGTGTCCAACATGTACAACACATCACACAGATAGAAGGGGAATGACAATGTTTTATCTATCAGATAGCTATCATTTATATCTATCTATCATACAGTATGTATATATATTTGTATATCAGCTTTATACATCATATAGTTATATATATATATATATATATATATATCTTTATATCATATAGCTATCATATATCTATCTATCTTTCTATCTATTTATCTATCTATCTATCTATCTATATATATGTGTGTGTGTCTCTCTCTTTCTCTCTTCCTCTATATATATATGTATATATATGTATGTACTGTATATCATCTATATATATCATCTAGTTATATCTATATATCTATCTTTATATCATATAGCTATGACCCAGCGAGACAGGCAAGCCAAATGTGCCAGAGAACCCAGAAGAAGAGACAGGACACCCAAAACAACGGATAATGTCTTTACTGAAAGATCCACGAACTCAAAACAACAGGGTAGGGTTGGATAGGTTACGAGGTCTGGTCGACATGGGGAGATGCTCCAGAGGGTGGAACACGGGGGGGGGGGGGGGGGGATAGGACGAGAGCTGGAAACACAGGTTCTCGAGTAGGAGGGAGCCATAAGGTTCTCAACGGGGAGATGGTCCTTGGAGCAGGGGGGGGGGGGGGAGCGTAGGACGAGACGCAGCTGGAGACACAGGTTCTCAAGTAGGAGGGAGCCATAAGCTTCAATAATCTCAATAATCAAGCGCCCGACATCGGTCTTCGGCAGCCTTAAGAAGGGTAGATCCCAGGTGGTCATTAGCCTCAGCAGGCCCAATTATGATGGGCAACACCTGGGATTGATTAGAGCGTGGGGGCACAACAATAGCTATCATATCTATCTATCTATCTATCTATCTATCTATCTATCTATCTATCTATCTATCTATCTATCACCCTCTCGCTCTCTCTCTCTCTCTCTCTCCTCTCTCCTCCTCTCTCTCTCTCTCTCTATATATATTTCTATGTACTGTATATCATCTATATATCATATAGTTATATCTATCAATCTATCTTTATATCATATAGCTATAGACTGTTTTTACATATTTTACATATTACATATAGGCACTTTACTGCAGTTGCAACCAGTTGCACTCTGGTTAGATGCCAAATTCCTTTCGATGTACTGTACTGTGCTGTACACTGACAATACATTTGAATCTAATTTGAATCTAAAAACATACATAGTTATACCTATCTATCTATCTATCTATCTATCTATCTGTGTGTGTGTCTCATATATATATCTATTTATTTATATTTATTTATTTACCATATGGACAGTCCAGCCTGAGACGCCTGCAGCAACATGGAAGCAGAATGTGCTCTCGTGCTTCCTCAAAAAGAACAGCCCACACACACACACACACACACACACACACACACACACACACACACACACACACACACACACAGTACATTGGTAGCACTGCTCGCGAAGGCCGTCTTTATGAATTGGAAAAAACAGCAAGAACTGCTCTGCACGAACAATGAGCCAAAAGTATCCCGAGAACAGTATTGCATGTAGCATTAAATGTAGCATAACATGTAGCACATTATAACATGTAACACGTTACAACATGCAGCACAATATAGCATGTAACACATACATAACATGTAGCATTGAATAACCTGTTGAAATGTGCCACATGTTATAAGTACCTTTGCAGACTCTTTTTATTACAGTTTGCTACCCCTGGCCAAAGTTTGTGTTCACCAATCTCACGCTTACAGAGCTCCGCTTCCAGGGATGTGATTGGTCGAAATCACAACCAGAGAGAGTCTATTGTTCCTAAAGAAAGAAGCACCGGATGGGATCACATGGTGTCTGTTGTTGGACCATTTGTCCTCATTAAGTCTGATCGACCGGTCTAATGGCATTATCATCCACGGTAGCACTTAGATTAGATCACAGAGGAACACAAATTAAGACAAACAACACCGTTATCAATTTAAATTGTCGCTTTCAACCACCAATTACACAGTAATCACTGACTAACTCTGAGGCCTTTAATATCTACTGACCCAGGACCAGAACTAGTCTTTAATATCTACTGACCCAGGACCAGAACTAGTCTTTAATATCTACTGACCCAGGACCAGAACTAGTCTTTAATATCTACTGACCCAGGACCAGAACTAGTCTTTAATATCTACTGACCCAGAACCAGAACTAGTCTTTAATATATACTGACCAACGCCCAGAACAGACACAAGCTAGGCTTTAATATGTACTGATGAGGCCTGGGTCTCGTCTGCATGCTACATCATTATCTTCACATTCTCTCATCAGCCATTTGATGTTCTTCAAAGGGGGAAAACAAACAATGTTCTCGTTTGATCCAAAAACTGAACATGACTCCTGGGAGTCTCCACCACCCATCAATTCATCTCACACCTTATATTGGTGAAAAACTATGTGGACCAGCCTTCTCTTTGCTCCCCCCCTGGCACACCTCCACACGTCCTGAGGGTCCTAATCCAGGGGTTCTGCCTCAAAAGCGTTTTTCGGGGATTGGGGTGTGAATGTGTCTGTCAACACCATCCTGTCCCTCGGCTACTAAGGAAGTGATCATATGAAGACGAGCGGCTCTACCGCCGCGCCATACGCAACTCATTTACATGGATAACAGACCAGGATACCGGGAAACCGTGCGGAGCTAGCTACCCGGGGAGGGACACAACCTCGGCCCACCACAGCGGAATAATGTGCCGGAGCTGCGGCCATTTAAACAAAAACACAGTGACCTTCGGCGGGTTAGCGGCGGGTTAGCGGCGTGTTAGCGGCAGCATCGCGTTGCCTCCGCTTCCCCAGCGCTGAGGCTAAATGTGCGAAGCCTTTCTAATGGATCCAAATCCATTTTGCGGTTCTGCTAAAATAGAAAATCCACCAAAAATACACAACACACACACACACGAGGAGAGGCGTCGAAAACGGCCAGCGCTGGACCTCAGGTTTACCCCCAGAACACAGACAGAGACTTGCTGCTGTGTATTATCCCATTTGTTCTGTTATTTTTACAGCAGCGTGGAGCGGTGAGTGTGCTAGCGGAGTGTGCTGAGCTGCTGGAGAACAGCTCCAGGCACGATGACCGGTGCAGAGGATGGAGAAGATTGCAGAGCTGGCGTGAGATGAAGCTCTTATTTCCATAAATAACATCAGCGGATCCGCTGTGTGGAGGAGAAGCTTCTGGGCCAGAAAAAAGCTGTTTGTTTAATTTATTTTATGAAGTTATAGTTATGTTGTTTTGTCTTATTGTGAATGTTAAGAAAGAAATGTTCAAGAACAACTTGTGTCTTGTTGATTCGAGAAGCAGCCTTGCTCAGTGCAGTAATGTGCTGTAAATATATATATATATATATATATATATATAATAGAGTTGATGATCTATGACATTCAAATACATATATCTATATATAAATATATAGATATATCTATATATAAATATATATATAATATATATCTATATATAAATATATATATTTATATTATATATATATATATATATTTTATATATAAATACTTAAAGAATAAAAGAAAGTAGAAAATAAATTCTTAACGAATGCAAATTAATGTCTGTTGACAAGCAGACAGGAGGCCATGGTTCTAGGGGAACAGTAGGGAGGTAGGTTGGGAGGACGGTAGGACAGTAGGAAGAGTGGACGGTTAGGCAGTAGGACGTGAGGAAGGAGGACAGTAGGATGGCCGGGAGGCAGAAAGGGACAGCAGTAGGAAGAGAAGACAGTAGAACAGTATGCTGATAGAAAGGGAGGACGGTAGGACAATATGCTGATAGAAAGGGAGGACGGTAGGACAGTATGCTGATAGAAAGGGAGGACGGTAGGACAGTATGCTGATAGAAAGGGAGGACGGTAGGACAGTATGCTGATAGAAAGGGAGGACGGTAGGACAGTATGCTGATAGAAAGGGAGGACGGTAGGACAGTAGGTTGGTAGAATTGCAGAACAGAAGGTTCGTAGGTTGGTAGAATTGCTGGCTGGTAGGACAGTAGAACAGCAGGATGGGAAGACCGTGGGATGGTAAGACAGGAGGACATTAGGACAGTAGGACCAGAGGATGGGAGGGCAGTAGGCTGATAGGACAGCAGGATGGTAGGATGGGAGGAGGGTAGAAAAATAGAACAGGAGGACAGTAGGACAGTAAGACAGGAGGACGGGAGGACAGTAGGACAGTAGGACAGTAGGACAGTAAGACAGGAGGACAGTAGGACAGTAGGACAGTAAGACAGGAGGACAGGAGGACAGTAGGACAGTAGGACAGGAGGACAGGAGGACAGGAGGACAGTAAGACAGGAGGACAGTAGGACAGTAAGACAGTAGGACAGTAGGACAGTAAGACAGTAGGACGGGAGGACGGGAGGACAGTAGGACGGGAGGACAGTAGGACAGTAGGACAGGAGGACAGGAGGACGGGAGGACAGGAGGACGGGAGGACAGGAGACAACACAGGAGGACAGGAGGACGGGAGGACAGTAGGACAGTAGGACAGTAGGACAGTAGTACAGTAGTACAGTAGGACAGTAGGACGGGAGGACAGTAGGACAGTAGTACAGGAGGACGGGAGGACAGTAGGACAGGAGGACTGGAGGACAGTAGGACAGGAGGACGGGAGGACGAGAGGACAGTAGGATAGTAAGACAGGAGGACAGTAGGACAGGAGGACAGGAGGACGGGAGGACGGGAGGACGAGAGGACAGAAGGACAGTAAGACGGGAGGACGGGAGGACAGTTGGACAGTAGGACGGGAGGACAGTAAGACAGAAGGATAGTAGGACGGCAGGACGAGAGGACAGTAGGATAGGAGGACGAGAGGACAGTAGGACTGGAGTACGGGAGGACAGTAGGACAGTAGGACGGGAGGACGAGAGGACAGTAGGACAGTAGGACAGTAGGACGGGAGGACGAGAGGACAGAAGGACAGTAGGACAGTAGGACGGGAGGACGAGAGGACAGAAGGACAGTAGGACAGGAGGACGAGAGGACAGTAGGATGGGAGGACCCTGGGATGGTAGGACAGGAGGACAGTAGGACGGGAGGATGGGAGGACCCGAGGACCCGAGGACCCGAGGAAGGTGTGTTAACATCAGCGCTGTGCAGAATCCATTTGGGCGATATCCCCGCGGTGGTTCCAGGGAACGAGCATCCAGAGGACCGGTGTGTTTTTATATTACCTGGCCAGCCTTCCTCCTCCGCCCGCCCCCACCCAAATAGGATGGTGTCTGGGTCTCCAGGCGCGCACCATTGATCCACATTGGAAGAACAGCAATTCTGCCGCCACAATGCATTCTGGGTAAGGGGGGGGGGGGGGGGGGGGAGACCAATGAGCACAATGGAATAGACAGACAGAGCGTGAAAAAAAGTTAATGGAGGAAGGCGAGGCCGTGAAAAAGAAGAATCATAAAAAGGCGATGCTGTGTTGTCATCATGTCTGTGGACACCCACTTTCTTTACTTATTACTTCCAGATACGCTACAGTTGTATTAAAACAGAAGAAGATACAGAGCTTTACCAGCTGCTTTGTTCTTCCCCGCGGTGATATTAATATATGAATATTGATATTAATAGACCAGAATTGCATTACACACAGAAGCATGGCCATACTTCGGCTTCACCAGATGACAGCCGAGCATAAACCAGTTCGGATTTATGGAGATGAAACCATAAAACAAATAGTCAATACTATTCCTCCCCAAAAAACAATCAGCCCATACTAACCCTACGTACAATACTTCACAAAGAACAGGGAACCAGCCAGGCCCCGGCTCCGGAGGAGGGGGAAGGAGCCGTGTGTTGTCTCAGCGTCCCGCTGGATCTATTAGGGGGGAGACGTGGGCCTGGTGGGCCGACAGATGTAGGCCAGCCCAGGACCTCGGACTCATCCACACTCCCCATTAGAGACCAAAGCCTCTCGGATGATGGATGAATCCACACGGTGCACCGCAGTGGCGAGAGGTGAGACGGGTACTGGAAGTGCTGAGGAACCCAAGGAATGCTCTGTCTCTCTGTCTCTCTCTCTCTCTCTCTCTCTCTCTCTCTCTCTCTCTCTCTCTCTCTCTCTCTCTCTCTCTCTCTTTCTCTCTCTCGCTCGCTCGCTGTGTCTCAGGAAACGAAAAGTTTGTTCTTAACATCCGCGCACAATATATCCCATTGACCTGCCAGTCATTAACATGAATCCATACAGCGAGGACTCAGTGTCCGGACCAAAGTCTCCAACGAGCAACAGTCTGTCTACGGATTCCACAGAGGATCAACTTTCAGCGACACTTCAAGTCAAGGGGAGACTTCACCTTCAATCCCCAGCTGGATCCATCTCCTCTGTCAGAGGATCCCAGCGCTCTGTGTGACGGAGCAGTATCTCAGCTGGGATCCTGCTCCGTCACAGAGAGCTGGGATCCTCTGATGTCATGGACCACGCCCCTCCCTCCCCTCCCCCTCCCCTCCCCCTCCCCTCCCCCCCACTATCCACCGTTACTCCATCTCGTGTGGGGAGGGAGGAGCGTGTTCCTCCTCTCCCTCCCCACTGAAAAGCGCTGAAAGGCCGGACTATTTAAAAATCTCTTCTCACGTGAGCGGCTTGGTAAATGAACGCCACGTCATGGATTTAGCGGCGAGCTTCTCTTGCTGTGATTCATGGGGTCGCTCAGCCACATAAACTCTCTCCTCCTCCTCCTCCTCCTCCTCCTCCGCATTTCACCGCCTCCAGAATTGCCTTCCAAACAAAAAATAATGACAGCGACAGAAGAGCTCCATGATCCCGATCTGTTATCTGTGGGTTTGAGGGGGGCCTATGAGTGAGGATGCTTAGATTCAGGCGACTCGTGGCAGCCAGATAATTGTCTCATCACACACTAAATAGTAATATGTGGTGTGTGCAATATGTTTTTTTCTGAAATAACCTAATTAAATCAGGCAAACGCGGCAGAAGAAGCAGCTTCTGAGGTTTTCTCATTATGGTAATTTGATTAGCTGTAAGGACGTTAACACATGAAAAATACTTTTTCTTCGTCTAAAAGTAGCCTATGTAGCATCATTTTAATTTAATAGAAAAAGTGGCTGATAAGTCAATTAATTAGCATTTTATATTTTACCATGCTCGCAGTTCTCTTTCAGAATGATAAGTCTTGTCTCCAGATAATATATCTTTCCACACTGACTCATCCTATTCAATCCATCCTTCCACTCATCCAGAAAGTCATTCATAAGTTCATTCATCCATTTAATTCCTCCATCCACTCGTCCAGTAACTCATTCATAAGTTAATGTATTCATCCATTAGTTCAATCATATATTCACTCAGTACATAAAAGCGTGATGTCATGACATGATGGATGAGGTACGATTCTCACGATTCTTACTTTTTTTTTGTTTAAGTATGTATATTTATTTATATTTATAATTTATTATAATATTATATTTATTATGTATATTTTATTGTATATATTATTTATATTGTTATGGTGTTGTTTTGGAGATGTATACTGCAGGAGGGAATGGGGAGTAAGCGTTCCAATGTACTTTCAATAATCAATAAACCTAAATCTGAAATAATAATCTAAACCAATTTAGTGTCACTAGATCTGCCTCACATGACTCCCCCCCCCCGGCCCACTGGACATGGGCTGAAGGAAGGCCTCGCGGAGTCAGAGTCACCCTCCTAATTAGAGGCGGCGAGGCACGGGCCTTAATAGGACGCTGTGTAATTAAAATAATATATTACTCAGGTGTCCACCTTTCACCGGGGCCCAGCGCCTGCCGTTAATCACCGTCCCGCTAATCTGATTTGTGACAAGGAGAGAGGTGACCCCCGCCTGATGAAGGGGCAGACTGAGACAACACCGAGAGAAACACCATAGGGGGGGGGGGGGGGGAGACCTGAATAACCGCTGCCTTCGCCATCTTGCCGGCCATTTTGTTCGGTGACGATGATGTTCTAAACGCTAGCTGCTCGCTAGCGTTTAGAACCCTGCGACATCATCACCGAACAGAGGAAGTGTCTCTGAGCTAAAATACTGCCAGTGGGTAAGTAGTTCTACTCGGTACTGTAATCTGTACTCTCCTCCTACATGAACTACTGTTGTCGACAATGTCACCCTCAATGGCAACCGCACCCGGGAGTAGCCCAGGCCAGAAGCCCTGGATGAGGTCAAGGAGGTCGAGACGAGAAGAGAGGCTGAAGAGAGGCATCAGGAGCAAGAGGAAGATTGAGGACCACTTCATCAACAACAACCCGCGGCGGCTGTGTGGCAGGACACCCTAACCCTAACTGCTCCTGATGTGCTGGCTGTCTCCTTGCATGGTCTACTCCGCCGTTGGTGGTTGAATGTGTGTATGAATGGGTGAATGTGAGGCTTGACCGGTAAAACGCTTTGGATAAAAGCGCTATTTAAAAGCAGTCCATTACTCACACACACACACACACCCCTCTAATAGTGTAGATTAATGATGTGGTGACCAGAAGTTGATTTGCACCCATGAGGTGATGAGATGAGGTGTGTGAAGACATGAAGACGTTGCAGTATAACGTTCATACACTAAATGCTAGTAAGACATATGTGAAGGTAATGTAATAATATAAGGAAATGTTAAACATGTTGTTTTACCAGTGGTTACAGAATATGACTTGTATTGTTGTGTTTCACGACTGCCGAACAGTCACGCCTCGCCGGCAGAGGAACTTAATTGTTTCTTTGCTGGTTTTGAGGTAAAAGCAAACAATGTCGGACCCATCACCTTACATAGCCACACCCTCACCGGGAAGGAGCATGACGTGACGGGGGTTGCTCAGAGCGGTGAACCCCAAGGAGAGATGCCGGCCGGCTGATAGGGTGACAGGAAGGGTGCTCTTCCTCTCTGCTGTCCCGCTCTTCCTCTCTCTATCTCTGTCTCTCGGTCTCTCCCGCTGTCTCTCTCTCTCTCTCTCTCTCTCTCTCTCTCTCTCTCTCTCTCTCTCTCTCTCTCTCTCTCTCTCTCTCTCTCTCTCTCTCTCTCTCTCTCTCTCTCTCTCTCTCTCTCTATCTCTCTGTCTCTGTCTCACTCTCTCCCTCTCTGCATGTCTCTCTATCTCCCTCTTTGTATGTCTCTCTCTCTCTCTCTCTCTCTCTCTCTCTCTCTCTCTCTCTCTCTCTCTCTCTCTCTCTCTCTCTCTCTCTCTCTCTCTCTCTCTCTCTCTCTCTCCCTCTCAGAAGTCCCGGTCAACAGATGGGAAGGTCATCCAATAGATATGATAGAGATGAGCGTGTAGATGATGTTTAACAGGTTTATAATCACCAGGGAATGAAGACCCTACCTCCCCACACCACACACACCCACACACACACACCACACACACACACACACACACACCACACACCACACACACACACCACACACACCACACACACACACACACACACCACACACACCACACAGTGGCAGTATAAGTTAGGAGTTCGCCTCGGGCGGTCGCCTCACAACCGGAAGGTTGCTGGTTCGATCCCCCGGCTCCTCCTAGCAAAAACTGTGGAGGTGTCCCTGAGCAAGACACCCTAACCCTAACTGCTCCTGACCAGCTGGTGGTCTCCTTGCATGGTCGACTCCGCCGTTGGTGGTTGAATGTGTGTATGAATGAGTGAATGTGAGGCTTGACCGGTAAAGCGCTTTGGATAAAAGCGCTATTTAAAAGCAGTCCATTACTCACACACACACACACACCCCTCTAATAGTGTAGACTAATGATGTGGTTACCAGAAGTTGATTTGCACCCATGAGGTGTGTGAAGACATGAAGACGTTGCAGTATAACGTTCATACACTAAATGCTTGTAAGACGTATGTGAAGGTAATGAAATAATATAAGGAAATGTTAAACACTTTGTTTTATCAGTGGTTACAGAATATGACTTGTATTGTTGTGTTTCCTGCTGCCAGGATATCATGTTGGTAGTTCCTCTCGGCGTCTGGTTCTATGTTGCAGGCGTGCTGTTCTGTTTGGTCTGGTTCTATGTTGCAGGCGTGCTGTTCTGTCTGGTCTGGTTCTATGTTGCAGGCCTGCTGTTCTGTCTGGTCTGGTTCTATGTTGCAGGCCTGCTGTTCTGTCTCGCTGTTTCTATATTGCAGGCGTTCTGTCTGGTCTGGTTCTATGTTGCAGGCATGATGTTCTGTCTTGCCTGTTTCTCTGTTGCAGTAGTGCTGTTCTGTGTAGCCTGTTTCTATGTTGCAGGGGTGCTGTTCTGTCTGGTCTAGTTCTATGTTGCAGGAGTGCTGTTCTGTCTGGTCTAGTTCTATGTTGCAGGAGTGCTGTTCTGTCTGGTCTAGTTCTATGTTGCAGGAGTGCTGTTCTGTCTGGTCTAGTTCTATGTTGCAGGAGTGCTGTTCTGTCTGGTCTAGTTCTATGTTGCAGGAGTGCTGTTCTGTCTGGTCTAGTTCTATGTTGCAGGAGTGCTGTTCTGTCTGGTCTAGTTCTATGTTGCAGGAGTGCTGTTCTGTCTGGTCTAGTTCTATGTTGCAGGAGTGCTGTTCTGCCCATGGAAGCACACCTGAGGACAGGTCTCCCTGGAGACACACTACGTATACAATAATGTGACTGACAGCAGACAGGAGGGAGAAGGACATAATTATAACACACACACAACAAGCCTGCACATACACACACATGCACATGCACACACACACACACACACACGCGCAGGCACGCAAGCACACACACGCACACACACACACAGAAGTCCATGTCAACATGGTGCAATCTTGGTCAACATAAACACTAATCTATGTTATTGGCTGGTATTTATAGACATGGTAATAATGAGAGATCATAAAAACACCATCTGTAAATCAGTGAGAACGCTGCTCAGAAATTGCCTTTTGTGTGTGTGTGTGTGTGTGGTGTGTGTGTGTGTGTGTGTGTGGTGTGTGTGTGTTTGTAAGATTGCGTTTGTGCATATGCGTGTGTGTGCTTGTGTGAACGTGCTTGTGTGTGTGTGTTCAAGATTCAAGATTCAAGATTTTTATTTGCCAATGGAATGCTTACCCCCATTCCCTCCTGCAGTATGAATTTTCAAAAACACTATATTTTATACTATCAAATAAAAATAATATAAACAATAAAAAGAACAATAAAATGAACAATAAAGTGACTGATGGATGATATGTACATTTGTTGAATTGTGCAAAAAGCATTTTAAAGTGCCAGTACTGCAGCAGCATGTGTGTGCATGTGCTTGTGTGTGAGTGTGTGTGTGTGTGTGTGTGTGTGTGTGTGTGTGTGTGCGTGCATGTGCTTGTGTGTGAGTATGTGTGTGTGTGTGTGTGTGTGTGTGTGTGTGTGTGTGTATGTGTGTGTGTGCTTAGGGGGGGGGGGGTTATGTGTGTGGGGGGGGGGGTATGTGTGAGCGTTTGTGTGTGTCCTAAGTCCCCAGGGTGCAGGATCTGTTTCCTGGGAGCAGCTCAGGGCAGGACCCTGTCAAGCCTACAGAAACCTGGGAGAGAACCCCTCCCCTGGGTGTGTGTCTCCTGTAGATACACATCTATATGTGTTAAGTCATCATATGAAGGTTTTAAGTTTGGTATATAAAGTTCTCTTTGTGAACGGTACATGTTGCATGGACATGGACTTATTTGAGGGAATGGGGAGTAAGCATTCCATTGTACTGGCAAATTAAAACCTTGAATCTTGAATCTTACATCTGGACTGGGCCAACTGACTGAACTTCATATACGACCAATTGATAAATTCTCTGCTTTTACCTTCTGTAGTAACTAGTAACAATACTACAGTATTGACTGTAAATTATAAGATAAAGAGCATAGTAACTAGTAACAGTACTATATACATTTATACAGTATATATTTATATATATATTTTTTTAAGATAAAGAGTATATTCATTAGTATCAGTGGCATTCTATCTATTTTATAAGTATAAGTCAAGTAGTATAAGCCAATTAACCCAATATATATAAATATATATATATTGGGTTAATTGGTGTGATTGTGGTCCAGTGCCTGTAATAGAGATGTGGACATCCCGCTGACAGCCACTATGCACACACACTCTCTATACACACACTCTTTACACACACACACACTATCTCTATACACACACACACACACACACACACACACACACACACACACACACACACACACACACACACACACATACACACACACTCTATCTCCATACAAACACACACACACACACACACACTACACACACACTCCCGAGCCAATGCAGCCCACCCAGGGGAACATTGACTGTGGCTCGGGGAAGGAGATCCACACAGTGTCAGTCAAGCAGAGCCCCAGCTTTAACATTTACCCTTAGCAAACACTGGGATTCATCCCTGTGAATGAATGCCAATACACCTGTCTGACGGACCGAGGGAGGCCGGGGGGGGGGGGGGGGGGGGGAGAGGGGAGAGAGAAGGGAGGCAGGGAGAGAGAGAGAGAGAGGGGAGGGGACTCTAAGTAAGAAAACACACACACGCCTGGGGTCCGATGTGCACTGAAAGACACTTTCCATTTTGCGCCCATTTCATTTCAGTATGTGGCAGCAGGGGTTGTGGAGCATCCAAACTGTGAAGAAGCATACAAACAGATATAGAAGCGATATGTCTTGCTGTTCCGTTCAAATGACACGATGGCAGGTCGCACTGATAATGATAACGGGGGTGATGGGGGGGGTGGGTGGGGGGGGACCAATTCAAACCATATAAGGGTGTGTACCCGTGCATATCCCTGGTCCCCGGAGACCGTTGTTGCAGACGACGCCTCTCGAAGGCATTCCTTGACTTTCTGTGACTTATTGTGATTAGTATCCCCATATCCTGTGTCTCGCTGTGTCAAGGCAGCGGAAGAACAAGTAAAAAGAAAAAGAAGAAGAAGAAGTAGAAGAAGAAAGGGAAGTAAAAGAAGACGCAGTAGCCGTCTCTCTGGGTCTTCACTTGACATACACAGGTCTGTGAAGCCGAAGACGCTTGCGTTCCACACCAGCGGACAATAAAGACGTCTATTAAATGTGTCCGTATCGCACCGTCTCTCTCGCTGTGGACTTGAGTGCTAACACCGAGGGTGAACCAAACAAAAAACACCTTAAGACAGCTCCCCCTATGGACACATTAGGCTATCAAGGCGTTTAATGAGCAGTAACAGCTCCCCCGGCATGTGGCCCGCGGTTGTTCTGTGGCGATTCGACGATCAATTAGAGAAATCTCTTCTCTCACGGAGCGGTAGGACCCATCCGGATATAGTCGGGCCCCCGAAGCTCATTACAGCTCCTTGTTCTGGGGGCCCCACCAGGGAGACGACACACACTTACAGATCCTCTGTGATGTACTGAACCCCGTCAGACAGACGCAAACATCGTCTCTGTTATTAAGGCGAGAGAGAACTGCTCTGGAGAACGCATGGAATGTGGTTCTCCACCACATTCCAATCGTTCTCTTGCTGTTTGCTGTTCTTTTTTTAAAAGCCTCTTATTTTGGTCTTTAGGGAAAACAATTGAGTGCCCCAGTCAAGTGTGTCCCAGAGTGTGGATGAGGCCTGTTTTACCCCCACATCACGAGTCAGGTTTCCCAGCTCCCTCTCCATCACAGAGCGGCTGATGTGATTGCGTTGGTAATAAGCCATTAGCACAAGAGCGTGTTCTGCACGCTCCTTCGTTGCATGGCGGTTATTAATTATTGCCGATGTAATTATCAGCTTATTGTTGCTCCGTAATCAGGCTGTCAGGGTAATGAATCTTAAAGAACCTCGTTGATTCGTTTGATTTCCACCGCTAACCGTTCTTATTGGAACCTTTAATATCACCGCAATCATAACAACGGGACATCCGTTAGCGTTAGCCTGCGTGTTTCACTCTGCTTCGCTGGGAAGGATTCCGCTACTTCCGCCGCTCACGAGCAGTGAGGAGGAACAGGCTTTTCACCGCCACTCAACCCAGGTTGAAGGCTGCTGCTAACCGGAGCACGGAGACCATAGTCAGCCCCTGCTGCTCCCCAAGAACCACAACCGATTAAACCCACTTCATTACAGTAGAGACATAAGGAGTCACTGAAGGAAAACAATAGGTTTGTATTACAATCTGCAGACAATTTTATCCAATGCATATCACTTAGGAGCAAGTAGGGGCTCGGAGGCATCTTGCTCTAGGACGCTTCAGGTAGGGGTTAGGGGGCATCTTGCTCTAGGATCCTACAGGTAGGGGTTAGGGGACATCTTACTCTAGGATGCTCCAGGTAGGGGTTAGGGGGCATCTTGCTCTAGGACGCTTCAGATAGGGGTTAGGGCAGGGGTTCCCAACCGCCGGGCCGTGGACCGGTACCGGGCCGTGGAGGTGTTACTGCCGGGCCGCGAAACAGCTGTGTGTTTATCATCATATTTGACTCAAATAATTTGAGTATAGGTGAACGGCAGGCGGTATAATCTATATATAGAGATTATATATATAGTATAATCTATATATATATATATAGATTATATAGCGGTATATATGGGCGGTATAATCTATGTATATAGATTAAATATATATCGGCGGCATAACAAGAGACTTTCAGTTGCACGCGCTACTAAAGAGACTACGCGCTAGTGACGTGTCGGTCGTGAACGAGCCGGCTCAAAGAGTCGGCTCTTTTAAGTGTACGACGGGTGCTCCGTCGTACATGCACGTTTTTTTACGGGTGTTCCGCATACATGCGCAAAGCGCATGACAACCGGTCCGCGAATATTGACAACCGGTCCACGAGTTTTTTTTCATGTATCTGCCGGTCCGTGGCACAAAAAAGGTTGGGAACCCCTGGGTTAGGGGACATAGGATGCTACAGGTAGGGGTTAGGGGACATAGGATGCTACAGGTAGGGGTTAGGAGACATCTTGCTCTAGGAGGCTACAGGTAGGGGTTAGGTGACATCTTGCTCAAAGATGCTACAGGTAGGGGGTTAGGGGACATCTTGCTCTAGGATGCTACAGGTAGGGGTTAGGAGACATCTTGCTCTAGGAGACTACAGGTAGGGGTTAGGTGACATCTTGCTCAAAGATGCTACAGGTAGGGGTTAGGATACATCTTGCACTAGAATGCTACAGGTAGGGATTGGTTTTACATATTGCTCTATGATGCTACAGGTAGGGGTTAGGAGACATCTAGCTCTAGGATGCTACAGGTAGGGGTTAGGTGACATCTTGCTCTAGGATGCTACAGGTAGATTTTAGGGGACATATTGATCTAGGATGCTACAGGTAGGGGTTAGGGGACATAGGATGCTACAGGTAGGGGTTAGGTGACATCTTGCTTTAGGATGCTACAGATATGGGTTAGGGAACATCTAGCTCTAGGATGCTACAGGTAGGGGTTATGGGACATCTGGCTCTAGGATGCTTCAGGTAGGGGTTAGGGGACATCTTGCTCTAGGAGGCTTCAGGTAGGGGTTAGGGGACATCTTGCTCTAGGAGGCTACAGGTAGGGGGTTAGGGGGCATCTTGCTCTAGGATGCTAAAGGTAGGGGTTAGGGGACATCTTAGGATGCTACAGGTAGGGGTTAGGATACATCTTTCTTTAGGATGCTACAGGTAGAGGTAAAGGTCACATCTTGAGATATATTGTGGATATAAGGGTTTGAACCGAGGACCTTTCAGAACCAAACCACTGGACTATACAGTCCTATCTACTTTTTTCATTTTCCCATTCTGCAGTGAGGAGAGTCCTATCCATGTGTTGTGCTGTACAGCACTATAACAATGTATACAATGACATTTTGATTGTAAGAAAAAAAAAATACAGGCAAGCTTGTTAATGGCAGCTTGTTAGCGTGCTAAATGTTTTAGTGCTTCCCCCGGCGTGCTGGCAGGTCTCGGAAAGAATGCTTGATATGGAGCCTTGCTGCATGAGCAGAACTCTTGTTAATGAGGCTGCATACAGCTAGTTAGGGAAATGAGGCAGATGCTTCATCTCTCTCTCCCTCTCCCCCTCCCTCCCTCTCTCCCTCTATATCTCTCTCCCCCTCTCCCTCTCCCTCTCTCTCTCCCTCTCCCTCTCCCCCTCTCTCTTTCTCACTCCCTCTCCATCTCTCTCTCCCCCTCTCTTCCCCTCTCTCTCCCTCTATATCTCTCTCCCCTCTCTCCCTCTCTCCCTCTCTCTCTCTCTCTCTCTCTCTCTCTCTCTCTCTCTCTCTCTCTCTCTCTCTCTCTCTCTCTCTCTCTCTCTCTCTCTCCCCCCCTCTCTTCCCCTCTCTCTCCATCTCTCTCCCCCCCTCTCTTCCCCTCTCTCTCCCTCTATCTCTCTCTATCTGGCTCTCTCCCTCTCTCTCTCTCGCTCGCCTTAGTGAATTGGCTGACTTTGGCATATTACAGCTCAACCCATTGCTCCGAGTGACACATAGTTTATTTTTTTCGTTGTTGCTGTTGTTGTGTAAACTCTTTTTATTATAATTACAAAGGTGTCACCAAAGCTTGTAAAATACAAATTCAATCTCCACTTTAAGCCCCTAACGCTCCTCGTTTGGTTTAATACTTCCTTCAGTCATGTGACCTAGGCGTGTCATCCTCTGCAGAGGGCCTGTCACACCTGCGTTGCCCTGGTAACCTCTCCTCAGCAGCGGCTCTGGCCCATGGACGCCCTTCATGTTCCTCCTAAAGACGGTCAAAGGTCACGCAGCGGAGGAGCAGAAGGACCACAGATGGAGAAACATTGGCCTCATACTGATCTGTCACATCACCGAGCTGGACACGCACACACACACACACACACACACACACACACACACACACACACACACACACACACACACACACTCTCTCACAAACACACTCTCTCTCTCACACGCACACACAGACACAAGTCATGCTGATGCATGCAAATACATGAAAAAGCCCCCCCCCAGATATACACACATACATGGAGGAGGGAGGGGTGAGGAGAAGGTGAGTTCCCCCGTCTGCTGTGACCCCCAGACAGCCTTGAGGGTCTTGGAGCTACTCTGAGATGCAGAGCAGGTGGTCCGAACGACGTCACCTAACCCTCACTTCCTGTTGAACCTAACCCCCCTCCCCTTAAGTTCACCTCAACGTTTACTCAATTATTTTGAATGTATGGCATCCTCATCACTCACAGGCTGCTGTGGTTGTTTTGGTTGTTTTGATGGTATATTGTTGTTGTGTTGTTGAAGTATTGTTGTGTTGTTGGTGGTGTTGTGTTGTCGTTATGTTGTGTTGTTGTGTTGTTGATGTTGTGTTGTTGATGTATTATTGTGTGTGTTTGTCTTGTACCTTTTCTGTTC
>CM051002.1:20872118-20879618 GCA_027704905.1 Muraenolepis orangiensis | reverse complement strand
ACAGCAACACTACACACGCACAGCAATACACACCCCTCTCCATGGGGCTCTTTATCAGTGCTGCTCACATTGGCTCCAGCGCCCAGCTCGTCAGGCCCCAGCAGCCGCCTCAACCGGTAGCAGAGAACAAAGCCCCGGGTCAGCGCCCCCTGGTGGCTAATTGCTTGCAGCGGATAAGAGGAGCGTCTCCGGGGCCGAAGGGAGCGCCACTAATGAAACCCCACTAACGCAGCCATCGATATCGCGCCGCCGCAGAGTGAATATTAAACGGCGCTGGGTTTCCGCCGCTTATTAGCGGCGTTCATTGAATCCTTCCGAGCCCGCCATTGTTGTTGTCGTGTTGTCTGGACGCTCGTCAGCGAGACGCCGCGAGGTAAATATCATCCCCACAGCGAGTCACGTGGTCAGTGCCGTAATGGACAGAGGCACCCCAGGGGGCAGAATGCTAAACGCTCGGGCTCCTCTAAATAATATGGTAATGGTGGGGGGGAAAGAAAAAACTAATTGGACGAATGTGTCACTTCCATTGATCGCCTGCAGACCTGAATACTGATGAATACTGGTGTCAGTACTCTGGGTACTGCAGTAGGAAAGGTGTTCTCAGTACTGATGAATACTAGTGTCAGTACTCTGGGTACTGCAGTAGGAAAGGTGTTTTCAGTACTGATGAATACTAGTGTCAGTACTCTGGGTACTGCAGTAGGAAGGTGTTTTCAGTACTGATGAATACTAGTGTCAGTACTCAGGGTACTGCAGAAGGGAACGTGTTCTCAGTACTGATGGATACTAGTGTCAGTACTCGGGGTACTTCAGTAGGAAAGGTGTTCTCAGTACTGATGAATACTAGTGTCAGTACTCTGGGTGCTGCAGTACCGAAGGTGTTCTCAGATTATCATCTGAAGCATGCACTGTAACAGTTACAGTAACCCTTTCCTTCTGAAGATAGATAGTGTGAGGGGATTAAGACTTACTTCTCCTCCGAGAAGGTCGTCACGCTAGCTTATCATCAGCTGCTCTCCGCTCCACTGTTAAATCAACATCACCATCATCTCAGACCTGTTGATCGGGTCATCTCTACATCTAAATACAGTCAAGATGCATTATGGAACACATTCACAACCGATGACTGACCACTTCATGAAGTGGTTTGAGACATGTTTGAAACTGATTTATACATTATATAGCTTCAAGAATGCAAACAATGTTGAGAAATACAAATGAGGCAGCAACACAACAGGAAGCTGCCACACCCTACATACCCCACCCAAGCTAGTCTAGTCTTTCAGTCGATTCAGAAGAAAGATATGCCGTGCTTTAGCTCAAATATTCCTCATGTGGGAAGACTAACGTGTCAAAAACAGACAGGCGGAGATCAACCAAACAATCTGACAACGTTCAGTTCAGACAACTTTATTCATCCCTAGAAAGGCAATTAGTTCGGTAGCTTACCAGTCACAACACAAGGAAAACAATTAAGAGGACACTCAGACAACATGAATGATATGTCAAAGCAACAACGAGCAGGAGATCAAATTTATTAATTAACGTTCACAGAGGAAACCATCAATAAATACACAGACACCATCAGACACCAGCTTTTGCAACAACAACAACATCTACACTAGTTATGCACAGTACAATTAAATACAACAGCTTTAGAAAAAACAGCCTACATTAATAATGGATCAGACACCAGTTTATGTAAAAAATTATGTTTATTGAGTTAATGCACAGCAAATACAAATGCTTCCCATAGTCCCAGCAAGACGTTTTAAAGGACGACCAACCGCCCTGAAACGCCATTAAAAAAAACAACTTCAGGTTTGTTTCATCTTGAGCTGCTGGCGAGGAGAACCAACCTCCAAAGAGAACCAACCTCCAAGGAGAACCAACCTCCAAGGAGAACCAGTTCAGGGTTCAGTTCAGGGTTTGGTTCTTCTTGAAGGTAGAATCAGAAGTAGCCATAAGACAGTTGTCTGCCCCTTTATTTTCAGTCATGTATTAAGGCATCTTAAGACAAATTCATACTCTTTATACTCTTGAATAATAATGATAATAACTATAAAAAAGGTAGTTTTTTTAATTATTATACTCACACCCATCTTCCATAGCTCTCTTCCTGCAGTGTGTGCCTATTGAGTGTTTGGTGCTGAAAGGCCTCACAGGTGTGTCTGATCAGCTACAATCAGGCTGCTCCTGGAGGGTGTGGCCTATTACCGAAACAGCTTGATTGTGATATGCTTATGTAAGGCTCTATACCGCCTCTATAGGCTCTATAGGCTCTATAGAGCCTATAGGCTCTATAGGCTCTTGGGGCGGCAGTATAGCTCAGGAGGTAGAGAGGTTGCCTCACAACCGGAAGGTTGTTGATTTGGTCCCTGGCTCCTCCTAGCAAAACCTGTCGAGGTGTCCTTGGCACCCTCACCCTTACTGCTCACGCGCTGGCTGTCTCCTTGATGGCTGACTCCGCCGTTGGTGGTTGAATGGGTGAATGTGAGGCTTGACTTGTGAAGGGCTTTGGATAAAAGCGCTGTGTCAAAAAGCATCCCCAGCATTACCATTACACACACACACACAATGTAAAGCGCTTTGGGTGTCTTGAAAAGCACTATATGAATGCAATGAATTATTATTGTAATACTTGTATTACAATAATTGTTATTGTGTAATAATTGTAATAATTGTTATTGTAGCCCAAAGATCGCGACTAGGGTCGTATAGATTCATAATACAGATACCAGTACAAGTTCTCTTTGTTTAAACTTAATAATCTGAAGCTTATCCAGGCGATGTGTGTGGTGTAGAAACATGTCCTGCTCACAAAAAGACACCTAGGTGACATGTGAGAAGTCACCGAGGTGTCGTGTAGGAGTAGCATAAATAAACTAAAAATAACCAAAACACACTCAAATGAAAACACGGATATGGAATGAAACAGGAGAACCAGGACCTGCTCCACGTCCTCCTCAGCTCCACAACGCGTTCTCCTTGAGATGACTCCTCTTCCGTTCTCTCTCTCTCTCTCTCTGAAGACCAACACCAAACCCTCGTCTCTTTAGATGACCCTTGAGGAACGGAACACATGGAAGCAGCTGAAGATGTGCAGATCCTCCCTGTGAGGATGTGTTGGTGTGAGGTTAGCAGTGTGATGATGAGGACCGGATCAGAACCACAATGTTTTTAGTGTCAAAAGTACAACCAAACTGTATAGCCATCCTCATGGTGCTTTTTTCTTTCACACATAGCGGCAATAAAAAATTGAAATCCTTGCAAAAAAAAGGGCCAAAAAAACCCAGATTTAAAGTGACAAATTGATGAGCTACTAACGAGTTACTCATACGAGTAACCGATGTATAAGTATTGCAAGTTGGAAATATATACAGTATATAATAAACACATATAATACATATATCCCACCTCACCTTTTATATATATAGTGTGTATAGTGTTTATCTCTATCTGCTGTTAAGAGCTTTTGTATAGATTTTTTGGATAAGAGCTTTTTTGCATAATCATCTGCTGATAGTCTCTGAGCGCTAAGTATTCTATTTTCTAGTGTTTTTGTCCGCTGGGCTTTCTTGGTGTATTTATCATCATTAAATAGTAGTTGTTGTATTAAGGTTTGGATAGGATACACACAGTATATACAGATCCTCAGTGATGTGCCCGGGAACCTGAGATCAGGGACCCTTTCCACACGGTCCCCGTTGGTGTACGGTGGACTGGGTTCTTCTGGAAGTCTGTTGTGAGTTCTCTTGACCTCTCTTCTGTGAACACCACGTGGCCGGTCTTTGGACTTCATCCCCTGTAGTCTGTCTGGTCTCCGTCGGAGATGAGTTCCACCACAGTCGTGTCGTGTCGTCTGCACCCTTGATGAGGGTGTTGGTGGAATGGGTGGGGGTTGCACTCGTGGGTGTAGAAGAGGGGGCTCAACACGCAGCCCTGTGGGGAGTCGGTGCTGAGCGTGAGGGTGGGGGAGAGGTGGTTTTCTCTCCCTCTCTTTCCCTCACTTTCCTCTCTCTCTCTCACTCCTCCTCTCTCCCCCCCCCATTCTCTCTCACACTCTCCCCCCATCTCTCTCTCTCTCTCTCTCTCTCTCTCTCTCTCTCTCTCTCTCTCTCTCTCTCTCTCTCTCTCTCTCTCTCTCTCTCTCTCTCTCTCTCTCTCTCTCTCTCTCTCTCTCTCTCTCTCTCTGTCTCTCTCTGTGCCTCTCTCTCTCTCATCGTTAATTGTTGATTGTCTCTCCCCTTCTGGCTCATCTCTGACACTCAGCTCCTCTCATTAGCATGTGGCTGAGCTCTCCTTCACTCCTCAGTTTGGTTGTTGCTCCCCCTCCCCCAGGGGGCGTGGCCTCCTGCTGGTCCATGGAGATAAAAGCAACCAATCACACGGGGTTGTTTATCCACCAATTACAAATGCGGGTCGAACCGCCGACCCCCAGAGCTAAAAAGCACACTTTCTCGATTATGTAAAATATGAAAAATAGCATATTTTTCTGTACGATTTGTATAATGAAGTGAATCATTTGTGTTAAAAACTGTTTTCGCTTGCAGATTTAAAAGGATCAGGGCGGCTTATATGGTACGGTTTGTTTTCCTGTCGTTCTCAACCAGCACTGCTCTTAAAGAGTCTACCTGACGCTCTACTGCCATAACAGAGTCTACCTGACGCTCTACTGCCCTTAAAGAGTCTACCTGACACTCTACTGCCATAACAGAGTCAACCTGACGCTCTACTGCCCTTAAAGAGTCTACCTGACGCTCTACTGCCCTTAAAGAGTCTACCTGACGCTCTACTGCCCTTAAAGAGTCTACCTGACACTCTACTGCCATAACAGAGTCAACCTGACGCTCTACTGCCCTTAAAGAGTCTACCTGACGCTCTACTGCCCTTAAGAGTCTACCTGACGCTATACTGCCCTAAGAGTCTACCTGACGCTCTACTGCCCTTAAAGAGTCTACCTGACGCTCTACTGCCCTTTAAGAGTCTACCTGACACTATACTGCCCTTAAAGAGTCTACCTGACGCTCTACTGCCATTAAAGAGTCTACCTGGCGCTCTACTGCCATTAAAGAGTCTACCTGGCGCTCTACTGCCATTAAAGAGTCTACCTGGCGCTCTACTGCCATTAAAGAGTCTACCTGGCGCTCTACTCAGGCCCCTGCAGCTCCAGGCCCCTCCAGTGTCAGGTCCCTGCCACCAGGGATTGGTCCAGCAGTGTCAGGCATAGGGCAGGGAAGGGACAGGGGGGACAGTGGTGGGCCCCGGCCTCATCTTCTGAAAACCAAACCTCTGGAGGTGAGGAAGAGGAGAACAGAGCGAAGGAGACGAGGCAGCAGAGGCCTCAGCTGAGGCTCTGTGACAGAGGACCCCAGAGGGTCACTCCAAAACTCACCTCACCTTCTGACCCCAACGCCAACATCTGTGTGTGTTTGTGTGACAGAGAGACAATATGTGTGTGTATGTGTGTGTGTGCATGTGTCCACACTATGTAAACACGTGTGTGTGTGTGTGTGTGTGCGGGTGACGTGTGTGTAAATGGCTGCTTGTCTGCTGCAGCTGCACCCGTCGCCCACATCTCTGCTCTAATTGGACCGTTGTGTCTCTGCAAAACACGGGGAAGGGGAGAGAGGAGCAGGACAACACCGTGCCACACGCCTAAAAATACCCCCTGTCAGTGGACCTCTCTCTCTCTCTCTCTCTCTCTCTCCCTGTTATGAGAGAGCAAGAAAGAGAGGGGGGAGAGAGACGTCTGATGGCCCTCAGGCTCAGAAAGGCAAGCGGTGTCCGCAGCCTGATCACAGATCACCAGGCAGGATGAGCTCACACTCACAGACACACAGACACACAGACACACAGACACACACACACATAGGGGCCTGTCCTTGGCATCCTGGCACCGTCAAATGTGTTTGTGTGTGTGTGTGAGAGAGAGAGAGACAGTCAGACACTGAAAGAGAGAGAGGCAGATATTTGGAGAGAAAAAGAGAAAGATAGAGAGCTTTAAATACACTTGCATGTTTAATTTAGCATACGTTCTTTGTTTTCATTTCACACTTGCTTTGGCAATGTACACTTGTGTTTCTCATGCCAATTAAGAGAGAGAGAGAGAGAGAGAGAGAGAGAGAGAGAGAGAGAGAGAGAGAGAGAGAGAGAGAGAGAGAGAGAGAGAGAGAGAGAGAGAGAGAGAGAGAGAGAGAGAGAGAGAGAGAGATGAGAGAAAGAGAAGAGATGAGAGAGACAGATAGAAGAGAGAGAGAGAGACAAACATAGACTGAGAGAGAGAGAGAGAGAGAGAGAGAGAGAGAGAGAGAGAGAGAGAGAGAGAGAGAGAGAGAGAGAGAGAGAGAGAGGGACAGACAGAGAGAGGCAGAGACATGCGAGAGGAAGGGAGAGAGAGAAAGAGAGAGATGGGATCATTGAAAGATGTAGGTAGTTCAGGGTAAACCATGTTTTCTATAAAAGGCCCATCATGGGTTCAGATCTCACAGCTCTTGTTTCTCAGTGAAGAACCATCGCACTGGACTTGTTGGACTGTGAGCACAGAAGCCACTTACGGGGCCTCTAATGAAGCTCATGAGAGACCTGTACAGATGTTCCTCCACATCTCCGGGGGTTGATCATATTTTTATGTGTTTGATATTTGTACACTTGTTGATAAAGACCCTGAAAGAAGCACATCTGATGTGGCGCGACATCGGGGGGAACCAAACCCCCCAGATAGAAAACCTTGATGAGATGCGATAAACTATAAAGACAACGTATATACCGGCCTTTATTTCACCGTTTTATAATCCTTCTACCGGTAAACACAAGTGATTTGACATCCAGAATATAACAGATGAAAGATACATCACCTGGTCAGGAATACCTGGCAAAATATCTGCTGAAAAATAACCAATGAATCGGGCGGAGAATGAGAGACATTATTTCAGCGATAGATTTTTCTAGTTTTACGGACGTGTGGTATAGCTGCATATGGACGTGGCGTCCGAGCCACACGTTCTCCATCCAAACGGGGCTGTGATACACATCGTACACTTCTACTCCTAAAGACGGCGTTTATTAAAAGGAAATTCAAGTAACTATCCCGCTAATTATCCCGCTCCGATTGCTTCATTCAAGACGGCGATATGGAGAGAAACAACACATTCCCAAAACTAGTGCAAATATCTTACATTAATATTTAATAGGGCGCGAGGATTCTTGCGGTCCCAATCAGAGACGTTGAGTGAGGGAAAGGGACTCGACCCCACACCGGTCGGTGTTCAGTAGGTAGGAGCGCCTCTGGTCCAGGTGAGGGAACATGGCTCTCTCTGGCGTACCGATCAGTGACTAGATCTCTGTTCTTTCTTATAAGTTCTTGTTTGTTTGTTTGTTGTTTTGTCTAACTCACCTACAGATAAATACGCTCTTGAAATACACTTTTTTTTTAAGTTGCTCTCATGTCCCGCTTTGTGCTCCTCGGTCCAAAGCCTGCTCCATAAATGCCTCTTTGTT
>CM051002.1:20834618-20869618 GCA_027704905.1 Muraenolepis orangiensis | reverse complement strand
ATTATATATATATGATATCTATATATATATATCATATAATCTGGGACTAGAAATATTATAATATAATGTATATAATATAAACTAGGACTATAATTCTAATAATATAATGTCTGTAATACAATATATATTATATAAACTGGGACTTTAAATATAATAATGTTAGATCTATAATATAATATCTATTATATAAACTGGGACTATAAATATAATAATATAATATATAATATATATCATATAAACTGGGACTATAAATATAATAATATAATATATAATATACATCATATCAACTGGGACTATAAATATAATAATATAATATATAATATACATCATATAAACTGGGACTATAAATATAATAATATAATATATAATATACATCATATCAACTGGGACTATAAATATAATAATATAATATATAATATACATCATATCAACTGGGACTATAAATATAATAATATAATATATAATATATATCATATAAACTGGGACTATAAATATAATAATATAATATATAATATATATCATATAAACTGGGACTATAAATATAATCATATCATATATAATATATAATATATGTCATATCATCTGGGTCCAAGGTGGTTGGGGGATCTGAAGGTTTCTGTGTTGTTAATTCTATATCCAGAATGACATATCAAAGTATACATGCCATTGGATTTTTGATCATTTACAACACACACACACACACACACACACACACACACCACACGCACACACGCACACACACACACACACACACACACACACACACACACACACACACACACACACACACACACACACACGGCCCCCACCTTGGTGGTCTTGACTTTGTTTCCGGTGCTGCAGGACCAGCCGGTCAGGTCAGGAAGGACCTTACACTCCTCTCCATCCATACAGGGATGCATCTGACACCACCACTTCTGGACCACGATGGAGGCTGCAGACCACGGAGGAGGAGGAGGAGGGGAGGAGAAGAATGAGGAGGAAGAGGAGGTCGAAGAGAAGAAGGAAGATGAGGAAAAGGAGGAGGAAAAGGAGAAGGAAGATGTGGAAGAAGAGGTGGAAGAGAAGAAGGAAGAGGAGGAGAAAGAGGAGGGGGAGGAAAAGGAAGATGAGGAGGAGGAAAGGGAGGGGGAGGAAGATGAACACAAGGAAGAGGAAGATGAGGAAGAAGAGGAAAAGGAGGAGGAAAGAGATGAGAAGGAGGAGGATGAGGGGGATGATGATGAAGAGGAGGAAGAGGATGAGGAGGAGAGACGAGGAGGAGGAGGAGGAGGAGGATGAGGAGAGAGTGGAGGAGGAGAGAGAGATAAGGAGGAGGAGAAAGAGGAGGAGGAAGAGGAAGAGAGAGCAGTAGAAAGAGGGCGAGGAGGAGGAGGAAGAGGAGGAAGAACTTATTAAGAGCAGATTAGTTGTGACCAGATACACACTCCGAACACAGCCTCTCCTTCTCTGACTGACACTGTGCTCATCGGACTAACAGGAATGTAGGAGTGGAACCTTATTAGTCGTTAATATGTGTAATATCACATAATTATGTTAATATGTTCCGACAAACAACTTCTATTTATGTTCATATGATATTTGGATCATTACAGAACTTTTAAAACAAGCTTTGCGGTGAATGATTATAATGGCCTTGTTATGAGGATACTGGGTAAATAGTGTACGCCTTAAAATACACTTTCATGCTTTTTCCTGATGTGGGACATAAACTAGGAACAGCACATTAACTAAATGAATTCATAATTCATAACACAGACATGAAATAATTACAACTTAACACAATATTTACCTGTTGATGAGTGAGCCATTAAATGATCAAAGTGAGGAAGGAAATTAGATGAAAACCACGCATGTTTTCCTCAATGTTGTTTATTATATAAAAACTACCATTAATCATAAAATACATTTTCACGGAAATCACTAAAATATTGAAAAAAAAGGAAATACAATCAGAAACCCTACCTTTACTACGTATAAAAAGATATATGTTATACTACATGTTATACTACATGGTATACTACTATATATAGTTATACTACATGTTTTACTACATGCTAGTATACAACATGTTGTACTACATGCATGTTGAACTACATGTTATACTACATGGTATAGTGCATGGTATACTTCATGTTATACTACATCTCGTACTACTATGTTATAATACATGTTGTCGTACATGTCCCCATATGTTTTGATGTCATAACAAGATAACTCACCCAAGTCAAAGAGGGTGAAAAGGTGAAAGATGTATCTGTATCTTTGTGTGAATGTGTTTGTGTATCTGTGTGTGTGTGTGTGTGTGTATGTGTATCTGTATCTTTGTGTGTGTGTGTGTGTGTGTGTGTGTGTGTGTGTGTGTGTGTGTGTGTGTGTGTGTGTGTGTGTGTGTGTGTGTGTGTGTGTGTGTGTGTGTGTGTAAATGTAAACGTAAATGTGTGTGTGTGTACCCTTGTCTATGTGTGTGTGTGTGTGTGTGTGTGTGTGTGTGTGTGTGTGTGTGTGTGTGTGTGTGTGTGTGTGTGTGTGTGTGTGTGTGTGTGTGTGTGTGTGTGTGTGTGTGTGTGTGTGTGTGTGTGAGTGTAACTGAAGAAAGTAAGTCATTTACTAGCGATGGTCTGCGCTACAATCCGCTCCCTGCCGTGACGACAGAGCGCCCGCACGCCGGGTTTTACACGCAACACGTGAACCACCACCGAAGCTCTACGGCTGGCCGGAGGAGGAGGATGAGGAGGAGGGGGGGGGGGGACGTTCAAGAACAACGAGGCACTAATTAAACCGTCGAACCTCCTCTCAGGACGAGATGAACGACCGTCGGGTTCGTGGCGCTCTCGAACGTAACCCTGAGTGCGGGGACGTACTGATCGTATTAAACTACTCAACGTATTAAAGTTACTAAACGTATTAAATGACCATCATGGAATTACTGCCTGTGATGTAATAAAAACCGAATAGCCTCGTTAAATCCGGTGGCTGTAATACAATAGCGTTGTAAACATTGGTAAGTGTTGTGGCGACGTGAAGTACGATGTTTAAACTATAATGGTATTTTTATCATAGCGTAATGAAACACTATCAAAATATACACTTTGTCTGGGCGTTCTGTGTATTTTTGTTACTTATGGTGTTATGGTGCAGTATGCTTTGTAACTATAATGTCATTAATGTCTTTAATAATATCAGAGCTGCCAAGTCTCACCCTTTGAGAGTGAGAGTCACGCAATTTAACCTCTTCACACGCCTCACGCCACACTTGCCATTTCACACGCTTTTTCCCCCTTTCACTACTTTATAATTATTTTTTAATTTAATTATATATTTCCATTACTTGTTGCTTGAGGCTTGCCGTAGTTCGAGTCAGGGACAGGGTGAGCCCGCCCTATTCTGCCCCCGATTGGCTGACCGAGATATGTGATAACCAATCATCAGCCCTCGAGGCTAAATCTAACCAACCCAACGAAAGGCACCACGTATACAAACCAATCAGAGGCAGCTTAGGGCGGGTCATTGCGTCTCTATCCTATGAAGAACACCCTGAACCCAACTCTATGAGAACAACACTTATGGTGGAGAAATCGAAAAGTAAACGTGAAACGTCTGTCAGCGCTTCAATAATGCCGTGACTGAAATTTTTACAAACACATTATTTTTACAAATATTTTTATTTGGATTAAGTCAACGGTGGGTCTGACTACGTGAGACTTAACGTTACACAGGCTGCTGGTGAGCAGTGTGGCAGGTTGCTGCGGTGGGTTTAACAACAAACAACCGTGACTAATAGCAGTGTTAGTTAAATCATCACGGTATGTGCTCGGTATGAGCAGATTTGGGAGGCTCTCTCGTATTGCCAAGTTGGTGTTGGTACTTCCACATTCAAATGCTGATGCTGAACGAGTGTTCTCTGTGGTGGGACTGAACAAAACCAAACCCCAAAACAGTTTGGCTCTTGATGGAACTCTATCATCCATCATGACTGTGAAGATGGCATCTTCCCCCGAAAGTCTCACTCCTACTTTTTCCTGAAACTTGGCAGCCCGGTCTTTAATGTCATTAACTACATTAAAGTCACCAGGACAGGTTCGGTTGGCAATCTCCAGAACTGAACAATCTAGAATCTAAAACAGAACTGGATAGTCCAGAACACGTATACAGGATGTAGTCACATGTAGTCGGGAGGATCTATAATTGCTAACTTTTCTTTTTGCTTTGATAAGATATGCTGAGACACGTTTTTTTTAACTTTCCCACCTTTCAGTTTATGCCCCCACATAAAAAGTTAAGTTGAACAAAGGGATGACGTCTGCTTCCACATTCGCTGAGTGATCCTACACCTCAGTGTCACGTTTGTTGAAGGTGTTAAAACCTCAGGCACCTGACTTGGAATATAGAATTAGCAGCTTCATCATATGAAGGTTCTTACTTACTGTAGCTGTATTATTTATGTAATTGAACTGAAATACAGTGACTGGTTTACTTGTCATCAAAATATACGTATATACCGTATAGCACAGGATCTACTCTTTATCTTGTGGGTAAATCTCAGGAATACCAAATCCAAATGATGTATTTGTCACCTATTGTTTTATTTGTATAAATGCCAAAAAGAATGATTGACAATGTATCAAAAATATGTTCTAGTATAGATAAGATCAACTCTCACACTATTATTATATTATTAAATTAATTAGCAAGAATATTGTTATTAAGCCTGCCATGTAATAAACGGAGGTACAAAGTCCATACAATAGATTACATAGAGTACATAAGCCAAATACAATTATTGTTTTCTCAACGTTGATATATGATTTGATTGTATTACATTTCATGACGTGCCAGAATTCTAAATGGTTTCAATTTGTGGCCTTCACAGACTCGTTCAAGAAGGCTCACTATCCATTATGAACACAAAGTGGGTGCCCAAACCTTAATTATTTGTTATTTACACACAGCTGCAGTAATAGGCAGCCATCAGTAAACCTCTGAGTTCAGCTAGAACAGTGGTTCCCAAAGTGGGGTACGCGTACCCCCAGGGTACCACAGTTACATTGGGGGTATGCCAACAAAAAACTCTGTAATTGCCTCTGTCAAAAAAAACCAATTGGTCACTTATTTGGTTGTTGCAAGAACACAATATGACATTTCTTCCTATGACTTAAAATGTCTTTGTATAACTTTTCATATAGTTTTGAGCTGATGTGCATATCACTTGTTTGAAATATGAGGGGGGGGGGTTCTACGAGGCTGAATAAAGAGCAAAATAGTTAATCATATCTTCATATCTAACATCAGATGAGAGGTAGAGGGGATGCACAGCAGGAGGGTCAATGTTTGAGGGGTACAGGACCTTAAACAGTTTGGTAACTAACCACTGAGCAAGAAGAAGTATCTGCTGCATGTGTTTCTCCCAATGCTGGTTCCTATCTACATAAGTACCACCAACACCAGATCCTCGGTCCTTACAACCAATATAAACCCTGTTTTGACCCTGGTGTCTCATTAAGCAGGAACTCTACAATTGATTTACTTCAGAAACTTAACATTTTGTAAATAAATGTGAATGCACCATTCATGTATAACAATACAACAATATCAATGTATAGATCACAGAGTCACTCATAGATCTTTTAAGGAATACATTAAAAATAAAGGAAAAAGCGAGAGATGTGTTGACCCCTGTATCTCTTGACTTCTCGAGGGGCTTTTGGACGTCAACTGAAAGACACCGGCTGTCATAGAAACCAAAGGACGGCGACTCAACGGTGTTCATCGCTGTTCACCAGATATACCACACTGCACTGTTTTGTTTCCATTGCTTAAAAAACAATATTAATATCAAAACTACACCCGGGACCAATCGAAGGCTTTCTGTGTGCCGTAGCCTGTGAAGCGTGACACTTCCTGTGGTTCTCGACGGCGGCGTCCTAATCTGTCTGCGGCACGCCGTATGACTCCCGGATTAAACCACGTCAAACAGAAGGCCTGCCGCAAGAACACACGTCTGTCTGGAAATCCAATACGGTGGTGGTGCGTGGCTCCAGGGAGACGATCGGTAGGACAATCAAGAGAGAAAACAACCAGCACCGGGAGAGGGGAGGGCTGGACCGCCAAGAGAGGTGGTTTTTCAGCCGTCACGGTTCACTACCACAGGAAGGAGATGTGTTGTAAACATTGATATATACTGTATGTATTGGCCATATACGGCAGTATGTCTGAAAATACATTACTCTTCTTTCTTATATTTTAGAGGCCTAATAGGCACCGGAAACATTTAAAATGGAAATGTTTCCTAGAATATAACCGAAAAAAATGAAAACTGCCCGGAATGCATGCCCTGCAGGGGTTTCTCCCGGTTGGCTTGGAGACAGCAAGGAAAACACTGATCCTTGATCCGTGAGTCATGAATTATTCACTCTTTGTCCGGTCTGGGTGCTTTAGTAATAGCATTGTTCTTTACTCTCACTTCCATAAGCGGGTGAGGCTGCAGTGTTTACACCAGTGTCGGTTCACCACACTGGAGACTGGGTGAGCTTCTCAATGGAATTATGCAGAAAAAAACATGGACACATCCCATGAGAGAGAGAGAGAGAGAGAGAGAGAGAGAGAGAGAGAGAGAGAGAGAGAGAGAGAGAGAGAGAGAGAGAGAGAGGAGAGAGAGAGAGAGAGAGAGAGAGAGAGAGAGAGAGAGAGAGAGAGAGAGAGTAAAGGATAGAGTAAAAGAGAGAGAGGGAACTAAGAGAGTAAAAGAGAGAGAGAGAGAGAGAGAGTAAAAGAAGAGAGAGAGAATAAAAAGCGATTAAAAGAGAGAGAGCAAGAGAGAGAGTAAATGAGAGAAAGGGGGGAGGGAGAGAACGAGAGAGAGAGCCGGGTGGTAGAAAGACAATCACAGAGAGAGGTAGCCAGAGAGAGCCAGAGAGGGAGAGAGAAAGATATAAGGGGAAAGAAAGAGGGAGAGAGAGAGAGAGAGAGGGGGGGGGGGAGGGAGAGAACGTGGGAGAGAGAGAGATGTTTGCCATGAAAATATCATTGAAGTTTAGAATATGATAACTTGAAGTGAGGGAGAGCTGGAGAGAGAGTAAAAGAAGAGAGAGAGAGAGAATAAAAGAGAGAGTAAAATAAGAGAGAGAGAGAGAGAGAGAGTAAAAGAGAGAGTAAGAGAGAGAGGGGATGAAGGAGCTGCCTGAGGCAGGTCATTGTTTACCGGAGGCAGCAGGAGGCAGCAGTCTGTCACTAGAACCAGAACCAGAACCAGTCTGTCACCAGAATCAGAATCAGTCTGTCACCAGAACCAGAATCTGAATCAGTCTGTCACCAGAACCAGAACCAGAATCAGTCAGTCTCTAGAACCAGAAACAGTCTCTCTCCAGAACCAGAATCAGTCTGTCTCCAGAACCAGAATCTGAATCAGTCTGTCACCAGAATCAGAATCTGAATCAGTCTGTCACCAGAACCACAACCAGAATCAGTCAGTCTCTAGAACCAGAATCAGTCTGTCACCAGAACCAGAATCAGTCTGTCTCCAGAACCAGAATCTGAATCAGTCTGTAACCAGAACCAGAACCAGAATCAGTCAGTCTCTAGAACCAGAAGCAGTCTCTCTCCAAAACCAGAACCAGTTTGTCTCCAGAACCAGAAGCAGTCTGTCTCCAGAACCAGAAGCAGTCTGTCTCCAGAACCAGAAGCAGTCTCTCTCCAGAACCAGAAGCAGTCTCTCTCCAGAACCAGAAGCAGTCTGTCTCCAGAACCAGAAGCAGTCTCTCTCCAGAACCAGAAGCAGTCTCTCTCCAGAACCATAAGCAGTCTGTCTCCAGAACCAGTCAGTCTCCAGCATCAGAACCTGCAGAGTCACCTCCATAAATCAGAGGCGGTCGTGTCAGCGAACCCCTTGTGTTATGATGCAGAGGCTGCGGTCGCTAAGTGGTCCTAAAACCCAATGGCTGTGTAATGCTCCTTAATGTGCCCATTATGGTGCCACAGCGCTACCGCCAGGCTGTTATTCAGACCTAATGAGCAAGGCTTCAGAGGACTGTAAGCAGTCTAACTTCACAGTCTGACTCTAGAGCAGTGTACTCAAGAGCAGTCCAACTATGCAGTCAAACTCTAGATCAGTTGAATCTAGAGCAGTCTAACTTTACAGCATTCTAACTTTAGATCAGTCTAACTCTAGATTTGTCTAACTTTAGATCAGTCTAACTCTAGATCAGTCTAGCTTTAGATCAGTCTAACTCTAGATCAGTCTAGCTTTAGATCAGTCTAGCTTTAGATCAGTCTAACTTTAGAGCAGTTTAACTCTAGAATGCTGTAATTATAGAGCAGTCTAACTCCACAGTCTAATTCTATATCAGTCCAACTATAGAGGCGTCTAACTCTAGATCGGTGTACTCGATGTAGATCAGTCTAACCCAAGTCAAACGCTACACAGTTGAACTAATCTAGATTAGTGTAGTTCCACACTGTCTAACTCTAGAGCAGCATGATTCCACACAGTTGAACTCTAGAGCAGTCTAACTCTACAGTCTAACTCTAGAACAGTGTACTCTAGAACAGTCTAACTCTAGAGCAGACACACTCTAGAGCAGTCTAACTCGAGCAGTCTGTCCTGTGATGTAAAGCAGTGTGGGCGATGTGTCCTGTGATGTAAAGCAGTGTGAGTGATGTGTCCTCTGATGTAAAGCAGTGTGAGTGATGTGTCCTCTGATGTAAAGCAGTGTGGGTGATGTGTCCTGTGACGTAAAGTGGATTAAAGGTCACTCAACTCAGTCAGTCATCTCAGCGAGATGACAGGGTGCATGTTAGTAGGTAGTAGTTGAACTCTGCACCCAGAGGCCATGCCCTGCTCCCTCACCCTCCTCCCTGCCTCCCCCACCCCTCTCACCCACGGAGGGGATGTGTTCTTTAATCCTCCTCCTGGAGCAGATGGAGCGGGCCTGGTCGGCCAATCAGATCATAGAAGCTGCTCCAGGCCTCAATTGATGAAGACTCCATGAAGATTCATTTAGACAGAGGATGATAATAATCACACAGTCCATATCTCTCCACCTGCCCACCATCCTCCAATTAAAGAATGAATTGAATGTATTGTTGTCTTGCTATCTTTAGTTTGAAAATAATAAAGAACACATACAAACCCCAGAGGGCCCTCAGAGCACTTACCTCCGCCACACCAAAAAGGGTCTGACATAATCTGACATAATCCATTGAAAGAATCCCAATCCAGGAGTGATGTGCTAGTATACAGTGCTGCTCGAAAGTATGTGAACCCCTTGAACAGTTAAGAGTTTTCTGTTGTTTTACCATGATTTTCCTATTTTATCATCACAAGTTTTACATATATGAAATGTCAGGTTTATGTTTAACAGTTCCATGTACGTTTTTAGAGGGAATTGTGTGAGTAGCCAAAAAAATACATGAAACATGGAATTAGTGGATGTGCAAAAGTAAGTGAACCCCCAGCTGTATTGGTAAAGTCAAGGAGGTAACAGATTCAGGTGAAACACTTTGGGTGCTTAATTAGTCAATTAAGCAAACCAATCAAATGAGACATCATTAGGAAAAGGGTTGGACAACACAGATTAAAAGAGAGAGAAAAACAACCAAACGACTGCAGTGCCAGGGTGTACCCATACGAATCAACCATGCCAAGAGGAAAGGAGATACCCGAGGAAATCAAGAAAATGGTACTGACAGCCCATCAGTCTAGAGAAGGCTACAAGACAATCTCCAAACGATTCCAGCTCCATCCATCCACGGTGAGGCAAATAATTTACAAATGGAGGGCGTCCAAGATGACCGCATCTTTGCCTAGAAGTGGACGCCCATTAAAACTAACATCAAGAAGCACCCGTAGAATAATAAATCAGGTAAAGGACAACCCACACATCACCTCTAAAGAGTTGCAGAGCTCTCTGGCAGCGTCAGGTGTAAATGTACATGCGTCTACAATTAGACGAAAATTGAACCAACACGACATTCATGGGAGGGTTGCTAGAAGGAAGCCTCTGCTCTCCAAAAAGAACAAAGCTGCCCGTTTAAACTTTGCCAGAGAGAACTTGGACAAACCAGAGGCCTTCTGGAAGTCCATTCTCTGGACAGATGAGTCCAAAATAGAATTATTTGGTCATAATCGTAAGCGCTTTGTTTGGAGAAAACCAACACAGCACATGAAGAAAAGAACCTCATCCCAACAGTGAAGCATGGTGGTGGAAATGTTAAGGTATGGGGCTGCTTCTCTGCTTCTGGACCTGGACAACTCCATATCATCCAGGGAAACATGAATTCTGAAGTGTATCAGCAAATTCTTGATAAGAATCTCCAGCCATCAGTCAGGAAGTTGAAACTGGGCCGTAAATGGGTTTTTCAACAAGACAACGACCCAAAACATACCAGCAAATCTACCAAGGAATGGTTCAGAAAAAAGAGGATTCGTACTCTGGATTGGCCAAGTCAAAGTCCGGACCTCAATCCAATTGAAATGTTGTGGCTAGACCTGAAGCGGGGGGTACATGCCAGATGTCCCTCCAACCTTTCTCAACTGGCTGAGTTCTGCAAGGAAGAGTGGGCAAAAATCCCCCACAGCAGATGCGAGAGACTGGTCAGTGGCTATAGAAAACGTTTGATTGCAGTAATGGCTGCAAAAGGAGGTGCTACACGCTATTAACCAAAAGGGTTCACATACTTTTGCACAAGTCATATTTTCAGTTTTTGTGGGAGAAACCACTTTTTTTGAATAAATAATGAAAATACATCATTTTTCTTTGTTTGTGTCCATTATTTGGAAAGTCCTGCTTTACAAATTGGTGTTTGGATATACATTTAATAAGGTTATTTTACATTTTTGTACAATTACAATGACCATGTCTAGGGGGTTCACATACTTTCGAGCAGCACTGTATATACTGTATGTCTCTCTCTCTCTCTCTCTCTCTCTCTCTCTCTCTCCTGGTTGTGTTCCACTCCACGTCCGGGTGTGTCCTGGTGATGGACAGACTTGTCTGCTACTGGAGCGCTACGGTCTTTAGTGTTTAGTCTACCACACAGCTACCTTAAATGGGTATTTAGTGCACTCTAAACAGTTCCCTTAAATGGCTATTTAGACCACTAAATTGCTCTACTAAACGGTATTTCGGCCAGAAAACTGGTCTACTAAACCAGTGGATCAAGGTCTCAGCGGGGCACGAAGCTGCATATGTGTGTGTCTATGTATGAATGTATCTTTGTATCTATGTGTCTATGTATCTATGTATGTATTTATATGTCTACGTATGTATGTATGTATGTATGTATGTATGTATGTATGTATGTATGTATGTATGTATGTATCTATGTATGTGTCTATGTATGTATTTATATTTATATGTATGTATGTACAGGGAGAACCAGTTGTGTAGAGAACTCCTCTACCTCCCTCTCAGGAGAGCTAAATACTTTTTTTGCTCGGTTCGACGTGAACGGCAGCCCGCCGAAGCCAGTGCCGCCTGAGGAGACCAGCCTGCTGCGCATCTCGGAGGCGGATGTGCGCCGCACCTTCAAGCGGCTGAACATTCGTAAGGCGGCAGGCCCCGACGATATCCCGGGCCGCATCCTCAGAGCATGCGGAGACCAGTTGGCAGGAGTCTCAAGTCAAGTCAAGTCAAGTCAAGTTTATTGTCACTTCACAGTTTACAGTTTAGTATAAAGCAGTGATGTGAAATTCTTGTGTGCAATACCCGACGACAGACAGCAGTTATAGAATAAGATAAAATAAAAATAGATAAAAATAGAATAAAAAATAGAATAAAAAATAGAATAAGGAATATAAAATAAAAATAAAAAATGCAATTTATAAAATGCAAAAATCAGCACAGAAAAGAGCAATATATATATATAAATCAATGTAATAAAATATACATTGTTATATGTTATACGCCCTTGTTCAGCAGCCTGATGGCCTGACTGTGGAAGCTATCTCTAAGCCTATTTGTACGACACTTGATACTGCGGTATCGCCTGCCTGACGGTAATAGTGAGTAAAGTTCGTGGCTGGGGTGGGCAATGTCTTTTATAATTCTTTTGGCCTTGGCCACGCACCGCTGGTTGTAAATGTCCAGGAGGGAGGGGAGCTCACCTCCAACGATATACTGGGCCGTCCGCACCACCCTTTGAAGCGCTCTGCGCTCGAGTGCCGTGCAGTTCCTGTACCAGGCGGTGATACACCCTGTCAGAACACTCTCGATGGTGCCGTTGTAGAATGTTCTCAGGATGCGGGGGCCCATGCTGAATTTCTTCAGACGCCTGAGAAAATACAGGCGTTGTTGGGCCTTTTTCACCACGTGTGTGGTGTGCGTGGACCATGTGAGGTCCTCGGAGATGTGCACGCCGAGGAACTTGAAGCTGCTGACCCTCTCTACTGCAACGCCGTCGATGGAGATAGGGCTGTGCTCTCCCCTCTGCCTCCTGAAGTCCACGATCAGCTCCTTGGTCTTCTTGACGTTGAGGGCGAGGCTGTTCTCCTGGCACCACTGCTCCAGCGATCCGACCTCCTCCCTGTAGGCTGTCTCGTCGTCGCCGGCGATCAGGCCCATCACTGTCGTGTCGTCAGCAAACTTGACGATGACGTTGGAGCTGTGCATAGCCATGCAGTCGTGGGTGTAGAGGGAGTAGAGGAGAGGGCTCAGCACGCATCCCTGGGGGGCTCCCGTGTTGAGGGTCAGTGGCTCTGATGTGGTGCTGCCCATCCTCACCACCTGGCGGCGGTCCGACAGGAGGTTCAGTATCCAGCTGCACATGGATGGGGGTACGCCTAGACCTCTCAGCTTGGTGTCGAGCTTGGCAGGAACTATTGTGTTGAATGCTGAGCTGTAGTCCACAAACAGCATTCGCACATAACAGTTCTTCCCCTCCAAGTGGGAAAGGGCAGTGTGGAGGGCCATGGCAATTGCGTCGTCCGTGGATCTATTTTGACGATATGCAAATTGCCATGGGTCCAGCGTGGTAGGTAACACGGAGCAAATAAAGTCCTTGACCAACCTCTCGAAGCATTTGCTAACGATCGAGGTGAGGGCCACAGGTCTGTAGTCATTCAGGCATGTTACCTTGGTTTGTTTAGGGACAGGCACGATGGTGGATATCTTGAAGACCGCGGGGACAACAGCCTGGGACAGGGAGAGGTTGAAGATGTCTGCAAAGACTCCTGCCAACTGGTCTGCGCATGCTCTGAGGACGCGGCCCGGGATGTCGTCGGGGCCTGCCGCCTTACGGATGTTCAGCCGCTTAAAGGTGCGGCGCACATCCGCCTCCGAGATGCGCAGCTGGCTGGTCTCCCCAGTCGGTGCTGGCTTCAGCGGGCTGCCGTTTACGTCGAACCGAGCAAAAAATGTATTTAGCTCTCCTGGGAGGGAGGTAGAGGAGTTCTCTACACAACTGGTTCTCCCTCTGAAGTTCGTTATATTCTGCAGCCCCTGCCACATACCCCTCGCATCGTGTTTCTTGAATTTATCTTCCACTCTGTCCTTATACTCCCGCTTGGCAGTGACGATGGTCTTACGGAGGTCGTAACGGGCTCTCGTATATTCCTCCGTATTCCCGGAACCAAAGGCGGCGTTACGCGCATGTAGGGCAGCGCGAACATCGCCGTTAATCCACGGTTTCTGGTTGGGATATATCCGAACCGACTTGGTCGGAACAACGTCATCTATGCACTTCTTGATGAACCCGGTGACCGACGACGCGTACTCGTTGATGTTATTGTCCGAGGCAACGCGGAACATGTGCCAGTCAGCGTGATCAAAACAATCCTGCAGCGTAGAATCTGATTGGTCCGACCAGCATTGGACCTCCCTCACAGCGATCGGTTGCTGCTTCAGTCTCTGCCTATAGGCGGGGAGCAGCTGGATAGAGCGGTGATCTGATTTGCCGAACGGTGGGCGGAGGAGGGCCTTGTAGCCATCACGGAAGGGAGTGTAGCAGTGGTCGAGGATCCGCTCGCCCCGTGTGTTGCTCTTTATGTGTTGGTAGAACTTCGGGAGAACCTTCTTCAGGTTCGCCTTGTTGAAGTCCCCCGCTACGATGAGAGCAGCCTCGGGGTGGGCCGACTCCTGTTCGCTGATAGCCCCGTACAGTTCCTTCAGCGCTGTGTCCGTGTTGGCTTGTGGGGGAATGTAAACAGCGGTCACGGTTACCGCTGTAAACTCCCGAGGTAGCCAGTATGGACGGCACATAAGCATCAGGTACTCCAGGTCCGGGGAACAGAAAGACTTGAGGGGATGTACATGACTTTGGTTGCACCAAGATCTGTTTATCATGAGACATACCCCCCCTCCGCGATCTTTACCGGAGAGAGCCTTTGTTCTGTCCGCCCGGTGTACGGAAAATCCCGTCGGCTCGATAGCTGCGTCGGTAACCCCCTCCGACATCCATGTCTCCGTAAGGCAGATAATGCAATTGTCCCTAGTTTCCCGGTGGAATTGAATACGAGCCTGTAGTTCGCTTAACTTATTGTCCAGAGACTGTACATTAGCCAGTAGAATGGTGGGTAGTGGGGGGCGATCGGATCGACATCTCAGCCTGACTAGCACGCCGGCTCGCTTCCCTCGCTTCCTCCGGCGACGCTTGCGCGTAATCGTGCCCAAAATGGACGGAGATAATCCAGCTGTGACTTCGGGCGGGACGTCCGAGTCGAAAGAGTGAAAAAACTCCGGTAGGCGGCGAGCGACTGTCGATCTGATCTCCCAAAGTGTGCAAAAGTTATAAGTGAACTTGCTGCTAACATCCTGAACTAAAAAAGTTGCAATAAAAAGAATAAATAACAAAAAACTGCGTCGTCGTGCGGGAGCTCGCGACACGGCAGCCATCTCGTACGGCGCCATACTCCTACTCTCCGAGTCTTTGCAGACATCTTCAACCTCTCCCTGTCCCAGGCTGTTGTTCCCGCGGTCTTCAAGATGTCCACCATCGTGCCTGTCCCTAAACAACCCAAGGTAACATGCCTGAATGACTATAGACCTGTAGCCCTCACCTCGATTGTCAGCAAATGCTTCGAGAGGTTGGTCAAGGACTTTATTTGCTCCGTGTTACCTGCCACGCTGGACCCATGTCAATTTGCATATCGTCAAAACAGATCCACGGACGACACAATTGCCATGGCCCTCCACACTGCCCTTTCCCACCTGGAGGGAAAGAACTGTTATGTGCGAATGCTGTTTGTGGACTACAGCTCAGCGTTCAACACGATAGTTCCTGCCAAGCTCGACACCAAGCTTAGAGGTCTAGGCGTGCCCCCATCCACGTGCAGCTGGAAACTGGACCTCCTGTCGGACCGCCGCCAGGTTGTCCTCACCGCCTGGTGAGGACCTCAGAGCCACTGACCCTCAACACGGGAGCCCCCCAGGGATGCGTGCTGAGCCCTCTCCTCTACTCCCTCTACACCCACGACTGCATGGCTATGCACAGCTCCAACGTCATCATCAAGTTTGCTGACGACACGACAGTGATGGGCCTGATCGCCGGCGACGACGAGACAGCCTACAGGGAGGAGGTCGGATCGCTGGAGCAGTGGTGCCAGGAGAACAGCCTCGCCCTCAACAAGAAGACCAAGGAGCTGATTGTGGACTTCAGGAAGCAGAGAGGAGAGCACAGCCCTATCTCCAGCGACGGTGTTGCAGTAGAGAGGGTCAACAGCTTCAAGTTCCTCGGCGTGCACATCTCCGAGGACCTCACATGATCCACGCACACCACACACGTGGTGAAAAGGGCCCAACAACGCCTGTATTTCCTCAGGCATCAGAGGAAATTCAGCATGGGCCCCCGCATCCTGAGAACATTCTATAATGGCACCATCGAGAGTGTTCTTACAGGGTGTATCACCGCCTGGTACGGGCGCACGTTCGTGGCTGGGGTGGGCATTGTCTTTAATGATGCGTTTGGCCTTGGCCACGCACCGCTGGTTGTATATATCCAGGAGGGAGGGGAGCTCACCTCCAACGATATACTGGGCCGTCCGCACCGCCCTTTGAAGCACTCTGCGCTCGAGTGTGGTGCAGTTATTGCAGGTATTCACTTTTACCGTCAGGCAGGCAAGTGCCGTACAAATAGACTCAGAGATAGCATCCACAGTCAGGCCATCAGGCTGCTGAACAAGGGCGTATAGCATATAACAATGTATATTTTATTACATTGATTTATATATACATATTACTCTTTTTCTGTGCCGATATATTGCATTTTATAAATTGCATTTTTATTTTAATTTTTTAACTTATTTGATTCTATTCTGTTTTATTCTATTTTTATAACTGCTGTCTGTCGTCGGGTATTGCACATAAGATTTTCACTCACTGCTTTATACTTGTGTAAACTGTGAAGTGACAATAAACTTGACTTGACGTATGTATGTATGTATGTATGTATGTATGTATGTATGTATGTATGTATGTATGTACTGTATGCATGTATGTATGTACTGTATGTATGCATATATGTATCACTGTATCTATGTATGTTTGTATCTATGTATCTATGTATGTGTCTATGTATGTATTTATATGTGTATGTATGTATGTATGTATGTATGTATGTATGTATGTACTGTATGTATGCATATATGTATCACTGTATCTATGTATGTTTGTATCTATGTATCTATGTATGTGTCTATGTATGTAATTATATGTGTATGTATGTATGTATGTATGTATGTATGTATGTATGTATGTATGTATGTATGTATGTATGTATGTATGTATGTATGTATGTATGTGTGTATGTATGTACTGTATGTATGCATATATGTATTATTGTATGTATGTATGTATGTATGTATGTGTGAATGTATCTACAGGTATGTGTGTTTGTGTCTGTGTGTCTATGTATGTATGTATTGATGTGTCTATGTATGTATGAATGTATATGTGTGTCTATGTGTCTATGTATGTATTGATGTGTCTATGTATGTATGTATGTATGTATGTATGTATGTATGTGTGAATGTATCTACAGGTATGTATGTATGAATTTATCTCTGTGTCTCTGTGTCTATATATTCCAGTCGTTGTAATGTTTGTGACATCAAGTGGAGGAGTGAGGAACTGCAGAAGCAGACGCAATCATTAGAGAACAATCAGAGTTAGAATTAGCAGATTAGCCTCAAGTCGGGACATATTGTACCATTACAATGAAGGTAGTGACCAGGTTTGTTCCATTACAAGATGTTCCAAATGTTGTTCTCTGGTCATGTAGCATCAGTTCTCTAGGGCTGTTTTTCTAACTGAAAAATACTCTACATGACGCTGCTGTCTACAGCTTAGAGAGACACACGCTTTGCACAAACACACACACACACACACACACACACACACACACACACACACACACACACACACACACACACACACACACCTTCAAACATAAATAAACCAGGTGCTGGTACAGTGTGAAGGGTGTGATCACTTTCTACTCTACTAGGTTACTAGGTTAGCAAACGCACCACAAGACTCTTGCTTATTTAGAGCATTTAGAGTGTCATGTACAACACAATTAATCAGTCGGTGAACCAGTGCATCTCCATACAAGAAACCAGTGAATCTAAACACAAGAAACCAGTGAATCTCCATACAGGAAACCAGTGAATCTAAACACAAGAAACCAGTGAATCTCCATACAGGAAACCAGTGAATCTAAACACAAGAAACCAGTGAATCTCCATACAGGAAACCAGTGAATCTAAACACAAGAAACCAGTGAATCTCCATACAAGAAACCAGTGAATCTAAACACAAGAAACCAGTGAATCTCCAAACAGGAAACCAGTGAATCTAAACACAAGAAACCAGTGAATCTCCATACAGGAAACCAGTGAATCTAAACACAAGAAACCAGTGAATCTCCATACAGGAAACCAGTGAATCTAAACACAAGAAACCAGTGAATCTCCATACAGGAAACCAGTGAATCTAAACACAAGAAACCAGTGAATCTCCATACAGGAAACCAGTGAATCTAAACACAAGAAACCAGTGAATCTCCATACAGGAAACCAGTGAATCTAAACACAAGAAACCAGTCAATCTCCATACAGGAAACCAGTGAATCTAAACACAAGAAACCAGTGAATCTCCATACAGGAAACCAGTGAATCTAAACACAAGAAACCAGTGAATCTCCATACAGGAAACTATTTGAACAGCCTCTTAAAATCTGAGCTGAACACAGACGATACTAATATGAAATGTGTCATTCAGAGTACAGAATACTGCACCAATGTACACAATGTACGCCGAGGATGAGGCAGGACGAGGCAGGACGAGGCAGCATGAGGAGGCCGGGGTGTCTCAGTGTGCAGAGAGTCACGCTGTGCTACTTATATGAACCTCACATTCCCTCGCCCACCGGGGAACACCAGGGGATGTATTGTACTCACTACTATACACACACCAACACATGCACACACACACACACACAAGCACACACACACACACACAAGCATACACCCCGCACACACACACACACACACACACACACACACACACACACACACAAGCATACACCCCGCACACACACACACACAGGCATACACCCCGCACACACACACACACACACCGACACACACACACACACACACACACAGGCATACACCCCCCGCACACACACATACACAGACACACCGACACACACACACAGGCATACACCCCCCGCACACACACATACACACACACACCGACACCGACACACACACACACAGTTATAGCCTGCCCTAGGTGTAGTGGCTGTCGACTGGAGAGGATAATTTAACGGGAACATATTACTGACACTATTTACTAAATGTATAAAAAGAAACACACAGAAAAGAAGACTGAATGTGGACAATATAACGTGATATTACATGTTATACCAACAATATGACGGTAATAATACAATATGATGGTGTTATTACATGTTATACCAGCATGTAAGCGCGCAACCAAGATGATAATAATACAATATGATGGTGTTATTACATGTTATACAGACAATATGAAGGTGATATTACATGTTATACAGACAATATGATGGTGTTATTACATGTTATACAGACAATATGAAGGTGATATTACATGTTATACAGACAATATGATGGTGTTATTACATGTTATACAGACAATATGAAGGTGATATTACATGTTATTACATGTTATATAGACAATATGATGGTGATATTACATGTTATTACATGTTACCTCTGGATTACAGACCCATTTACTAGTTACCTCTCTCTCTCTCTCTCTCTCTCTCTCTCTCTCTCTCTCTCTCTCTCTCTCTCTCTCTCTCTCTCTCTCTCTCTCTCTCTCTCTCTCTCTCTCTCTCTCTCTCTCTCTCTCTCTCTCTCTCTCTCTCTCTCTCTCTCTTCCATCTCTATCTATTTCTGTTTCTCGCCCTTCCCTCTCTCTCTATTTCTCCCTCTCACTCTCTGTCATTATATTTATGTCTCTCTCTCTCTCTCCCTCCTCTCAGACTGCTGTTGGTTCTGTTGGAGTCTATGACACACGCACGCACACGCACACACACACACACACACAGGCACACACACACACGCACGCACGCACACACACACACACACGCACACACACACACACACACACACACACACACACACACACACACACACACACACACACACACACACACACACACACACACACACACACACACACACACACACACACACACACACACACACACACACAGTATTTCCCAGGGGACCCTCTAATAAACACAGGGTGATTCTCTTGACCTCACTTTATTGGAGATTATCAATCGGCCCCGACAAGAGGCTCCGCTGGACCGGGTCGCTGATGGAGTCGTTAGGGCGTCTTCCTCACCCCCGCCCTGCCCCGTCCTCGGACTGAGGAACCGAACCAGGGACCAGGAACTGAACCAGGGACCAGGAACTGAAGCAGGGACCAGGAGCTGAACCAGGGAACTGAACCAGTGAACTGAGAACTGAACCAGGGACCAGGAAATTGACCAGAAAACTGAACCAGGGTCCAGGAACTGAACCAGGGAACAGAACCAGTCAACCGAGAACTGAAGCAGGGACCAGGAACTGAACCAGGGAACTGAACCAGTGAACCGGGAACTGAACCAGGAAACAGAACCAGTGAACTGAGAACTGAACCAGGGACCAGGAAATTGACCAGAAAACTGAACCAGGGTCCAGGAACTGAACCAGGGAACAGAACCAGTCAACCGAGAACTGAACCAGGGACCAGGAACTGAACCAGTGAACTGAACCAGGAACAATACCAGTGAACCGAGAACTGAACCAGGGACCAGAAACGGAACCAGAGAACTGAACAAGGGAACATAACCAGAGAACTGATCCAGGGAAAGTAACAAGTCAACCAGGAACGGAACCAGAGAACTGAACCAGTCAAGTCAAGTCAAGTTTATTGTCACTTCACAGTTTACACAAGTATTATATAAGCAGTGAGTGAATGTGGGAACGGAACCAGAGAACTTAACCAGGGAACGGAACCAGTGAACTGAACCAGGGACCAGGAACTGAACTAGAGAACTGAAACAGGGAACTGTTCCAGGGACAAGATAACTGAACCAGACAACTGAAATAGTAAACTGAACTGGGGAACTGAACCAATGAACTAAACCAAGGAACTGAACCAGTGAATTGAACCAGAGACTGAAGCATTGACCAGGGAATTGAACCAGTGAACAAAACCAGAGAACAGAACCAGAGAACTGAACCAGAGAACAGAACCAGAGAACTGAACCAATGAACTGAACCAGTGAACTGAACCAGAGAACTGAACCAGAGAACTTGTGAACTAAACCAGAGAACTGAACCAGAGTACTGAATCAGTGATTGGTATTGGTAAGATATATTTTGTGTGGTCTTCTTCTGTTCTTACAGTACTGTGAGCAGGACTGTTCCTCATGGGAGTCGAACCCCTAACCATGGCCGTAATACAGCTCTCTCGTCACACAGGACGCTTCCCCAACAGCTAGGGAGCTAGGGAGCGAGGCAGCGAGGGAGCTAGGGACATAGGGATATGGGAGATAGGCAGATGGGAGATAGGGAGCTAGGGAGTGAGGGAGCTAGGGACATACGGAGATGGGAGATAGGGAGCTAGGGAGTGAGGGAGCTAGGGACATATGGAGATGGGAGATAGGGTGCTAGGGAGTGAGGGAGCTTGGGACATAGGGAGATGGGAGATAGGGAGTGAGGGAGATGGGAGCTAGAGAGCGAGGGAACTAGGGACATAGGGAGATGGAAGATAGGGAACTAGGGAGTGAGGGAGCTAGGGACATAGGGAGATGGGAGATAGGGAGCTAGGGAGTGAGGGAGATGGGAGCTAGGGAGCTAGGGAGTGAGGGAGATGCGAGATCGGAGTTAGGGTGTGAAGGAGCTAGGGACATAGGGAGATGGGAGATAGGGAGATGGCAGCTAGGGAGTGAGGGAGCTAGAGACATAGGGAGATGGGAGATAGGGAGTGAGGGAGTTGGGCGCTAGGGAGTGAGGGAGCTAGGGACATAGAGAGATGGGAGTTGGGCGCGAGAGAGTGAGGGAGCTAGGGACATAGAGAGATGGGAGATAGGGAGCTAGGGAGTGAGGGAGATGGGAGCTAGGGAGTAAGGGGGTGATCAGAATCAGAATGCTTTTATTGTCATTGTACAAGTAAAACGAAATGATATAGCGGTCCTCAAGACACAAAAACTGAATTGAAAAAAGATATACTGTCAATTATTAAAAAACTAGTCAAAACAAAAATAAACAGGTTAAATAATAGATAGGGAGATGGGGAGGTAAGGAGCTAAGGAGCTAGGGAGCAAGGGAGCTAGGGAGCAAGGAAGCAAGGGAGCTAGGAAGATAGGGATCTTGGGAGGGAGGGAGCTAGGGAGCTTGGGAGCGAGGGAGCTAGGGAGCGAGGGAGCTAGGGAGCGAGGGAGCTAGGGAGCGAGGGCGTTTGAGCTGTATGTTTGTATGTGAGATGGGAAATGCTCCAAATCCTCTCTCTCTCCTATGTGTCTCTCTGGCTGGCCATACGAATAACGCCTCAAACTCAACAGTATAAAGTATTTAAAAAAAAGAGAATGTTCTCTCTAACTCTCCATCACGTGGGCGTTTGGAAACAGTATTTTTTTTATCACTCTTTAAGACTTCCAGATCAGACAATTAGGTTGAAAAACATAAATGTGCAGCTCCTGTCAGAAGATTAGAAAGTATCTGGTAGATACTTATCTCTCCATCTCATTAGGCAGCCAACTGCCTTTGTTATGGCCGCCTGATGTTTTGATTACAAAGCTGCTCTCCTCGTCCAAGAACCCGTCACGAGTTGAACAAGGAAACGCTCTCAGAAGTGAACAATGGATGCTGTGTGTTATTTGAATGGGAAAAGTGCCCCCTTCTGGTGGGACGCTGTAATAGCAGCCTGACTGGGTGACTTGTAACAACACACCATGTGTTGGGACGCTGTAACAGCAGCCTGACTGGGTGACTTGTAACTTGTGAAACAAGTTAACTGAACCATTTATATTTAACTGAACCATTTCTATCTAACTGAACCGTTTCTATCTAACTGAACCGTTTCTATCTAACTGAACAGGAGGATCTTGTCTAGTGTTGAAGTTGTTTATCAATGGACATTCACAACATCCAGGGAGCTGACCTTAATAACTATATATATATACTATTATAGCTGACCTTAATAACTATTATTACATTATATATACTATTATAGTTGACCTTACTAACTATTATTATATTATGTAACCTATTAAAGTTTACCTTAATAAACTATTAAACTATTACCTAAAATAAAACTATTATTGAATTATTCAAATATAGTATTATAGCTGACCTTAATAACTATTATTATAATATATATATACTCTTATAGTTTACCTTAATAACTATTATTATATAATATATATATATATAAACTATTATAGCTGAGCTTTATAACTATTATAATACTATATACTGTTTACTATTAAAGCTGACCATAACAACTATAATTATATTATATATATACAGTATATACTATTATAGTTGACCTTAATAACTAATATTATATTGTTTATATATATATATATATACTATTAAAGCTGACCTTAATAACTACATATATATATATATATATATATATATATATATGTATACTATTACAGCTGACCTTAATAACTTCATATATATATATATATATATATATATATATATACTAATATATATAATATTATTATCCTGTGTTCTCTGGATATGGACTAGCGGACAACAATTTATCTCTAGTGGCACATGGCTATTATACGGTATATGATACTGGATAATACTTGATATTATATTATATTATACTTTATAATATGTTATATTATACTATATATTATAATGTATAATACAATATATTATACTGCGTATTTTTACAATATATTATACTGTATACAATACTGTTTATTATAATATATATGATACTTTATATTTTACTGTATATATACACAATACTGTATATTATACTATATATTATACTGAGTATTATACTGTGAATTATAAGTTGTTCCACTGTGCACACCCTGTGTTTATATGATTCAAGTTCAATGGATGCTTACTCCACATTCCCTCCCCCAGTATGAATTGCCTACGACAATACTATACTTAACTATACAATACTATACTGTAAACAACACTATATACGACCTATCATATGCTTTACTATATACAACAGTATAAACTATACTAAATGCTAAACTATATGGTGTTCATTTGCATGTGTGTGTGTGTGAGTTTGTGTGTGTCAAGTAGCACCCTCTCACCCTCTCTCAAGTCACGCTAATTACGTAGCACTCTCTCTCTCTCTCTCTCTCTCTCTCTCTCTCTCTCTCTCTCTCTCTCTCTCTCTCTCTCTCTCTCTCTCTCTCTCTCTGGTCACAAGTGTATGTAACACCATAGCGGGACACCCAGCCCAGGCCTTCTCAGGACGTGCAGCCAACCCCTGATCTGAGGACGTTCAGTCAAGGTCAACCTGACACACTTTGATTCTCTCTGGCGCCATCCAGAGGCTGACGGAGGGAAACACATGAGCAGCACAAGGCCTTGTTCTCAGTTATACCGGGCCCAGTATCGCTGGGCCCGGTATAACTGGACCCGGGAGTATAGAGAAATGGTTGAGCAGGTGTCCTATGACTATAGGACACCTATGACACCTATGACTAAATGTACATGTATACATGAATATATGTACACATGTACATGTTAACTTGTGCAGGACAGATGCATGTATGCACACATAACCAAAATCATACACAGGACGGCCTCATGGAAACATGTGTTATTACAAACAACAACGCATACCCCTGTATGTATGCTAATACATCTTTCAAAGTACTCTCTCAAAAGAGCCCGTCGTCTTAAACAGAATCATAAACATCATGCCATTCTTGTCCTAGTCCATCCGTACGACAACATGAATACACACACAGCTCCATAACAACCTCATATCCACCAGTGCTGAAACAGTACTGAACTGTTGCGGTGGGTGATGAAACCATGCATCTGTGGACGGGTGACAAGAGAGCAGCGGAGCAGAACATAACGTCTCTGTTCTACCATCTGATATAAACACTCTGCAGACGGAAAGCCCTGTCTCAGACTAAATCAAGCCTTTTAGAACAGGTCCTTTGAGCTCCAAAGGGGCCCTGGGGGGGCCAACAGCTGGAGGATGAGGGTGGTGCATCTGTTTGTCTTTATAGGACAAATGTCTGTGTGTCTTTATAGGACAAGTGTCTGTGTGTCTTTATAGGACAAGTGTCTGTGTTTCATTATAGGATGGTGGGTCTGTGTTTCTTTATAGGACGGTGTGTCTGTGTGTCTTTATAGGACGGTGTGTCTGTGTGTCTTTATAGGACAAGTGTCTGTGTTTCATTATAGGACGGTGGGTCTGTGTGTCTTTATAGGACAAGTGTCTGTGTTTCATTATAGGACGGTGGGTCTGTGTGTCTTTATAGGACGGTGCGTCTGTGTGTCTTTATAGGACAGTGTGTCTGTGTGTCTTTATAGGACGGTGCGTCTGTGTGTCTTTATAGGACGGTGCGTCTGTGTGTCTTTATAGGACGGTGCCTCTGTGTGTTTTATAGGACGGTGCGTCTGTGTGTCTTTATAGGATGGTGTGTCTGTGTGTCTTTATAGGACAGTGTGTCTGTGTGTCTTTATAGGACGGAGCGTCTGTGTGTCTTTATAGGACGGTGTGTCTGTGTGTCTTTATAGGACAGTGTGTCTGTGTGTCTTTATAGGACGGTGCGTCTGTGTGTCTTTATAGGACGGTGCGTCTGTGTGTCTTTATAGGACGGTGCGTCTGTGTGTCTTTATAGGATGGTGTGTCTGTGTGTCTTTATAGGACAGTGTGTCTGTGTGTCTTTATAGGACGGTGCGTCTGTGTGTCTTTATAGGACGGTGTGTCTGTGTGTCTTTATAGGACGGTGCGTCTGTGTGTCTTTATAGGACGGTTCCTCTGTGTGTCTTGTAATGTATGTGTACTGATTTTATTTGTTATATAATACCATTATCAGCTAATCTTTTTATACAACATTACCTCCTTGACATCAACATTCACATTCATTTGTATGAAGTTACACACAGAGAGATAGTATATTATACTGGTTATTATAATGTATATAATACAATTTATTATACTGTATATTATACTATGTATTACATTGTATGTTATACTGTAGAGAGAGAGACTGTATATATATTATAATATATATGTATACTGTATATAATATACAGTATACATAATACATGTAATATACACGTTATATACACATATTACACACGTATACACGTACACACGTGTTATACACATAATATACCTATAATATACATATACGCGTATTATTATATGGTATATTATACAGTATATTAAACTGTATATTGTACTATATATTATACTATATATAACATTATGCAATAGACAATATTATAATTCTGTATATTATACTGTATATTATACTATATACTATACTATATATTAAACTTTATATTATACTATAAATTATACTGTATATTGTACTCTATATTATGGTATATATTATACAGTATATTATATTGCATATTAAACGGTATATTATATTTTATATTTTACGATATATTATACTGTATATTTTACTATATATTATACTATATATTATTTTGCATATAACATTGTATATTATACAGTAAATTATATTGTATATCAAACTGTATATTATATTGTATATTTTACTATTTATATTACACTGTATATTTTACTATAGAGTACACTGTATATTATACAATATATGATACTATATATAATTATATATATAACATTGTATATGATACTGTATAGTATACTATCTATGTGTGCGGTACCTTCCACACAGGAGGGTCGTGCCCGGGTGGTTCCGGCCACTTGTCCCGGGAAGCAGGAGCACTTCACCGTCTGCGAGCGTTCCTCGATCTTGTTCTTGTTACAGCAGCGGTGGACAGCCACCACATCACAGGTACCCTGCTTCACCTGGTAGGCCACTGACACACACACACACACACACGCATGCACACACACGCACACGCACACACACACACACACACACACACACACACACACACACACACACACACACACACACACACACACACACACACACACACACACAGGGAGAGAGTGTGTGAGAACACACAGGCTGATATAAGACATCCGAGAGCCTAGCATACTTTGTTTCACAATCTTGCAATAATAGATATCATAATATTTTTCTGTACATCTTATCTTAGCAGAGTATTCCTCACAGTTTTTAATTGTTTGACATTATTATGACTTTGTATTATTCTTCCCAATTTAACATAATTCATTGTTGTGTCTAATTTGACTGTGTATGTACTTTGGCAATGTCAATGTTTCCCATGTCAAAAAAGCTGTTTGTGTTGAACTGAACTTTAAATCAACATGAAATATTTTTAGATGATATATATATATATATATATATATATATATATATATATATATAAATTCTTACAGGGAAAGTATCTTGCTGTTAAAATAACCTTTAATCTACTTACAACACAATGTAGCATTGACAATATAAATATTATATGTTTAAATGTCATTTATATATAGGGCATAATGTGTTATGCGATTCATTACCAAATGACACCTATTAACATTAAAGAAAGAAAGCAAAACATTCCCAAAATAAACAGACAATACAGATATGAACATTTACAGCACAGATAGGGGTCGTTTTGCCCTAGATTGATTTATGACAATTGTTTTGATCATTAAAGAGAGAGTTAACTTGGTGAGCGTCACATTTTCGTGTGGTTGCCTTATTAAACATTGCATTGTGTGTGTTCATGTGTGTGTGTGCGTGCGTGTTCTGTCTGTCAGTAAGTCATTTAAATTATTATTTCAAGTAATAATCAAGCTCCCAGGTTACAGATTGGGTCGGGAGTTCATATGTTACGTTTTCATGCAAAAGATAAAAAGCCGATCCAGCTGGCTTAATTCTCTGCAGGCTGTACCAAGAACCTACGGTTGTGCCAAGAAACTATGGTTCTACTGCAGGAACCTGCGGTTGTACAAGGAACCTGTGGTTGTACCAAGAACCTACGGTTGTGCCAAGAAACTATGGTTCTACTGCAGGAACCTGCGGTTGTACAAGGAACCTGTGGTTGTACCAAGAACCTACGGTTGTGCCAAGAAACTATGGTTCTACTGCAGGAACCTGCGGTTGTACAAGGAACCTGTGGTTGTACCAAGAACCTACGGTTGTACCAAGAACCTATGGTTCTACTGCAGGAACCTGCGGTTGTACAAGGAACCTGTGGTTGTACCAAGAACCTATGGTTGTGCCAAGAAACTATGGTTCTACTGCAGGAACCTGCGGTTGTACAAGGAACCTGTGGTTGTACCAAGAACCTACGGTTGTACCAAGAACCTATGGTTCTACTGCAGGAACCTGCGGTTGTACAAGGAACCTGTGGTTGTACCAAGAACCTACGGTTGTACCAAGAACCTATGGTTCTACTGCAGGAACCTGTGGTTGTACCAGGAGCCTACGGTTGTACTGCAGGAACCTGCGGTTGTACAAGGAACCTACGACTGTACCAGGAACCTACGGTTATACCAGGAACCTACAACTGTACCAGGAACCTATGGTTGTACCAGGAAGCTACGACTGGAATGTTGGGATCACTTTCCTTATGACCAGACTGAGGCTCTTCCTGTATCCCGGGTAGAGAAAGATCGACTAAATAATCACGACGATTTGGCTGACTTTGGATTATGTTTCCGCTGTCTTTTGTGTCAAGTTTTTTTTATCACCGTCGTTCTACACAAAAGGACCGAAAGTAATTGGTGACGAAGACGACCTAGATGTGACACAGGAGGCTAACTACTCGAACCGACGAAGACGATCCACCAGCAGAATTACACTCAAACCATCAGTACAGACAGACACACAGAATGATGGCAATGAATGAATTACAAAGGAGAGAACCGAGTGAAAGTGTGACTGAAGAATGGGACGAGACACACACGTCCCCAAGAACTCTGTGAACCATCGAGCGATCGTCTGCCTCGTCCACCTGCTGGACTGACGGAAGGCAGCAGCTAAGCTCAACATTTTCTTGTTTCCGGACTGTATACTTTTATTGATCCCAACTCATTGTAAATACTAGGAGGAGAAGACGACAGCCTCCACGCGGCCTCCTCTGCAAGTAACGAGAGATGGTGAAAGACCAACTCGTGAAACCAATGTCGCCACCCAATCATCGTCAAGCTGACAGACCAAGGCGTAAAAAGTCGGGGGGATGCAAGTCCACGCCAGGACGGGTATCCATCCCGACGGTCGACCACCAAGGTCTGGCAGTGCTCCAGCTAAACGTAGAGGGCCTCACCAACGCCAAACTCGAGATCATAAGTCACCTCGCCGACTCCCACAAGGTTGCAGCTGTCCTCCTACAGGAAACCCACTGTATGGTTGAAGACACCCTCAAGCTGCCCGGGTTCCACCTAGCTGGTTCCATCCTCAGCAGACATCACGGTATTGCGACCTTTGTGAGGTCTGATCTGGGGTGGACAGCCACTGGCCAATCTCCACCAAGTGCCAGCGTTGAGTGGCTGTCCACCAAGATACAGGCAACAACTGTTGTAAATGTGTACAAGCCTCCACCATCTACACTGACCGTGTCGGCCCTCCCGCTTGCCCAGGCACCCGCCATCTATGCAGGGGACTTTAACTGCCAGCACACTGACTGGGGATACTCCCACACTACACCAGACGGAGAGACGCTGTGTGAGTGGGCCTCCAACGCCAATGCTCAGCTCCTGTTCGACCCCAAAGAGCCACCAAGTTTCCACTCTTCAAGATGGAACACCTTCACCAACCCAGACCTCGCATTTGCTGTATGCCACAACAGCGACCCAATTCCGGAGAGACAGGTCATCGATAGGTTCCCCCGGTCACACCACCGACCGTCTGTCATCAAAGCCCCCTCACTGGTGCAGCCGGTAGAGGGTAAACCTGTCCGTAGGTGGAACTTCCGGAAGGCCAACTGGCAGGCATTCACCACGGAGACAGAGAGAACATCAGCCTGTCTCCCGGACCCAGACATTGCTGATGTGGACTCAGCATATGCAGCCTACTGCGAAGTTCTCCTAAGTGCAGCAAAGAAGACGATCCCTCGCGGCTACAATGCGAGCTACATCCCGGGCTGGGACGAAGAGTGCAACCACCTACTGCGTGAACATCAGCAGGCTGGCTCAAGGGAGGATGTGGAAGCGACTGCAACGGCACTACTCCACAAGCTGGACGCCACCCGAAGGGCCAGATGGACTGAAACCGTTGAGTCAATCGATTTCACCCATTCCAGCCGTAAGGCGTGGCAGACCATCAACCAGCTCACTGGCAGGAAAACAACACCCCCCAAGTGCCCTGTGACAGCAGATGCCATTGCAGCCCAGCTCCTGAAGAACAGCCAATTCCAAGGTTCAGATAAGAACTTCGCCCGCTCTACACTGTGCGAGATATCTTCCCTCTCTAGGGCATACAGTGTCGATGTTGACATGTCCGGACAGTTTTCAACAGCTGAACTTAGGGCGGCCATCGGCAACCTTAGGCAAGGCAAGTCCCCGGGGCATGACAACATCCACCCAGAGTTCGTGACCCACCAGAGTGAGACAACATCTGCCTGGCTGTGCTCTTTTTTCTCATCCTGCTTCCAGAGGTCCAAACTGCCGAAGACCTGGCGCCGTGCTGCTGTTATTGCCCTGCTGAAACCAGGCAAAACTGCGGAAGACCCTAAGGCCTACAGACCCATCTCGCTGCTCTGCGTCCCATTCAAGATAATGGAGAGGATGATCCTCAGCCGCATAGAGCCAGTAGTGGACCCACAGCTTCCAAGGGAACAGGCTGGTTTCCGGCGGGGCAGGTCAACAGTAGATCAGGTAACCCTGCTCACCCAGGACATCGAGGACAGCTTTCAGGCCAAAGAGAAAGTTGGGGTTGTGTTGCTTGACCTAACAGCCGCATATGACACCGTCTGGCACCGTGGACTTCACCTGAAGCTGCTGAGGACTATCCCAGACCGGCATATGGTGAAGTTCATAATGGAGATGCTGTCCAACCGCAGCTTCATCCTCCGAACCAGCGATGGCCAGCGAAGCAGACTGAGGAGATTGAGAAACGGGGTGCCACAGGGGTCTGTCCTCTCACCACTGCTGTTCAATATTTACATCCACGACCTCCCGGAGACAACATCCAGACAATATGGTTACGCGGATGATCTGGCCATCATGTTGCGTCGAACAACATGGTCAGCGGTGGAACAGGGTCTCAACCAGGACATGAGCATCTTGGCTGCCTACCTGCGCAAGTGGCGTCTGCAGCTCAGTACTGGGAAGACTGTGTCGGCCGCATACCACCTGTGCAACGGAGAGGCCAAAAGGGAACTGTCGGTGTCCGTCGACAACAAGCGTCTGGAGCACCAACTAGCCCCCAAGTACCTCGGTGTTCGGCTGGACAGGACACTGTCCTACAAACGGCACCTTGAGGAAGTGAGAGCCAAAGTGACAGCAAGGGTCTCGCTTATCCGCCGCCTTGCTGGCACAACCTGGGGTGCCTCCGCCAGGACACTACGAATCTCCACACAAGCCCTGGTGTTCTCTGCTGCCGAATACTGCGCCCCAGTCTGGAGTAGAAGCCCACATGTGAAGAAGGTTGATCCTATCATCAACAATGCCCTTCGGATCATAACCGGTTGCCTAAAGCCCACCCCCGTGTCCTACCTGCCAGTCCTAGCGGGAATTGCCCCGGCCGGTCTCCGACGAGAGGCCGCTATCCTCGCACTTGCAAGGAAAGCCCAAGAACATGACTGGCATATCCTGCATGAAACAACAACAAAGGCAGCGCCCCCAAGCAGACTCAAGTCCCGTCACCCCTACAACAGGACAGCACAAGAGATGCTTGGTTCCATCCCTGAGGACCTGTCTACAAGGGCATGGCTAGCAACTTCCTGGAAGCAGGAATGGGAGTCGGCTGAGCCCACACGTCTGCACCATCACATCCAAGATCCGGGAGATGGAGTCGAAGGAGAACATCTACCACGCCGGCATTGGACCCTGCTGAACCGCCTCCGTACTGGGGTTGGTCGCTTCAAAGCGTCCATGAAGGAGTGGGGCCTGGCAGACAGCGCAGTATGTGAGTGTGGCGAGCCTGAGCAGACTGCCGACCACATAATCACCACCTGTCCTCTGTACAGACCTCCTTCAGAGGCTGGCCTCTTCCATGTGGGACCAGAGACGAGAGCGTGGCTTTGTGACACTGAGCTGGACATATGATGATGATACACGAAAGAAGAAGAAGAAGTAAATACTGTTGCATCGACTTTTATATATTTCATATATTTGTTAATACATTGTTTATTTTCTATTGTATTTTGCACAACTTCTGTATGGCGCTGCCACTTTCATTTCACTGCGTATGTGTATGTGAAAGATAAAGATTCTTAAACCTTGAATTAACAAGCAGAGGACAACGTAGTGGTAAATGTCCGCTCAGTTTCTGGACTTCAGAGCGGATTCTGGCGGGCTCTTTGTGTTGTTGTGTTTGTCCTCAGAGCTCAGCTGTCCTCTTAAGAATACAGAATAAAGACACATTTCCACCTAAGCCCCCCGAAGCCCACACTGTTAGTCAGCCCAAACACTTCTCATGGTCAGCCCAACCGGCGCTTCAGCCTGACACACTGGAGAAAAGAACCAGATAGATTGGGTCCACACACACACACACACACACACACACACACACACACACATACACACACACACACACAGAAGAGGTTCTATTTCTGCAGGGCATGGCCTCTCTCATCCTTTCTGAGTTTGTTTGTTCTCTCCTCCAGAGAACCGGCCATAATCCCCATGTCTCTGAGGACTATACCCCCCCCCCTCCCAACCCCCCCCCCCTCCCAACCCCCCCCCCACACACACACACACACACACACAGAGGCAGAAACACACACACACACACACACACACACACACACACACACACACACACACACACACACACACACACACACACACACACACACACACACACACACACACACACACACACACACACACACACAAACCAGAGTGTGTACACTCTGGTCTACTGACAACATAGTGATTGCATGACGCACAGAATGCACACTCACATAATTGAACAGAATTGTATGTCATTTTGATAATAGTTAATAGTAATTGAACTACACTATGACTAAAAGGTTGTTGCTGGGGCATATTGCTGTGCAGCCAATGGTGCTATTAGTTATTAGTTCTAAGTAGTCACGTGACTGTGGCAGTCTCTGCTGCTACATGCTAGTGAAATGGCTTATTTGGTCTTAATTAACTATAAGGACTATATAGTGAAATCCTTCCCTCATTCCCTACTCCCTCTCTAGTAGTTCAATGTAGAGGACTATATAGTGAAATCCTTCCCTCATTCCCTAATCCCTCTCTAGTTGTAGAGGACTATAAAGTTAAAACAATACTTGAGTCTCTGTTGATGACATAATTTCTGTCTCATAATTAAACATGTCAGATCTTCACTGCTGGGTTAATGACCATCCATTGTACACTACTGTTCACGATGCATGGTGGGATACGATGAGTGCACTAAATAGGGGATAATAATTCCCACTATGCATTGGGACAGCACTACAAAATGACTAACTCACTATAAAGTGCACTATATAGTGAGTAATGAGTGATGTTGGACACAGCCAGGGCTTGTGTGTGTCTGCTGTGTTATGTTTTGGGTCAGTATTATAACCAAGAGGATTCTTGGTGTGTTTGGCCTCAACTAAATAAACCTCGGTCTAGTTTAGACACACTGAACTGGAATTAAATGGAAATTAACTCACTTATTATTCCAGAATATCTCTAAAAAATGTCTTAAACTGCAGTCACTCAGTCAGCGTGTGAACTGACGGAGATACTAATAGTGTTTTGTGACTTGTGTTCAAACTGCCAACAGATCTGTAGCTTGATTGCTATCATATGGTAGCTAACATCTGGACAAACATTGAGAGGGCTCTCTGACCCAGCTCCCGGCTCCTCACCGTTTACAGACACACAGACACAGACACAGACACAGACACACACACACACACACACACACAAACCTGCCCTTCCTGCTTATGCTGCATTCTGCCTGAATATGTCGACTCCATCATTTTCTTCGACAGGATATTATTCACAGACAGAAATTGCTCGTTGTGGCTCTGGTATGTTGAACTAATGGACTCTATTTATATATGTTGTGATGTCATTACTCAGTGTGTGTGTGCCTGACTTTATCACACACACACACACACACACACACACACACACACACACACACACACACACACACACACACACACACACACACACACACACACACACACACACACACACACACACACACACACACTTCATTCTGTCTTACACTAAAGTTATGAGGTCATGACCCTGCCTCACACCTCTGTTTTCTTCACCTGTGTTGATTAGTGATTCTGTTCACCTGTGTTGTTGTTGATTAGTGATTCTGTTCACCTGTGTTGTTGTTGATTAGTGATTCTGTTCACCTGTGTTGTTGTTGATTAGTGATTCTGTTCACCTGTATTGTTGTTGATTAGTGATTCTGTTCACCTGTGTTGTTGCTGATTAGTGATTCTGTTCACCTGTGTTGTTGTTGATTAGTGATTCTGTTCACCTGCATTGTTGTTGATTAGTGATTCTGTTCACCTGTGTTGTTGCTGATTAGTGATTCTGTTCACCTGTGTTGTTGTTGATTAGTGATTCTGTTCACCTGTGTTGTTGCTGATTAGTGATTCTGTTCACCTGTATTGTTGATTGTTGTTGATTAGTGATTCTGTTCACCTGTATTGTTGTTGATTAGTGATTCTGTTCACCTGTGTTGTTGATTAGTGATTCCGTTCACCTGTGTCCCTGTATCTTCCAGTCTCTGTCCCTTCTTGTCGGTTATATGTGTGTGTGTGTGTGTGTGTGTGTGTGTGTGTGTGTGTGTGTGTGTGTGTGTGTGGTATCTTACAGTAAAGGTTCTGTTTATCTGCTTCGTGACTCAAGTGTTATCCCTGAGATGGGTTCACCCTGGCCTCCACATATGTGATTTGTTATCTCGTAAAAAGTGTGAAAAAATATTGGCTTTCTCAAACATTTTTGGAAAAAGCTAAATGTAATCTCACATCATATTTTCCCAGGGTCTCCGTGTGAACACATGCACACATTTCAAGTGAGAACTGAGGTGAGGCTCTAACAAGCTAGAATAATCCTTCACTTTCCATATCACGCATAGCTTTTCTTCTTGATAGATGCTGAGGGCTTACAGACGGCAACTGTGTGTTGTACAATATGAGAACAACAGCCCTAGAGAACTGGTGCTCCATGACCAGAGAACAACAGTTGGAACAACAGCCCTAGAGAACTGGTGCTACATGACCAGAGAACAACAGTTGGAACAACAGCCCTAGAGAACTG
>CM051002.1:20824618-20827118 GCA_027704905.1 Muraenolepis orangiensis | reverse complement strand
GGGACAAATAATCCTTGCCGTGTTAGATCCATCCTCTACCAAATGAACTACAAAGGTTATTTTGACCCGTTTATTCACACACACTCTGAACCATCTTGTAGACCCCTGCTCTCCACCTGGTGGCTTCTGATGGTGCCACTAACAGCGCCATACATATAAGCTCACCGGCGCTAACAAGTCCATCGCCCCCTGGGGGCCCCTTATCCACTATTTTAGAAGTACATATTTTTAAACCCAGACAGCCGCCGTGGCCCGACATAGATCAGGGCTGAGTGCTCCTCCGTGAGGGGAGATATCAGGGCTGACCTCCTCTGTGAGGGGAGAGTTTAGGGCTGACCTCCTCTGTGAGGGGAGAGATCAGGGCTGACCTCCTCTGTGAGCGTAGAGAGTCTCCTTGTGTCTCCTGGTGAAACACGGCCTCGGCCATAAATCCAACGCTCCGGAATAAAGCGAATCAGAAGATTAGAAGTCGATGTCCGTCCTCGCTGGAAGACGGATGGCGACTAGAGGTAAGTGGACACCTTCAGGCCAACCAGAAACCAGTCTACTGCTCTAGTCTGTCCCCCTGTCCCCCCTTACCATTACAGACAGGTCGTGTTTCTGCAATATCGATGCGTTTAGATGTTTTTTCACTGCTTGTCGTAGTCTGGGCCCCGCCCAGACTACGAAACAAAGACTTGGAGCTCTGTGATAAACGATGAACACAAGCTTTCTGCGACTGAACACAAGTCACACTAAACTACACAAGCAGTGTTTCGTTTAAACAGATTTACGTCACAGTCATATGAACACAGACACACACACATGTACACGTTTTGAGATCCATATCATACACACACACACAAGTCAAAGTCAGTGATACACATATAAAGTCAGTGTTACACTGTATAAAGTCAGTGCTACACTGCATAAAGTCAGTCCTATACTGTATAAAGTCAGTCCTACACTGTATAAAGTCAGTGCGACACTGTATAAAGTCAGTCCTACACTGTATGAAGTCAGTCCTACACTGTATAAAGTCAGTGCTACACTGTATAAAGTCAGTCCTACACTGTATGAAGTCAGTGCTACACTGTATGAAGTCAATCCTACACTGTATAAAGTCAGTTCTACACTGTATAAAGTGAGTCCTACACTGTATAAAGTCAGTGCTACACTGTATAAAGTCAGTGCTACACTGTATAAAGTCGGTGCTACACTGTATAAAGTCAGTCCTACGCTGTATAAAGTCGGTGCTACACTGTATAAAGTCAGTGCTACACTGTATAAAGTCAGTGCTACACTGTATAAAGTCAGTGCTACACTGTATAAAGTCAGTGCTACACTGTAAAAAGTCGGTGCTACACTATATAAAGTCAGTGCTACACTGTATAAAGTCGGTGCTACACTGTATAAAGTCAGTCCTACACTGTATAAAGTCGGTGCTACACTGTATAAAGTCAGTGCTACACTGTATAAAGTCGGTGCTACACTGTAAAAAGTTGGTGCTATACTGTAAAAAGTTGGTGCTACACTGTATAAAGTCAGTGCTACACTGTAAAAAGTTGGTACTACACTGTATAAAGTCAGTGCTACACTGTATAAAGTCAGTGTTACACTGTATAAAGTCGGTGCTACACTGTATAAAGTCCTACACTGTATAAAGTCAGTGCTACACTGTATAAAGTCAGTGCTACACTGTTTAAACTGGGTGGTCTAATAGCATAAAGGTGCAGCATTGCTCCTAACATATCTTCTATTTAGCCGCTTGGCGTCAAAGTTGATGTAATCAAAGAACACATGAGCTGATCTGTAAGCAGCTCACACTGCTTACCTTCAGCCTGTCACACTCTCACCAGTGTGAATGTGACCTGGAGCTGCAGTGATCCTAACCCTTCTATTATGAAATATGTAAATATGGATGCATAAGAATGAATATGGATTTGTGTACACTTTGTTAAAAGGTACACAAAGGTATACTTGACTCAGCATTTGTCTGAGAAAGATTAATATCCTGCATATCAACACAATGTATCAATAAAATCATCCTGGACGACATTTGATGGAGGATTTACCAGAAGCTTTCTCAACTTCTACTGCAGAAGCATGACATGAGCGCAATATAATTATGGGTTCAGTTCAGGAGAGAGAGAGAGAGAGGAGAGAGAGAGAGAGAGAGAGAGAGAGAGAGAGAGAGAGAGAGAGAGAGAGAGAGAGAGAGAGAGAGAGAGAGAGAGAGAGAGAGAGAGAGAGAGAGAATGAAACTGAATGGTCTCTCCTCCCCTCAGAGTGGAAGACAGACATAGAAAGTGAGAAAAACATGAACTGTCATCGGCTCTCCTGCCACCCCCCCCCCCCCCCCCCCCCCCACACACACACACACACACACACACACACACACACACACACACACACACACACCACACACCACACACCACACACACACACACCACACACACACACACACACACACACACACACACACACCACACACACACACACACACACACACACACACACA
>CM051002.1:20804618-20817118 GCA_027704905.1 Muraenolepis orangiensis | reverse complement strand
CACCACACACACACACACACACACACACACACACACACACACACACACACACACACATAACCGCACGTTGTGGAGCCGAAAGAGCGCTCTCTCTTCCACTAGTCCACCGTGTTACCAGTGATGCTGCTGCCGTGTATTTAGACGTCAAAACCCGCTTCTGTAAACGCAGAGGTGTAAAATAAACCCCCAAACTGAGATGTCCGTCTAAATCAGACAGATTTTAAAATGAAGTGAGTTCTGTCTGTAGGCCTACGTGGAGCTTATATCATATCATATATCATAAATCATATTATATAATGCTATCCATAAACTACCACACTGGTTTACTGGTTTACACACTGGTTTACTGGTTTACTGTAAACCACTGGTTTACAGAAGCAGAACTCCGTAGGCCTGCATGTGTCCTACCGCTCAGGCCTACCACCAGCTGAGCTGAATGGGTTCAACATCCATGTTCTTCAGTCAATGAAAGGTCAAAGGTCTTGAACTAAACAAGTAATGGTCAACAGTGAACACTCGACATGTTCAGAGAGTCTGCATGGGGAGCCTCCTGCATGTCATCTACTGCATGGGGAGCCTACTGCATGTCATCTACTGCATGGGGAGCCTCCTGCATGTAATCTGCTGCATGGGGAGCCTCCTGCATGTAATCTGCTGCATGGGGAGCCTCCTGCATGTAATCTGCTGCATGGGGAGCCTCCTGCATGTAATCTACTGCATGGGGAGCCTACTGCATGTCATCTACTGCATGGGGAGCCTCCTGCATGTAATCTGCTGCATGGGGAGCCTCCTGCATGTAATCTGCTGCATGGGGAGCCTCCTGCATGTAATCTACTGCATGGGGAGCCTCCTGCATGTAATCTGCTGCATGGGGAGCCTCCTGCATGTAATCTGCTGCATGGGGAGCCTACTGCATGTAATCTGCTGCATGGGGAGCCTCCTGCATGTAATCTGCTGCATGGGGAGCCTACTGCATGTAATCTGCTGCATGGGGAGCCTCCTGCATGTAATCTGCTGCATGGGGAGCCTCCTGCATGTAATCTGCTGCATGGGGAGCCTCCTGCATGTAATCTGCTGCATGGGGAGCCTCCTGCATGTAATCTGCTGCATGGAGAGCCTCCTGCATGTAATCTGCTGCATGGGGAGCCTCCTGCATGTCCTGTGCTGCATGGGGAGCCTCCTGCATGTAATCTGCTGCATGGGGAGCCTCCTGCATGTAATCTGCTGCATGGGGAGCCTCCTGCATGTAATCTGCTGCATGGGGAGCCTCCTGCATGTCCTGTGCTGCATGGCGAGCCTCCTGCACAGGGACCATCTCATTAGAACACAGGGAGTCAAGGTGTAGGCCCAATACACCACTTCATCAATGGCTTAAAAACAGCCAACATATTCACGTGAACAGCTGCAGTTCCTGGTAATCAAGATATCTTGAGTAACTGAGAGGGCTAGGCTACATATGTAGCCTCTCTGTATGCAGTACTTCATAGCGTATGAGAGAGCTAGGAAGGACTGCATACAGCTTTTGGTCCACATCGTAGGATGAACAGGTCTGACAGATGGAAGTCTAGAGCAGGTGTGGCTCATAATAAGTTAGAACACTGATTGAAGGATGGGTGTGCTACTTGTGTTGGTACATAGAAGTTATGAGCCCCACCTGCTTGTCCTTGGGTATCTAGTCTCTCTATATGCTGTGAAGGACTGCATACAGAGAGACTGGGGATGCTGATAGCCTGCTTGCCTCTCCTCGCTTGTCCGTTTGGATTCCTGATGTTTTCTAAGTAAGTGTAGGAAAAAAAAACCCCGGCATCGATCTGGAGCCGGCCCGAAGGTTAATGAGAGCAGACATGTTGGTTTCCCTGTTTTTCCGAGAGAGATTCTTGGTTCCTCCACGAGGTCACCGGCGGTAACCCAAGAGGAAGGCCCATAAATAGGGTCTAATGTCTGTCAATACTCACAAAGTTCAACCACAACACCATCCACAAAGAGCAAAATACATCCCCGATGGAGATTGCTTTTTTGGAGAAAAACAAAAGAAAATAGCGTGTTGTGGGTATAATGTGTCATGGCGGGTGTGTTTGTGAATATAAACGACGCGGAGCTGCTGGATATGTTGAAGATGTTAAGAGGCACGCAGGTCGCGTTCCAGGTTACAGCTTCTTTCATGCGTGGTGCTGCACTGCCCCCCAGTGGACGCGGTGAGGAACTGAACTGTGAGTTCTTTCTCGCTGATGTCGTTGATGTCATTTCTGCAGACCCTTTGCTCATAACCCTAGCCCCTTTCCTCACCCCTATGATCCTATGATCATGACATGGTCGACTTTCCCCCTGTCGAGGTCTAACCATTGATTAAATGTAAGTGAAATGAAATATCCTCATGCTAATTAGCTATTGCTATGAAGAGAGACATGGATACTTGCTTCAGCACTCACAACAGTTTTTATTCAAAACACTCCTCCGGCTGGTGAATATTATAAAAACAATGATATATTATAAATAAAATTATAAACATGTCGAGTCAGACCGAAAGAAAAAGAAAAGGTCTCAGGAGTGTGTGTGTGTGTGTGTGTGTGTGTGTGTGTGTGTGTGTGTGTGTGTGTATGTGTGTGTGTGTGTGTAAATGTGTGTGTGAACAGCTGCTTCTTCTCTTCCAGTGACACGACGCTGAAGTCCAGTGCAGCTCGTTTAGTGCTGTGCTACGAAGGTTTGACTGAGGTTCTACAAAGGTTCTACTGAGGTTCAGCTACAGCTCGTCCCGTCGGGCGGAGGGCCGCCACTTGGGGTGGTGTGTGACGTAGTCAGCGGCCTCCAGCACCAGCCGCATGAACTCCTCTACCTGGAAGGAGTAGTTGGTGAACTTGGGATGGGCCCCCAGCGTCTGGTGGTGGCCCTGTGGAGAGAGACACAGCTGTCAGGAGCTGCTGTGTGTCGCTGTGATGTGTCCTGACGTCATGTTCAGTGTGTCCCCTACAGGTCAGGGTGTCCCCTACAGCTCAGAGTGTCCCCCTACAGCTCAGGGTGTCCCCCTACAGCTCAGAGTGTCCCCTACAGAGTGTCCCCCTACAGCTCAGGGTGTCCCCTACAGAGTGTCCCCCTACAGCTCAGGGTGTCCCCTACAGCTCAGAGTGTCCCCCTACAGCTCAGGGTGTCCCCTACAGCTCAGGGTGTCCCCCTACAGCTCAGGGTGTCCCCCTACAGCTCAGGGTGTCCCCTACAGAGTGTCCCCTACAGCTCAGGGTGTCCCCTACAGCTCATGGTGTCCCCTACAGCTCAGGGTGTCCCCTACAGCTCAGAGTGTCCCCCTACAGAGTGTCCCCCTACAGAGTGTCCCCCTACAGCTCAGGGTGTCCCCTACAGCTCAGGGTGTCTCCCTACAGCTCAGGGTGTCCCCCTACAGCTCAGAGTGTCCCCCTACAGCTCAGAGTGTCCCCCTACAGCTCAGAGTGTCCCCTACAGAGTGTCCCCCTACAGCTCAGGGTGTCCCCCTACAGCTCAGAGTGTCCCCCTACAGCTCAGAGTGTCCCCTACAGAGTGTCCCCCTACAGCTCAGGGTGTCCCCTACAGAGTGTCCTACCTGGTCCTGGGGGACCACTGTTTCCATGTTCTTCCAGGTCTCGTATCTGATGCCCCGGAGTCGGGCAAGGTCTCGGTAGCAGCTCTCATCCTCACAGTTATACCTGGAGGGACATGTTGGAACGTTACCTCTCTCTCTCTCTCTCTCTCTCTCTCTCTCTCTCTCTCTCTCTCTCTCTCTCTCTCTCTCTCTTTCTTTTTCATTCACTATCTCTCTCTCTCTCTCATTCCCTATCTCTCTCCTCTCTCATTCACTATCGCTCTCATTCATTATCTCTCTCTCAAATTCACTATCTCTCACACACATACACAACCACACACACACACACACACACACACACACACACACACACACACACACACACACACACACACACACACACACACACACACACACACACACACACACACACACACACACACACACACACACACAGATGGGTGTGACTGACAGCTCAAAGACGACAGCCCAGTCGGGGAGGAAGAGGAGGTGTGTGAGTCCAGCTCCGTGCATCCCGATGAAGATGTCAGAGTTGTGGGTGATCCTCAGCTGCTCCAGGAACGGGACGTCCCTGAATGGAGAGAGAGGTGAGAAGTGAGAGGTGAGAGGTGAGAGGTGAGAGGTTAGAGGTGAGAGGTGACCCCAAGAGATTTCTGTAACTACCCAATGTTATCACCTTGATTTCTATTTGAGGACCGTTTGTGGTTCCTTTACCAAAAACGTCTGTTGACGTTTTTTGTTTTAATATGCGTTAAATAATGTACAGTAGTACATTGTACGTTTACCTTATAGTACTTTTACCTGAACTTATTGTATGTTTACCTGAGCACTGGTTCAGTTCTTGGAGACTTGTTAGGAAGGAAATGCACTTTTTGACTTTTGAAAAGCGTCTGCTAAATGACTGTAATGTAATGTAATGTAATGTAATGTAGGGTAATGTAATGTAATGTAATGTAATAGTAGTGTAATAAAGTAGGACATGTGGATGGAGTGCAGGTGAAGAATCCTTCCAGCCTCTGACCTACTTGTACTGGTAGTCCACCAGCTTAGCCTCCAGTGAAGGAACCGTCTTCAGGGCCCTCAGCAGCTGAAACACAACGGACCCTCTGAGCTTTTACATAGAGCTTCATCATGGTATTATTATATAGTTTATAGTAAAGCATTATATATAACATATATCATAGGACTATACATATTGCATTATATAATTATAAGTTGGGGATAGGGAGAGAAATAAAAGAGCTGGACAATGAAAGACAAAGAAGGCTTACTGGAGAAAGAAATAAAGAAAGAGAGGAGGGAGGGAGAGAGAGAGAAGGAGAGAGAGAAGGAGAGAGGGAGAAAGAGAGGAGGGAAAGAGAGAGAATGAGAGAGAGGAGGAGAGAGAGGGAATGAGAGAGAGAGAATGAGAGAGAGAGGAGGAGAGAAAGAGGGAGAGAAGGAACGAGAGGGAGAAGGAGAGAGAGAGAGAGAGTGAGAGAGAGAGAAGGGGAAATAGAGGAGGGAAAGAGAGAGAATAAGAGAGAGAGAGAAAGAGAGAAGGAGAGAGAGAGAAAATGAGAGAGAGAGGAGGGAAAGAGAGAGAAGGAGAGAGAGAGAGAGAGAGAGAGAGAGAGAGAGAGAGAGAGAGAGAGAGAGAGAGAGAGGAGGAGAGAAAGAGGGAGAGAAGGAAAGAGAAAGAGAGTCATACCTCTCCTTGGTTTATGATCCGTCTGTATTGGGTGCTTCGTGTCAGGACAGTCACACGGACCCGACCCTCCTGGAGACAACACAACAATGTGTTCATAACCAGTGACCTACAGGGCTTCATGTGTTCATGACCACTGGCCAACAGGGCTTCATGTGTTCATAACCACTGACCAACAGGGCTTCATGTGTTCATAACCACTGACCAACAGGGCTTCATGTGTTCATAACCACTGACCAACAGGGCTTCATGTGTTCATAACCACTGACCAACAGGGCTTCATGTGTTCATAACCACTGACTCTGTGTGCTGACAAAACAAACACTTAACCTCTCATGGGCCATCAAAAGAGCCCAGACTCACTATCACTACATCTAATTTATTTTGTATTCTTTCATTCTTCCAGGTAACGTCATATGTTGAGAGTTTATTGAATGAAAAAGCCCTAATATGATATACATTCTCCTATACTGCCCCCTTGTGGATAATAGTGGCACACCCAAACCAAGAAACACAATCCATTGTGGGAATGGTCATGAAACAATCAGGAAATCATTGGAACAATAAAGAATCAATGAAACAATTGAGAATCAATAGTACATCAGGAAATCAATTAAACAAAACCAAAAATAGATAGATCAAATAAAAAATAGAAATAAAACAATAGAAATATAAAAACCTGTAATTCTCATGTAACTATTATGCCTTCTTACATTACAACAACAACAAATCATGAGGATTGAATCCTCTTTATTGGTCACATACATGAAGACATACAGTGAAACGTGTTCTCTGCATTTAACCCATCCTAGTATTAGGAGCAGTGGGCAGCTATTCATACAGCGCCCGGGGAGCAGTTAGGGTTAGGGTCTTCCTCAAGGACACCTCGACAGTTTTTGCTAGGAGGAGCCGGGGATCGAACCAGCAACCTTCCGGTTGTGAGGCGACCGCTCTACCTCCTGAGCTAGACTGCCGCCCATTAGATAATCTCTAAACACAACAACACTTCAGGTACTCAGTAAACATATTGGTAGGTGACTAATATTCAAATAAATTGTCCCCATATTTTTTGAAATAACTGTATTTTTCCCTTGGTGGCATAAGTACATTTTTCCATAGCTAAGCAGTTACAAATGCTGGTAAACCACTGTCCCACTGTCGGCGCCTCCATGCTCTTCCAGGCAGTTGCAATACAGTGTTTGTGCCTGAAGAGAGCATGAGAAGACTATATTTTTATTCGGTCCCAACTCAGGTGGGAGTAGTCCAAGGAGGAATACCCGAGGGGAGACAGGTAGCCTAATTGAGGTAATATCAGATATAGTTTTTATGACCTGTTTCCAGAATTCTCCAATTTTTGGACAGCTGATTTTTGCATTTTATAAATTGCATTTTTTATTTTTATTTTATATTCCTTATTCTATTTTTTATTCTATTTTTTATTCTATTTTTATCTATTTTTATTTTATCTTATTCTACAACTGCTGTCTGTCGTCGGGTATTGCACACAAGAATTTCACATCACTGCTTTATACTAAACTGTAAACTGTGAAGTGACAATAAACTTGACTTGACTTGACTTGAGCTCCAAAGGCAGTGGAATAATGTGCCCTCCTCTAAGCCACATTTAGTACAAAGGTCTGGATTGTTATCATCAAAGCGATGTAAAAGGGAGGGTGTTATGTATGTACGCATGATCCACTTATATTGTATCAGCTTAAATCTAGTGTTGATAGTCTGGCTTTGTGCTTCTTGGCAGACTCTCTTCATCTACCTCAGAGATTTCCACCTCTAAGTCACTAGACCATGCCAATATTTTTTTGGTCTGAGGATTCTTTAGAATTGTCCAGGATCAATTTATACAAGAGGGAAACCTGACCGCAACCCTGAAGATGATCTAGTATGGTCTCCTCAAGGCTAGACAGAGGCGGTTTTTTATCGTGTTTAAGTGTTGAAGTTGTTGAAGTGAAAATGTAACTCCTAATTTGGAGGTATTTAAAGAAGTGCTTTGAAGGGATGTTGTATATTCTTTGCAAATTCTCAAAACTATAAAGTACATTGTTGTCATCATACATATCCATAACTTTGCTAATTCCTCGCTCTGCCCAGGAGCGGAAACCAGGGTCTTCTCTGCCTGGTGAAAATCGACGGTTTCCCCATATTAGTTGTCATGTCAAAACCAGGTAAAAGGCAGAATTCAAGATCTGGCTCCAGTCCAGCAGGGGGGGGGGGTAAGATCTGTTCCCACTGAAAATGTGCCCCAAACGAAGAGTCAGGTAATAGGCCTATGTCACACTTCCTGCTTCCGGAACGTTAAAAATCGCCGGGCAGTGTACTCTTACTTCCGGTAGTTACCCCAGATACGTGACCAACTACGGCCGCCTCCTCTCGTCACTGTTATTGTAATGTACCGGGCTGCTCAACGTCAAAACAAAGACAGCCGTCCCTCCGTTTACACAATTTCCCGTCTTGTGTGAGGCTGATAAGGAGGAATTAAGGTCCCTCGTTTCATGTTCTCAGGGGTAGTACGTATGTCTGCAGTTTGCACTTTGACAAGGAGAGCATATACGTCTCGAAAAGTGGCCGGAATAGGCTAATAATGTTGGGTATGTGTATGATTAAAAGCACTGGTCCTGACCCCCACACACACTCCATCTCTCATCCGAATAGAGCCACATAATGTCGGGTATGTGTATGATTAAAAGCACTGGTCCCAAATAGGGCTGGGCGATATGGACCAAAAATGATTTCCCGGTATTTTTAGGCTGCATCGCGATATACGATATATATCGGTATTTTATACGAATTAGGCAAATTTTTCAGTTTTAACTCAATGCCACATGTATGATGTCACAAGCACTTTTATTTTAAGACAACTCACAAGAATAACAGGCATTCCCTTTTAGAAAATATACAGCTGCACATTACATATTAACACGTAAATGAAAAGGTACATTGAAATAATCCAAATCCATCAAATAAATAGCCTATATTAAATACATAGGCATACCTCTGCTCCTACACAAAATCGCCTTTGTTATATGGCGATATATCCAGATAGAGCCACAAGACACAATGTCGGGGAATTGTATGATTCGGATTTAGACTTCTTCACTGTAGAGTGTTCATTCACTAGTTGAACCACATCGTCTTGACCGACTTTTGGAAGGTTATGCAGCGATGTTGTCCAGCGATAACTGTCCGCAATGGTGAATGCCAAGGTGAATGCATTAACCGGAACTTGTGATACACTGCTTCAGCGATTTTTAACGGTTACTTCCGGCTTTCAACTGTGCCGTGATATAAGCCTATTAGCTTGATGCAAATCACCTGAGGGACTCTCAGCAGAGACAAACACTTCACTGTGAGTAACAGAAGAGGATTGAACTTGCGATTTTACCCAAAGACGCTGCTGGTATGGTGTTTGTACATTTATTTGTCGGTTTTGAAGGCATGTTTGATTAGATTAATTATTATTTCTAGTTAGTCTTATTAATTATTATTTTAATATATAAGAAACTGGAATTTAATTTAATCTACTTTGTTGAAATGAATTTAGTTTTACATGAAATGTAAAATTGTAAATTAAGTTTAATTATCACGTTAATCAATGTAAAACCAGAGAGCAAAAATGTATGCTTGTTTAAGTATGGCATGGTTTCATTTAAATGTTTTATTTGCCTAATTGTTTTAAGTGTGTTTGTTTCCCTAAAGGTTTTCAACCTAACCTAACCTAACCTAAATGAAGCTCTACATGAACTCAAATAAAAGGAAAAAGAGATTAGATTGAGTGTTCCCGGGTGTCCTTTTTTGTGTGAACCAGCCGTTTTCAAGTTTAGGCAGGAGTCAATCATCCAGAACAACACATAACTTGACATTAGTGTAAAACCCAATATATCTGACATCCCTACTGTATTGGAGTGTGCTTGCAATTTGTACCAGACTCTAATGGTATTTCTGACAAATGGGTTATTGGTTCCTTTTTAAGAGGTTTTTCAATGTATCGGAATACAGATATAGTTTTAGGGGTAATGGCGATGTAGTAGCATTCTCTATTGTGACCCACGGTTATGGAGGGTTGTCAGGGAACCAGTGGGGAGCCCTAATCTGGGCTGCCCAATAGTACCAGAGAAAATGTGGAACTTGGAGACCTCTTTAGGTCTCCATATGAAAGACCCCTTTCATATGGCAAGTAAAGTAAGGTAAGTCTAAGTCTTGGACGTTTATTATTCCAAATAAAGTTGGTTAATAATGATTTCAATTTAGGGAATAAAGTAGAAGAGTGGTGTAAAGTAATGGATTGGAACAGATATAAACATTTTTGCAAGACATTCATCTTGACAATATTGACACGGCCAATTAAAGAGATGGGAAGATCTGACCATCTTTTCAGGGATTCTGATATAGAGGTTAATAATGGATCATAATTCACGTCAGTTATGTCTGGAGTGATTTGTATTCCCAAATATGTGAAGCCACCAGGTGAATTAGAAAAGGTAATCCCTACTGGTGGATCATCTCTTTCTTTCTTATTAAGATACAAAATATTATACTTTGTTTTATTCACCTTATAACCTGAGAAACTCCCAAAAGACTCTAATAAGTTTGTAAGTGTAGGTAGAGATTGTGCTAGCTGTTTTAAGAACAATATAATATCTGCATAGGCCTATACGATTTTCATAATTTCCAATTGTAATTCCTGTAAGTAAGGGATGGGATCTAATGGTCAACACTAGGGGTTAAATTGATAGTACAAATAAGAGGGGTGACAGTGGGCACCCCTGACGTGTTCCCCTGGACAAACAAAAGGGTGTTGATGTTATGGTATTAGTCAGGACCTCTGCACTAGGGTTGCTGTACAGTAATTTAACCCATTTAATGAAATTCAGGCAGAAGCTCAAATAGATATGGCCATTCCACCCTGTCAAAAGCCTTCGCAGCATCCAGGGATAGAATGGCCGCATCCGGAGCCCCCCCCCCCCCCCCCCCCCCTCAGCATCAATTACATTAAGCACTCTTCTTAAGTTGTGAAATGCCTGCCTGCCTCTAATAAATTAATTTTGTTCTTCATGTATAAGATCTGGGAGGCATCTTTCCAATCTCACTGCCAAGAGCTTTACTATAAGCTTAGTGTCTGAGTTTAATTCAGATTCAGATTCAGATTACTTTATTAATCCCGAGGGAAATTAAGGTGCAACAGTTGACACAGGGGGAATAAATGCACACACAAAATACTAATACCTAAGCTAAAAAACAAAACAACAACTAACTAAATAAAACTATTATAAACAAAAATATAGTTAAAAAAAGTTCTAAATGAAATCTAAATGTATTGATAAATGAAGATAAATTTACAGTATTATTACAGTAATACGTAGGTATATACAATACACAACAATACGTATAGTGGAAATTGGCAGTAATAATATATTAATAAATAACTCGACTGAAAAGTGAAAAGTGAATTAGGATTTGAATAGAATTTACAGTGCAAAGTTACAATGAGATGATTTATAGTGCGTTGACCAAAAAAAAATAATAGTAATAAGTACGTTGGCCTCAGGTCACTGAGTCTCCACTGTCCCTCTCACGACCCGAGGTAGATAAGTTAAAGAGTCTAATGGCCACAGGAAGAAAGGACTTCCTATGGCGTTCTGTGGTGCACCTGGGTGGAATGAGTCTGTTGCTAAAGGTGCTTCTATATGAGGTCAGCACCTGATGGAGAGGGTGAGAGTTGTTGTCAAGGATACTACGCAGCTTGCGCAGCATCCTTCTCTCAGACACCACCAACAAGGAGTCCAGCTGGACCCCCAGGACAGCGCCAGCCTTCCTGACAATAATGCTGATCTTGTTGGCGTCTGCTGATCTCAACCTGCTTCCCCAGCACACGACACCGGAGAAGATGGCACTGGCTACCACCGACTGGTAGAACACGTTCAGCATCTTGTTGCAAACGTTGAAGGACCGGAGCCTCCGCAGGAAGTAGAGACGGCTCTGGCCCTTCTTGTAAACAGCCTCAGAGTTCTTGGCCCAGACCAGTTTGTTGTCCAGATGAACTCCCAGGTATTTATATTCCTGAACAACTTCAGCGGACACACCCTTGATGGAAATGGGTGTGGGTGTGGATTTCCTCCTGCGGAAGTCCACCACCATCTCCTTCGTCTTGTCAGTGTTGAGCTGCATATGGTTCAGCTCACACCACTCAACGAAGGAGTCCACGACGCCCCTGTACTCCTCATCGTTTCCCTCGCTGACACAACCAACAACTGCAGAGTCGTCCGAGAACTTCTGCAGATGGCAGGACACAGAGTTGTACTGGAAGTCTGAGGTGTAAAGGGTGAACACGAATGGGGAAAGAACAGTTCCCTGTGGAGCACCAGTGCTGCTGACCACAGTGTCAGACACACAGTCCTGCAGTCTGACAAACTGTGGACGACCCGTCAAATAGTCAGTAATCCAGGACACCAGGGAAGAGTCCACCTTCATCGCCGTCAGCTTACTTCCCAGCAGGGCAGGCCGGATGGTGTTGAACGCACTGGAGAAGTCGAAAAACATGATTCTCACAGTGCTCCCGGGTCTGTCCAAGTGGGCGTAGGCACGATGGAGCAGGAAGATGATGGCGTCCTCCACTCCCAGTTTCGGCTGGTAGGCAAACTGAAGAGGGTCCAGCAATGATCTGACCAGGGGCCGAAGAAGCGTCAGGACCAGCCTCTCAAAGGATTTCGCTACGTGGGACGTCAGCGCCACCGGTCTGTAGTCGTTTGAGGTGCTGGGACGTGCCTTCTTCGGAACCGGCACCAGGCAGGATGTCTTCCACAGCACAGGGACCCTCTCCAGTCTCATGCTCAGGTTGAAGATGTACTGCAGGACTCCACTCAGCTGGGCAGCACATGTTTTGAGGGCCCTCGGGCTGACGCCGTCAGGACCTGCAGCCTTGCCTGGATGGAGCCTGCACAGCACTTTCCTCACCTGCTCAGCTGTGAAGGTATGTGTGCCGTGTGTGGGGGCAGGAAGAGTCACTGTTGTGTTGATGGGGGAGGGGTGAGGTAGTGGTGGTGGGGGAGAGAGAACAGGTATGTTGATGCTGGAGAGGGACGGTGGGGGAGGGGGGACAGCAGGGCTGGGGGGCTGGAGGGGAATGGTTGTAGAGGGGCTGGGGGAGGGGGGGTAGACGGGAGCCCACTCATTGAATCTATTGAAAAACAAATTCAACTTGTTGGCCCGATCAGGACCCCCCCCTATTGT
>CM051002.1:20774618-20799618 GCA_027704905.1 Muraenolepis orangiensis | reverse complement strand
GAACATACATTTAAGACTTTCTAATAACTTGTCTAAATGTTCAATGGAAGATCTTACAATAAATTACGCCGTCATGTTCAATGGCAGATATTACATTCAATTAGGCAAGAATAAGCCACCCACTCCAATACACCCACTCCGATACAGCCAATTCTTCCCTGGTGGTCTAGTGGTTAGGATTCGGCGCTCTCACCGCCGCGGCCCGGGTTCGATTCCCGGTCAGGGAACATACATTTATGACTTTCTAATAACTGTTGTCTAAATGTTCAACGGAAGATCTTACAATAAACTACACCCTCATGTTCAATGGCAGATATTACATTCAATTAGGCAAGAATAAGCCACCCACTCCAATTCAGCCAACTCTTCCCTAGTGGTCTAGTGGTTAGGATTCGGGTTCCATTCCCGGTCAGGGAACATACATTTATGACTTTCTAATAACTGTTGTCTAAATGTTCAACGGAAGATCTTGCAATATATTTCGGGTAATGTTCAATGGCAGATCTTACATTCTATTAGGCAAGAATAAGCCACCCACTCCATTAAGCCAATGCTTTTCTGGTGGTCTAGTGGTTAGGATTCGGCGCTCTCACCGCCGCGGCCCGGGTTCGATTCCCGGTCTGGGAACATACATTTATGACATTCTAATAACTGTTGTCGAAATGTTAAACGGAACATCTTACAATATATTTCAGGTAATGTTCAATGGCAGATCTTACATTCAATTAGGCAAGTATAAGCCACCCACTCCAATACAGCCAACGCTTCCCTAGTGGTCTAGTGGTTAGGATTCGGCGTTCGATTCCTGTTCGATTCCTGTCCTGTCCTCATTCCCGGTCAGGGAACATACATTTAAGACTTTCTAATAACTTGTCTAAATGTTCAATGGAAGATCTTACATTCAATTAGGCAAGTATAAGCCACCCACTCTAATGCAGCCAATGCTTCCCTGGTGGTCTAGTGGTTAGGATTCGGCGCTCTCACCGCCGCGGCCTGGGTTCGATTCCCGGTCAGGGAACATACATTTATGACTTTCTAATAACTGTTGTCTAAATGTTCAACGGAAGATCTTACAATACATTTTGGGTAATGTTCAATGGCAGATCTTACATTCTATTAGGCAAGAATAAGCCATCCACTCCAATTCAGCCAACTCCAATACAGCCAATTCTTCCCTGGTGGTCTAGTGGTTAGGATTCGGCGCTCTCACCGCCGCGGCCCGGGTTCGATTCCCGGTCTGTGAACATACATTTATGACTTTCTAATAACTGTTGTCTAAATGTTCAACGGAACATCTTACAATATATTTCAGGTAATGTTCAATGGCAGATCTTACATTCAATTAGGCAAGTATAAGCCACCCACTCAAATACAGCCAACGCTTGTCTAGTGGTCTAGTGGTTAGGATTCGGCGTTCGATTCCTGTTCGATTCCTGTCCTGTCCTCATTCCCGGTCAGGGAACATATATTTAAGACTTTCTAATAACTTGTCTAAATGTTCAATGGAACATCTTACAATAAATTACGCCGTCATGTTCAATGGCAGATATTACATTCAATTAGGCAAGTATAAGCCACCCACTCCAATACACCCACTCCAATACAGCCAAATCTTCCCTGGTGGTCTAGTGGTTAGGATTCGGCGCTCTCACCGCCGCGGCCCGGGTTCGATTCCCGGTCTGGGAACATACATTTATGACTTTCTAATAACTGTTGTCTAAATGTTCAACGGAACATCTTACAATATATTTCAGGTAATGTTCAATGGCAGATCTTACATTCAATTAGGCAAGATTAAGCCACCCACTCCAATTCAGCCAACTCTTCCCTAGTGGTCTAGTGGTTAGGATTCGGGTTCCATTCCCGGTCTGGGAACATACATTTATGACATTCTAATAACTGTTGTCTAAATGTTCAACGGAACATCTTACAATAAATTACGCCGTCATGTTCAATGGCAGATATTACATTCAATTAGGCAAGAATAAGCCACCCACTCCATTAAGCCAATGCTTTTCTGGTGGTCTAGTGGTTAGGATTCGGTGCTCTCACCGCCGCGGCCCGGGTTCGATTCCCGGTCTGGGAACATACATTTATGACATTCTAATAACTGTTGTCGAAATGTTAAACGGAACATCTTACAATATATTTCAGGTAATGTTCAATGGCAGATCTTACATTCAATTAGGCAAGTATAAGCCACCCACTCCAATACAGCCAACGCTTCCCTAGTGGTCTAGTGGTTAGGATTCGGCGTTCGATTCCTGTTCGATTCCTGTCCTGTCCTCATTCCCGGTCTGGGAACATACATTTATGACTTTCTAATAACTGTTGTCTAAATGTTCAACGGAAGATCTTGCAATATATTACACCCTCATGTTCAATGGCAGATCTTACATTCTATTAGGCAAGAATAAGCCAGCCACTCCAATACAGCCAATGCTTCCCTGGTGGTCTAGTGGTTAGGATTCGGCGCTCTCACCGCCGCGGCCGGGGTTCGATTCCCGGTCTGGGAACATACATTTATGACTTTCTAATAACTGTTGTCTAAATGTTCAACGGAAGATCTTACAATAAATTACACCATCATGTTCAATGGCAGATCTTACATTCAATTAGGCAAGAATAAGCCACCCACTCCAATTCAGCCAACTCTTACCTAGTGGTCTAGTGGTTAGGATTCGGGTTCGATTCCCGGTCAGGGAACATACATTTATGACTTTCTAATAACTGTTGTCTAAATGTTCAACGGAAGATCTTACAATAAATTACACCCTCATGTTCAATGGCAGATCTTACATTCAATTAGGCAAGTATAAGCCACCCACTCCAATACCGCCAACGCTTCCCTAGTGGTCTAGTGGTTAGGATTCGGCGTTCGATTCCTGTTCGATTCCTGTCCTGTCCTCATTCCCGGTCAGGGAACATACATTTAAGACTTTCTAATAACTTGTCTAAATGTTCAATGGAAGATCTTACAATAAATTACGCCGTCATGTTCAATGGCAGATATTACATTCAATTAGGCAAGAATAAGCCACCCACTCCAATACACCCACTCCGATACAGCCAATTCTTCCCTGGTGGTCTAGTGGTTAGGATTCGGCGCTCTCACCGCCGCGGCCCGGGTTCGATTCCCGGTCAGGGAACATACATTTATGACTTTCTAATAACTGTTGTCTAAATGTTCAACGGAAGATCTTACAATAAACTACACCCTCATGTTCAATGGCAGATATTACATTCAATTAGGCAAGAATAAGCCACCCACTCCAATTCAGCCAACTCTTCCCTAGTGGTCTAGTGGTTAGGATTCGGGTTCCATTCCCGGTCAGGGAACATACATTTATGACTTTCTAATAACTGTTGTCTAAATGTTCAACGGAAGATCTTGCAATATATTTCGGGTAATGTTCAATGGCAGATCTTACATTCTATTAGGCAAGAATAAGCCACCCACTCCATTAAGCCAATGCTTTTCTGGTGGTCTAGTGGTTAGGATTCGGCGCTCTCACCGCCGCGGCCCGGGTTCGATTCCCGGTCTGGGAACATACATTTATGACATTCTAATAACTGTTGTCGAAATGTTAAACGGAACATCTTACAATATATTTCAGGTAATGTTCAATGGCAGATCTTACATTCAATTAGGCAAGTATAAGCCACCCACTCCAATACAGCCAACGCTTCCCTAGTGGTCTAGTGGTTAGGATTCGGCGTTCGATTCCTGTTCGATTCCTGTCCTGTCCTCATTCCCGGTCAGGGAACATACATTTAAGACTTTCTAATAACTTGTCTAAATGTTCAATGGAAGATCTTACATTCAATTAGGCAAGTATAAGCCACCCACTCTAATGCAGCCAATGCTTCCCTGGTGGTCTAGTGGTTAGGATTCGGCGCTCTCACCGCCGCGGCCTGGGTTCGATTCCCGGTCAGGGAACATACATTTATGACTTTCTAATAACTGTTGTCTAAATGTTCAACGGAAGATCTTACAATACATTTTGGGTAATGTTCAATGGCAGATCTTACATTCTATTAGGCAAGAATAAGCCATCCACTCCAATTCAGCCAACTCCAATACAGCCAATTCTTCCCTGGTGGTCTAGTGGTTAGGATTCGGCGCTCTCACCGCCGCGGCCCGGGTTCGATTCCCGGTCTGTGAACATACATTTATGACTTTCTAATAACTGTTGTCTAAATGTTCAACGGAACATCTTACAATATATTTCAGGTAATGTTCAATGGCAGATCTTACATTCAATTAGGCAAGTATAAGCCACCCACTCAAATACAGCCAACGCTTGTCTAGTGGTCTAGTGGTTAGGATTCGGCGTTCGATTCCTGTTCGATTCCTGTCCTGTCCTCATTCCCGGTCAGGGAACATATATTTAAGACTTTCTAATAACTTGTCTAAATGTTCAATGGAACATCTTACAATAAATTACGCCGTCATGTTCAATGGCAGATATTACATTCAATTAGGCAAGTATAAGCCACCCACTCCAATACACCCACTCCAATACAGCCAAATCTTCCCTGGTGGTCTAGTGGTTAGGATTCGGCGCTCTCACCGCCGCGGCCCGGGTTCGATTCCCGGTCTGGGAACATACATTTATGACTTTCTAATAACTGTTGTCTAAATGTTCAACGGAACATCTTACAATATATTTCAGGTAATGTTCAATGGCAGATCTTACATTCAATTAGGCAAGATTAAGCCACCCACTCCAATTCAGCCAACTCTTCCCTAGTGGTCTAGTGGTTAGGATTCGGGTTCCATTCCCGGTCAGGGAACATACATTTATGACTTTCTAATAACTGTTGTCTAAATGTTCAACGGAAGATCTTACAATAAACTACACCCTCATGTTCAATGGCAGATATTACATTCAATTAGGCAAGAATAAGCCACCCACTCCATTATGCCAATGCTTTTCTGGTGGTCTAGTGGTTAGGATTCGGCACTCTCACCGCCGCGGCCCGTGTTCGATTCCCGGTCTGGGAACATACATTTATGACATTCTAATAACTGTTGTCTAAATGTTCAACGGAACATCTTACAATAAATTACGCCGTCATGTTCAATGGCAGATATTACATTCAATTAGGCAAGAATAAGCCACCCACTCCATTAAGCCAATGCTTTTCTGGTGGTCTAGTGGTTAGGATTCGGTGCTCTCACCGCCGCGGCCCGGGTTCGATTCCCGGTCTGGGAACATACATTTATGACATTCTAATAACTGTTGTCGAAATGTTAAACGGAACATCTTACAATATATTTCAGGTAATGTTCAATGGCAGATCTTACATTCAATTAGGCAAGTATAAGCCACCCACTCCAATACAGCCAACGCTTCCCTAGTGGTCTAGTGGTTAGGATTCGGCGTTCGATTCCTGTTCGATTCCTGTCCTGTCCTCATTCCCGGTCTGGGAACATACATTTATGACTTTCTAATAACTGTTGTCTAAATGTTCAACGGAAGATCTTGCAATATATTACACCCTCATGTTCAATGGCAGATCTTACATTCTATTAGGCAAGAATAAGCCAGCCACTCCAATACAGCCAATGCTTCCCTGGTGGTCTAGTGGTTAGGATTCGGCGCTCTCACCGCCGCGGCTGGGGTTCGATTCCCGGTCTGGGAACATACATTTATGACTTTCTAATAACTGTTGTCTAAATGTTCAACGGAAGATCTTACAATAAATTACGCCGTCATGTTCAATGGCAGATATTACATTCAATTAGGCAAGAATAAGCCACCCACTCCATTAAGCCAATGCTTTTCTGGTGGTCTAGTGGTTAGGATTCGGCGCTCTCTCCGCCGCGGCCCGGGTTCGATTCTCGGTCTGGGAACATACATTTATGACTTTCTAATAACTGTTGTCTAAATGTTCAACGGAAGATCTTACAATAAATTACACCCTCATGTTCAATGGCAGATATTACATTCAATTAGGCAAGAATAAGCCACCCACTCCATTAAGCCAATGCTTTTCTGGTGGTCTAGTGGTTAGGATTCAGCGCTCTCACCGCCGCGGCCCGGGTTCGATTCCCGGTCTGTGAACATACATTTATGACTTTCTAATAACTGTTGTCTAAATGTTCAACGGAACATCTTACAATAGATTTCAGGTAATGTTCAATGGCAGATCTTACATTCAATTAGGCAAGTATAAGCCACCCACTCAAATACAGCCAACGCTTCCCTAGTGGTCTAGTGGTTAGGATTCGGCGTTCGATTCCTGTTCGATTCCTGTCCTGTCCTCATTCCCGGTCAGGGAACATACATTTAAGACTTTCTAATAACTTGTCTAAATGTTCAATGGAACATCTTACAATAAATTACGCCGTCATGTTCAATGGCAGATATTACATTCAATTAGGCAAGTATAAGCCACCCACTCCAATACAGCCAAATCTTCCCTGGTGGTCTTGTGGTTAGGATTCGGCGCTCTCACCGCCGCGGCCCGGGTTCGATTCCCGGTCTGGGAACATACATTTATGACTTTCTAATAACTGTTGTCTAAATGTTCAACGGAACATCTTACAATATATTTCAGGTAATGTTCAATGGCAGATCTTACATTCAATTAGGCAAGATTAAGCCACCCACTCCAATTCAGCCAACTCTTCCCTAGTGGTCTAGTGGTTAGGATTCGGGTTCCATTCCCGGTCAGGGAACATACATTTATGACTTTCTAATAACTGTTGTCTAAATGTTCAACGGAAGATCTTACAATAAACTACACCCTCATGTTCAATGGCAGATATTACATTCAATTAGGCAAGAATAAGCCACCCACTCCATTATGCCAATGCTTTTCTGGTGGTCTAGTGGTTAGGATTCGGCACTCTCACCGCCGCGGCCCGTGTTCGATTCCCGGTCTGGGAACATACATTTATGACATTCTAATAACTGTTGTCTAAATGTTCAACGGAACATCTTACAATAAATTACGCCGTCATGTTCAATGGCAGATATTACATTCAATTAGGCAAGAATAAGCCACCCACTCCATTAAGCCAATGCTTTTCTGGTGGTCTAGTGGTTAGGATTCGGTGCTCTCACCGCCGCGGCCCGGGTTCGATTCCCGGTCTGGGAACATACATTTATGACATTCTAATAACTGTTGTCGAAATGTTAAACGGAACATCTTACAATATATTTCAGGTAATGTTCAATGGCAGATCTTACATTCAATTAGGCAAGTATAAGCCACCCACTCCAATACAGCCAACGCTTCCCTAGTGGTCTAGTGGTTAGGATTCGGCGTTCGATTCCTGTTCGATTCCTGTCCTGTCCTCATTCCCGGTCTGGGAACATACATTTATGACTTTCTAATAACTGTTGTCTAAATGTTCAACGGAAGATCTTGCAATATATTACACCCTCATGTTCAATGGCAGATCTTACATTCTATTAGGCAAGAATAAGCCACCCACTCCAATACAGCCAATGCTTCCCTGGTGGTCTAGTGGTTAGGATTCGGCGCTCTCACCGCCGCGGCCGGGGTTCGATTCCCGGTCTGGGAACATACATTTATGACTTTCTAATAACTGTTGTCTAAATGTTCAACGGAAGATCTTACAATAAATTACGCCGTCATGTTCAATGGCAGATATTACATTCAATTAGGCAAGAATAAGCCACCCACTCCATTAAGCCAATGCTTTTCTGGTGGTCTAGTGGTTAGGATTCGGCGCTCTCTCCGCCGCGGCCCGGGTTCGATTCTCGGTCTGGGAACATACATTTATGACTTTCTAATAACTGTTGTCTAAATGTTCAACGGAAGATCTTACAATAAATTACACCCTCATGTTCAATGGCAGATATTACATTCAATTAGGCAAGAATAAGCCACCCACTCCATTAAGCCAATGCTTTTCTGGTGGTCTAGTGGTTAGGATTCGGCGCTCTCACCGCCGCGGCCCGGGTTCGATTCCCGGTCTGTGAACATACATTTATGACTTTCTAATAACTGTTGTCTAAATGTTCAACGGAACATCTTACAATAGATTTCAGGTAATGTTCAATGGCAGATCTTACATTCAATTAGGCAAGTATAAGCCACCCACTCAAATACAGCCAACGCTTCCCTAGTGGTCTAGTGGTTAGGATTCGGCGTTCGATTCCTGTTCGATTCCTGTCCTGTCCTCATTCCCGGTCAGGGAACATACATTTAAGACTTTCTAATAACTTGTCTAAATGTTCAATGGAACATCTTACAATAAATTACGCCGTCATGTTCAATGGCAGATATTACATTCAATTAGGCAAGTATAAGCCACCCACTCCAATACAGCCAAATCTTCCCTGGTGGTCTTGTGGTTAGGATTCGGCGCTCTCACCGCCGCGGCCCGGGTTCGATTCCCGGTCTGGGAACATACATTTATGACTTTCTAATAACTGTTGTCTAAATGTTCAACGGAACATCTTACAATATATTTCAGGTAATGTTCAATGGCAGATCTTACATTCAATTAGGCAAGATTAAGCCACCCACTCCAATTCAGCCAACTCTTCCCTAGTGGTCTAGTGGTTAGGATTCGGGTTCCATTCCCGGTCAGGGAACATACATTTATGACTTTCTAATAACTGTTGTCTAAATGTTCAACGGAAGATCTTACAATAAACTACACCCTCATGTTCAATGGCAGATATTACATTCAATTAGGCAAGAATAAGCCACCCACTCCATTATGCCAATGCTTTTCTGGTGGTCTAGTGGTTAGGATTCGGCACTCTCACCGCCGCGGCCCGTGTTCGATTCCCGGTCTGGGAACATACATTTATGACATTCTAATAACTGTTGTCTAAATGTTCAACGGAACATCTTACAATAAATTACGCCGTCATGTTCAATGGCAGATATTACATTCAATTAGGCAAGAATAAGCCACCCACTCCATTAAGCCAATGCTTTTCTGGTGGTCTAGTGGTTAGGATTCGGTGCTCTCACCGCCGCGGCCCGGGTTCGATTCCCGGTCTGGGAACATACATTTATGACATTCTAATAACTGTTGTCGAAATGTTAAACGGAACATCTTACAATATATTTCAGGTAATGTTCAATGGCAGATCTTACATTCAATTAGGCAAGTATAAGCCACCCACTCCAATACAGCCAACGCTTCCCTAGTGGTCTAGTGGTTAGGATTCGGCGTTCGATTCCTGTTCGATTCCTGTCCTGTCCTCATTCCCGGTCTGGGAACATACATTTTTGACTTTCTAATAACTGTTGTCTAAATGTTCAACGGAAGATCTTGCAATATATTACACCCTCATGTTCAATGGCAGATCTTACATTCTATTAGGCAAGAATAAGCCACCCACTCCAACACAGCCAATGCTTCCCTGGTGGTCTAGTGGTTAGGATTCGGCGCTCTCACCGCCGCGGCCGGGGTTCGATTCCCGGTCTGGGAACATACATTTATGACTTTCTAATAACTGTTGTCTAAATGTTCAACGGAAGATCTTACAATAAATTACGCCGTCATGTTCAATGGCAGATATTACATTCAATTAGGCAAGAATAAGCCACCCACTCCATTAAGCCAATGCTTTTCTGGTGGTCTAGTGGTTAGGATTCGGCGCTCTCTCCGCCGCGGCCCGGGTTCGATTCTCGGTCTGGGAACATACATTTATGACTTTCTAATAACTGTTGTCTAAATGTTCAACGGAAGATCTTACAATAAATTACACCCTCATGTTCAATGGCAGATATTACATTCAATTAGGCAAGAATAAGCCACCCACTCCATTAAGCCAATGCTCTTCTGGTGGTCTAGTGGTTAGGATTCGGCGCTCTCACCGCCGCGGCCCGGGTTCGATTCCCGGTCTGTGAACATACATTTATGACTTTCTAATAACTGTTGTCTAAATGTTCAACGGAACATCTTACAATATATTTCAGGTAATGTTCAATGGCAGATCTTACATTCAATTAGGCAAGTATAAGCCACCCACTCAAATACAGCCAACGCTTCCCTAGTGGTCTAGTGGTTAGGATTCGGCGTTCGATTCCTGTTCGATTCCTGTCCTGTCCTCATTCCCGGTCAGGGAACATACATTTAAGACTTTCTAATAACTTGTCTAAATGTTCAATGGAACATCTTACAATAAATTACGCCGTCATGTTCAATGGCAGATATTACATTCAATTAGGCAAGTATAAGCCACCCACTCCAATACACCCACTCCAATACAGCCAAATCTTCCCTGGTGGTCTAGTGGTTAGGATTCGGCGCTCTCACCGCCTCGGCCCGGGTTCGATTCCCGGTCTGGGAACATACATTTATGACTTTCTAATAACTGTTGTCTAAATGTTCAACGGAACATCTTACAATATATTTCAGGTAATGTTCAATGGCAGATCTTACATTCAATTAGGCAAGATTAAGCCACCCACTCCAATTCAGCCAACTCTTCCCTAGTGGTCTAGTGGTTAGGATTCGGGTTCCATTCCCGGTCAGGGAACATACATTTATGACTTTCTAATAACTGTTGTCTAAATGTTCAACGGAAGATCTTGCAATATATTACACCCTCATGTTCAATGGCAGATCTTACATTCTATTAGGCAAGAATAAGCCACCCACTCCAATACAGCCAATGCTTCCCTGGTGGTCTAGTGGTTAGGATTCGGCGCTCTCACCGCCGCGGCCCGGGTTCGATTCCCGGTCAGGGAACATACATTTATGACTTTCTAATAACTGTTGTCTAAATGTTCAACGGAAGATCTTACAATAAATTACACCCTCATGTTCAATGGCAGATATTACATTCAATTAGGCAAGAATAAGCCACCCACTCCATTAAGCCAATGCTTTTCTGGTGGTCTAGTGGTTAGGATTCGGCGCTCTCACCGCCGCGGCCCGGGTTCGATTCCCGGTCTGTGAACATACATTTATGACTTTCTAATAACTGTTGTCTAAATGTTCAACGGAACATCTTACAATAGATTTCAGGTAATGTTCAATGGCAGATCTTACATTCAATTAGGCAAGTATAAGCCACCCACTCAAATACAGCCAACGCTTCCCTAGTGGTCTAGTGGTTAGGATTCGGCGTTCGATTCCTGTTCGATTCCTGTCCTGTCCTCATTCCCGGTCAGGGAACATACATTTAAGACTTTCTAATAACTTGTCTAAATGTTCAATGGAACATCTTACAATAAATTACGCCGTCATGTTCAATGGCAGATATTACATTCAATTAGGCAAGTATAAGCCACCCACTCCAATACAGCCAAATCTTCCCTGGTGGTCTTGTGGTTAGGATTCGGCGCTCTCACCGCCGCGGCCCGGGTTCGATTCCCGGTCTGGGAACATACATTTATGACTTTCTAATAACTGTTGTCTAAATGTTCAACGGAACATCTTACAATATATTTCAGGTAATGTTCAATGGCAGATCTTACATTCAATTAGGCAAGATTAAGCCACCCACTCCAATTCAGCCAACTCTTCCCTAGTGGTCTAGTGGTTAGGATTCGGGTTCCATTCCCGGTCAGGGAACATACATTTATGACTTTCTAATAACTGTTGTCTAAATGTTCAACGGAAGATCTTACAATAAACTACACCCTCATGTTCAATGGCAGATATTACATTCAATTAGGCAAGAATAAGCCACCCACTCCATTATGCCAATGCTTTTCTGGTGGTCTAGTGGTTAGGATTCGGCACTCTCACCGCCGCGGCCCGTGTTCGATTCCCGGTCTGGGAACATACATTTATGACATTCTAATAACTGTTGTCTAAATGTTCAACGGAACATCTTACAATAAATTACGCCGTCATGTTCAATGGCAGATATTACATTCAATTAGGCAAGAATAAGCCACCCACTCCATTAAGCCAATGCTTTTCTGGTGGTCTAGTGGTTAGGATTCGGTGCTCTCACCGCCGCGGCCCGGGTTCGATTCCCGGTCTGGGAACATACATTTATGACATTCTAATAACTGTTGTCGAAATGTTAAACGGAACATCTTACAATATATTTCAGGTAATGTTCAATGGCAGATCTTACATTCAATTAGGCAAGTATAAGCCACCCACTCCAATACAGCCAACGCTTCCCTAGTGGTCTAGTGGTTAGGATTCGGCGTTCGATTCCTGTTCGATTCCTGTCCTGTCCTCATTCCCGGTCTGGGAACATACATTTATGACTTTCTAATAACTGTTGTCTAAATGTTCAACGGAAGATCTTGCAATATATTACACCCTCATGTTCAATGGCAGATCTTACATTCTATTAGGCAAGAATAAGCCACCCACTCCAACACAGCCAATGCTTCCCTGGTGGTCTAGTGGTTAGGATTCGGCGCTCTCACCGCCGCGGCCGGGGTTCGATTCCCGGTCTGGGAACATACATTTATGACTTTCTAATAACTGTTGTCTAAATGTTCAACGGAAGATCTTACAATAAATTACGCCGTCATGTTCAATGGCAGATATTACATTCAATTAGGCAAGAATAAGCCACCCACTCCATTAAGCCAATGCTTTTCTGGTGGTCTAGTGGTTAGGATTCGGCGCTCTCTCCGCCGCGGCCCGGGTTCGATTCTCGGTCTGGGAACATACATTTATGACTTTCTAATAACTGTTGTCTAAATGTTCAACGGAAGATCTTACAATAAATTACACCCTCATGTTCAATGGCAGATATTACATTCAATTAGGCAAGAATAAGCCACCCACTCCATTAAGCCAATGCTCTTCTGGTGGTCTAGTGGTTAGGATTCGGCGCTCTCACCGCCGCGGCCCGGGTTCGATTCCCGGTCTGTGAACATACATTTATGACTTTCTAATAACTGTTGTCTAAATGTTCAACGGAACATCTTACAATATATTTCAGGTAATGTTCAATGGCAGATCTTACATTCAATTAGGCAAGTATAAGCCACCCACTCAAATACAGCCAACGCTTCCCTAGTGGTCTAGTGGTTAGGATTCGGCGTTCGATTCCTGTTCGATTCCTGTCCTGTCCTCATTCCCGGTCAGGGAACATACATTTAAGACTTTCTAATAACTTGTCTAAATGTTCAATGGAACATCTTACAATAAATTACGCCGTCATGTTCAATGGCAGATATTACATTCAATTAGGCAAGTATAAGCCACCCACTCCAATACACCCACTCCAATACAGCCAAATCTTCCCTGGTGGTCTAGTGGTTAGGATTCGGCGCTCTCACCGCCTCGGCCCGGGTTCGATTCCCGGTCTGGGAACATACATTTATGACTTTCTAATAACTGTTGTCTAAATGTTCAACGGAACATCTTACAATATATTTCAGGTAATGTTCAATGGCAGATCTTACATTCAATTAGGCAAGATTAAGCCACCCACTCCAATTCAGCCAACTCTTCCCTAGTGGTCTAGTGGTTAGGATTCGGGTTCCATTCCCGGTCAGGGAACATACATTTATGACTTTCTAATAACTGTTGTCTAAATGTTCAACGGAAGATCTTGCAATATATTACACCCTCATGTTCAATGGCAGATCTTACATTCTATTAGGCAAGAATAAGCCACCCACTCCAATACAGCCAATGCTTCCCTGGTGGTCTAGTGGTTAGGATTCGGCGCTCTCACCGCCGCGGCCCGGGTTCGATTCCCGGTCAGGGAACATACATTTATGACTTTCTAATAACTGTTGTCTAAATGTTCAACGGAAGATCTTACAATAAATTACACCCTCATGTTCAATGGCAGATATTACATTCAATTAGGCAAGAATAAGCCACCCACTCCATTTAGCCAATGCTTTTCTGGTGGTCTAGTGGTTAGGATTCGGCGCTCTCACCGCCGCGGCCCGGGTTCGATTCCCGGTTTGGGAACATACATTTATGACTTTCTAATAACTGTTGTCTAAATGTTCAACAGAACATCTTACAATATATTTCAGGTAATGTTCAATGGCAGATCTTACATTCAATTAGGCAAGTATAAGCCACCCACTCCAATACAGCCAACGCTTCCCTAGTGGTCTAGTGGTTAGGATTCGGCGTTCGATTCCTGTTCGATTCCTGTCCTGTCCTCATTCCCGGTCAGGGAACATACATTTAAGACTTTCTAATAACTTGTCTAAATGTTCAATGGAAGATCTTACAATAAATTATGCCGTCATGTTCAATGGCAGATATTACATTCAATTAGGCAAGTATAAGCCACCCACTCCAATACACCCACTCCAGTACAGCCAAATCTTCCCTGGTGGTCTAGTGGTTAGGATTCGGCGCTCTCACCGCCTCGGCCCCGGTTCGATTCCCGGTCAGGGAACATACATTTATGACTTTCTAATAACTGTTGTCTAAATGTTCAACAGAACATCTTACAATATATTTCAGGTAATGTTCAATGGCAGATCTTACATTCAATTAGGCAAGTATAAGCCACCCACTCCAATACAGCCAACGCTTCCCTAGTGGTCTAGTGGTTAGGATTCGGCGTTCGATTCCTGTTCGATTCCTGTCCTGTCCTCATTCCCGGTCAGGGAACATACATTTAAGACTTTCTAATAACTTGTCTAAATGTTCAATGGAAGATCTTACAATAAATTACGCCGTCATGTTCAATGGCAGATATTACATTCAATTAGGCAAGTATAAGCCACCCACTCCAATACACCCACTCCAATACAGCCAAAACTTCCCTGGTGGTCTAGTGGTTAGGATTCGGCGCTCTCACCGCCTCGGCCCCGGTTCGATTCCCGGTCAGGGAACATACATTTATGACTTTCTAATAACTGTTGTCTAAATGTTCAAAGGAAGATCTTACAATAAACTACACCCTCATGTTCAATGGCAGATATTACATTCAATTAGGCAAGAATAAGCCACCCACTCCATTAAGCCAATGCTTTTCTGGTGGTCTAGTGGTTAGGATTCGGCGCTCTCACCGCCGCGGCCGGGGTTCGATTCCCGGTCTGGGAACATACATTTATGACTTTCTAATAACTGTTGTCTAAATGTTCAACGGAAGATCTTACAATAAATTACGCCGTCATGTTCAATGGCAGATATTACATTCAATTAGGCAAGAATAAGCCACCCACTCCATTAAGCCAATGCTTTTCTGGTGGTCTAGTGGTTAGGATTCGGCGCTCTCACCGCCGCGGCCCGGGTTTGATTCTCGGTCTGGGAACATACATTTATGACTTTCTAATAACTGTTGTCTAAATGTTCAACGGAAGATCTTACAATAAATTACACCCTCATGTTCAATGGCAGATATTACATTCAATTAGGCAAGAATAAGCCACCCACTCCATTAAGCCAATGCTTTTCTGGTGGTCTAGTGGTTAGGATTCGGCGCTCTCACCGCCGCGGCCCGGGTTCGATTCCCGGTCTGTGAACATACATTTATGACTTTCTAATAACTGTTGTCTAAATGTTCAACGGAACATCTTACAATATATTTCAGGTAATGTTCAATGGCAGATCTTACATTCAATTAGGCAAGTATAAGCCACCCACTCAAATACAGCCAACGCTTGTCTAGTGGTCTAGTGGTTAGGATTCGGCGTTCGATTCCTGTTCGATTCCTGTCCTGTCCTCATTCCCGGTCAGGGAACATACATTTAAGACTTTCTAATAACTTGTCTAAATGTTCAATGGAAGATCTTACAATAAATTACGCCGTCATGTTCAATGGCAGATATTACATTCAATTAGGCAAGTATAAGCCACCCACTCCAATACACCCACTCCAATACAGCCAAATCTTCCCTGGTGGTCTAGTGGTTAGGATTCGGCGCTCTCACCGCCTCGGCCCCGGTTCGATTCCCGGTCAGGGAACATACATTTATGACTTTCTAATAACTGTTGTCTAAATGTTCAAAGGAAGATCTTACAATAAACTACACCCTCATGTTCAATGGCAGATATTACATTCAATTAGGCAAGAATAAGCCACCCACTCCATTAAGCCAATGCTTTTCTGGTGGTCTAGTGGTTAGGATTCGGCGCTCTCACCGCCGCGGCCGGGGTTCGATTCCCGGTCTGGGAACATACATTTATGACTTTCTAATAACTGTTGTCTAAATGTTCAACGGAAGATCTTACAATAAATTACGCCGTCATGTTCAATGGCAGATATTACATTCAATTAGGCAAGAATAAGCCACCCACTCCATTAAGCCAATGCTTTTCTGGTGGTCTAGTGGTTAGGATTCGGCGCTCTCACCGCCGCGGCCCGGGTTCGATTCTCGGTCTGGGAACATACATTTATGACTTTCTAATAACTGTTGTCTAAATGTTCAACGGAAGATCTTACAATAAATTACACCCTCATGTTCAATGGCAGATATTACATTCAATTAGGCAAGAATAAGCCACCCACTCCATTTAGCCAATGCTTTTCTGGTGGTCTAGTGGTTAGGATTCGGCGCTCTCACCGCCGCGGCCCGGGTTCGATTCCCGGTTTGGGAACATACATTTATGACTTTCTAATAACTGTTGTCTAAATGTTCAACAGAACATCTTACAATATATTTCAGGTAATGTTCAATGGCAGATCTTACATTCAATTAGGCAAGTATAAGCCACCCACTCCAATACAGCCAACGCTTCCCTAGTGGTGTAGTGGTTAGGATTCGGCGTTCGATTCCTGTTCGATTCCTGTCCTGTCCTCATTCCCGGTCAGGGAACATACATTTAAGACTTTCTAATAACTTGTCTAAATGTTCAATGGAAGATCTTACAATAAATTATGCCGTCATGTTCAATGGCAGATATTACATTCAATTAGGCAAGTATAAGCCACCCACTCCAATACACCCACTCCAATACACCCACTCCACTACAGCCAAATCTTCCCTGGTGGTCTAGTGGTTAGGATTCGGCGCTCTCACCGCCTCGGCCCCGGTTCGATTCCCGGTCAGGGAACATACATTTATGACTTTCTAATAACTGTTGTCTAAATGTTCAACAGAACATCTTACAATATATTTCAGGTAATGTTCAATGGCAGATCTTACATTCAATTAGGCAAGTATAAGCCACCCACTCCAATACAGCCAACGCTTCCCTAGTGGTCTAGTGGTTAGGATTCGGCGTTCGATTCCTGTTCGATTCCTGTCCTGTCCTCATTCCCGGTCAGGGAACATACATTTAAGACTTTCTAATAACTTGTCTAAATGTTCAATGGAAGATCTTACAATAAATTACGCCGTCATGTTCAATGGCAGATATTACATTCAATTAGGCAAGTATAAGCCACCCACTCCAATACACCCACTCCAATACAGCCAAATCTTCCCTGGTGGTCTAGTGGTTAGGATTCGGCGCTCTCACCGCCTCGGCCCCGGTTCGATTCCCGGTCAGGGAACATACATTTATGACTTTCTAATAACTGTTGTCTAAATGTTCAAAGGAAGATCTTACAATAAACTACACCCTCATGTTCAATGGCAGATATTACATTCAATTAGGCAAGAATAAGCCACCCACTCCATTAAGCCAATGCTTTTCTGGTGGTCTAGTGGTTAGGATTCGGCGCTCTCACCGCCGCGGCCGGGGTTCGATTCCCGGTCTGGGAACATACATTTATGACTTTCTAATAACTGTTGTCTAAATGTTCAACGGAAGATCTTACAATAAATTACGCCGTCATGTTCAATGGCAGATATTACATTCAATTAGGCAAGAATAAGCCACCCACTCCATTAAGCCAATGCTTTTCTGGTGGTCTAGTGGTTAGGATTCGGCGCTCTCACCGCCGCGGCCCGGGTTTGATTCTCGGTCTGGGAACATACATTTATGACTTTCTAATAACTGTTGTCTAAATGTTCAACGGAAGATCTTACAATAAATTACACCCTCATGTTCAATGGCAGATATTACATTCAATTAGGCAAGAATAAGCCACCCACTCCATTAAGCCAATGCTTTTCTGGTGGTCTAGTGGTTAGGATTCGGCGCTCTCACCGCCGCGGCCCGGGTTCGATTCCCGGTCTGTGAACATACATTTATGACTTTCTAATAACTGTTGTCTAAATGTTCAACGGAACATCTTACAATATATTTCAGGTAATGTTCAATGGCAGATCTTACATTCAATTAGGCAAGTATAAGCCACCCACTCCAATACAGCCAACGCTTGTCTAGTGGTCTAGTGGTTAGGATTCGGCGTTCGATTCCTGTTCGATTCCTGTCCTGTCCTCATTCCCGGTCAGGGAACATACATTTAAGACTTTCTAATAACTTGTCTAAATGTTCAATGGAAGATCTTACAATAAATTACGCCGTCATGTTCAATGGCAGATATTACATTCAATTAGGCAAGTATAAGCCACCCACTCCAATACACCCACTCCAATACAGCCAAATCTTCCCTGGTGGTCTAGTGGTTAGGATTCGGCGCTCTCACCGCCTCGGCCCCGGTTCGATTCCCGGTCAGGGAACATACATTTATGACTTTCTAATAACTGTTGTCTAAATGTTCAAAGGAAGATCTTACAATAAACTACACCCTCATGTTCAATGGCAGATATTACATTCAATTAGGCAAGAATAAGCCACCCACTCCATTAAGCCAATGCTTTTCTGGTGGTCTAGTGGTTAGGATTCGGCGCTCTCACCGCCGCGGCCGGGGTTCGATTCCCGGTCTGGGAACATACATTTATGACTTTCTAATAACTGTTGTCTAAATGTTCAACGGAAGATCTTACAATAAATTACGCCGTCATGTTCAATGGCAGATATTACATTCAATTAGGCAAGAATAAGCCACCCACTCCATTAAGCCAATGCTTTTCTGGTGGTCTAGTGGTTAGGATTCGGCGCTCTCACCGCCGCGGCCCGGGTTCGATTCTCGGTCTGGGAACATACATTTATGACTTTCTAATAACTGTTGTCTAAATGTTCAACGGAAGATCTTACAATAAATTACACCCTCATGTTCAATGGCAGATATTACATTCAATTAGGCAAGAATAAGCCACCCACTCCATTAAGCCAATGCTTTTCTGGTGGTCTAGTGGTTAGGATTCGGCGCTCTCACCGCCGCGGCCCGGGTTCGATTCCCGGTCTGTGAACATACATTTATGACTTTCTAATAACTGTTGTCTAAATGTTCAACGGAACATCTTACAATATATTTCAGGTAATGTTCAATGGCAGATCTTACATTCAATTAGGCAAGTATAAGCCACCCACTCAAATACAGCCAACGCTTGTCTAGTGGTCTAGTGGTTAGGATTCGGCGTTCGATTCCTGTTCGATTCCTGTCCTGTCCTCATTCCCGGTCAGGGAACATACATTTAAGACTTTCTAATAACTTGTCTAAATGTTCAATGGAACATCTTACAATAAATTACGCCGTCATGTTCAATGGCAGATATTACATTCAATTAGGCAAGTATAAGCCACCCACTCCAATACACCCACTCCAATACAGCCAAATCTTCCCTGGTGGTCTAGTGGTTAGGATTCGGCGCTCTCACCGCCGCGGCCCGGGTTCGATTCCCGGTCTGGGAACATACATTTATGACTTTCTAATAACTGTTGTCTAAATGTTCAACGGAAGATCTTACAATAAATTACGCCGTCATGTTCAATGGCAGATATTACATTCAATTAGGCAAGAATAAGCCACCCACTCCATTAAGCCAATGCTTTTCTGGTGGTCTAGTGGTTAGGATTCGGCGCTCTCACCGCCGCGGCCCGGGTTTGATTCTCGGTCTGGGAACATACATTTATGACTTTCTAATAACTGTTGTCTAAATGTTCAACGGAAGATCTTACAATAAATTACACCCTCATGTTCAATGGCAGATATTACATTCAATTAGGCAAGAATAAGCCACCCACTCCATTAAGCCAATGCTTTTCTGGTGGTCTAGTGGTTAGGATTCGGCGCTCTCACCGCCGCGGCCCGGGTTCGATTCCCGGTCTGTGAACATACATTTATGACTTTCTAATAACTGTTGTCTAAATGTTCAACGGAACATCTTACAATATATTTCAGGTAATGTTCAATGGCAGATCTTACATTCAATTAGGCAAGTATAAGCCACCCACTCCAATACAGCCAACGCTTGTCTAGTGGTCTAGTGGTTAGGATTCGGCGTTCGATTCCTGTTCGATTCCTGTCCTGTCCTCATTCCCGGTCAGGGAACATACATTTAAGACTTTCTAATAACTTGTCTAAATGTTCAATGGAAGATCTTACAATAAATTACGCCGTCATGTTCAATGGCAGATATTACATTCAATTAGGCAAGTATAAGCCACCCACTCCAATACACCCACTCCAATACAGCCAAATCTTCCCTGGTGGTCTAGTGGTTAGGATTCGGCGCTCTCACCGCCTCGGCCCCGGTTCGATTCCCGGTCAGGGAACATACATTTATGACTTTCTAATAACTGTTGTCTAAATGTTCAAAGGAAGATCTTACAATAAACTACACCCTCATGTTCAATGGCAGATATTACATTCAATTAGGCAAGAATAAGCCACCCACTCCATTAAGCCAATGCTTTTCTGGTGGTCTAGTGGTTAGGATTCGGCGCTCTCACCGCCGCGGCCCGGGTTCGATTCCCGGTCTGTGAACATACATTTATGACTTTCTAATAACTGTTGTCTAAATGTTCAACGGAACATCTTACAATATATTTCAGGTAATGTTCAATGGCAGATCTTACATTCAATTAGGCAAGTATAAGCCACCCACTCCAATACAGCCAACGCTTGTCTAGTGGTCTAGTGGTTAGGATTCGGCGTTCGATTCCTGTTCGATTCCTGTCCTGTCCTCATTCCCGGTCAGGGAACATACATTTAAGACTTTCTAATAACTTGTCTAAATGTTCAATGGAAGATCTTACAATAAATTACGCCGTCATGTTCAATGGCAGATATTACATTCAATTAGGCAAGTATAAGCCACCCACTCCAATACACCCACTCCAATACAGCCAAATCTTCCCTGGTGGTCTAGTGGTTAGGATTCGGCGCTCTCACCGCCTCGGCCCCGGTTCGATTCCCGGTCAGGGAACATACATTTATGACTTTCTAATAACTGTTGTCTAAATGTTCAACGGAAGATCTTACAATAAACTACACCCTCATGTTCAATGGCAGATATTACATTCAATTAGGCAAGAATAAGCCACCCACTCCATTAAGCCAATGCTTTTCTGGTGGTCTAGTGGTTAGGATTCGGCGCTCTCACCGCCGCGGCCGGGGTTCGATTCCCGGTCTGGGAACATACATTTATGACTTTCTAATAACTGTTGTCTAAATGTTCAACGGAAGATCTTACAATAAATTACGCCGTCATGTTCAATGGCAGATATTACATTCAATTAGGCAAGAATAAGCCACCCACTCCATTAAGCCAATGCTTTTCTGGTGGTCTAGTGGTTAGGATTCGGCGCTCTCACCGCCGCGGCCCGGGTTCGATTCTCGGTCTGGGAACATACATTTATGACTTTCTAATAACTGTTGTCTAAATGTTCAACGGAAGATCTTACAATAAATTACACCCTCATGTTCAATGGCAGATATTACATTCAATTAGGCAAGAATAAGCCACCCACTCCATTAAGCCAATGCTTTTCTGGTGGTCTAGTGGTTAGGATTCGGCGCTCTCACCGCCGCGGCCAGGGTTCGATTCCCTGTCTGTGAACATACATTTATGACTTTCTAATAACTGTTGTCTAAATGTTCAACGGAACATCTTACAATATATTTCAGGTAATGTTCAATGGCAGATCTTACATTCAATTAGGCAAGTATAAGCCACCCACTCAAATACAGCCAACGCTTGTCTAGTGGTCTAGTGGTTAGGATTCGGCGTTCGATTCCTGTTCGATTCCTGTCCTGTCCTCATTCCCGGTCAGGGAACATACATTTAAGACTTTCTAATAACTTGTCTAAATGTTCAATGGAACATCTTACAATAAATTACGCCGTCATGTTCAATGGCAGATATTACATTCAATTAGGCAAGTATAAGCCACCCACTCCAATACACCCACTCCAATACAGCCAAATCTTCCCTGGTGGTCTAGTGGTTAGGATTCGGCGCTCTCACCGCCTCGGCCCCGGTTCGATTCCCGGTCAGGGAACATACATTTATGACTTTCTAATAACTGTTGTCTAAATGTTCAAAGGAAGATCTTACAATAAACTACACCCTCATGTTCAATGGCAGATATTACATTCAATTAGGCAAGAATAAGCCACCCACTCCATTAAGCCAATGCTTTTCTGGTGGTCTAGTGGTTAGGATTCGGCGCTCTCACCGCCGCGGCCGGGGTTCGATTCCCGGTCTGGGAACATACATTTATGACTTTCTAATAACTGTTGTCTAAATGTTCAACGGAAGATCTTACAATAAATTACGCCGTCATGTTCAATGGCAGATATTACATTCAATTAGGCAAGAATAAGCCACCCACTCCATTAAGCCAATGCTTTTCTGGTGGTCTAGTGGTTAGGATTCGGCGCTCTCACCGCCGCGGCCCGGGTTCGATTCTCGGTCTGGGAACATACATTTATGACTTTCTAATAACTGTTGTCTAAATGTTCAACGGAAGATCTTACAATAAATTACACCCTCATGTTCAATGGCAGATATTACATTCAATTAGGCAAGAATAAGCCACCCACTCCATTAAGCCAATGCTTTTCTGGTGGTCTAGTGGTTAGGATTCGGCGCTCTCACCGCCGCGGCCCGGGTTCGATTCCCGGTCTGTGAACATACATTTATGACTTTCTAATAACTGTTGTCTAAATGTTCAACGGAACATCTTACAATATATTTCAGGTAATGTTCAATGGCAGATCTTACATTCAATTAGGCAAGTATAAGCCACCCACTCAAATACAGCCAACGCTTGTCTAGTGGTCTAGTGGTTAGGATTCGGCGTTCGATTCCTGTTCGATTCCTGTCCTGTCCTCATTCCCGGTCAGGGAACATACATTTAAGACTTTCTAATAACTTGTCTAAATGTTCAATGGAACATCTTACAATAAATTACGCCGTCATGTTCAATGGCAGATATTACATTCAATTAGGCAAGTATAAGCCACCCACTCCAATACACCCACTCCAATACAGCCAAATCTTCCCTGGTGGTCTAGTGGTTAGGATTCGGCGCTCTCACCGCCGCGGCCCGGGTTCGATTCCCGGTCTGGGAACATACATTTATGACTTTCTAATAACTGTTGTCTAAATGTTCAACGGAACATCTTACAATATATTTCAGGTAATGTTCAATGGCAGATCTTACATTCAATTAGGCAAGATTAAGCCACCCACTCCAATTCAGCCAACTCTTCCCTAGTGGTCTAGTGGTTAGGATTCGGGTTCCATTCCCGGTCAGGGAACATACATTTATGACTTTCTAATAACTGTTGTCTAAATGTTCAACGGAAGATCTTGCAATATATTACACCCTCATGTTCAATGGCAGATCTTACATTCTATTAGGCAAGAATAAGCCACCCACTCCAATACAGCCAATGCTTCCCTGGTGGTCTAGTGGTTAGGATTCGGCGCTCTCACCGCCGCGGCCGGGGTTCGATTCCCGGTCTGGGAACATACATTTATGACTTTCTAATAACTGTTGTCTAAATGTTCAACGGAAGATCTTACAATAAATTACGCCGTCATGTTCAATGGCAGATATTACATTCAATTAGGCAAGAATAAGCCACCCACTCCATTAAGCCAATGCTTTTCTGGTGGTCTAGTGGTTAGGATTCGGCGCTCTCTCCGCCGCGGCCCGGGTTCGATTCTCGGTCTGGGAACATACATTTATGACTTTCTAATAACTGTTGTCTAAATGTTCAACGGAAGATCTTACAATAAATTACACCCTCATGTTCAATGGCAGATATTACATTCAATTAGGCAAGAATAAGCCACCCACTCCATTAAGCCAATGCTTTTCTGGTGGTCTAGTGGTTAGGATTCGGCGCTCTCACCGCCGCGGCCCGGGTTCGATTCCCGGTCTGTGAACATACATTTATGACTTTCTAATAACTGTTGTCTAAATGTTCAACGGAACATCTTACAATATATTTCAGGTAATGTTCAATGGCAGATCTTACATTCAATTAGGCAAGTATAAGCCACCCACTCAAATACAGCCAACGCTTCCCTAGTGGTCTAGTGGTTAGGATTCGGCGTTCGATTCCTGTTCGATTCCTGTCCTGTCCTCATTCCCGGTCAGGGAACATACATTTAAGACTTTCTAATAACTTGTCTAAATGTTCAATGGAACATCTTACAATAAATTACGCCGTCATGTTCAATGGCAGATATTACATTCAATTAGGCAAGTATAAGCCACCCACTCCAATACACCCACTCCAATACAGCCAAATCTTCCCTGGTGGTCTTGTGGTTAGGATTCGGCGCTCTCACCGCCGCGGCCCGGGTTCGATTCCCGGTCTGGGAACATACATTTATGACTTTCTAATAACTGTTGTCTAAATGTTCAACGGAACATCTTACAATATATTTCAGGTAATGTTCAATGGCAGATCTTACATTCAATTAGGCAAGATTAAGCCACCCACTCCAATTCAGCCAACTCTTCCCTAGTGGTCTAGTGGTTAGGATTCGGGTTCCATTCCCGGTCAGGGAACATACATTTATGACTTTCTAATAACTGTTGTCTAAATGTTCAACGGAAGATCTTACAATAAACTACACCCTCATGTTCAATGGCAGATATTACATTCAATTAGGCAAGAATAAGCCACCCACTCCATTATGCCAATGCTTTTCTGGTGGTCTAGTGGTTAGGATTCGGCACTCTCACCACCGCGGCCCGTGTTCGATTCCCGGTCAGGGAACATACATTTAAGACTTTCTAATAACTTGTCTAAATGTTCAATGGAAGATCTTACAATAAATTACGCCGTCATGTTCAATGGCAGATATTACATTCAATTAGGCAAGTATAAGCCACCCACTCCAATACACCCACTCCAATACACCCACTCCAGTACAGCCAATCTTCCCTGGTGGT
>CM051002.1:20772521-20773618 GCA_027704905.1 Muraenolepis orangiensis | reverse complement strand
CTGTCAACTCCCGAGCCTGTTACGCAGGCCGGGGGGGGGGTTTGATGACCGCGGCGGGTTGCGTGGGCCTCAGGGCTCCGTGGACCGGCGCGCACCCGAGGGGTTTGTCCCCGGAACCCAAGACTAAACAGTCTCATGAATGTTGTCCACTCGAAAAAAACAAAAAAAATACAACTCTTAGCGGTGGATCACTCGGCTCGTGCGTCGATGAAGACACGCAGCTAGCTGCGAGAACTAATGTGAATTGCAGGACACATTGATCATCGACATTTCGAACGCACCTTGCGGGCCCCGGGTTTCCTCCCGGGGCTACGCCTGTCTGAGAGTCGTGATGGCAATCAATCGGAACCAGGGGGGGTCCCCCCTCTCGTTCCGCATCTGGGGGTTTTCGCAGGCCTCCGGGCCTTCGTCCCTTTAAGAGCAGACGTCCGCCAGTGGACCGGTCGAAGGTAAGCGACGCCCGTGCGGGCGCGGTCGCCGCCCCCTCGTTCCCCCCCCGTCTCCTCCGCCGCGGTGACGCCTCCGGGCGCCCATGCGTCGTGCGGCCAGGAACCCTCCCGCCCCTCAAAGGGAGCCTCGCAAGGCACCCGTCGCGGGCGCGGCAGCCGGTGGATGACCCCGTGTCTTCCGTCCAAGCTTGTCCGCGTTACCAGGCGAGGTGTCGAGGCCTTCCACCGAGGGTGTCGGTAAGGGCGCGGCGGACACGGGAGCGAGGTGCGGTGTGCCGTATCCCCGCGCCGGGGAGCTTCCTTCGTGACGGCCGGGTTTCGCAGTCGCGGCAGCGGCGTGAGCCTCTCTCCCTCACCTCTTTCTGAGAGGCGGGAGGGAGCCACAAAACACTCCTCTCGAATACGACCTCAGATCAGACGAGACGACCCGCTGAACTTAAGCATATCAGTAAGCGGAGGAAAAGAAACTAACCAGGATTCCCCTAGTAGCGGCGAGCGAAGAGGGATAAGCCCAGCGCCGAATCCCCGCCCGCTCCAGTCGGGCGCGGGACATGTGGCGTACGGAAGATCGTTTTTCCTCCGGTGTCGGCGTGGGGGCCTGAGTCCTTCTGATCGAGGCTCATCCCGTGGACGGTGTGAGGCCAGGTA
>CM051002.1:20612521-20767521 GCA_027704905.1 Muraenolepis orangiensis | reverse complement strand
GGTGTGTGTGGTGTGGGTGGGTTGGGCTGGTGTCCCTGTACCAGCATGGGTCTAAATAGGAGGTAAAGGTGTCCAGACAGAGTGCCAACATTGTCGGGAATATGACAGAGTGTGAGGACCCCAGGGTGTCCTTGTAGCACTGTGTCATATATTCCTGACGAGTTGGCACTCTGTCTTTTTTTTTTTAAAACTTTTTTTCCCCCAGATTCCAATGGGTTTAGATCCGTAATATGCTCTGGAGGTCTTTGGCCACTGTCCATGGTGCTGAATGCTTGTGTGTGTGGGTGGGTGGGAGGGTGGGGGGGGTGGGGGGTGAGACCAGTACTCATAGTCACACACACATCCGACATTGAGTGCCTATATTCGGATAGGAGTTGGAGTGTGTGTGGGGGTGAGGACCAGTGCTCCTAGTCACACACACATCCACATTGATGTGCCTATATTCGGGCAGGAGTTGGAGTGTGTGTAGGGGTTTAGGGACCAGTGCTCCTAGTCACACACACATCCGACATTGAGTGCCTATATTCGGGCAGGAGTTGGAGTGTGTGTGGGGTGAGGACCAGTGCTCCTAGTCACACACACATCCGACATTGAGTGCCTATATTCGGGCAGGAGTTGGAGTGTGTGTAGGGTGAGGACCAGTGCTCCTAGTCACACACACAGCCGACATTGAGTGCCTATATTCGGGCAGGAGTTGGAGTGTGTGTAGGGGTTAGGACCAGTGCTCCTAGTCACACACACAGCCACATTGGTGCCTATATTCGGGCTAGAGTTGGAGTGTGTGTAGGGGTTAGGACCAGTGCTCCTAGTCACACACACATCCAACATTGAGTGCCTATATTCGGGCAGGAGTTGGATGTGTGTGTAGGGGTTAGGACCAGTGCTCCTAGTCACACACACATCCACATTGAGTGCCTATATTCGGGCAGGAGTTGGAGTGTGTGTGGGGTCCAGGACTCAGGTGCTCCTAGTCACACACACACATCTGACATTGAGTGACCTATATTCGGATAGGTGTTGGAGTGTGTGTGGGGGTGAGGACCAGTGCTTTTCATACGCTTATGGTGCTTAAAGATCTAAAATTGAATAAAAATAATATGATTTCATGTGTTTCTAGCTCAATGGGGAATTGCACTGCCTCCCCCAGCTAAAAATACGAATAAAAAAGCATTAAAAACGAATAAAAAACGTTAAAAAAAAAAAATTAAAAAAATTAACATGGGTCAAAATGTTGAAAAGAATAAAAATATGCCTATATTCGGATAGGTGTTGGAGTGTCGTGGGTCAGGACCAGTGCTTTTTCATACGCTTATGGTGCTTAACACATCTAAAATGAATAAAAAAATATGATTTTTTTGTCATGTGTTTCTAGCTCAAAGGGGAATTGCAACTGCCTCCCCCAGCTAAAAATACGAATAAAAAGCATTAAAACGAATTAAAAACGTTAAAAAAAAATGGATTTGGGGCGAAACCATAAACTAGAACCATAAAAATAGGCCATCGCCCAGGCCTATTTATGGTTTCCCCATGTCATTTTGGACCACCATGGGTCATTCTGAAACGGGAGCACCATGGGTGGGGAAACCCATAAATAGGCCATCGCCCAGGCCTATTTTATGGTTTCCCCCATGTCATTTTGGACCACCCGCATGGTTCATTCTGAAACGGGAGCACCATGGGGTGGGGAAAACCAATAAAATAGGGCCATCGCCCAGGCCTATTTTATGGTTTCCCCCATGCCGTTTGGACCCACCATGGGTTCGTTCTGAAAACGGTGACCACCATGGGTGGGAAAAGACTAAATTAGGCCATCGCCCCTGGCCTATTTTATGGTTTTCCCCATGCCCGGTTTTGACCCCTGTCTTCGGCGGAAACGTTGCCGAGCCATGTATGGGAGGGCAGAGGGTCCGACTAGGAGGCTTGATTTCGGACCCGATTGAGCCCAAGGGTCGGTACCCCCTCCGGAGCCCTGGAGGGTTTGGACCACCATGGGTTGGGTTTGGACCACCATGGGTTGGGTTTTGGACCACCATGGGTTGGGTTTGGACCACCATGGGTTGGGTTTGGACCACCATGGGTTGGGTTTGGACCACCATGGGTTGGGTTTTGGACCACCATGGGTTGGGTTTGGACCACCATGGGTTGGGTTTGGACCACCATGGGTTGGGTTTTGGACCACCATGGGTCGGGTTTTGGACCACCATGGGTTGGGTTTGGACCACCATGGGTTCGGGTTTTGGACCACCATGGGTTGGGTTTGGACACCATGGGTTGGGTTTTGGACCACCATGGGTCGGGTTTTGGACCACCATGGTCGGTTTTGGACCACCATGGGTCGGTTTTGGACCACCATGGGTTGGGTTTGGACCACCATGGGTGGGTTTGGACCACCATGGGTCGGTTTTGGACCACCATGGGTCGGTTCTTAAACGAGACTACCATGGGTGGGGAAAAGACTAAATTAGGCCATCGCCCAGGCCTATTTTATGGTTTTCCCCATGCCCGGTTTTGACCCCTGTCTTCGGGGAAACGTTACCGAGCATATGTCGAGAGGGATCTATGAGTGCAGAGGGTCCGACGAGGAGGCTTGATCTCGGACCCGATTGAGCCAAGGGTCGGTACCCCTCCGGAGCCCTGGAGGTCCCGTAAATCAGCGGGTGATGGTCGTGCCTAGTCCGACGAGGAGGCTTGATCTCGGACCCGATTGAGCCAAGGGTCGGTACCCCTCCGGAGCCCTGGAGGTCCCGTAAATCAGCGGGTGATGGTCGTGCCTAGTCCGACGAGGAGGCTTGATCTCGGACCCGATTGAGCCAAGGGTCGGTACCCCTCCGGAGCCCTGGAGGTCCAGCAATTCGGCGGTTGATGGTCGCGACTAGTCCGACCAGGAGGCTTGATCTCGGACCCGATTGAGCCAAGGGTCGGTACCCCTCCGGAGCCCTGGAGGTTTGGACCACCATGGGTTGGGTTTGGACCACCATGGGTTGGGTTTTGGACCACCATGGGTTGGGTTTGGACCACCATGGGTCGGGTTTGGACCACCATGGGTTTGGGTTTGGACCACCATGGGTTGGGTTTTGGACCACCATGGGTTGGGTTTGGACCACCATGGGTTGGGTTTGGACCACCATGGGTCGGGTTTTGGACCACCATGGGTCGGGTTTTGGACCACCATGGGTCGGTTTTGGACCACCATGGGTCGGTTTTGGACCACCATGGGTCGGTTTTGGACCACCATGGGTCGGTTCTTAAACGAGACTACCATGGTGGGGAAAAGACTAAATTAGGCCGTCTCCCAGGCCTATTTTATGGTTTTCCCCATGCCCGGTTTTGACCCCTGTCTTCGAGGAAACGTCCTCGTTTCTATGGTAGAAGGGGAGCTATGGTGCATGGAGCCCTGGAGGTCCAGCAATTCAGCGGTGTATGGTAACAACTAGTCCGACGAGGAGGCTTGATCTCGGACCCGATTGAGCCAAGGGTCGGTACCCCTCCGGAGCCCTGGAGGTCCCGTAAATCAGCGGGTGATGGTCGTGCCTAGTCCGACGAGGTGGCTTGATCTCGGACCCGATTGAGCCAAGGGTCGGTACCCCTCCGGAGCCCTGGAGGTCCCGTAAATCGGCGGGTGATGGTCGCGACTAGTCCGACCAGGAGGCTTGATCTCGGACCCGATTGAGCCAAGGGTCGGTACCCGCTCCGGAGCCCTGGAGGTCTGGACCACCATGGGTTGTGTTTGGACCACCATGGGTTGTGTTTGGACCACCATGGGTTGTGTTTGGACCACCATGGGTTGTGTTTGGACCACCATGGGTTGTGTTTGGACCACCATGGGTCGGGTTTGGACCACCATGGGTCGGGTTTTGGACCACCATGGGTCGGGTTTTGGACCACCATGGGTCGGTTTTGGACCACCATGGGTCGGTTTTGGACCACCATGGGTCGGTTTTGGACCACCATGGGTCGGTTCTTAAACGAGACTACCATGGGTGGGGAAAAGACTAAATTAGGCCGTCTCCCAGGCCTATTTTATGGTTTTCCCCATGCCCGGTTTTGACCCCTGTCTTCGAGGAAACGTCCTCGTTTCTATAGTAGAAAGGGGAGCTATGGGGCATGGAGCCATGGAGGTCCAGCAATTCAGCGGTGTATGGTAACAACTAGTCCGACGAGGAGGCTTGATCTCGGACCCGATTCGAATAAAGTGACGGTACACCTCCGGAGCCCTGGAGGTCCAGCAATTCGGCGGTGTATGGTAACAACTAGTCCGACGAGGAGGCTTGATCTCGGACACGATTCGAATAAAGTGACGGTACACCTCCGGAGCCCTGGAGGTCCAGCAATTCGGCGGTGTACGGTAACAAGTAGTCCGACGAGGAGGCTTGATCTCGGACCCGATTGAGCCAAGGGTCGGTACCCCTCCGGAGCCCTGGAGGTCCAGCAATTCGGCGGTGTACGGTAACAACTAGTCCGACGAGGAGGCTTGATCTCGGACCCGATTGAACCAAGGGTCGGTACCCCTCCGGAGCCCTGGAGGTCCAGCAATTCGGCGGTGTACGGTAACAACTAGTCCGACGAGGAGGCTTGATCTCGGACCCGATTGAGCCAAGGGTCGGTACCCCTCCGGAGCCCTGGAGGTCCAGCAATTCGGCGGTGTACGGTAACAACTAGTCCGACGAAGAGGCCTGTACTCGGACACGATTTGAGCAAAGTGTCGGTACCCCTCCGGAGCCCTGGAGGTCCATCAATTCGGCGGTTGATGGTGCCAACTAGTCCGACGAAGAGGCCTGTACTCGGACACGATTTGAGCAAAGTGTCGGTACCCCTCCGGAGCCCTGGAGGTCCCGCAAATCGGCGGTGTACTGTACCGTGTGAGTCCGAGATGGTGGACCCTTGTCGGACACTATTAGAGCAAACAGTCGGTGTTCATGGATGAATCCAACTCTCTGACAACCCACCACCGGTGGATGCTGGACCACCATGGGTTTTTTTTTTTCTTCCGTAAACCAATCAGCGGTACATCGCTCTAGCTAGTCCGAGATGGTGGACCCGTGTCGGACACTATTAGAGCAAACAGTGGGTGGTCATGGATGAATGTCACAGTCTGTTTTTTTTCAGAGTCCTTTTTGGACCACCATGGGTCGGTTTTTGGACCACCATGGGTCGGTTTTGGACCACCATGGGTCGGTTTTGGACCACCATGGGTCGGTTTTGGACCACCATGGGTCGGTTTTGGACCACCATGGGTCGGTTTTGGACCACCATGGGTCGGTTTTGGACCACCATGGGTCGGTTCTTAAACGAGACTACCATGGGTGGGGAAAAGACTAAATTAGGCCGTCTCCCAGGCCTATTTTATGGTTTTCCCCATGCCCGGTTTTGACCCCTGTCTTCGAGGAAACGTCCTCGTTTCTATGGTAGAAGGGGAGCTATGGTGCATGGAGCCCTGGAGGTCCAGCAATTCAGCGGTGTATGGTAACAACTAGTCCGACGAGGAGGCTTGATCTCGGACCCGATTGAGCCAAGGGTCGGTACCCCTCCGGAGCCCTGGAGGTCCCGTAAATCAGCGGGTGATGGTCGTGCCTAGTCCGACGAGGTGGCTTGATCTCGGACCCGATTGAGCCAAGGGTCGGTACCCCTCCGGAGCCCTGGAGGTCCCGTAAATCGGCGGGTGATGGTCGCGACTAGTCCGACCAGGAGGCTTGATCTCGGACCCGATTGAGCCAAGGGTCGGTACCGCTCCGGAGCCCTGGAGGTCTGGACCACCATGGGTTGTGTTTGGACCACCATGGGTTGTGTTTGGACCACCATGGGTTGTGTTTGGACCACCATGGGTTGTGTTTGGACCACCATGGGTTGTGTTTGGACCACCATGGGTCGGGTTTGGACCACCATGGGTCGGGTTTTGGACCACCATGGGTCGGGTTTTGGACCACCATGGGTCGGTTTTGGACCACCATGGGTCGGTTTTGGACCACCATGGGTCGGTTTTGGACCACCATGGGTCGGTTCTTAAACGAGACTACCATGGGTGGGGAAAAGACTAAATTAGGCCGTCTCCCAGGCCTATTTTATGGTTTTCCCCATGCCCGGTTTTGACCCCTGTCTTCGAGGAAACGTCCTCGTTTCTATAGTAGAAAGGGGAGCTATGGGGCATGGAGCCATGGAGGTCCAGCAATTCAGCGGTGTATGGTAACAACTAGTCCGACGAGGAGGCTTGATCTCGGACCCGATTCGAATAAAGTGACGGTACACCTCCGGAGCCCTGGAGGTCCAGCAATTCGGCGGTGTATGGTAACAACTAGTCCGACGAGGAGGCTTGATCTCGGACACGATTCGAATAAAGTGACGGTACACCTCCGGAGCCCTGGAGGTCCAGCAATTCGGCGGTGTACGGTAACAAGTAGTCCGACGAGGAGGCTTGATCTCGGACCCGATTGAGCCAAGGGTCGGTACCCCTCCGGAGCCCTGGAGGTCCAGCAATTCGGCGGTGTACGGTAACAACTAGTCCGACGAGGAGGCTTGATCTCGGACCCGATTGAACCAAGGGTCGGTACCCCTCCGGAGCCCTGGAGGTCCAGCAATTCGGCGGTGTACAAAATAAATAAAAAATTTGGTGGGCCAAACAATTTGGCCCAGCAAATTATTATTATTTTTTTGGTGGGCAAAAAATAAATAAATAAAATAACTTGGTGGGCCAACAATTTGGCCCACCAAATTATTATTTTTGTTTTTGGTGGGCCAAAAAATAAATAAATAAATTTGGTGGGCCAAACATTTGGCCCAGCAAATTATTATTATTTTTTTTGGTGGGCCAAAAAATTAATAAATAAATTAACTTGGTGGGCCAACAACTTGGCCCACCAAATTATTATTATTTTTTTTGGTGGGCAAATAAATAAATAAAATAATTTGGTGGGCCAACAATTTGGCCCACCAAATTATTATTTTTGTTTTTGGTGGGCCAAAAAATTAATAAATAAAATTTGGTGGGCCAAACATTTGGCCCAGCAAATTATTATTATTTTTTTTGGTGGGCCAAATAAATAAATAAAATAATTTGGTGGGCCAAGAATTTGGCCACAATAATTTGGGCCAACAAATTATTATTATTTTTGTTTTTGGTGGGCCAAAAAATAAATAAATAAAATAATTTGGTGGGCCAAGAATTTGGCCCACCAAATTATTATTATTTTTTTTGGTGGGCCAAAAAATAAATAAATAAAATAATTTGGTGGGCCAAGAATTTGGCCCACCAAATTATTATTTTTGTTTTTGGTGGGCCAAAAAATAAATAAATAAAATAATTTGGTGGGCCAAGAATTTGGCCCACCAAATTATTATTATTTTTTTTGGTGGGCCAAAAAATAAATAAATAAAATAACTTGGTGGGCCAACAATTTGGCCCACCAAATTATTATTTTTTTTTTGGTGGGCCAAAAAATAAATAAATAAAATAACTTGGTGGGCCAACAATTTGGCCCACCAAATTATTATTTTTGTTTTTGGTGGGCCAAAAAATAAATAAAAAATTTGGTGGGCCAAACATTTGGCCCAGCAAATTATTATTATTTTTTTTGGTGGGCCAAAAAATAAATAAATAAATAACTTGGTGGGCCAACAACTTGGCCCACCAAATTATTATTTTTTTTTTGGTGGGCAAAAAATAAATAAAATAATTTGGTGGGCCAACAATTTGGCCCACCAAATTATTATTTTTGTTTTTGGTGGGCCAAAAAATTAATAAAAAATTTGGTGGGCCAAACATTTGGCCCAGCAAATTATTATTATTTTTTTTGGTGGGCAAATAAATAAATAAAATAATTTGGTGGGCCAAGAATTTGGCCCACCAAATTATTATTATTTTTTTTGGTGGGCCAAAAAATAAATAAATAAATAATTTGGTGGGCCAAAATTTGGCCCACCAAATTATTATTTTTTTTTGGTGGGCCAAAAAATAAATAAATAAAATAATTTGGTGGGCCAAGAATTTGGCCCACCAAATTATTATTTTTTTTTTGGTGGGCCAAAAAATAAATAAATAAAATAATTTGGTGGGCCAAGAATTTGGCCCACCAAATTATTATTATTTTTTTTGGTGGGCCAAAAAATAAATAAATAAATAAAATAATTTGGTGGGCCAAGAATTTGGCCCACCAAATTATTATTATTTTTTTTGGTGGGCCAAAAAAAATAAATAAAATAATTTGGTGGGCCAAACAATTTGGCCCAAATTATTATTTTGTTTTTGGTGGCAAAAAAAAAAAAATTAATTAAAAGAATTGGTGGGCCAAGAATTTGGCCCACCAAATTATTATTATTTTTTTTGGTGGGCCAAAAAATAAATAAATAAATAAAATAATTTGGTGGGCCAAGAATTTGGCCCACCAAATTATTATTTTTTTTTGGTGGGCCAAAAAATAAATAAATAAAATAACTTGGTGGGCCAACAATTTGGCCCACCAAATTATTATTTTTGTTTTTGGTTTTTGTTTTGCTTTTTAAATAATTAAAAGAATTGGTGGGCCAAGAATTTGGCCCACCAAATTATTATTATTTTTTTTGGTGGGCCAAAAAATAAATAAATAAATAAAATAATTTGGTGGGCCAAGAATTTGGCCCACCAAATTATTATTTTTGTTTTTGGTGGGCCAAAAAATAAAAATAAAATAACTTGTGGCTGCTGTTGGGCATGTCTATGTTAACAGAGAATAATTGTGATAGTGAAATTGGTGAAAAAGAGGCTGAACATAGCAGCAGAACTAGACACCTCATCCCTATGAGCCACATTCTGAATATGCGAAGAAAATCTTGCAGTTAGCAGAGGATGGTTTCGATCCATTGACCTCTGGGTTATGGGCCCAGCACGCTTCCGCTGCGCCACTCTGCTGTGTGTCACCCCAGACGGGACTCGACCCCACAATCCCTGGCTTAGGAGGCCAGTGCCTTATCCATTAGGCCACTGGGGCTGCTGTTGGGCATGTCTATGTTAACAGAGAATAATTGTGATAGTGAAATTGGTGAAAAAGAGGCTGAACATAGCAGCAGAACTAGACACATCATCCCTATGAGCCACATTTTGAATATGCGAAGAAAAGCTTGCAGTTAGCAGAGGATGGTTTCGAAAGAATAATTGTGAGTGAAATTGGTGAAAAAGAGGCTGAACATAGCAGCAGAACTAGACACCTCATCCCTATGAGCCACATTTTGAATATGCGATGAAAAGCTTGCAGTTAGCAGAGGATGGTTTCGAAAGAATAATTGTGATAGTGAATTTGGTGAAAAAGATGCTGAACATAGCAGCAGAACACCTCATCCCTATGAGCCACATTCTGAATATGCAAAGAAAAGCTTGCAGTTAGCAGAGGATGGTTTCGATCCATCGACCTCTGGGTTATGGGCCCAGCACGCTTCCGCTGCGCCACTCTGCTGTGCGTCACCCCAGACGGGACTCGAACCCACAATCCCTGGCTTAGGAGGCCAGTGCCTTATCCTTTGTGGCGGAGATGGGGCAAAAGGGACTGCTACGGTGGGGGAAGAAGAGAGGGAGAGGGGGGGGGGGAAGAGAGGGGAGGGGGAAAGAGAAAGAGAGAGAGAGAGAGATAATTCATGTGCTCTGCTTATGCTCGTTATACTTTTTGTGCTTTTGGGCACCATAACCATTGACCATGCTGTGCGTTGTGTTCATCCTTGTAGTAGTAGATAGCGTGTTGTTAATGCACTTTATGTCGCTATGCAGGCATCCTAGTTGGGAAAGCAATTGTTCTATTTGTGTCTTTATTTACCTCAGAAATATATTGCTGTTTTTACCATACAAATGTACTTGTAAGTCACTTTTTTAATAAAAGCTTCTGCTAAATGCGCTTAATGTAAATGTAGAGAGATGTCCTGCATATTCCTATACCAATAAAACACAATTGTTACAACACAATACACTTAGGTAGCGACTATACATCATTTATATAACTATTTTTCATTTATCTTGTAATTATATAGTAATAATTATATGTTCCTGCACACAGTGCTCTTATTGTGTGTACTGTGTACTGTTGTTTGCACATTCCTGCCAGCCACTGCCACTTATTGATTCCACTGCCCACCCTGGGTGTGTATGTGACGAATACTAATCTAGAATCTTGAAAAACAATGAACTTTTCACTCACTTTTAACCTTTTACAAATCACATGTACTTGTTTTCATATAAATAACAAGTTGACAGGTAAACATATGCTTCTTAGATTCTTTCTTTTTCTGGAAGACCATTAATCCAATTTGAACACACTGAACATATTTACTTTAAATAACAACAATTGAAAAAATACACTTAAATAATAACTGAATCTTAAAGACAACACTGCAGGGTTTATTGATTGTCTTTCCACTCTGTGATGGTTTGTCCAGATGCTGGACAGTACCACTTTCCCTTAGATTGGGTATGACCAGTGGTTTTACTTTTTGATTGACTCTGGCTCTCCTCTTTCCACACGCTCCTGGTCGTCGCGTGCTGCCTTTCGCTGTCTCCATTCACGGTGACCATTTGACGATGCTGTCGCCGTTGGTGTTGCCACTGGAGATGGTGATGGTTGCTGAGAGGGAGGGGGTGGCGGATGCGAGGACCAGCCAGGGAATGGGGCGGGTGGTAGATGACCCTGCTCGTACGAGGACCAGGGAGGAGGAGATGGGGCGGGTGGTAGATGACCATGCCCGTACGAGGACCAGGGAGGAGGAGATGGGGCGGGTGGTAGATGACCCTGCCCGTACGAGGACCAGGGAGGAGATGGGGCGGGTGGTAGATGACCCTCCCCGTACGAGGACCAGGGAGGAGGAGATGGGGCGGGTGGTAGATGACCCTGCCCGTACGAGGACCAGGGAGGAGGAGATGGGGCTGGAGGTAGATGACCCTGCCCGTACGAGGACCAGGGAGGACCGGCCTCTCTGCACTTGAGCTGCACTCTGCACCTGTTTGCTCAGCTGACTGAAAAATAAGTTTGTAAATAAGTTTTTAACCTCATTTGGTAACAATTGTGAAACACTTCAACCACAATTAATAGGATAAATAATTCAGATTCAGATGACTTTATTTATCCCGAGGGAAATGAAGGTGCAACAGTTGACACAGGGGGAATAAATGCACACACAAATATACTAATACCTAAACCTAAAAACGAAATAACAACAATCTAACTAAACAAAACTAGTATAAACAAGATATAACTAAATTAACTCTAAATGAAATCTAAAAGTATTGATAGATGAATTGCACAATTTACAGTTTTATTACAGTAATACGTAGGTATATACAATACACAACACGTATAGTGCAAATTGGCAGTAATAAATACTAATAAATAACTGATGAATACTGAAAAAGTGACATGTGAAAAGTGAAGAGTGAAAAGTGAAATGCATTTCTGTTTTAATGTAATAACTTGCATAATACACAATGTTTATGGTAAATGTAATCATCCCTTACCTTTTGATATCAACATTTGCAGGGGATTTGTTTCCTGAAGATATCATATTCACGCATTGGCGAATTAAATGGAGGAGTCAATGGACAGGCGTCCATGCGCTTCATGACAGCCTTCCATCTCCTAGAGCCCGGCTCGGTACCTGTGGTGAACCGGTACCCTCGGCATACAGGCTCAGGATACCTGCCCGATACGCCTCGGGTATACCAGTCTTCGTCATTTCTGAAAATATCAGGGTAAATGCCGCGTTACACAACGGGAATCGAGAAGCCCAACTGGGGGGGGGGGGGGGGGGGTGAATCGAACACCACGAAGCGCGGGGGGGGACTGGCCCGACCAGAAGCTCTGTGTTGTAGTGACACGTTGTTACCAGTCGAGACCCTGGGTAATGAGGCCCCGCCCCACTCCGTGAAGTCCTCCAATCAGAGGGGAGCTCCGCCTCTACTTCCTTTCACGTTGACCCAACTTGACCATGTCACGTGACCAAATTATTTGTTGTAATTGATTTATTGTTTTTCTTAGGTCGAGTTGGTATTCACCAACAAAGTCATTATCACCATCATCAGCTTTATTGGAATTTAAGTGTGTGAACACATACAAGGCATTTCCAAACAATAATATAAAAATAATTCAGAATGTATGAAGATTTAAACTTCTGATCCAGCAGTCCTACGGTGTTATAGCAGAACTTCTGATGCAGCAGTCCATGTATGAAATAATGAAATAACAACAAAAGATAGATGTGAAACGGCCTCAAGAATGGAAGCTTAGAGATTATAGTGCAAAGCAGCTTGCGTTCAAAAGAACCATTTAGAACCAGTTGGCACTAGGTAAGGACAACACTGGTCTGGGGTTAGTAGCTAGAGTTGGCACACTATCGGCTAACATGCTAAGATAGATCAGACCTGTAGTAACATTACAGGAGGGCTAGCGGCTAACATGCTAAGATAGATCAGACCTGTAGTAACATTACAGGAGGGCTAGCGGCTAACATGCTAAGATAGATCAGAGCTGTAGTAACATTACAGGAGGGCTAGCGGCTAACATGCTAAGATAGAACAGACCTGTAGTAACATTACTTTCAGGAGAGAACTAATAATAACAATAATAAGGCACTGTTGAATATAGACAACCCTAATATTCTCAATCTTTATCCTTATCTTAAATGGTTTGGTCCGTCTCAGTCCAGGAGACAATGGGATTTAAATGCTAATATATCAGGATTAAGTTGAGCTACACAACTTTTGAGTATATTTTAAATGTTGTATTTTAAAGATAAAGACTGAATAATCTTTTGGTTGTTCTTATGCCTACCTCGTTGAACGCACTATTTGGACAAAAACATCTGCTAAATGACAGTGGTAGGGGATGTGGCTTAGGCACAATAGGGGTGTAAGCCTTCAGTGGTATAGGATGTGGCTTAGGCACGGCAGGGGGGTGGATTATGTCTTCTGTGGTAGGGGGTGTGGCTTATGCTTTGGGAGGATCCACCTTTGTGATTTTGGTAGGCTCCAGCCCCATCATCTTGAAATAGGACACCAGTTGGTTGGGAACCTCTGCAAGCACACTTTTAGCCAGCGCCTCACGGGGACCCTAAAGAGAGAGAGAGACATGAACACTTGGTCTGTAAGGAACAAACTGAACACTTGGTCTGTAAGGAACAAACTGAACACTTGGTCTGTAAAGGCCCCGTCACACCATAACGTTCTGGTCAGCGTTCTATGAACGTTAAATTTTCGAGCGTTCTAGGGTGAGCACATCTGACGTGTGACTAACGTGTGACTAACGCATGACTAGCGTGTGACTAACGCATGAGGAGCGTGTACCAGCGACCACGTAAGACACCCCTGAAAACTATTAGCGTGTGCTGACGTGTCACTGTGTTCAAACGGGTATAAAACGCGGGGAAATCAGTGGATTCAGTTGTTCTTGTCACGAGTGGATTGTTCGGTGGGACGCAGACCAAGACACAGTGGAGCTATAACAGAGCTTTATTTCAAGCAAACAACACAAGAGAGTGATCAGGGACAGTCCAGGGGTCTGGGTACTGGGTACTGGGTCCTGGGTCGATCCGCGGAGTACCGGCAGGTAGTAGACCGGCGAGAGTCTGGGTACCGGGAGGTCGCGACAGGTACCAGACATGTAATTCTAATGACCGGGGAGCTCATATAGACCGGCGTAACACGAGACAGGCGGGTGACGCGAGATAGGTAAAGGATCTGGATCTCCGGGACATCAGCGTGTCGATTCCGTCCAGAATGTACGACGTAACATGAACAAAGTATGACGTACGACCTAACCCCGGGGTAACGGGGAGCCAGGGTCTATAGACCCCAGGTGAGGGGATTAGCAATCAGCCACGGCAATTGCTGACAGGTGTGTGTGTGTGTGTGCGCGCGCCTCCAGCGCACGTGGCTTGGCCACGCCCCCTGACAACCACCGGAACCGTGACAGTTCTTCTGGATATTGAACAGCGCACATCATGCCGCCAAGAGGGAAAAAGCGTGTGAGGGCGGCTACTGCTAAACTCCATCTCCATGTCGTCTGTACTCTATCTCCAATCCGAAAATAGGCACACAATGTCGGATGTGTGTATGACTAAAAGCACTGGTCCTGACCCACACACACACTCCATCTCCAATCCGAAAATATGCGCACAATGTCGGATGTGTACCAGTGAGTCGTTCACTGCAAAGCAAAGCTTGTGAACGATTAATAACAACCAAGTAACGCTAGGGGAACGACTGACTAAGAATAACCGAACGCGTGCAACGTTCGGCGAACGTTCCGCGAACGATCTCCAGCGTTTAACGTTAAACGTTGAAGAACACTGGTCTCCATGAGAACTTTTGTGCATGTTCTTTATTTTCGGACCAGCGTTCTCCGACGATCACCAGCGTTCACCCAACGCTCTTCTGGCGCTATGCCAGCGACCACGGACGATTACCAACGTTTCCTCAAACGCTGACCAGAACGTTATGGTGTGACGGGGCCTTAAGGAACAAACTGAACACTTGGTCTGTAAGGAACAAACTGAACACTTGGTCTGTAAGGAACAAACTGAACACTTGGTCTGTAAGGAACAAACTGAACACTTGGTCTGTAAGGAACAAACTGAACACTTGGTCTTTAGGGTGTAAGGGACACTTACGTCGGCGAATTGTCTGTAAGGAACAAACTGAACGATGTCTCGAGCCACCGCTTCGCCCCCTGCGGAGCGCAGCAGTCCATCGTCTCCGTCCAGGAGCTCCATGGCTTTGAAGTCCGCAGGTCCGATTCCCACGATGATGATGGACAGTGGCAGCCGAGACGCTCTCACAATGGCCTCTTTGGTCTGCTCCAAATCTGTGATCTCCCCGTCGGTCAGGATGAGAAGCACAAAGTACTGCTGCCAAAACACAGGGTTGAGTAATTAGTACTGCTGCTAACACATAGGGTTGAGTTACTAATACTGCTGCTAACACACAGGGTTGAGTTACTAATACTGCTGCTAACACACAGGGGTGAGTTAGACCATATTCTCTCATGTTATTAAGAAACATCCTTATGTCGAGAGTGATCAATGTGATTTTTGTTATTATTAATTCAACATCTGGTGTCCTCACGGTGGCGCTGGTGCCCTGGGTGGCGCTGGAAGCGATGGAGGCCACGTGGTTGATGATGGGAGAGAAGTTTGTGGGACCAGAGAGTCGAAGCTGTGGCAACGCCTGACGGTAGGCATCAATTATCCCCTGGATCCCTGGAGACACAACAGACAGTAGGGTCACCACTCACAGATACACCACCACAGACACTAGGATACTGGCTCGGCTTTAGCACTCCTAGACCCGGTTTACATGACAGAAATATCTAGATTCTACAAGAACTGTGTGTATGCGTGTGTACCTTGGCAGAAGGGGTTGGCTGGGTTAAAGTTGAGAGCAAACTCATGATTGGCCGCCTAAAGGTCAGGAAGAAAACCATACTTTAGAACATGTGAACAGAAGGACTAAAGCAGTGAGTCAGGTTTAGAGCAGGTTTAGTGTGAGGTTGTTATGTTGTGACTGCTGAAAGAGCTTGGTTATCATAGATAAAAAGGGTTAAGGTTTGGCCAGGTTTAGTTCTAGGTTTATGTTTAGCGCTAGGTTTAGGGTGTTAAGTTGTGACAGGTATCATGGATAGAAAGAGCAAGGCTAGGTATAGAGTTAGGACAGGTTTAGTGCTGCTTAAGATGGCGAGATCTTGACTTGTGTTGACTAATATCCCTTTGTTGCATACAATAGCGTCAATACGGGGTTAATACGGACCTGGTAATCTGGAGGAAGTTTGGCTCCAAAACCAAAAGCTGGGAAGAACTTATCTCTGAGAAGTACAGGAGAGAGATGTCATGAGCATTCCTTAATCGTACTTTTTGTGCTTTGGCAATGTAAATGCACATTTTAGAATTGTTTCTATAAATACAGTATAAATATATATATATGCACACTTACGTGTCATAGTCCTGGACCACCATACCCACGGACCAGGTGGCTGAGAGGTACTGGTTCAGACCTTCTGGACTCATGTAGTGGAGAGACTTTGGAGAGCGGGGATCCCCATTGGACCCCGTGAAGTCAATTCCTACCTACACACACATATTCATGTTTATTAAATGACCAACCTGTTAGTTGTTTCCGAATATTCTGACTCAGAACTAGTGTGTGTGTGTGTCTCGTACGGTGAAGTTGATTTGGCATCCTCCCATGACGTAGTCCAGGAAGGTGTGTTGTGTCACCAACTGTGGACACACACACACACACACTTAGCACAGGTCACCAGGGGGCATTGTGGGAAGTGTAGTGTCCTGCTCATACCTGACAGGATTTGACAAGAACAACTCCAGAGTTTTTATAACTCTTCTTCTTCTTCTGTTTCTCAGGATGGACGCATCCAAACTCCACCTGTAGGACACACACATACCCTAGTGGTCAATAATAATAGTCATAACAATTAATATCAATAATGCTGATAATAATATTAATAATACAAATAATTCAAGGTAAGGGATTCACACCACCAACCCCAGCAAGTGGTACTGAGCACTTACTGAACTTGACTCTGTGACATGTTTGTTCATGTCAATAAATTTCCAATTTCCAAACAACATTCATACAATAACAATAAAAATATCAATACCTTTTTCTGTTTAGATCAGAAAAGTCCATAAAGTATTATTTTGTCATTTCAGTTGGTGCTTTTAAAAAAAAATTGGATATGGATATTGGTTTTCCAGAAACTTTCACTGTACATAAATATCCATCTAGACGGCCTGTATACTAAGACATCTATCACTAGACATCTATCACTAGACATCTATCACTAGACATCTATCACTAGACATCTATCACTAGACATCTATCACTAGACATCTATCACGGTGGCGGGGCGGAGTGTTAAACTTTGACGGCAAATGATGTGTGCACTATTACATATTTAATAGTCACTATTTACCATTTATTATTTTATATGAATTAGTTACCATTACTTATTATGTATTCATTAGTTAATATGTGTTATTAACCATTAATAATATAATATTAAATTTATTTATTTATTTGATTTATTATGTGTTATTCAATATGCATTATTTATTATTTAGTAATAATTACATATTATTTGTGACACTAGTTTAGTCTAGTCACTAAACACTTAAATGTAAATAAGAAGAAGAAGGTAAAGTAAGGGAAAGTTCTGTCACCGGTGAGCCATGTGCTGCTTTCTGGAATTCTGACACTTTGGCCGTGAAGCTACCAATGAGATCATGGGATCCATCACTGTCCGAGTCGGAGCAGGTAACCTACAGGAGGAAGAGGAGGAGAGAGAGTAAGACTAGACAGGACCAATAGGCTCATAGACTATTCTATTTACTAACCCTAACCTTCTAACCCACAAACTCTCTAACCCTAACAGACTAACCCCCTAACACATTAACACATTTCTGTTATTATTATGCAATTCATCTATCAATACATTTAGATTTCATTTAGTTATATTTTGCTTATACTAGTTTGTTTAGTTAGTTGTTATTTAGTTTTTAGCTTTAGGTATTAGTATATTTTTGTGTGCATTTATTCCCCCTGTGTCAACTGTTGCACATTAATTTCCCTCGGGATAAATAAAGTAATCTGAATCTGAACCCTAACGTCAATGATTACTTGGCGAAAGGTTGCTAAGCTCTGGGAGAACTGCCTGTCTTCATGCAGGTCTTCCATGGGCAAAAGGGGCGTGTATCCAGAAAAAGGGGTGTCCCCAGACACAGGGGGCGTGTCCCATGACAAAGGGGTGTGTCTTCACAGGCCCAGACACGCCATGTGTGTGTGTGTACCTTGAGGGGTGAGTCCAGATCTCCACCACAGAAGGTTTGCAGAGAAACGGTGAACTTCCTCCAGCTGGGATTCAGATTGTTCGTCACAACCTGTACCACCCACACACACACACACACACACACACACACACACACACACACACACACACACACACACACACACACACACACACACACACACACACACACACACACACACACACACACACACACACACACACACACACACACACACACACACACACACACACCACACACACACACACACACACACACACACACACACACACACACACACACACACACACACACACACACACACACACACACACACGTTTTGCAGGTCAATTAATCATCAGCTTATAAAGGGTCAGGGTTAGTGTGTGTGTGTGTGTGTGTGTGTGTGTGTGTGTGTGTGTGTGTGTGTGTGTGTGTGTGTGTGTGTGTGTGTGTGTGTGTGTGTGTGTGTGTGTGTGTGTGTGTGTGTGTGTGTGTGTGTGTGTGTGTGTGTGTGTGTGTGTGTGTGTGTGTGTGTGTGTGTGTGTGTGTACCTCAGTTCTGTAGACAAGTTGCCACTGGCCACCGGCTCCTTGTTTAAAAAACTCCAGGAAAGGATCAGACTTCCCGAAGAGATCCTGAGAGACAGAAATGGTAAGTCCGTTCCTACCTACCATATATACATACATACCTCCCGTACCTACATACTGTATCTACCTACCATATATACATACATACCTCCCGTACCTACATACTGTATCTACCTACCATATATACATACATACCTCCCGTACCTACATACTGTATCTACCTACCATATATACATACATACCTCCCGTACCTACATACTGTATCTACCTACCATATATACATACATACTGTATCTACCTACCATATATACATACATACCTCCCGTACCTACATACTGTATCTACCTACCATATATACATACATACCTCCCGTCCCTACATACTGTATCGACCTACCATATATACATACATACCTCCCGTACCTACATACTGTATCTACCTACCATATATACATACATACCTCCCGTGCCTACATACTGTATCTACCTACCATATATACATACATACCTCCCGTACCTACATACTGTATCTACCTACCATATATCCATACATACCTCCCGTACCTACATACTGTATCTACCTACCATATATACATACATACCTCCCGTACCTACATACTGCATCTACCTACCATAACTACATACCTACTGTATCTATCTACTGGACAAACCGACTCCATTATAAAAAAAATGCAGTTCCCATTGATGTGTGTGTGCGTTTGTGTGCCTGCGTGTACCTTCTTGTCCAAGCCTTTGGCCTCCAGTTCCAGGACCACAGCTCTCTTGTCTTTAACCTCCTCAGCCGTCACCTGACACACACAAATCAAAATACATTTAAAGAAAAGGATATGGATGGATATACAGTATAAAATATTATATATATATATATATATATATAAACATTATATTACTCACAGTGATGGTTCCCTTCCCCGCAGGCTTGCCGTTCTTTAGCTGCAGAGGTCTGGTCAAAGTTTTACTGGCAACAATCTAAACACAACAATATAGAGTAAGTTCTAACCCTAACCCTACTGGAAACACAACACAATAGTACAATGCCGTAATAAGGATAACTACAGGCCCGTAAGAACTACACCTAATGCTTTCATAATATAACATAATTCTATACAACCTGTCCGAGAGTGAGCTCCACTCCTCCCAGGAAGTCATCGTCTTTGAGGTCCACCGACTTGTTGTCGATGTCGTAGACCCCGAGTTTCACTTTCTGCACCGTCTCAAAGTGGTAATCCACGTTGAGCCGCTGGCTGAAGGCGGGACTTTCACAGTTATTCACTTTCTCTGTTCGACCAACCTGAGGGACAGCCCAAAGTTATTTAAGTAACAACATATTTACATACCGTGTACACACGGTTAACACATTCACACAATGTATTATTTGTAAACAGCACTCTGTACACTCAGCTTATTTCACATTGTGCAATGCGCTGAACTCTGGTAAAACTGATCAACTTTGACAATTGAAAAATCAGTGGAAAGATGTGAAACAAACAATCAAACATTAAGGAATAATCACACTTAAAAAAAATACAAATACAGGTAGTAGAGTACAGGTAGTAGAGCCCACCTCCGTCCACAGTTTGTCCCCAGAGCTCAGTGAGAGGACACACAGCGGGTCGGACTTCGAGCTCACGTCTTTACTCAGGAGGTTGGAGCAAGACACCGTCAGCTCCACCTTAGACACACACTCTGCTGCCATCTGGGAACGAACGAACACACACACACACACACACACACACACACACACACACACACACACACACACACACACACACACACACACACACACACACACACACACACACACACACACACACACACACACACACACACACACACACACACACACACACACACACACACACACACACACACACACACACACACACACACACACACACACACACACACACACACACACACACACACACACACACACACACACACACACTTCCGTAAATAAACTCTTATCGAAGTGTTTCGTTAAGATTAGATTAGATGCGAAAGACAGTTAAGACAGTCGATTAACGCTAGTGACGGAGTCACGTGGACTATAACAGCTTAGTACAAAGTAGTAATGCTAGTAATACTAGTACTTACTAATATAAACCTAGAATACTATACATTTACCTTATTGAACAGAAGTAACGCAATACTACTGTCAGAGACACACGAAGTTTCCGCAACGAGGAAGAAAAAGGCGCAGCAGGATAGGAGGAGACGACGCCCATTGGTCAAATAGCGGAGAATAAGGCTCCCTCATTGGTCAGATAGTGGAGAATAAGGCTCCCTCATTGGTCAGATAGTGGAGAATAAGGCTCCCTCATTGGTCAGATAGTGGAGAATAAGGCTCCCTCATTGGTCAACAACTTATTAGAAATCATTTGAATTGACTGCGGGGTCCATGACGTCACTGAGACACAAAACAGGAAAGCACCTAAAAAGCAGGTTTAAAATTATATATATACAACAGAGTTTAATGTAAAACATATACATTTAACGTATACACGCTAATATATATATATATATATATATATATAGTATATAGTATATATATATATATATACTAGTATATATATATATATATATATATATATATATATATATATATATATATATATATATATATATATATATATATATATATATTTTTACAACACATACATTCTGTATATGTAAAACAACCAGTCGATATAATATATATAGAGTCCTCAAAGTCCAAAAATGTTACTGCATACACACGGCCACAAAATACGAGTTTAAAGTACAACATGATCCAGACTGATCCATCTGACACTAGTACAACAGTAAAGAACTCCTAAACACAAGTACTACAGTACTCCTAATCACTAGTACTAGAATACCCGAGTACCCTTAAACACTAGTGCTCCAGTACAACAGTACCCTAAAACACTAGTACAACAGTGCCAGAGTACCCCTAAACACTAGTACTACAGTACCCTAAAACACTAGTACTACAGTGCCAGAGTACCCCTAAACACTAGTACTACAGTACCCTAAAACACTAGTACTACAGTGCCAGAGTACCCCTAAACACTAGTACTACAGTGCCAGAGTACCCCTAAACACTAGTACTACAGTACCCTAAAACACTAGTACTACAGTGCCAGAGTACCCCTAAACACTAGTACTACAGTGCCAGAGTACCCCTAAACACTAGTACTACAGTACCTGAGTACCCCTAAACACTAGTACAACAGTACCTGAGTACTCGTAAAACTTGTAATACTGTAATTATGACTTGGCTTGGGAACTGCAAGGTCGCCAGTTCAAGTCCCCGAAACACCTGGGACTGCCGAGGTGCCCTTAAGCAAGGCACCAGACCCCTACACTGCTCCTAAAACTAGGATGGGTTAAGTGCAGAGACACACATTTCACTGAGTGTGTGCATGTATGTGACCAAGAAAGAGGATTCAATCCTCCAGATTAAGATTTATATTCCCTGTGTAGGTAGAGCAAGGCACTGCAGGGTTAGTATGGGTAAGTATTTGAAATCATACATTATTTTCCAATAAGGGGAAGCCTGTCATGGTTTGCTCGTCATACCACAGTCAGCAGTTAGTTTGAGCATATTGTTTCTACTACTCAATGAGTAGTAGTAGAAACACAATGCACTCCCTTGACCAATCAGGATCAAGTACTCGATGGTATTTACTGGCTTTATTGCACATCAACATTTATAGAACTATAATTATTATATTATTTATAATTGTTATATTATTATATAATTTTTTATATGCAGCAGCCTTCATCATCTTATATCTCTTGTTAAATCATGACTTTGACCTATAAATCTTCATTGAAACTGACAAAAGCGCAGTGTGTGTGTGTTTAGCTGTAACTGATAATGTTTGTTGTGCCTGACAACTTACTTATCTGGATCTGCCAAGTGTGGTCGGTGTAGAACTGGATTGTGTAAAGGACTAAAAATTATTAATTTGAATATATATATATATATATGAAGCTTTCTACTACAAATGTATGCATTTCAAGTATGGGTTTAACAGTACAAACCTCATGTTACTACTAGATTATATTGCTCACTGACAGAATGTCACCATGAAATTCAACTTGTCAACACTATCAGCCTGTTATCTTGCAGCAGCCTTGCTGCCTAAAGGCAGGTTACTAGGTCAAGTAGATGGTCTCACATAACCCTGTGCTCAAGTCTCATCACTAGCTCCCCCATTGATTACAGGATTCTGTTCTCTTCATGTTAAGGCCCCTGCTTTTGTGGCTGACCTGCTTCACTCCCGCTTCTCAGCACGCTCACTCAGGTCAAATAATCTGTCCCACGTACCCGCTTCAAAACCTGTGGTGACCGAGTCTTTCAGGCAGTATCACACAAGCTATAGAAGGCTCTCCCCACACGCCTTAGGTTTGCTGAATCCGTTGACCCTTTTAAAATGCAGCTAAAGACGTATCTGGCAGGCATTTGGGTAACTGTGTTTACAGTGTATTGGTGTCTTGTGGTTTTTTTTGTGTCCATCGTTGTACCACGATGTTGTCGCTTATTGATCTATCACATATTTTACTGTGTATTCTGTCCACCTATTTTGTTCTGTGTTTTAATGTTACTTTTAACTTGTGACTCGTCTGCGAAAAGCACTTTAAAAATACATTCGACTTACTAACACTCAAATCAAGCAATCTAAGAAAAGTATAACATTTGAATAATTTATGACTTAATGTAAATGAATTGACAGGTATAAACATACCAAATGTTTATGATGCTTGGGACGTTTTAAATCCTGAATACAAGTTATAGATAATATAGTATAGATAGTTATAGACGTTGCGCCCTTGAAAACACCAAAGTGAAGGGAAGGCGTCTTCCCCGATAGCTTCTGATATTTTAAGTATTTTGGCCACCTTTTGTAAGGTCCAAGGATCCTGCTGAGCTGAGAAATACAAGCAAACTATGAACAGAAATGCCTAATCCAATTAGTAGAAAGAATCACTTTGCTCAAGACTTTAAAAATCCCCAAACAATTTGGAATAAATAATAAATGCAACAGATAAGAGTTAATGTTAAATCACATGATCCACTTTTAGTCACCGGAGAATTGAATGAGAAATGTTGCTCTGTCCATAATGTCTGACTCTTATATAGATTTGTGATTAGTTAATAATGTACGGTCGAGTGGCAGCTCCTTTTATTTCAGGAGAATAAGCCTGTTGGGGTCTAGGATCAATACAAGTGAGAAGTGGTCCTGGGTTTGATGAAAGGTATCAATCATCAAGGGGAACTAATTTTTTGAAGATCCAGAAACTGCCTCTCATTCACTGTTAGAAAGAAGCTTAAGTTGCAACCCCTCTTTCCAATATTGGATTATGCTAATTCCAAAAACAAATGTTCTTTCTCTAAATATGAAGATTTGTTCTTGGCTGTCCTTTCATAACTCATATACTGAACATCTTAACTGGTCCCCTCCCATCAGAAGAAGGCAGAACAATGACCAATCAATATTTATGGTTAGGGTCTTCTAATGATCTTTTGAGTTCTTGTGTTGTTCCTTTCAATTATTACTGCTAGTTAGTGAATCAAGTAACTACAGGTATTTCGTAGTCTAGTAATTACTGCTAGTTAGTCTAGTTACAACAGGTTTTTAGTAGTCTAATAATGACTCTAAGTTAGTCTATTAACTACATATGTTGAGTCTAGAAGTTACTGCTGGTTAGTCAAGTAACTACTTGTATTAGGCAGACTAGTAATGAGAGCAAATTAGTGACAAACTGGCCTGTTGGTGATCATCATTTCTGACAATGCTTTATGACATACTTGAACACGGGTTAGACTGAACATGATGTAATAGGTGGGTTAGACTGAACATGATGTAATAGGTGGGTTAGACTGAACATGATGTAATAGGTGGGTTAGACTGAACATGATGTAATAGGTGGGTTAGACTGAACATGATGTAATAGGTGGGTTAGACTGAACATGATGTAATAGGTGGGTTAGACTGAACATGATGTAATAGGTGGGTTAGACTGAACATGATGTAATAGGTGGGTTAGACTGAACATGATGGGTTAAGGTTTGGGTTAGTTAGGTTGGGTTTTTTTAGGGTTTGGGTTAGATCAGGGTTGGGTTTGTTAGGGTTTAGGTTGGTAAGGGTTTAGGATAGTACAGGTTTTGGTGGGTTAAGGTATGGGATGGTTAGGTTCTGGGTTAGTTAGCTTGCTATTTGGCTAATATTGTTGTCACATTGATGTTTCCCTCCATAAATGAACAACCTCAGACGCAACAAACCAGTGTGTTTCGGGGTCTACAATTCCACCATAAAACATCATTTTATTGACAAAGTCAAAGACTGATGAGGTTCGAACTATCTGTAATCTAAACACACAACTACAAACACTATCCAAGAAACTAAAAAGATCAACACAAACATTCATCTCAGCACAGAAAAGCTTTTTGTACCAAGAGGTTCTTCATCATCATCATCATCATCATCATCACATTCCAAGCTCCAGCGTGAACATGATATCATCATTAAGGGACAGTCCCAGCTCAACACATGACATCATCATTAGGAGACAGTCCCAGCTCAACATATGACATCATCAAAAGGGGACAGTCCCAGCTCAGCACATGACATCATCATTAGGGGACAGTCCCAGCTCAACACGGTAACCAGCAGCAGGAAGTGAAGAAGCATCTTAGAGAAAAGAGAGCGATAGATACAGAGAAAGGATAAAATACTGAAAGCATCTTGCAGCGCTTAAAAGGACAAACGGTGGAATTCTGTTGTTCTTATTGTCAACTCAGCCAGTGACCTGCAGGGGAAGTCGGCACGAAAACCATTTCAGCAAACCACATCAGGGTGCTTTGCTGGCGTTCGTCTGGCTGCTTTTGAATGTATCAACAGTGAAGAAAGTGACACAGCCTTGCTCAACAGACCAGACTGTTGCTGTGCATTAAACAATAAGAAAACTGAATTTTGTGTCATCATCATAACTAGCAAAAATACATCACTTTCATTCGCATTTTAGCAGGTTAATAAAACACAACAAACCAACGTGTTATAGAAGTCCCAGGTTAGTCATATTTTAGTGCTCTGAAAAAACGTAACGCAACAATTAACAATGATGACAAGCCGCCATCACCACCACCATCATCACCATCAGCATCATATTTTGAGCACAACTATTCCACCAGAAGAGAGTTAATTTTGTCCTTCTGGAGATGGGAGTGTCTGACCTATCAACACAGGGGAGGGGTGGCCTTCAGACGAGTGACCTATTGACAGGTCAGAGGTCATGTTAACCCAGGGTCACCTTGACCTTACGGGCCCCGATAGGCCGGTCGTTGAGGTCCAGGACGGCAGCGTTGGCCTCCTGGTGGATGTGGAAGGCCACCATGGCCTCTCCAGTGGGCAGTCCCTTCTCACTAAGCTGGAGGCAGACCGAGCCAGGCAGTACTTGGTAACCGTAGAAGAAGTCCATGATCTCGTCCACGGTCACCGTGAATGGCATGTTCTGGAGCTTGACGATGGTGGGACACCCGGGACGCTGGTTGCCGGGGTTTAAGGGAGCTGCCTGGTTCCTCAGACTGTCCGGTCCAAATGTCTGTTGTCCATTGTTGGCTCCGCCTCCGTGACGTGTCTGGCTATTGTTGGTCCCGGCCCCGCGGCCTGGCGCTCCCATCGGCTTCCTGTTGGTGTCGGGGCCCAGGTTAGGGCCTCCGGGCCTGAAGCCAGGGGCCTCCAGGAGGGGGCCTCCGGGGGCCCCTGGCCTGAACCCAGGGGGCTCCAGGATGGAGCCTCCGGGGGCCCCGACCCTGAACCCAAGGGGCTCCAGGATGGGGCCTCCAGGCAGGCCAGCCACCAGAGGGGGGTTGATGGCCAGTCCTGCAGTCAGGGGGGGCAGGGGCGGGGGGCCCACGAGGCCATTCCCCGGAGCAGCGAAGGGCGTGACGAAGGGAGTGCTGCCCAGGGTACCCATCGTACTCCTCAGGAAGTTAAACTCCTCGCCACTCATTCCAGCGAAGGGATTGATGTGGGTCTGATGTGCTGGGCTGGGCTGGCTCTGTTGTTGGCTCTGTTGCTGGCTCTGGTGCAGGTTCTGGTGCAGGTTCTGTTGCAGGTTCTGTTGCAGGTTCTGTTGCAGGTTCTGTTGCAGGTTCGGTTGCAGGTTCGGTTGCTGGTTCGGTTGCTGGTTCGGTGGCTGGTTCTGGTTTCGTTGGCTACGTTTCTGAGGAGGCGGATGCCTCTCAATGTCCCTCATTTGCTCAAAGGTAACCAGGTGGACGAAGGCATCACGACCGTTCAGCTTCTGGCGGTGGAGCCTCTCAGCCTTGCGAGCATCTTCTTCTGTCCGCAGCTGAAAGACGGCCTGACCCAGCCCGTTGCCATGGTTATCGGTCATAACCTTCAGACTGTCTTCGTAGATTCCCACCCCATCCAAGAAGGCCCGGACGTCCTTCTTGGAGACATTGTAGGGGATGTTGGTGACGTGCGCACAGTTCCTGGGGGACTTGGAGACCTCCTGGGTCTTACCGTCTCCGGGGACGCCCGAGCGCTTGCGGATGGAATCGATCTTCTCTAGCATTCCCTTCCTGCTGATGGGGTGAACTTGGATGAAGCGGCTGCCCATGTACTGCATGTGGCTTCCGAGAGCCGTCTTGTAGTCCTGTTCCGTCTTAAACTCAAGGAAACCCTCGCCAGTGGCCCGGCCGTTGGGCCCGTAGGCGATGTACAAGCTGTCATCCACCAGGGACAAGTTCTTAAAGAACTCTTGGATTTGTCGTTTCTCTGCTTCGTAGGGCAGGCCTTTGAGATAGACGCACCACTCCGGCCGCTGTGGAGAGCGAGATCTGCAGCGCTCCCTCCCACCTGGCATGTTTCCACGGTGATGCTCCTGTGTTTGCTCCTGGCTCGGTTTGACGTTGGCGTTGTTGAGGCTGACCCACTGGCGCTCCGTTGCCGGGGAGATGTCCACGTACCGCTGTCCCATCATGCCTCCCCCTCGCTTCACCACCTCCATCCCGTCCTGAGGGGAGAAGAACTTGACCATGGCCCGCCCCGTTCCACGGCCCTGTCCATCCCTCAGAATACGCACAGCCTCCACCCCCAGACCCCGGAACATCTCCCTCACCTCCAGCTCAGAGGAGGTGAAGGGGAGGTTCTGCAGGAGAACAAAGAGCTCATCCGGACTGGCGAGGAGGCCGCCGCCAGTCACCACACCTGCAGCTGCAGCTGCCGCCTTCATGTGGAGGCCGAGGGAGGCGAGGGGGTTGAGGGGGTTGAAGAGCATGGGGTTGGGATGCCCCAAAGCCATAGCAGAGGTCAGACCTCCAGGGTTGGGATGCCCCAGAGCCAGAGCTGAGCACATACCTCCAGGGTTGGGAGGCCCCAGAGCCAGGGCTGAGGCCAGACCCCCAGGAGGAGGTAGGGAGGGGTTGAAGGGAGGTAGGGAGGACATGTGGGAAAGGTGGGACATGTGGGGTAGAGAAGAGACTGTAGGCACAGGGGGGAGGACTGAGGATGGGGGAGGGCCAGGCATGGAGGAGTGTGTAGGGAGGGCTGGTATGGGGGGTGGGCCCCCGGTGATGCTTGGGCCAGAGCTATAGCTGTTGGTGAAACTGGGGGGTAAACTGGGATGGCTGACAGACATCTTGTTGCTATGCTGCTCCTGGAGAGAGCTGGCTACAGTCACAGAGGGCTGGACGTTACCGAACGCTTGGTTACCGTGGCTACCACTCCTCCCCACAATAGCCGCCTGAGACGTAGCGATGGCGGCTACCTGCCGACCGGCAGCCATTGGAGCCGGGGCCTCGGCAGTCGCCGAGCCAGACTCGAACCTGCGCCTGCTGAGCTCAATCATGTTCTGCATCTCAGTCTTGCTGCTTAGCAACAAGGACACCTTGGAGCCCTTAATGGCTCCACCCGTGCGCATCATCCCCAGACGGGCGTCTTCATCGGTGGCGAACACGATGAATGCTTCGCCATGCTCCCCGCCTACAATGTGCACACCGCCGTCAGGGATGGTGAGGCCAGAGAAGAAGTGTCTGATGTCCATGGTCCCAGCCACTATGGGCAGACCCTGCAGCCTGATCACAACAGCCATACCCAGGCTGCCAACTGGCTAACTACCTGTGAAGAGAGGTACAGGAACCATCAGAGCCAGCAGGGGAAGACAGAGGGAGGAGTGTGGGGATGAGGGAGAAGGAGAGGTAGAGATGGAGGAGTGTGGGGATGAGGGAGAAGGAGAGGTAGAGATGGAGGAGTGGGGGGAGGAGAGGTAGAGATGGAGGAGTGGGGGGAGGAGGGAGGAGGAGAGGTAGAGATGGAGGAGTGGGGGGAGGAGGGAGGTAGAGATGGAGGAGTGGGGGGAGGAGGAGAGGTAGAGATGGAGGAGTGGGGGGAGGAGAGAGGAGGAGAGGTAGAGATGGAGGAGTGGGGGGAGGAGGGAGGAGGAGAGGTAGAGATGGAGGAGTGGGGGAGGAGGGAGGAGGAGAGGTAGAGATGGAGGAGTGGGGGGAGGAGGAAGGAGGAGAGGTAGAGATGGAGGAGTGGGGGGAGGAGGGAGGAGGAGAGGTAGAGATGGAGGAGTGTGGGGAGGAGGGAGGAGGAGAGGTAGAGATGGAGGAGTGTGGGGATGAGGGAGAAGGAGAGGTAGAGATGGAGGAGTGTGGGGATGAGGGAGAAGGAGAGGTAGAGATGGAGGAGTGGGGGGAGGAGGGAGGAGGAGAGGTAGAGATGGAGGAGTGGGGGGAGGAGGGAGGAGGAGACATGGGGAATGGGAGGAGCAGAGATGGGGAGTTGGAGGTAGAGAGATGGAGGAAGGAGGAGAGTGGAGGGAGGAGAGATGGAGGAGAGGGAAGAGGTGGGGTGATTGTAAACACCTTTTGTTGCAGCATCTCACATCACACTTAACTGTCTTTCTTTACAACAACTGATGATCAGTTGAATCTGATCATACTGTTGTCTCCATGTGGCTTTGTTTATAGCAACACTATACATCCTCCATCAACAATATTCTAAGTTAGAACATGTTAAGTAGCATCAGTGTAGTACCACTACCAAGTACTAAAATATCATAGCTTTTGTACCTTTTGCTTACTTCAAAGAACTCACATGTTGACACTCCACACCCTGTATGGCATCCCTGACTATTAGTGTAACTGTTAAAAAAATGTTAACCAAACAATCCGTAGTATTACAAATGTTAACCAAACACCCCAAATTATTAAACATGTACATACAGCAGTTTATAGTATAAAGCATATCAAGGACATAGTTTGTTTATAGCATATAAAGGATATCGTTTGTTTATCGTATATAGCATATCAAGGAGCTAGTATATAGCATATCAAGGAGCCAAGAAGTACCCCATGTTTTCGGGAATTCAAGTTAATCTCAGATAAATAACTCAAATCAATGTGAACGTATGGATCAGCAAATGTACACATCACATTCTGCCCTGCGCTTTTCAATGGGATCATTATGTGGCAGAATTAGTGTATTTCAGAGTGTTGGATCACTATGTGGCAGGGTAAGTGTATTTCAGAGTGTTGGGTCACTATGTGGCAGGGTAACAGTGTATAACAGAGTGTTGGGGTCACTATGTGGCAGAGTTACAGTGTATTACAGAATGTTGGGTCACTATGTGGCAGAGTAACGTTGAACACCGCCATTTTTTGTTCATTGTCTGAAAAAAATCCACGAATGAAACCAGACAGACGTCCAACCAGTCATCCAGACAGGTGTCCAATCATTCATCCAGACAGACATCCAACCAGTCATCCAGACAGGTGTCCAAATCAGTCATCCAGACATCATGTTGGTCATGTTGACAAAAACCATTGGGATTGTTCACATTGGGATGTGAACAATGGGAAGATTTAAGGACCCAAGGTTCATCTGCCCTGAACCAGAACCCATGAAGCTGACCAGTGAGAATTAAACTAAAACAAAAACATGAGCCAAGAGACAGAAACCCAAACTTTATACATCATGAACCAAGAGACAGAAACCAGCAACTTCAAACATCATGAACCAAGAGACAGAAACCAGCAACTATAAACATCATGAACCAAGAGACAGAAACCAGCCATTTTTAACATCATGAGCCAAGAGACAAAAACCAGCAACTTTAAACATCATGAGCCAAGAGACAGAAACCAGCAACTTCAAACATCATGAACCAAGAGCCTAAACACTTCCTTGGAGCACCTAGACAGAAGGGACACCTACGTTAGACAGTTTATTGACTACAGCTCGGAATTCAACACCACTGTTCCCTCCAAGCTGGTACTGAAATTGAGGGACCTAGGTCTGGGCACGCCCACCTGTAACTGGACTTCTTGTCGGACAGGCCTCAAGTGGTGAAGATTGGAAACAACATCTCATTCAATCTGGTCCTCATCACCGGAGAACCTCAAGGCTGCTGCCTCAGCCCCCAGCTGTACACACATGACTGTACAGCCACACAGCAATATTATTACGTTTGCAGACACACCACAGTCACCGGCCTGATAAGCAACAATGACAAGACAGAGTACAGCGATGAGGTAGTCCTACGGACACAATGGCACAAGGACAATAGCCGTGCACTGAATGTCGGAAAGACTGAGGAGCTCACCGTGAACCGTCAGTTGCTTCCGTTTCCTGGGAGTACAGATCTCAGACGACCTAGCTATACCCACAACACAGAGGTCATGCTCAAGAAGGTACACCAGAACTCTATGCCCTACGGTGCCTCAGAAAGTACACGTTGGCTTGTGAATTTCTACCGTGGCACCGTGGAGAGCTTCCGAACGAGTTGCATCACTGTGTGGTATGGCCACAGCACTGCACAAGACAACAAAACCATTCAGAGGGCCGTGAAGATGGCGGAAACGATCATCGGGTGTACCCTTCCACACATCGAGAAGATGTTTAGGACCAGGTGTCGGAAAAAGGCCAACTCCATCATACAGGACTGCAACCATCCTGGGCACCATCTTTTCTCTCCCCTGCAGCCAGAACACCAGTACCGCAGCATCCGAACCAGGACTACCAGGTTCAAGGAAAGTTTGTATCCATAGGCAGTGCGCCTACTGAACTGTTGGGAGTGCTGCCACTATCATAACATTGTCACCAATTACACTATAATATCAATGTCATACTCTTTACTGGACGCTTTACTGTTTCTGCATTACTGTTACTGCACAGTACTTGTATAATTTATTATTATTATATTATTATTTATGATGCCGCTACCACATACTACGGAGTAGCACTACGGTCACTTAAAAATGCTTTTTGTACCATCCACCATGTATGTATCATCCTATAGATACTTTGTTATTTTTTTATTGCATATAGTATTGTTAAAAGATAGTGCTGTTTATAATATCAAGTATAGTACCGTTTTTAAGACATAGTGTAAAGTGTTGTTTATGGTAAAGTGTAGTATAGTATAGTATTGTTGTAGAACTTCCTAATGCCGGAGTGAATGGGGAATAAGCATTCCATTGTACTTGTTACACATGGCAAAATAATCTTGAATCTTGAGACAGAAACCAGCGACTTCAAACATCCTGAGCCAAGAGACAGAAACCAGCAACTTCAAACATCATGAGACAGAAACTAGCGACTTTAAACATCCTGAGCCAAGAGACAGAAACCAGCAACTTCAAACATCATGAACCAAGAGACAGAAACCAGCGACTTTAAACATCATGAACCAAGAGCCAGAAACCAGTGACTTTAAACATCCTGAGCCAAGAGACAGAAACCAGCAACTTCAAACATCATGAACCAAGAGCCAGAAACCAGCGACTTTAAACATCATGAACCCGGAGATCCTGAAACCAGCGACTTTAAACATCATGAACCAAGAGACAGAAACCAGCGACTTTAAACATCCTGAGCCAAGAGACAGAAACCAGCGACTTTAAACATCATGAACCCGGAGATCCTGAAACCAGCGACTTTAAACATCATGAACCAAGAGACAGAAACCAGCGACTTTAAACATCCTGAGCCAAGAGACAGAAACCAGCGACTTTAAACATCCTGAGCCAAGAGACAGAAACCAGCGACTTTAAACATCCTGAGCCAAGAGACAGAAACCAGCGACTTTAAACATCATGAACCAAGAGCCAGAAACCAGTGACTTTAAACATCATGAACCAAGAGCCAGAAACCAGCGACTTTAAACATCATGAACCCGGAGATCCTGAAACCAAACTAAATAAATCAACATGCCAACAGACATCAGCATCTGGAAGAGGTCTTTCTCGGGGTACGGTAGGAGTCTGTACTGTACTGTCCACCACCAAGAACTGTTGACAGCTTAACATTGAACACACACATACAACTGAATTTCAAAACAAACATGTGTCCCTCTAGTTAAACTACCTCACTATTAACCAAAAGTATTCTAGTTAGAATACATCACTATTCACCAATAATAGTCTAGTTAGAATACATCACTATTCACCAATAATAGTCTAGTTAGAATACATCACTATTAACGGAATTTATTCTAGTTAGACGACCTCACTATTAACCAATGATTTTCTATTTAGATCCCATAACAATTAACCAATACTATTCAAGTAATATTACCTCACTATTAACAAATCATTTTCTAGATTATCACCCAATTAACCAAACTCAACCGTTAATCCTAACAACCGCTTTCTAATGTCATAATTAATGATGAATGATTCATAATCGACGATTCAAACTAATAATAATAATAATAGATCTGCTTTTAAATCACAATTAAAACGGAGGATGTGGGAAAATAGCGTTCCAGTTGTAAATGTAGACATAGTACAATTACGCATGTATATGTATATATATATGATATATATCATATATACGACTACATTCTAGCGGTGTGGATTCAGAGATATATAGATTGTATTTTTTGTATAGATTTACGTATAGACGCTAGCTGGCCTGTTAGCCACCTAGCCGCAGCGTTTGTTGTTGTTGTCTGTGTTGTGTACATTATAAATCACATTATAAAGTCACCAAAGTGTCTCCGCTCTGAGCGTTCGTCTCCGGTTGGTTTCTTACCGATGAACGAGAGAGAAATACAAAACGTTGTCATTAAACCGCCGCGTTGTTCTTTTCTTCACCACTTCATCCTCGGTCTTCACCAAATGTCGACGCAACTCCCGCGAGAACTCGAGAGATGACGCAGGGCGATAGCCCCGCCCACGTTGTTTTACGTATGGGACAGCCCCGCTCACGCTCACGCTCACGCTCACGCTCACGCTCACGCTCACGCTCACGCTCACGCTCACGCTCACGCTCACATTAAAAAAAAAATAAAAAAATAAAAATAAAAACACAAAAAAAGTCACATAGTATCTCAGAATTATGAGATACTATCTCATCTCTCATAAAATAACAACGGTGGTGGGCCTCATCCCACAACAACGATGAGGCAGCCTACAGGGAGGAGGTCCAGCACCTGGTGGCGTGGTGCGTCGACAACAACCTGGCCCTCAACACCAAGAAGACCATGGAGCTCATCGTCCACTTCAGGAAGACCAGAGCTGGGGCCCACGCCCCCATCCTCATCAACGGAGCGGAGGTCCAGCGTGTCTCCAGCTTCAAATTCCTGGGGGTCCACATCTCCGAGGACCTCTCCTGGTCCCTCAACACGGCCTCACTGGTAAAGGAGGCTCACCACAGCTCTTCTGAGGAGGAGGAGACTGAGGAAAGCCCACCTGTCCCCTCAGATTCTGGTGAACTTTTACCGGTGTGCCATCGAAAGCATCCTCACCAACTGCATCACAGTGTGGTATGAGATAGTTAAGTCAGAATTATGAGATACTATGCGACTCTTTTTTTTGTGTTGGAGTGGCGGAAACAGGCTTCCATACTCTCTTCCCCTTCTCTCTTAAATACATGATTAAAAAAGGGCAGACCTCTCCCACCCAGGTATCTGTACCTGGGCCGTCTAGAGCGGCTATTGGGGTACCACAGTTACGTCGGGGTACGCCAACAAACAGTGATCCGTTTGTATCTTCAGCCTCTGTGATGCAAGAACAGAATGGTATTTATTCTTATGACTAATGTTTTTATATTATAACTTTCCAGTCATTCATATGGTGTTTGAGCTGATATATCACCCGTTTGAAATAGGTCTTTCTACGAGGCTGAATAAAATGCTAAATAGCTACTATCACTGTCTTGTGTTCATATGCAACATCAGATGAGAGGTAGAGGGGGTACACAGCAGGAGGTTACATGTGTGAGGGGTACCTTACAACGTTTGGGAACCACTGCTCTAGGGGCACCTCTACCTGGGCCCACTAGATGTACCTCTACTCTCCAGAGGGCCTGGGTAGAGGTACCTTGATGATGTGGTCCTGATGGTGTTGTCGATCTGTGACCTTCAGCAGAGTGTGGGCTGGGATGAAGACGGGCACCATTAAATCTGAGGCCATGGTTCTCAACATTTGATCTATTTTTAAAACAATATTTGATACTAAATACTACACACACACACAGTTTGTTCACAGTATATTTATTGGTCATATAACAGTATTAAAACATGTCAATCCATTTAAGATGGTATGTTTCATAAGAACATTTTAACTAAAGGTATATTATATTATAATAGTATTAATAGTAATAATGCAATATTAAATCAGTGCTCTGAACAATAGATAATACAATAATGACATTAATGAGAGAGATAGACAGAGAGAGAGAGAGAGTAAGGGTTGTGCGTGTTTGTTGAAAGGATCTCTCATCAAGAGGGGCTCCAGGTGTGTGGGGCGGAGCTCCAGGTGTGTGGGGCGGAGCTCCAGGTGTGTGGGGCGGAGCTCCAGGTGTGTGGGGCGGAGCTCCAGGTGTGTGGGACGTGGATCTAGTGCTGCGTCCACTTGATGCTCTTCAGATCAATTCCCTCCTGGACCATCTCCCATAGAGGACTGGCAGACAGACAGGCAAATAGACAGACAGGTAGAGAAAATGGACAGGTAGAGAGACAGACAGGTGGAGAGACAAAAAAGTAGAGTTTATTTACCATTATTATTATGTCGGTAATGGTGTGTGTGTGTGTTGACCTCTGACCTCATCAGACGGAGTCGTTTGACATGGTGGAGACATTTGTTGGCTGTGTAGTCCACCTCCTGCTCTGTGGTGAAGCGACCTATACCAAACCTGGAGCAAGAGAGACCTTTAACAGAGAGACAGACAGACCGATACCAAAGTAGTAGAACTTGGTCACACTACACCTATAGTAGAACTAGGACAGTTGTAGTACTAGTCGTATTATCTAATAGAAGAGTGGGCCAGATCTGTGTGTAGAAGTAGTAGTACGAGCAGTATTGTAGTAGTAGTACGAGCCGTATTACCTGATAGAAGAGTGGGCCAGGTCTTCATCAGCACCGATGGCTCTCAGAACATAGGAGGGTTCTAGTGATGCTGAGGTACACGCACTACACACACACACACACACACACACACACACACACACACACACACACACACACACACACACACACACACACACACACACACACACACACACACACACACACACACACACACACACACACACACACACACACACACACACACACACACACACACACACACACACACACGTTTAGTGTGTATTACATTAGTATTTGTACCTTCCAGAAGACAGGGTTAATACTAGTTGTAGAAGTAGTAGTAGTCGTATTTGTACCATCCAGAAGACAGGGTTAATACTAGTTGTATATAGTAGTAGTAGTATTTGTACCTTCCAGAAGACAGGGCCACGTCCTTCAAAGCCATCAGCAGACTTTCTCCCTCAACGTAAGCGAAGGACAGATTTACACAACCTGGGATACACGCAATACACAACCATTAATACACTGTGTGTGTGTGTGTGTGTGTGTGTGTGTGTGTGTGTGTGTGTGTGTGTGTGTGTGTGTGTGTGTGTGTGTGTGTGTGTGTGTGTGTGTGTGTGTGTGTGTGTGTGTGTGTGTGTGTGTGTGTGTGTGTACCTGCGTATCTGTGCTCCGGGTCTCCATTGAGAATGACGTCAGGGAGTTCAGACGTGAGCTTCTTGATCAGCCGACTGGAGAGTCTCCCCACCCTCTCCTGGTCGTACTGAGAACAACATTACAGGTTAGCACCCTCTCCTGGTCGTACTGAGAACAACATTACAGGTTAGCACCCTCTGCTGGTCGTACTGAGAACAACATTACAGGTTAGCACCCTCTGCTGGTCGTACTGAGAACAACATTACAGGTTAGCACCCTCTGCTGGTCGTACTGAGAACAACATTACAGGTTAGCACCCTCTGCTGGTCGTACTGAGAACAACACTACAGGTGAGCACCCTCTGCTGGTCGTACTGGGAACTACATTAGGGTCATACCGCCATCTCCTTCTGTGCTACAGAGCATGCAGCTCCCATTCCGACGGCCAGGGGCGTCGGCACGGTGCCGGAGCGGAGCCCTCTCTCCTGGCCCCCCCCACTCTGCAGGGCCTCCAGACGCACACGGGGCCTCCGGCGCACATACAGGGCGCCTATACCTGCACACACGATCAATTACTGAACAGGGCCCCTATACCTGCACATACAATCAATTACTGAACAGGGCCCCTACACCTGCACACACGATCAATTACTGAACAGGGCCTGCACCTGCACACACAATCAATTACTGAACAGGGCCCCTGCACCTGCACACACGATCAATTACTGAACAGGGCCCCTACACCTGCACACACGATAAATTACTGAACAGGGCCCCTATACCTGCACACACGATCAATTACTGAACAGGGCCCCTATACCTGCACACACGATCAATTACTGAACAGGGCCCCTACACCTGCACACACGATCAATTACTGTACTGGGCCAGTAATGGTAGTTACTAGGGATGGGACGATCACGTTTTTTGCCACCGATCACAATGAGAAATATCTGCCCCACCGATCACCGATCTTTTATTTTTTTTGCAGCTATAGCGGTCTACAGTGTATTGCTGCTATAGCAGTCTATTATAGCAGGGGTTCCCAAACCCCAAAATCCCAATCCCATTTGACTCAAATAATTTGAGTATAGGTGAACGGCGGGCGGTATAATCTATATGTAGAGATGATATATATAGTATAATCTATATATATAGATTATATAGCGGTATAATCTATATATATAGATTAAATATATATCGGCGGCATAACGAGAGACTTTCAGTTACACACGCTACTAAAGAGACTACGCGCTAGTGACGTGTCGGTCGCGAACGAGCCGGGGTTTGTGTTACGGGCGCTGCGCGTACATGCGCGTTTATACTGAAATCGAGCCCTGCCGTTTTGTTAGGGGTGTGTGTTGACACACACTTTGACAACCGGTCCGCGAAAATTGACAACTGGTCTGCGAGATTTTTTTTCATGTATCTGCCGGTCCGTGGCACAAAAAAGGGTGGGAACCCCTGTATTATAGAACAGTTTCATCCATCATGCATTCCTGGGGTTCTCGTTCTCCACGGTCAGTTTAACAAACTCGCCATGCTGCGCTGGGTGATGGGTTTTCAGGTGTCTTATTAAATTAGTCTTGTTGGTAAAGAAATTAGCTCACGTGTTTCTCACGTGCAGGATCAGCTATGAAATCGGCAACATTAAAGAAAGATCAGCATTCTCCGATTGCGCATTTTTCTTCAAAATCGGCCGATAATGATCGGAAGCCGATCGATCGTCCCACCTCTAGTAGTTACGGTCAGTTATGGTAGTTAGGGGTTTAGTAGTTGGTAGTAGGGGTTAGGAGGTACCTTTGGGTCCATATAGCTTATGAGCGCTGATGGACATCAGGTCGATGTGGTCATCCATGACGTTGAGGGGGATCTTACCGACCGCCTGGGCAGCATCGGTGTGGAAGAACACGCCTTTGGAGCGGCACAAGGCACCTGGGGACAGCTAGGGTTGTTAGCTCAGTGCTACATCCTCATGTAAGCCCAGCGCTACATACTGATGTTAGCCCAGTGCTACATCCTCATGTAAGCCCAGCGCTACATACTGATGTTAGCTCAGTGCTACATCCTCATGTAAGCCCAGCGCTACATACTGATGTTAGCTCAGTGCTACATTCTCATGTAAGCCCAGCGCTACATACTGATGTTAGCTCAGTGCTACATCCTCATGTAAGCCCAGCGATACATACTGATGTTAGCTCAGTGCTACATCCTCATGTAAGCCCAGCGCTACATACTGATGTTAGCTCAGTGCTACATTCTCATGTAAGCCCAGCGCTACATACTGATGTTAGCTCAGTGCTACATTCTCATGTAAGCCCAGCGCTACATACTGATGTTAGCTCAGTGCTACATTCTCATGTAAGCCCAGTGCTACATACTGATGTTAGCTCAGTGCTACATTCTCATGTAAGCCCAGCGCTACATACTGATGTTAGCTCAGTGCTACATCCTCATGTAAGCCCAGCGCTACATACTGATGTTAGCTCAGTGCTACATCCTCATGTAAGCCCAGCACTACATACTGATGTTAGCTCAGTGCTACATCCTCATGTAAGCCCAGCGCTACATACTGATGTTAGCTCAGTGCTACATCCTCATGTAAGCCCAGCGCTACATACTGATGTTAGCTCAGTGCTACATTCTCATATAAGCCCAGCGCTACATACTGATGTTAGCTCAGTGCTACATTCTCATATAAGCCCAGCGCTACATACTGATGTTAGCTCAGTGCTATATCCTGACATTACTATAATAATAATAATAGTCAAGTTACTTAATACTATACTAACAATACTATTAACAATACTACATATATACAACCTATGATATGCTTTACTATAAACTATTAACAACATTATACTATAACAATACTGTACACAATAAAAAGAACAATCAAGTGACTGATGGGTGATATATGTACATATGGTGAATTGTGCAAAAAGCATGTTAAAGTGCCAGTGGTGCAGCAGCATCATGAATACAGTGCAGAACAGAGCAGTAACTGTGATGAGTCCACAAAGTCCACCAAAGGTATGATAGTGTCATGTAATATGGGAGACAATGTGCTGCCACTATCATAACATTGTCTCCTCGTTTTACATTACACTATCATACTTTTTGGACTCATTACAGTTACTGCACTGTACTGCACTGAGGAGGTTGTCATGGTTACCGATGTCTCTGATGGGCTGCTTGACTCCAATCTCGTTGTTGATGGTCATGATGGAGACGAGGGACGTGTCGGGACGAAGGGATGCCTCCAGGAGCTGCACACACACACACACAGCTAACTACTACGACTGTGTGTGTGTGTGTGTGTGTGTGTGTGTGTGTGTGTGTGTGTGTGTGTGTGTGTGTGTGTGTGTGTGTGTGTGTGTGTGTGTGTGTGTGTGTGTGTGTGTGTGTGTGTGTGTGTGTGTGTGTGTGTGTGTGTGTGTGTGTGTGTGTGTGTGTGTACCTCCAGGTCCACCAGTCCATTAGGTTTAACAGGCAGGTATGTAACAGTGAATCCTTCAGCCTCCAGGACCCTACAGGAGTCCAACACACACTTGTGTTCCGTCTGAGTGGTGATCAAATGTCGCTTCTTAGCCTTGTAGAACCGGGCCACGCCCTGCCGCAAGAAACCATGGGGAAATCAACCTCAACACACACTACCTCAATACACAAATACACACACACACACACTACCTCAATACACACACACACACACACACACACTACCTCAATACACATAAAACACACGTCTTACTTTGATTGACATGTTATTGGACTCCGTGGCTCCACTGGTGAAGATGATCTCTCTGGGGTCTGCACCAATCAAGTTGGCCACTTGCTAAAACACGACACACACACATTACACACGTGTGAGTGAGTGAGTGAGTGAGTGAGTGAGTGAGTGAGTGAGTGAGTGGGTGTGTGTGTGTGTGTACCTCTCTGGCTAGCTCCATAGCTCTCTCACTCTCCCAGCCGTAAGCATGGGTTCTGGAGTGTGGGTTCCCATAGTAGTTAACCTGGTAGGGTAGCATGGCATCCAACACCCTGGGGTCCTATACAAGTATATCATATATTATATACACATGGTAGTGCTACTGTATATCATATATTATACACACGGTAGGCTATTATAGGGGCAAGCTGTACCAAAACGGTGGACACCAAGTTTCACTAATGTGTGGCCAGAGTGAGAATACTAGTAGACCGTCATCAGGTCTGCGCTCTCTTACCATCGGTGTTGTGGCCTGGAAGTCCATATATAGAGGTCTGAGTTCATCCTGCTCCAGGAGGCGGGGCTTAATCAGACCTGTGGACACAAACAGAATTATTTTAGTGATTGCTTTTAACAGACCAGCTTCCTGGGAGCCTTCTGCCCGTCATTAAAGCCATTAGACTGACGGGGGTCCCAAGCTCTTTGTGCTGCTAGTTCAAACCAAAACGTACGTCTTTTTTTACTGACAGGCTGTGAGCTGCTACAATCTCTCGCTCTACCATCTTGTTATATACAAAATAAGCCCACTATCAATTTTGGAGTATTTGGGTTGATAGGCCTGGCCTGCCAACACAAAGTTACGACATAATTCATCACTAGACTATTATTCAAAGGAATTATGAATCGTTGGTTACCTCACAGGTCGTAGCCAGCTAGCTTGAGAAGAGCAGAAGCTTCATATTTCATGTTTGTAGTCCATATTCAGCATGTATGTCGATATAGTTTGAGACATGATTTTACTGTATTCATGCTCAATTTACCATGTTTGGAGTGAGAAAGAAATCCACCAACACTTTACCTCATAACTTTAATCAATATACAGACTTAATACATCACTTTTACCAATATAAGCTGTGAGCGCATATAAACTATAGCTGCTTATAACAATAGATATTTTGAGATATATCGATATATATATCGATATATATCGATCTATGGAGAAATCGGCCATCCGTAATATATATTATCATCATCTAACCCTAGTCCAGCTCTTTATGCAAACTAGTCCACTTGTTATAACAATATAGATTATCTAACCCTAGTCTGTAACTGTAGCCATTAGCTTATGGCTGCTCAGGGAAAGTCCTCCAATGGGCTGTTTCAAGTAGGGAATATATGTGACCGATATTCCTGAATAACTAACCCTAGATAACTAACCCTTACCCTAGATAACTCACCCTGAATAACCCTGAATTTTGGAAAACAGATTTCAGTTTTCCAAAATGTGGAAGGTTCATGACCCCTTTTAAACAAAGAGGTTATGACAATAGTCTGGTCTGGCTTCCTTGTTTGGGCAATACATTCATTTCTAAGGAGTCCGGGGCATTGCTCTGCCTGCTTCTTGTATTGCATCAGACAAGTAGGAACCAGGGGTTCTAAGTAGAAACCAGGTGTTCTAAGTAGGAACCAGGCGTTCTAAGTAGGAACCAGGGGTTCTAAGTAGGAACCAGGCGTTCTAAGTAGGAACCAGGCGTCCTAAGTAGGAACCAGGCGTCCTAAGTAGGAACCAGGCGTTCTAAGGACCTACACGTTATCATTTTAAATGGAGGATGTTTATCAAGAGCTATTTCTTGGTGTACAATCTCTCACACACACACACACACACACACACACACCCCCCCCCCCCCCCCCCCCCAACTGCGTCATGAGGCGCTAGATAGCATGATGCTAGGTAGCATGATGTAAGTTAGACATCATCAACAGTATGGTGCTAGTAAGGTCCGGGACACTATGTATTATTATATTGGATATTATATTGTCACTTCTATAGAACACTCCTTCTCCAACCCTTCTCCAAACCAATCGTCCATTCACCTCCACTGTGATGTAGTAACCAAATGTGAATTTATATATTAATAAAACATCCTAGTACTATTTTTAAAACATGTTAACCACGTAGATAAAATACACAATAATAAACGTATTTAATCATCTCATTGTACTTTGCACTGTAAATTCTATTTCAAATCCGAATTCACGTTTCACTTTTTCACTTGTCACTTTTTCAGTTGAGTTATTTATTAATATATTATTACTGCCAATTTGCACTATACGTATTGTTGTGTATTGTATATACCTACGTATTACTGTTATAATACTGTAAATTATCTTCATTTATCAATACATTTAGACTTCATTTAGAATTATTTGAACTATTTTTGTTTATAATAGTTTTATTTTAGTTAGTGGTTTTGTTTTTTAGCTTAGGTATTAGTATTCTTGTGTGTGCATTTATTCCCCCTGTGTCAACTGTTGCACCTTAATTTCCCTCGGGATTAATAAAGTTTTCTGAATCTGAATCTGAATCTGAATTTAATAACTTCTACCCTAGTAGAGCTGACAGTATAATAAACGTATTTAATAACTTAATCAGTCACTTCCTTGTTTGGGCAATACATTCATTTCTAAGAAGTCGGGGGCATTGCTCTGCCTGCTTCTTGTATTGCATCAGACAAGTAGGAACCAGGGGTTCTAAGTAGGAACCAGGGGTTCTAAGGACCTACACTTTATCATTTTAAATGGAGGATGTTTATCAAGAGCTATTTCTTGGTGTTGTATGTTTTAATGGTATGTCATGGATACAATACACACGGATACACACACACACACACACACACACACACACACACACACACACACACACACACACACACACACACACCACACACACACACACACCACACACACACACACACACACACACACACACACACACCACACACACACACACACACACACCTGCGTCACGAGGCGCTAGATAGCATGATGCTAGGTAGCATGATGTAAGTTAGACATGTAAGTCATCAACAGTATGGTGCTAGTAAGGTCCAGGACACTATATGTATTATTATATTGGATATTATATTGTCACTTCTATAGAACACTCCTTCTCCAACCCTTCTCCAAACCAATCGTCCATTCACCTCCACTGTGATGTAGTAACCAAATGTGAATTGATATATTAATAACATCCTAGTACTATTTTTAAAACATGTTAACCACGTAGATAAAAATACACAATAAACGTATTTAATAACTTCTACCCTAGTAGAGCTGACAGTATAATAAACGAATTTAATAACTTAATCAGTCACTTTATTATGAATAGTTTTGTTACAGTAGTAGCTCTCAGTATAATAAACATGTGATAACACTACAGTAGTAGAGCTGTCAGTACAATAAACATATTTAATAACTTAATCAGTCACTTTATTGTGAATAGTTGTGCTAACGTAAAGTATCGTGTATAGTATATAGTAGGTGGTATATAGTGTTGTTTATAGTATTGTTTAGTATAGTATTGCATAAGTTAATACAGCATAGTATAGTATTGTTGTATAAATGCATAATGAAGGAATGAATTGGGAGTAAGCATTCCATTTTACTTGTTGCAAATAAAAACATCTAGAATATTCTACAGTAGTATAACTGTCAGTATTCTAAACGTATTTAATATCTTCTACAGCGGTAGATCTCACCTTGCTCCGCGGAGCTGAGCTGAGAGCTGAGCCGGGAGGTGAGCGCCGTCAGCGGGGAGCTGAGGAGCCCTCTCCCGGTCAGAGGTGAGCCTCTCCCGGTCAACAGCAGCCTGGACGTGACGATCCTGCCCGGAGACAGCATCGTGACTAGAGCTGGACTACGTCTGGACTAGAGCTGGACTAGGTCTGGACTACGTCTGGACTAGAGCTGAATAAAACGACAAGGACGAAGCTGGACTGAGTTACAAAACAAGTAAACGTACGACGTCTCAGACTCCACGAGACCAACGACTGAACGACCGGAAGTCACTCAATGGGTTTCAAAATAAAAGCCATTATCGTTTTGTTTACCTAACGCGCCAGGAGGCGTGGTTTAGTCTTATTTTCATGTTATGTCGTATTTCATGTTTCTTTTCATTATTACTCATTCATTATTAATTTTCCGTAATTATCTCCTACAGTTGATGGTATCAACACCAAACCAATGCCAAGAGTCGGCATACAACGGTGCGCTGTTGCTTTTATATAAATAATATTGCATTTTTTTAATCAAACATTTTGTTATATAATTAAAACAAATATATATATATACATATAGTATATTTTTTATATGATTTATTATTAAAATGAATGGGGCCAAATCAACTCCAAACGTGTATTTGGTAGACATATCGGAACCGGAAGTCAGAAGTTGGTATTTGGTCTTATTTAACACATCAAGGACCCACAAGGTCCGTCTTATTTGGTTCATTAGCGCTTATCTACGGAGACCAATAGAGGTGATTAGAGCTACTGAGACCAACAGTCAGAATGTACTTGTTGTAGCCTACTCTATTACTTAAAAATGGAAATAAACAGAATAAAGTGATGTTAAAAGATGTTATTGGCCTAACCATAACTTTTGTAGAAAAAGCCATTGGCAGCGGTTAGCCTGCACTATTTACTACCCCGTGTTGTGTAACAACGTGTGGTGCAATCCCTTCTCATTCAGTAATGTGTTAACACTCTGGTCTCAGTACGGCTTTAAACACTTCCGTTACATCAGCTCAGAATCGGTTCTTTTAGCTTTTATTAGAACACAGACCATTTTAAAAGAAAATGTAATCAAGAACTTTACAAAATCAAATTATTATTAGAAAACTGTAAATACCAAATGGCTTCAATCAATGACATTCAAGTCCATGAGATGGCATCCAATCCTGGAGCCTCGTCAAGGAGAAGCACGGCCCCACCCCTTAATCCCTCCCCCTCTATTTAGCCCCACCCCTTCTGTTTAGCTCCACCTCTTGTGTATAATCACAAGTCTCCTCCAGCTCATGGCATTGACATTATAAAAATAGAGGACAAATTATTCAGTCAATTCAACCAGAGTCCATCTACACCTAAACCAATAACAGGAAAAAACTGGGATAAACGCTCCAGCGTCCGATCAGTAGGTGGAGGTGAGATGATTGGCAGCTGAAATCACCGGCGTGGAGGTGGGATTAGCAGCTGACTGGCGGTCACAGAGTCAGGGAACAGGTTGTGATACGTAGGCAGCGGAACGTAGGCTGCTGTGATCATCTTACCTAAACACAAACATCAGGGAGGGTTAGCCTCAGTTAGAGTGAGGGTTAGCATAGCATCAGGTATGATGGGGGTTAGTCTAGCATCAGGTAGGTTGAAGGTTATTCTAGCATCAGGTAGTGAGAGGGTTATCATAGCATCAGTTAGACTGAGGGTTAACGGTAGGTTAATTTAGTGTCTGAAAGGGTGAGGGTTAGCCTAGCATCAGATAGTGAGAGGGGTAGCCTAAGCATCAGATAGGGTGAAGGGAAGCATAGCATCAGGTAGGGTGAGGGTTAGTCGAGCATCGGTGAGGGTTAGCATAGCATCAGGTATGGTGGGGGTTAGTCTAGCATCAGGTAGGGTGAAGGTTAGCATAGCATCAGGTAGGGTGAGGGTTAGCATAGCATCAGGTAGGGTGGGGATTAGTCTAGCATCAGGTAGGTTGAGGATTAGTCTAGCATCAGGTAAAGGGAGGGTTAGCTTAGCATCAGGTAGGGGGAGGGTAAGCCTAGCATCAGGTAGGGGGAGGGTTAGCTTAGCATCAGGTAGGGGGAGGGTAAGCCTAGCATCAGGTAGGGGGAGGGTAAGCCTAGCATCAGGTAGGGGGAGGGTTAGCCTAGCATCAGGTAGGGGGAGGGTTAGCCTAGCATCAGGTAGGGGGAGGGTTAGCCTAGCATCAGGTAGGGGGAGGGTTAGCCTAGCATCAGGCAGGGGGAGGGTTAGCCTAGCATCAGGCAGGGGGAGGGTTAGCCTAGCATCAGGCAGGGGGAGGGTTAGCCTAGCATCAGGCAGGGAGAGGGTTAGCCTAGAATCAGTAAGGGGATGCCGATTGGTTCCAAGGTATATTATGGGATGTGTTACCTGCAAAGTACCTCCCATGCAGACCGTTGACCGCTGCCATGGCAGACGGAATAGTGGGACACTTGACATAGACGTTACCCTGGCAACAGAACAACAGTGATTAGACATTACCCTGGCAACAGAACAGTGATTGGACATTACCCTGGCAACAGAACAACAGTGATTAGGCATTACCCTGGCAACAGAACAACAGTGATTAGGCATTACCCTGGCAACAGAACATTGATTAGGCATTACCCTGGCAACAGAACAACAGTGATTAGACATTCCCTGGCAACCAAACTGTATTGATTAGATAATACTAAAGGGTTAGTTATGTAGGGTTTAGTAATCTAGGGTTAGTTATCTAGCCTTAGTGTTAGTCAAAATCTGGATTTTATCTGGACTTTATTGGTCACATGTACACTCAGTGAAATGAGTTCCTCTCATTTAACCCATCCTAGTATGAGGAGCAGTGGGCAGCTGTTGGATATACAGGGGAGCAGTGGATGGGTCTGGTGCCTTGCTCAAGGACACCTCGCCAGTGCCATGTGTTTCGGGGACTTGAACCGGCCACTTTCCGGTTCCCAAACCAAGTCCCAACAGACTGAGCTACTGCCCCCCCTACTAGGGTTAGTGTTAGTTATAGGGTTAGTTATCTAGGGTAAGCATTAGTTATCTAGGGTTAGTTAGTTAGTTATGATGGGTTAGTTATCGATGGTAATGGTTAGTTATGTAGTGTTAGTTATCTAGGGTTATGGTTAGTTATTAAGGGTTAGTTATTCAGGATGAGTTATCTAGGGTAAGGGTTAGTTATTCAGGGTGAGTTATCTAGGGTAAGGGTTAGTTATCTAGGGTTAGGGTAGTAATCTAGGGTAAGAGTTAGTTATCTAGGGTAAGCGTTCGTTATCTAGGGTTAGTTATCAATGGTAAGGGTTAGTTATGTATGGTCAGTTATGTAGTGTAAGTTATCTAGGGTTATGGTTAGTTATTAAGGGTGAGTTATCAAGGGTAAGGGTTAGTTATTCAGGGTGAGTTATCTAGGGTAAGGGTTAGTTATTCAGGGTGAGTTATCTAGGGTAAGGGTTAGTTATCTAGGGTTAGGGTTAGTTATCTAGGGTAAGAGTTAGTTATCTAGTGTAAGCGTAAGTTATCTAGGGTAAGGGTGTTATCTAGGGTTAGGGTGTTATCTAGGGTTAGGGTTAGTCATCTAGGGTTAGTAATCTAGGGTTAGGGTTTGTTATCTAAGGCGAGTTATCTAGGGTAAGCGTTAGTTATCAAGGGTGAGTTACCTCGGTAGAGTTTTTATCCACGTAGATGTGGACGACTCCGCCATGTTTGTTACACTCCTCGATAACATCATGCTGGATGTCCATGTCCCACCCTGGTGCCACCTCACTAAACAGAAAATAATATTGACAAATGAATAACACAATAATAACAACAATAAGTCCTCTGACCTTTTTTTATCCACAGGCAGTGCGCTTACTGAACTGCTAGGTGTACTGCCACCATCAAAACACAGTCATTCATATGACATTACATCATCATACTTTTGCTGGACCTTCTGGACTCCTTACAGCCACTGACTGCACTGAATTGATGATTTAGGGGTCATTTCTATGGAACATACCAACCATGTGAGGGGTCATTTTGTTGGAAAATACCAATCATGTTAGCGGCCATTTCTATGGAGCATACCAACCATGTGAGGGGTCATTTTGCTGGAGCATACAAAACTCGTTAGGGGTCATTTCTATGGAGCATACCAACCATGTGAGGGGTAATTTTGTTGGAGCATACAAATCATGTTAGCGGCCATTTCTATGGAGCATACCAACCATGTGAGGGGTCATTTTGTTGGAGCATACCAAACTCGTTAGGGGTCATTTGGACTTGTGGCGCAACTCTGAGCAGTAATCAAAGTTGGAGGACCTACAGCATCAGTAGCTTCCGTTTAGTTTGAAACATCAATAAGAAACTTGAGACACAGCCTACTTTCTGCCGTTGAACATGTTGGACAGCTGGAAGCAGTGTGTGGCCAGAGGCTGGGAGGGCAGGTTCATAGTGGCTTGGTTCATGGCGTGATTCATGGCATGGTTCATGGCCGGATTCATCCCCTGGTTCATGGCATGGTTCATCCCCGGGTTCATGGCCGCTAAGAACAGGACAAAAGACACAAATCGGCACCCTTTAATGTTCCGATCGTTCCAATGATTCTACTACCCAAATGTTTGGATGGTGTTCTCCACGGGAACAGGATCCTTATTGGACTACAAGACCTTCCAGGACACGTCGGTGGGAAGGTTGCTGCTCCAACAAACACCAAAAATCACCAACATCTGGGCAACGCCCCCAATGTGCACGTTTTGTGGTGGTCCTTGTGTGTCGCAACAGCTACGTGGAATCAGGGGTCGGAGTGTTTCAGTGACTCTTTTACTAAGTCGTCAAATCGATTTACATATTCTGGGCCTGAGACTAAGTGGGCTTGTACCTTAGACAGGAAGTGAGGGTGTACCTGAGACTAAGGTCGTGTGCCTGATACTAAGTGGGTGTGCACCTAAGACAGCACCTTCCCATATGCGGCTCCCGACATCTCCGAAATCGCCGTAGCATATTTCTAAACAGGCTTTATTTGGATAAACTGACAACATATGTATAATCTACATAGGTACATTGTCGCGTAATAAAATAATAAAACTTAATAAAGTGACTTAATTATAGTCCTACAGCGAAATCTAAAACAGCTTTTAGCCGGGCTCAAATTCTCTACTGGTTGGTGCGAAATGCATTCTGGAATATTCTGGGCCAGAAATTGAAGTCTGCATCGATGACACTTCAATTTCGGGGAAAGAAAGCTGCATTTGAGGGCTGCAATTGAAGGAGCCTACGAAATGGGACAGCCTCGTCGCGGCTGCTGTGACGTAACCGGTCTTCAAATGCGCCCTAAAGGCTGCAGCCCCTGGATTTACACACAGCTTAAGTGGGTTTGCACCTAAGACATGAAGTGGGTGTGTACCTGAGACTAAGTGGTCGTGTGCCTGATACTAAGTGGGTGTGCACCTAAGACAGGAAGTGGGCGTGTACCTGAGACTAAGCGGGTGTGCACCTAAGACAGGAGGTGGGCATGTACCTGAGACTAAGTGGGTGTGAACCTAAGAGAGGAAGTGGGTGTGTACCTGAGACTAAGTGGTCGTGTGCCTGATACTAAGTGGGTGTGCACCTAAGACAGGAAGTGGGCGTGTACCTGAGACTAAGTGGTCATGTGCCTGATACTAAGTGGGTGTGCACCTAAGACAGGAAGTGAGGGTGTACCTGAGACTAAGTGGTCGTGTGCCTGATACTAAGTGGGTGTGCACCTAAGACAGGAAGTGAGGGTGTACCTGATACTAAGTGGGTGTGCACCTAAGCCGGAAGTGGGCGTGTACCTGAGACAGCAGCCATGGCTCCGATAGCAATGGCTCCACTCATCTGGAGAGCCTGCTGGGCAGCTGGAGGAATCTGAAGCCCTGTACCTTAAAACAACATGATATAACACTAAATATTACTATTTAATACATAATATAACACTAGATATAATACGATACCACACTATATAATTAATACATGATATAACACTATATATTGAACATGAATACCCTCTGCTAGGCGGGCCATGAGCTGCAGACGTCCTGTGGTCCCCAGGTCGATGCCACTCCTCTCCAGCTCATCAGAGTCCAGGAAGGAGGAGCCGGAGGAGTCACTCCGTTCAGTCACATTACCAACCTTCATGGGCCGTCCAGCCAGTTCAAAACCATTCAGCTGGTCCAGCGCCTTTTTAGCACACTCTGCATCTGCAAACTAACAACGTATAAACATATATGTACAAACGCATACAAATATATACACACACACATGTATGAGATGATGAAGAAGTAATCGTCTTACTGTAATGAAGCCGTAGCCTTTTGAGCGTGCCGTTTCACTGTCCATCATCAGCTGAATGCTCTCAATCTACGCACACAAATTCATTCATTAACTACTTATAAAGATGTAGGAATCCCCCAGGTCAGTCAGGGTACTGTGAACGGTGGTAGGGTTATGGGAAGGGTAATGGGGAGGTGGTAGAGTTATGGGGAGGGTAATGAGGTGGTGGTAGAGTAATAAGGAGATTCAAGATTTGTATTTTCCATATGCAACAAGTACACAAGCTAGCAGGGTGGTGGATGCTACCCCGTGCTAGCAGGGTGGTGGATGCTACCCCGTGCTAGCAGGGTGGTGGATGCTACCCCGTGCTAGCAGGGTGGTGGATGCTTCCCCGTGCTAGCAGGGTGGTGGATGCTACCCCGTGCTAGCAGGGTGGTGGATGCTACCCCGTGCTAGCAGGGTGGTGGATGCTACCCCGTGCTAGCAGGGTGGTGGATGCTACCCCGTGCTAGCAGGGTGGTGGATGCTAGCCCGTGCTAGCAGGGTGGTGGATGCTACCCCGTGCTAGCAGGGTGGTGGATGCTACCCCGTGCTAGCAGGGTGGTGGATGCTACCCCGTGCTAGCAGGGTGGTGGGTGCTACCCCGTGCTAGCAGGGTGGTGTTTGCCTACCCGTCCAAAAGGCTCAAATATCCCGCGCAGCATCTCCTCTGTGATGTTGAAGTGCAGTGAGCCCACGTAGAGCCTCATGGGCCCAGCGCTGCCCTTCTGCAGGTTGTTAGCTAGCGCTGCCGCGCGGTTCTTCTCTGCCTACAGCGGCAAGATTCAAGATTTTTTTTTAAGTACAATGGAATGCTTACTCCCCAATCCCTCCCGCAGTATGAAATTCTTAAACCAAAAATAATATACACAATAACATTTTAAAATAAACATAAAAAGAACAATAAAGTGATTGATGGATGATATGTACATGTGTTCAATTGTGCAAAAAGCATTTCAAGCAAGTCTCTAAATGCTTGCATAATATATAGCACACCACACAGTAGATACATAATATACATCTATATACTGATGGGGTAAGGGTAAGATAGTAGATTACCTGGGAGGCCTGCACAATGATGGGAACCCCCAGTAGCCTTTGACCTGAAAGGCCGATGGCCAGAGGAACCGAGTTGGCCTCGACAAACTCTATGTAGGCGATGCCCTTTGACCTGCGAGAGTTCCTGTCCGAGATCATCCGCACATCACGTACCTAACCAAATCAAAACAGAAATTCACTTAAAAAAGGGACACTATTTTACCACCACTGTTCACCTCTTGGTGAATAGTGTCTGAGAGTCTGAGTAGCCAAGGAACACAGCTGCTTCACAATGCAAGAGAAAAGCACAGCTAATGTTGTCAACTTGGTAGCGCCTGTTTTACATGATAGTTTGTTTTAATCAACTAAGAAAACATTTCCACATCCATCATGGCGTCTCAGATCCAAAACTCACCCCTAGTTTGAGAATGACAAGTAGGCCTCACCCACCTGATGGTGGGTGAGCACTCTCCCCCCGAGGGGAGGAGAAACATAGTGACGGAAGTCACCGGTAGTCACCAAAGTGCTTTGATTCATAGTGCCCTGTGTTCACCCCCCAGCTATGGTTACCTTGCCGACAGCAGAGAAGAAGTCTTCCAGGTCACGGGGTCGTATCCTGGCAGCCAGCTGCATACAGAACACGGTCCGCGAGTCACGTTCCTCTGGGGTCAGGTTGTCTATGGGCTGCCTGCACACACGCACACACTTTATAGCAGATGCAGAAACAATAGGTGACATAGGAGGAGTATGTGGTGAACGTATTTACCTGACTGGACTGGGCCGCTCCTTCTTCACTGGACTCTTACTCTTTGACCTCTTACGACTGGTGGCAGGCAGAGAGACACACAGAAACAGAGAGAAAGAGAGACCGACAGAGGTGAGAGACAGACAGACACGGATTATTTACAGGATAAATGTCTGCCTGAATAAATGATTAAGGATTGTTGATCTATAGTAAAACCTTTTGTTTTGTCAAGAACAGCTCAGTTAGCCTACTTAGAAGGAAGCTACTTACGAGCTAGTCTTGTGGTGGTCGCGGTAGCGCCCGCTGCGCTCGCGGCTCCTGGACCGGCTACGTTTGTGCTCGCGGCTGCGGCGGTGCTTCTTGTCGTGGCTTTTCTTCCTCTCACGACTCTTGCTCCTCTTGTTGTCACGACTCCCACTGCGCCGCTTCCTGTCAAAACAACGGACCGCTTATTAAAGTCCCGTCAAAACAACAGACTGCTAATAGAGATCCACAACTAAAGGGGCAACTTATAAGTATTTACACAAAATGGAAGAAAAATGACATGCTTTGATTGTAACATGATATGACTCTGTTTGTCCTTCAATAAAAAAACCTATAAGTACATTTACACATTTAAAAAACTAAAAGAGTAAACCGACAGGATGAGACATTACAGACAGGTAGGTAGAAAGCTTACTTCCTGCTGTGGTCATCATGTCTCTGGGGGCTGATGTTCTTGGTCTCCTCCTTCAGGTGAGAGAGCAGGATGAGGCAGGGTGGGGAGAGAATACGGACATAATTGAATTAGTAGTCATCAGTTACAGTCAACACGCTCTATTGGGGGTCACAGTCTGGTCTAGTGTCAAAGGCCCAGAGTCGGTCCCCAGGCTAGATTTTAGGCTGCGGCTCAGCTTGGAGCTCCGGCAGTGGGGGGGGGCCGTCTTCAGCGATGTGGCCGGGTCTCCTGAGGGCCCTGAAGCAGACAGGGAGTCAGATGGCTTAGTCACCAAACTAACCCTAACTAACTTACCCTAACCAACCCAATGACCTTACTAACCCTAACTAACTAATCCACTAACTCACTCTAACCAACAAAATAACACAAACCCACTCCAACTAACACACTAACTTGCTCTAGCAACCCAATAACCCTAACTAACCCACTTACTCGCTCCAACCAACCCAATAACCGAACTAACCGTAACTAAGCCACTAACTTGCTATAACCAAACAAATAACCCTAACTAACCCACTAACCAAATAACCCTACCCTACTAACCATAACACAAAGACACACTCTTACCTACTCAATAACGTAACTCACCTTGGCTTAGCCAATAACTCACCTTAACCTACCCAATAACACTAACTAACCCACTCTCACCAACCCAAAAAAGAATTCTAATCCACCAACCCTAACCAACTGTAGCTCACAAACCCTTACTATCTAACCATAACCCTCTAATCTAACCAGCTAACAAACTCTAGCCCATTAAGCTAGTCTTACCCTGACCAGCCCTAACTTTCAGTCTCACACTACAGCTCCTGTCTGTGTGACCTTGAACCTGTCACCACCGCTTAACAAAAAACTGACAGATGACTGGTTAGCATCAATTGTAGGCATTATAGGTATACTATGTCCTTAATACTGAGGGCCATTGACCTGCTGTATTACAATAGTACACCTACTGCACGCTATAGTAATGCTAATATAGTTCACAGCAGCCCTACTGCATGTTATAGTAAAACTAATATTGTACACAGTATCTCCCCTACATGGACCTACCCCAATTGGGGCTTTGAAATAATAATAATTCCATATTATTATTTATGTTCTTTGAATGGTATTGTACCAACATGAAATGAAGATACAGACTTGTGGTGACAGATTTACAGTAGAAGTTACAATTAGAAGATATGCCCTTAAATCAATAAATTATCAGGTTTAAAGTGTCAGTAATAAAGCAAAACTAGTTTTAGTCAGATACTATATTTAAAATTAATTCAGCATATAAGTCTATCACATAACTCTGTTAGACTCTTAAATTATGTTTTGAATTCATAAGCATTTCTAAATTTGATATATTGATATTGTGTAAAAATACCCAGATTTATCGTCCACGCCTAACCCCAATAATGCACAAAACATCCGCAAAAGCAAAAGGTTGAAAAGTCAATGAACACGACGACAGACCCCCAAAGTCCAGCTCTACAGAACCACCACTCAACCCAGCTCTACCAGAACCACAAGCCAACACAGCTCTACCAGAACCACCACCCAACCCAGCTCTACCAGAACCACCACCCAAACCAGCTCTACCGGAACCACCACCCAACCTAGCTCTACCGGAACCACCACCCAACTCAGCTCTAGCAGAACCACCAGTTAACCCAGCCCTACCACCCAACCCAGCTCTACAGAACCACCCAACCCAGCCCTACTAGAACCACCAGCCAACCCAGCTCTACCAGAACCAAAGAGACATAGGAGTACTAAATGAAAATTACATTATAAGATAAACTGTTATATAAGAGTACTAAATTAATTAATAACATTATTATAAGATGAACTCATCTAAAACTTTTTTTTTAACTAAAGACATACATGTCACATACATGTACACACAGTGAAATATGTTTCTCTCATTTAACCCATCCTTGTATTTGGAGCAGTGGGCAGCTATTTTATAAACGGCCCCGGGGAGCAGGGTAGGGGTCTGGTGCCTTGCTCAAGGACACCTCGGCAGTGCCCAGGTCTTCCGGTGACTTGAGCTTCCAGTTCCCAAGCCAAGTCCTAACCGACTGAGCTTCTGGCAGCCCCAAGTACTGCGTAGTACTGAATTAAAGAAAATATTAATTCAGTACGAGTACTGAATTAAATAATTAGACCATTATAAGATAACCTGTGTCTCTGTCACAGTCTATAGGGTATTATGCACATCCTTGATCCAGAATAGTGCATGTTTTTTCTGCTTTTGAATGGTGCTAGTGCCCAGTGTAGGCCTACAAGTTTTTGTTTCATGATAATTTGAAGTACTCCCCTACGCTTAAAGACTTTAGAACTTATATCGAAGCTCTGCCGTAACCCGTCAGACTCGAAGCCATGATATTTGGAGTTCAGTTGAATCCTTAGTTATTTCTTAATCAGTAATTTCCACTGATGCCGATATATAATTGTAACACCAATATCAGATGATATTATTGGCCTACCAATATCAAACTACCAATACATCAGTCACTAGTTTGGGATGGCGGTTCTGTGGACTTCAGGTGCTCTGTCATCATGTAGGTAGACTTTGCGTTTATGGTAGCTCAGCATGTTCTAGCCCCGCGGGTAGCCGCGTAGTCTAGACCCGCCGGTAGCCGCGTGGTCTAGACCCACGGGTAGCCGCGTGGTCTAGACCTGCCGGTACCCGCGTGGTCTAGACCCGCTGGTACCCGCGTGGTCTAGACCCGCCGGTAGTCGCGCCCGCACATGTTCTTGGTGACAGATGATAGAAACGCATGCACAATTACCACAGCGCCTCTAGCAACACTCTTCCGTTTCTAACAATCTTTACTAAATATGGCAGAATCCTCTTCTGCTCGGGGGTTCCAGGGAAGTCTAAAGGACCCAACCATAGTCATGTTACCATGCCAACCACAGTACAGTCATGTTGCCATGGGGACCACAGTAGTTGTGTTGCCATGGGGACCACAGTACAGCAATACATGGTGGGCTACTACCTTCAAGTTTCTGACAGATCACAGTGGCATTCAGGGGAGTAGAGGTGAGAAATCGTTAGGCAAGTCTACAAAGAGAGATAGATGGGCAATTTATTTATCATATTGTGGAACAACATAAACATTCAAACAGCACCCAGCTTTAACTGTACAACGTTCATTAACAATACCTAACCCTAACTAACAGAGTTCTTTCTCCAAGCATTGCTTAACCTAAATTACAATACTAGCCAAACTGTTAACAAGTTGACCTGGATGTGTCACGGAGATACTTGGGCTGCTTAAAGACTGGTGTGTTGCAGAGATACACAGAGAGACAGACAGACATACAGACACCCACCTTCCGGAATGGAGCCTCCAGCATGGCCTCGATGTCCAGATCATCTGCCATGATGCTGCTGGTCTAAGAAAAAAAACAGGAACAGACCATGAACAGACAGACAGGAAGCAGACACAGGTAACAAACCATGGGTAGACACAGAAAACAGACCATAAGCAAGCAGACCATAAGCAGAGACAGCAAACAGACCATAACCGACATAAGCAGAAACAGGAACAGGAAGACAACATAGAAATACAGAGCTGTGTTTATTTATATTTCAATCTTAAAGACGTAACCCTTTTAACACCACAATATAACCTGCATCACACATAGTACTGTAGTAGTACCTACTACTACTACTACTACTACCACCACCACCACCACTACAGTACTGTAGAAGTATAAGACGTACAGAATGAGCTAGTAACTGGGCTACATGAAGCCTGAATTACTATAAGACCATCAACAAACTAGCTTCTAATAGCTAACTAGCTCCTACCACGACTTAACTTGTACCATTACTAGCTAACTAACTAAGCTCCTACCACGACCAACTAGCCGCAACATTTTTACTTAGAACAGCTAACTAACCTTAGCAGCTTTCAACCTAGACTTAGCTACCGTTCACTAGCTAACTAGCCATGACGACCATTCGTCAGCTAGCTAGTGGTTGTTTTGGCTAGTTAGCTAGCTAGCTCGCTAGCCAAAACAACCACTAGCTAGCTAGCGGCCTGGTTCATTCACGTGCTTCGGTCATCATGTGATACGTGTCAATGGTGATCATAGTGATCCATAACTTTACTAATAGATGATGATATCATAATGTATAATATACCTCGATGGCCTTGGTGCTCTAATAAGTCTCCTGTTGACTTTCTACCGATTCGTCTCTTCGGTTCCGCGCGCCTCCGTCTTGTGTGGCACGTGACGTCACAAGTGCGCGCGCAGCCTGACGTCACAACGCAGGAGTTACCGCGAGATGATGACGCACACATGAGCACTAACGAAAGTAATGTTATACACATTCATTAAGTACCTTGTTTAAGTAATTCAGTGATTTATACATTATTAAGACACATTGTGGCGCTTAATGGTGGTTGTGGTTAAGGGCGGCGCTGCGTTTAAATTCGGTGGGAAAGTTTGTATCGGTGTGGTGCACTCAAGGCCTGTGGGAACGTTTGGATCAGTGTGGTGCATTCAAGGCCTGTGGGAACAGGAAGGTGAAGCTAAGGTGAAAGACAACGATGTCCAGAAGCTCGATAAAATGACAGCAAATTTGGTTTATTGGTCACATACATGTCCACACACAGTGACATATGTTTCTCTGCATGTAACTTATCCTAGTATTAGAAGCAGTGGGCAGCTATTTTATATACAGCACCCAGGGAGCAGTGTAGGGGTCTGGTGCCTTGCTGAAGGGCACCTCGGCAGTGCCCAGGTGTTTCGGGGACTTGAACCGGCAACAATCCCAACGACTGTCCCAACGACTGAGCTACTGCCGCCCCAGCTTACCTGCAGCTAACCCTAATAACAGTTAACAACCCTGATAAAAGCTAACCTAATAACAGCCAACCCCAATAACAGCTAACCCTAACAACCTTAACAGCTAACCCTAACAACCTTAACAGCTAACCATAACAACCTTAACAGCTAAACCCTACTAACAGCTCACCCCAATAACGGCTCACCCCAATAACACTAACAGCCATCCCTAATAACACTTATAACCCTTATATACATAATACAGTAATTGATTATAATTGATGTAATCAGAATTTAGTTTAATAGACATAATTTATTCAGTTACATGTTTTGGAATATAAAGAGAAAAACATTATTTTACAGACAAAACGTTAACATTAAGGCTAACATTAATGTTATGTTTAATGACACACTTGTAGTACTACATGTAGGCAGTATTTGTATATTATGTTTCCTCAGAGGTCAGAGGTCAAACCCCTCCTTCCGAACGATGAGCTCGATGGCTGCCTCCACATCTTCCACAATGTAATCTGGTTTCATCAGCAGTGCGTCCTCGCTGTTCTGCTCTATGGGCAAGGCAGTAGCAGGATTGAACACACCAGTACAGACCTGAACAACACACACACACACACACATGAACTACTGTCCTTGTTCACCCTAGGGAGTACAGGTAAAAGGTTAAAGGTTAAAGTTCAACGCACCAGGATGGAGTGACACTTGGTGGCGCTAGGCGTGGCTAGCTGACCTTCGACCTGCAGGGGCACTGGCCTCCGCTCTGGGCCCCTCCCCTCAGCTAGCGCCCTAGCTGCAGGAGCCTCTAGCTGCTTCTTCAGGTAGCGGTTGTACGAGTTAGCGCCATAAACATCTGTCATCAGGTTGTCCCTAACAGGCAGACAGACAAGTTAACCCTTAAACACATCAGACAGACAGGTTAAGCCTAAGACACAACAGACAGACAGGTTAACCCTTAGACACAACAGACAGATAGGTTAACCCTTAAACACATCAGACAGACAGGTTAACCCTAAGACACAATAGACAGAGAGGTTAAGACTAAGACACAACAGACAGACAGGTTAACCCTTAGACACAACAGACAGATAGACAGACCAACATAGACAGGCCGACCGAGAGACAGACAGTACCCTATAGCGTAAAGTGTAGTAACAGGTGTATTCCAGCCCTGATTGGCTGTCTGCTGCATGAGGAGCTCAGCGTGCTGATAGGTTAGGAGGCTGGGCTTCCCCATCACAGCCTCGTAGTGCAGCCGCCGGCCGGCTAGCTTCCAGAACACCGTCTCCAGACAGAGCATGAACACACCATGACCCAGCCTACACACACACACACACACACACACAGCATGAACACACCATGACCCAGCCTACACAAACAAACAACAACAAATCGTGAGGATTGAATCCTCTTTATTGGTCACATACATGAAGACATACAGTGAAATGTGTTCTCTGCATTTAACCCATCCTAGTATTAGGAGCAGTGGGCAGCTATTCATACAGCGCCCGGGGAGCAGTTAGGGTTAGGGTCTTCCTCAAGGACACCTCGACAGTTTTTGCTAGGAGGAGCTGGGGATCGAACCAGCAACCTTCCGGTTGTGAGGCGACCGCTCTACCTCCTGAGCTAGACTGCCGCCCCACACACACACACACACACACACACACACACACACACACACACACACACACACACACACACACACACACACACACACACACACACACACACACACACACACACACACACACACACACACACACACACACACACACACACACACACACACACACACACACAGCATGAACACACCATGACCCAGCCTACACACACACGCACACACACTCACAGAGCATGAACACACCATGACCCAGCCTACACACACACACACACACACACAGCATGAACACACCATGACCCAGCCTACACACACACACACACACACAGCATGAACACACCATGACCCAGCCTACACACACACACACACACACACACACAGCATGAACACACCATGACCCAGCCTACACACGCACACACACACACACACACACACACACACACACACACAGCATGAACACACCATGACCCAGCCTACACACACACACACACACACACACACACACACACAGCATGACACACCATGACCCAGCCTACACACACACAGCATGAACACACCATGACCCAGCCTACACACACACAGCATGAACACACCATGACCCAGCCTACACACACACAGCATGAACACACCATGACCCAGCCTACACACACACAGAGCATGAACACACCATCACACACACACACACACACACACAGCATGAACACACCATGACCCAGCCCACACACACACACACACACACACACAGAGCATGAACACACCATGACCCAGCCTACACGCACACACACACACACACACACACACACACACACACACACACACACACACACACACACACACAGCATGAACACACCATGACCCAGCCTACACGCACACACACACACACACACACACACACACACACACACACACACACAGCATGAACACACCATGACCCAGCCCACACACACACACACACACACACACACACACACACACACACACACACACACACACACACACACACACACACACACACACACACACACACACACACACACACACACACACACACACACACATACACACAGCATGAACACACCATGACCCACACACACACACAGCATCCAGACGTTACCGTGGTTACCGTGGTGAGGGGGCGTCGGCCAGCCACAGCAGGTCCGTGTTACAGGCCAGGACAGGCAGCTGGGCGGACATGTTGAGGCAGTGAGGAGATGCTGGGCTCCCATTGGTCAGCAGTACATCCATCAACAGTTGGAGGTTGGTCTCCCATCTGATTGGCTCCCCAAACAGGATGACAGCTGGGGGAAGATAACCAGTAACCCCTTAAGACTAACCATTAACCAGTCAACCTTCACCACTAACAGTAACTCTTAACCACTAACCATTAACACTTACAACAAACCCTTAACCACTAACCTTTAACACATACCCCTTAATAATTACTCTTAACACTAACCCCTTAACGTTAACTCTTAACCACCAACCCCTTAATACTAACCCTTATACCACTAACTCCTTAATATTAACCCTTTAACAACTAACCCGTAACACTTACCCTAACCACTAACCTCAAAACACTTACCCTTAACACCCTTAACCTTACCCCTGAGCTAGTGCTGTATTGCAGGGTTTTGTGCGACTCACCCTCTATTTGACGTTTCTTCACAGGGAAAACCTGGAACAGAGATTCAAGATACTCACTAATACTAATACTCACATATTATGTCTAATAAAGTCATTACTTACTTATTATGTCACATTGAGTCTTTACGTATTAAACATAACTTACTGAATGTAACCCTAACCCTGATCCAGTTTGGAGGTGGATCCTGACCTGACTGTAAGTCTAACCGTGACCACTAGGGGTCAGTGTCCACCTACAGGTGCTTTAGGTCTCCTGTTGTGGTCCACCATGTCCAGCAGGGGGTGCTGTTCTCTCAGCTCATCGATGGTGATGACGTTAGTGAAACCCAGGCTGGGTTCAGGTTAAGACGGTCAAAACAAGGCTGGTGAAGGTTGAGGTGTTTGTGGTGGAGGTGTGGTGGAGGTGGAGGTGGAGGTGGTGGAGGAGTTTGAGGTGGAGGTATTTCTGGTGGAGGTATTTCTGGTGGAGGTGGAGAGGTTGTGGTGGAGGGGAGGTGTTTGTGGTGGAGGTCTTTGTGGTGGAGGCGGAGATGTTTGTGGTGGAGGTGGAGGTGTTTGTGGTGGAGGTGTTTGTGGTGGAGGTGTTTGTGGTGAAGGTGGAGGGCTTTGTGGTGGAGGTGGAGATGTTTGTGGTGGAGGTGGAGGTGTTTGTGGTGGAGGTGTTTGTAGTGAAGGTGGAGGTGTTTGTGGTGGAGGTGGAGATGTTTGTGGTGGAGGTATTTGTGGTGGAGGTGGAGGTGTTTGTGGTAGAGGTGGAGGTGGAGGTGTTTGTGGTAGAGGTGGAGGTGTTTGTGGTAGAGGTGGAGGTGGAGGTGGAGGAGGTGGAGGTGTTTGTGGTAGAGGTGGAGGTGTTTGTGGTGGAGGTGGAGGTGTTTGTGGTAGAGGTGGAGGTATTTGTGGTAGAGGTGGAGGTGTTTGTGGTGGAGGTGTTTGTGGTGGAGGTGGAGGTGTTTGTGGTGGAGGTGTTTGTGGTAGAGGTGGAGGTGTTTGTGGTGGAGGTGGAGGTGTTTGTGGTAGAGGTGGAGGTGTTTGTGGTGGAGGTGGAGGTGTTTGTGGTAGAGGTGGAGGTGTTTGTGGTGGAGGTGGAGGTGGAGGTGGTGGAGGTGTTTGTGGTGGAGGTGGAGGTGTTTGTGGTGGAGGTGTTTGTGGTAGAGGTGGAGGTGTTTGTGGTGGAGGTGTTTGTGGTAGAGGTGGAGGTGTTTGTGGTAGAGGTGGAGGTGTTTGTGGTAGAGGTGGAGGTGTTTGTGGTAGAGGTGGAGGTGTTCGTGGTGGAGGTGGAGGTGTTTGTGGTAGAGGTGGAGGTGTTTGTGGTAGAGGTGGAGGTGTTTGTGGTGGAGGTGGAGGTGGAGGTCTTTGTGGTGGAGGTGTTTGTGGTAGAGGATACTCCTGAGCTATGTCCACCAGCGGGCCCTGACCAGACACCAGAACACATTTATCATGGAAGCTCTGGAACATCTGCAAAGGACCGTGGGATAAGATGACCTGGTCTGGGGACACCTGCAGACATAGAGAGAGACAGACACATAGAGAGAGAGAGAGACAGACACATAGAGAGACACACAGACACATAGAGAGAGAGAGAGACAGACACATAGAGAGAGAGACACACAGACACATAGAGAGAGAGAGAGACACATAGAGAGAGAGACAGACACATAGAGAGAGAGAGAGAGACACATAGAGAGAGAGAGAGAGAGACAGACACATAGAGAGAGAGACACACAGACACATAGAGAGAGAGAGAGACACATAGAGAGAGAGAGAGAGAGACAGACACATAGAGAGAGAGACACACAGACACATAGAGAGAGAGAGAGACACATAGAGAGAGACAGACACATAGAGAGAGAGACAGACACATAGAGAGAGAGAGAGACACATAGAGAGAGACAGACACATAGAGAGAGAGACAGCCAGACACAGAGAGAGATTTCACACTTAATTTGGCAATATACACTTGTGTTTCTCATGGCAATCGAGAGAGAGAGAGAGAGAGAGCGAGAGAGAGAGAGAGAGAAAGACAGAGAGAGAGAGAGAGAGAGAGAGAGGGAGAGACACACACACACACACACACACACACATAGAGAGACAGACACATAGAACAAGAGAGACACACACATGCATAGAAAGAGAGACAGACAGACATAAAGCGAGAGAGAGAGATAAAGAACTGTAGCCTACTCAGCCTACCAAAACCCTAGGCTCTACCTGTAGCCTACTCAGCCTACCTGGACGCCCAGCAGATCAGAGAGTTGTTGAGCCTTGTTGTGACGGAGACAACTTCCGGCGTTAGTGACGAAGACGACAGGAAGCAGGAAGTGACCCGAGGCGTCCTGCAGCCGCTGGAAGACTCGCCGTGCGGCCGGGATGACAGAGCGACCGCGGAGTAGGACCCCGTCCACATCCAGTAGGAGACCTGGTAGGATGCCAGCCTACACACACACACACACACACACACACACACACACACACACACAGATATACAGTAGGAAACCTGGCACTCTATGACTGGTGAGGCTGCACACCTGTGGGTCATTGTTAGTCAAGGCCCAAAGGTTAAAACAACCACCGCACACACCTTCACACACTCACACACTCACACGCGCACATGCGTGTGTGTGTTTGAGAGAGCAAGAGAAAGAGAGAGTGAGCTCTAGCATGTACCATCTGCTCTGTTCACAATTATTCAAATTCTTGCAATAAACCGGATTCCTCATCAGCCTGTGTCCTTGTCTTCTCATCCTTCTCCGTCTAGCAGGCCTGGGGTGTCTGATCGGCCTCACTAGAGGTGCTTGGTGGTGAAGCTGCTCAGGTCTCCTTCTCTCTCTGCCTCTTCTGGCTTTTTCTCCGTCACCACCAACACTTGAATTTGTTTTGGTGGTGACTGTTTTGGAATATGACAATCTTAAATAATTTTGAGCATAACTCAAATATTTTTTAATTAAAACCAGAAAAGTTTACCTCATTGCAGAGAATATGCGTTTGGAAGTGACAATTCTTAGTTAAAGTTACACACAGATTTTGACTTTGGTTGATTTACTTAAAACTAATGCGACTTATACATAACTACTCAGCATGCAACCATGAGGGACAAGGATGCAGAGTCACTTTCTGGTCCAAAATGCAGTGTGGTTAAAAACCAGACTCGGCTATGGACTAAAACACTTTGTGTTTTGGTGGTGACATGAAAATGTTTTTCAATTTAAAAATTAAACCCACACTAAATCGAAATCCTTCAACTTCTGTTTGAAATAAATCAAACATATATTTTAAAGAACACCATTGAAACCCAGGCCCAGTGTGGGTAGACATCAAGCATCTTCACTCACCCCTAAATTGCCACTTAACACATACAGTTGCAAGAAAAAGTATGTGAACTCTTTGGAATTACCTGGATTTCTGCATAAATTGGTCATAAAGTGTGTTCTGATCTTCATCTAAGTCACAACAATAGACAAACACAGTAATACCACAAACAATTATATGTTTTCATGTTTTTATTGAACACACCATGTAAACATTCACAGTGCAGGATGGGAAACGTATGTGTACCCCTATGCTAATGACTTCTCCAAGAGCTAATTTGGAGTCAGGAGTCAACCTGGAGTCCAATCAATGAGACCAGATTGGAGGTGTTGGTTAAAGCTGCCCTGCCCTATAAAAAACACACACCAGCTTTGAGTTTGCTATTCTCAAGAAGCATTGCCTGATGTGAACCATGCCTCGCACAAAAGAGCTCTCAGAAGACCTAAGATTAAGAATTGTTGACATGTATAAAGCTGGAAAGGGTTACAAAAGTATCTCTAAAAGCCTTGATGTTCATCAGTCCACAGTAAGACAAATTGTCTATAAATGGAGAAAGTTCAGCACTGTTGCTAATCTCCCTAGGAGTGGCCATCCTGTAAAGATGACTGCAAGAGCACAGCGCAGAATGCTCAATGAGGTGAAGAAGAATCCTAGAGTGTCAGCGAAAGACTTACAAAAATCTCTGGCACATGCTTACATCTCTGTTGACAAATCTACAATACATAAAACACTGAACAAGAATGGAGTTCATGGGAGGACACCACGGAGGAAGCCACTGCTGTCTAAAACAAATTTGAAGTTTGCAAAAGAGCACCTGGATGGCAAAATATTTTGTGGACAGATGAAACCAAAGTTGAGATGTTTGGAAGGAACACACAACACTATGTGTGGAGAAAAAAAGGCACAGCACACCAACATCAAAACCTCCTCCCAACTGTGAAGTGTGGTGGAGGGGCATCGTGGTTTGGGGCTGCTTTGCTGCCTCAGGGCCTGGACAGATTGCTATCATCGACGAAAAAATGTATTCCCAAGTTTACCAAGACATTTTGTAGGAGAACTTAAGGCCATCAATGACCCAAAGCACAGAAGTAAATCAGCATGGCTTCAAAAAACAGCATGGCTTCAACAGAAGAAAATACGCCTTCTGGAGTGGCCCAGTCAAAGTCCTGACCTCAACCCGATTGAGATGCTATGGCATGACCTCAAGAGAGCGATTCACACCAGACATCCCAAGAATATTGCTGAACTGAAACAGTTTTGTAAAGAGGAATGGTCCAAAATTCCTCCTGACCGTTTGGTCTGATCTGCAACTACAGGAAACGTTTGGTTGAGGTTATTGCTGCCAAAGGAGGGTCAACCAGTTATTAAATCCAAGGGTTCACATACTTCTCCCACCCTGCACTGTGAATGTTTACATGGTGTGTTCAATAAAAACATGAGAACATATTGTTTGTGTGGTATTAGTTTAAGCAGACTGTGTTTGTCTATTGTTGTAACTTAGATGAAGATCAGAACACATTTATGACCAATTTATGCAGAAATCCAGGTAATTCCAAAGGGTTCACATACTTGTTCTTGCAACTGTACATGTACTCTGCCAATGTAAAAAAGATTAGGGAACATCTAACCCATTTGTATTGAATATGATCAATGTTTGGTATAAAATTCAAGAGGTGGTAGGGGACAAAACCGTCAATGTCCATTTTAGCCCAATCTGGGGAAATTACCAATTTAAACCAGGAACATCGGACCGAGGTTTCCATCATTGGGCAACCAAAGGTCTAACCAAAAACAGGGGACATGTTCCAGGACGAAACATTGATGTAATTCGAACAGTTGCGCACTAAATTTGGTCTTTCAAATAGCAGCTATTTTAAATACTCACAGGTACAAAGCTTTATAACTGCGTCCCGCAATCAGTTATTAGCTCCCCCACCACTGTCTGAACTGGAACCATTTATCTCTAAGAATTGTCATGGAAAAAAGGCGTATTTCAGTGCTATATGACTTAGTTGGTTGTTAACTCAACTGAATCCTCTACCGACCGGCTTGACGCCTGGAAGGAAGCTATACAGGAGGGTGTTTCCTTGGATGACTGATATGTACAGAGGCACATAGACAAACTGAGAATACGAGATTAAAACTGCTACAACACAACTGGCTAATGTACATAACACCTGCAAAATGACATCAGTTCAACAGTAACATTCCAGATACTTGTGTTAAGTGTGAACAGTCTAACACAATTTTTCACTGCATGTGGGAGTGGTGCAAAGAGATTGCAACTTTCTAGTGCGAGATCTCACAAATCATTCACAAAATACTAGATGTTAAGATACCTCTTGATCCTAAATTGTTTATTTTGGGACTTTACCCTTCCGCCCTCATGGCTGAGGGACATGAGTTATTGCTGCTCTATGGAGAAGATAACATATATTCAGAAAAGGAAAAATGAAACCTTTGATAGGGTTTGGGGCGTTTACCCAAATGTTAGGGAATGTTAATGTGTCAAACATGCTAAGAAATCAAAACAATGGGACTCCATGAGAGGGATCTGGTTAAAGAAAAGGTAAAGTACCTCTTAATCTGTTGTGACTATGTACACTGTTTAGGATAATGGTGCTGCTGCCCAATTGTTGTTGTTTTTGTCGTTTTTATTTCATGTTATGTCATTTTTATAATATATACTTTATTATTATTATTATTATATATTTATATATATATATATATATATATATATAATATCCCGCCTTCTTGCACACCCTGGATGGAGTCCTGCATGGGGCTCCTGAAGGGGACTCTATAGTCCTCCTGGGAGACTTCAACGCACACGTGGGTAACGATGGGGAAACTTGGAGGGGCGTGTTGGGGATGAACGGCCTACCTGATCTGAACCGGAGTGGGGTTTTGTTATTGGATTTCTGTGCTAGTCATGGATTGGCCATAACAAACACCATGTTCAAACATAAGGATGCATAAGGTGAAGAGAGGGGCAGAGCTGTCAACCGATCACCATCTGGTGGTGAGTTGGGTAAGATGGCGGGGGAAGCCTCTGGACAGACCTGGTAAGCCCAAACGTGTAGTGCGGGTGAACTGGGAACGTCTGGTGGATGCCCCTGTCCGGGAGACCTTCAACTCACACCTCCGGCGGAATTTTTCGGGCATCTCTGTGGAGGCTGGGGGCATTGAGCCAGAGTGGTCTTTGTTCAAAGCTTCTATTGCCGAAGCTGCGGTTGAGAGTTGTGGCCTCAAGGTCATTGGTGCCTCAAGGGGCGGCAACCCTCGGACTTCGTGGTGGACACAGGTGGTCAGGGAAGCCGTCCGGCTGAAGAAGGAGGCCTTCCGGGCTATGTTAGCCTGTGAGACTCCGGACTCGGTTGCGAGGTATCGACAGGCCAAGAGGACGGCAGCCTCGGCTGTAGCGGAGGCAAAGCAGCGGGTGTGGGAGGAATTCGGAGAAGCCATGGAGAAGGACTTTCAGTCGGCACCAAAGCGTTTCTGGCAAACAATCCGGCGCCTCAGGAGGGGGAAGCGTGGGTCCATCCAAGCTGTGTACAGTAAGGGTGGGACATTGCTGACCTCAACTGAGGAGGTGATCGGGCGGTGGAAAGAACACTTTGTGGAACTTCTTAACCCAACTACACCCTCAATGGTAGAGACAGAGCTGGAGGATGAAGGACGGCAAACATCAATCTCCCTGGAGGAAGTCACTGCGGTAGTCAAACAACTCCGCAGTGGCAAAGCCCCAGGGGTTGATGAGATCCGTCCAGAAATGCTAAAGGCTCTGGGTGTTGAGGGGCTGTCATGGATGACACGTCTTTTCAACATTGCGTGGAAGTCTGGGACAGTGCCTGAGGAGTGGCAAACGGGGGTGGTGGTACCCCTGTTCAAAAAGGGTGACCAGAGGGTGTGTGCCAATTACAGGGGTATCACATTACTCAGCCTCCCTGGGAAAGTCTACTCCAAGGTGCTGGAAAGGAGGGTTCGGCCGATAGTCGAACCTCAGATTGAAGAGGAACAATGCGGATTCCGCCCTGGTCGTGGAACAACGGACCAGCTTTTCACTCTTGCAAGGATCCTGGAGGGGGCTTGGGAGTATGCCCATCCGGTCTACATGTGTTTTGTAGATTTGGAGAAGGCATATGATCGGGTCCCTCGGGAAATACTGTGGGGGGTGCTGCGGGAGTATGGGGTGCGGGGGTCATTGTTGAGGGCCATCCAATCTCTCTACTCCCAAAGCAAGAGCTGTGTCCGGATTCTCGGTACAAAGTCAGGCCTGTTCTCAGTGGGTGTTGGCCTCCGCCAGGGCTGCGCTTTGTCACCCATCCTGTTTGTGATTTTCATGGACAGGATTTCAAGGCGTAGTCATGGAGGGGAGGGGTTTCAGTATGGTGGGCTCAGGATTGAATCACTGCTGTTTGCAGATGATGTGGTCCTGTTTGCGTCATCAGTATGTGACCTTCAGCACTCACTGGATCGGTTTGCAGCAGAATGTGAAGCGGCTGGGATGAGGATCAGCACCTCCAAATCTGAGGCCATGGTTCTTAGCAGGAAACCGGTGGATTGTCTACTCCAAGTAGGGAGGGAGTCCTTATCCCAAGTGAAGGAGTTCAAGTATCTCGGGGTCTTGTTCTCGAGTGAGGGGAGGATGGAGCGTGAGATTGACAGGAGAATAGGTGCAGCGGGAGCGGTATTGGGTGCACTTTGGCGCACCGTTGTAACCAAAAGAGAGCTGAGCCAGAAGGCAAAGCTCTCGATCTACCGATCAGTCTTCGTTCCTACCCTCACCTATGGCCATGAGCAATGGGTAATGACCGAAAGGACGAGATCGCGAATACAAGCGGCCGAAATGAGTTTCCTCAGGAGGGTGGCTGGTATCTCCCTGAGGGATAGGGTGAGAAGCTCAGTCACTCGTGAGAGACTCGGAGTAGAGCCGCTGCTCCTTCGCGTAGAAAGGAGCCAGTTGAGGTGGTTCGGGCATCTAGTAAGGATGCTTCCTGGTCGCCTCCCGAGGGAGGTTTTCCAGGCACATCCAACTGGGAGGAGACCACGGGGCAGACCGAGGTACAGGTGGGGTGATTACATCTCCACACTGGCCTGGGAACGCCTCGGGATCCCCCAGTCAGAGCTAGTCGATGTTGCCAGGGAGAGGGAAGTTTGGAGTCCCCTGCTGGAGCTGCTACCTCCGCGACCCGATTTCGGATAAGCGGGAGAAGATGGATGGATGGATGGATGGATATATATTTTATTTTTATTTTTATTTTTATTTATTTTTTTCAAGTTATGTCCTGTCTTGTCTTGTTTTTTGACATTTTTGATATAAGTTTGTATGTCCTGTCTTGTAACTTTTATTTTATTTTTTTAAAGAAAAAATAATAAAAACATGTTTAAAATGTTATTTACAGAAATTTAAATGTAGGAGTTGGGGTTTGGGACAGCCACTTACCAATTGAATGTACACTATCAATCATGATTTTATATATATTTAGCTTATTACGATTTAATTTAATGCCTTAGGTTTAAATAGATCATAACATTATCTAAGTAAATATCTAAGGTCTGAATACTTAATTGTTTTGTTAAATAGTTGTTTTATTGTGGGACTGCAGTTTGAACAAATTTGAATAGAATGGCCCATAAACGCTACATATGTTATGTTACATATAACTCAGATATACACTATATATGTTATGTTATATATAACATATATATGCTTTAGAAGTGGTGTTACATATAACATGGATATACACTATATATGTTATGTTACATATAACATATATATGCTTTAGAAGTGATGTTACATATAACATGGATATACGCTATATATGTAATGTTACATATAATATATATGATTAACATATAATATAATATAGGCCACATTGTGACTAACCTTGGTTTGGGTGTGGTGACTAGTCCAACACAGCCGACGTATCTGGGTGAGGAACCTCTGGGCAGGTCCCCTCTGGACCTGGACTCCCCGGGTCAGAGCCTGCATGCTGCTGGCTCTGGACTTATTCTGCAGTACACACTCTACACTGAGAGAGAGACAGAGACCCTGACTTAGAGAGAGAGAGAGAGAGAGAGAGAGAGAGAGAGAGAGAGAGAGAGAGAGAGAGAGAGAGAGAGAGAGAGAGAGAGGGGCAGTATAATAAGGAAGGTCATATTTACTAGTATTACTGACAGAACTAGGTTATATTAACTAGTATTACTGATAGTATAGTAATGAAGAGGTCATATTTAGTAGTATTACTGATAGTAACACGTTATATTTAGTAGTATTACTGATAGTAACAGGTTATATTAACTAGTATAACTGATAGCAACATGCTATATTTAGTATTATTACTGATAGTAATAGATCATATTTACTAGTATTATTGATAGTATATTTGAAGCCTTGACAACTTCGTGACAAGTTAACTTCATGAAGTCACATGCAGATGTGTAAAGGCCAGTCACATGATGCAGAATGCTACTAATCAACCAATCAGTGAGCTGATGGAAGTCAGATGACCCCTCAGTCTGACCAAGTTAACATGGTTACTGGTCAAATAACCTTTTTCTGTATAGAATATGTACATGATAGTGTCACCATGATATAGTGTGATTTAGTGTCACGATATGAGAGTGTGATATAGTGTCACCATATTATATAGTGTGATATAGTGTCACCATATGGTATAGTGTGATATAGTGTCACCATATGATATAGTGTCACCATATGGTATAGTGTCACCATATGGTATAGTGTCACCATATGGTATAGTGTCACCATATGGTATAGTGTCACTATATGATATAGTGTCACTATATGATATAGTGTCACTATATGATATAGTGTCACTATATGATATAGTGTGATATAGTGTCACCATATGATATAGTGTGATATAGTGTCACTATATGATATAGTGTGATATAGTGTCACCATATTATATAGTGTGATATAGTGTCACCATATGATATAGTGTGACATAGTGTCACCATATGATATAGTGTGATATAGTGTCACCATATTATATAGTGTGATATAGTGTCACTATATGATATAGTGTGATATAGTGTCACCATATTATATAGTGTGATACAGTGTCACCATATGATATAGTGGGATATAGTGTCACCATATGATATAGTGTGATATAGTGTCACCATATTATATAGTGTGATATAGTGTCACCATATGATATAGTGTGATATAGTGTCACCATATGATATAGTGTCACCATATTATATAGTGTGATATAGTGTCACCATATGATATAGTGTGATATAGTGTCAAGTCAAGTCAAGTCAAGTCAAGTTTATTGTCACTTCACAGTTTACAGTTTAGTATAAAGCAGTGATGTGAAATTCTTGTGTGCAATACCCGACGACAGACAGCAGTTATAAAATAAGATAAAATAAAAATAGATAAAAAATAGAATAAAAAATAGAATAAAGAATATAAAATAAAAATAAAAAATGCAATTTATAAAATGCAAAAATCAGCACAGAAAAGAGCAATATATATATATATATTCACCATATGATATAGTGTGATATAGTGTCACCATATGATATAGTGTGATATAGTGTCACCATATGATATAGTGTCACCATATGATATAGTGTGATATAGTGTCACCATATTATATAGTGTGATATAGTGTCACCATATGATATAGTGTGATATAGTGTCACCATATGATATAGTGTGATATAGTGTCACCATATGATATAGTGTGATATAGTGTCACCATATTATATAGTGTGATATAGTGTCACTATATGATATAGTGTGATATAGTGTCACCATATTATATAGTGTGATATAGTGTCACCATATGATATAGTGTGATATAGTGTCACCATATGATATAGTGTGATATAGTGTCACCATATTATATAGTGTGATATAGTGTCACCATATTATATAGTGTGATATAGTGTCACCATATGATATAGTGTGATATAGTGTCACCATATTATATAGTGTGATATAGTGTCACCATATGATATAGTGTGATATAGTGTCACCATATGATATAGTGTGATATAGTGTCACCATATGATATAGTGTGATATAGTGTCACCATATGATATAGTGTCACCATATTATATAGTGTGATATAGTGTCACCATATTATATAGTGTGATATAGTGTCACCATATGATATAGTGTGATATAGTGTCACTATATGATATAGTGTGATATAGTGTCACCATATTATATAGTGTGATATAGTGTCACCATATGATATAGTGTGATATAGAGTCACCATATGATATAGTGTGATATAGTGTCACCATATGATATAGTGTCACCATATGATATAGTGTGATATAGTGTCACCATATTATATAGTGTGATATAGTGTCACCATATTATATAGTGTGACATAGTGTCACCATGTGATATAGTGTGATATAGTGTCACCATATGATAGTGTCACCATATTATATAGTGTGATATAGTGTCACCATATGATATAGTGTGATATAGTGTCACTATATGATATAGTGTGATATAGTGTCACCATATGATATAGTGTCACCATATTATATAGTGTGATATAGTGTCACCATATGATATAGTGTGATATAGTGTCACCATATTATATAGTGTGATATAGTGTCACCATATGATATAGTGTGATATAGTGTCACCATATGATATAGTGTGATATAGTGTCACTATATGATATAGTGTGATATAGTGTCACCATATGATATAGTGTGATATAGTGTCACCATATGATATAGTGTCACCATATGATATAGTGTGATATAGTGTCACCATATTATATAGTGTGATATAGTGTCACCATATGATATAGTGTGATATAGTGTCACCATATTATATAGTGTGATATAGTGTCACCATATGATATAGTGTGATATAGTGTCACCATATGATATAGTGTGATATAGTGTCACCATATGATATAGTGTGATATAGTGTCACCATATGATATAGTGTGATATAGTGTCACCATATGATATAGTGTCACCATATGATATAGTGTGATATAGTGTCACCATATGATATAGTGTGATATAGTGTCACCATATGATATAGTGTGATATAGTGTCACCATATGATATAGTGTGATATAGTGTCACCATATGATATAGTGTGATATAGTGTCACCATATTATATAGTGTGATATAGTGTCACTATATGATATAGTGTGATATAGTGTCACCATATTATATAGTGTGATATAGTGTCACCATATGATATAGTGTGATATAGTGTCACTATATGATATAGTGTGATATAGTGTCACCATATTATATAGTGTGATATAGTGTCACCATATGATATAGTGTGATATAGTGTCACCATATGATTGATTGATTGATTGATTGAAGTGTTTATTTCGAATATGAAAGCAAAAATAATAAATAAGCCATTAAAGAAACAAAGAAAAATAGAATATATACATATTCGAAAAGGAGTGAGAAGAAGTAAAACTTATTAACTCCCACCCCTTCTCCATAAATAATACATAATAACAAGCTTCCTGGTCTAACCCTGTCTATACACTACTGTGTATATTACTAGTAATTCTGTTTCAGATTTTATAATATTATGAAAATATAAATATAATATATACATATCATACAATACTATATATATAATATACATATATTATGAAAATATAAATATAATATATACATGTCATACAATAACATGTAATATATACACACACCCATTCAGATGATTATCTAAATATATGCCTACAATACTCATTATATACGCATATTTACACACACATACGGAAGAGCAACAAGAAAATAACCCCCCAGAAAAAAAAATAAAAAAAAGAAAATAAAAATAACAATAAAAAAGCAGTACCCTTATAACACCTAGTGCTACCCAACACCTCCCTCATCCCTGTAACTTGTGAAGATTGTGTCTTTGTACCTACTTTTAAACTGTTTTATGTTTGGACATTGTTTCAACTCCACAGTGCACCTGTTCCATAGTCTCACCCCGCTGACTGAAATACAAAAACTTTTTCTGGTTGTTCGAATTAATTGAATATCAAAATTAAATTTCCCTCTTAAATTATAACCCCCCTCGTGCATGCTGAATAATGACTGTATATTTACTGGTAATAGATTATTTTTAGCTTTGAACATAATTTGAGCTGTTTGATATTTGACGATGTCTGTAAATTTCAGTAGTTTTGACAGTAGAAAAAGTGAGTTTGTGTGTTCCTGGTAACCCACGCTGTGAATGGTTCGTACTGCTCGTTTTTGTAAAATGGTTAGTGGCTGTAGTGAAGTTGTGAAGTTGTTGCCCCAAACCTCAGCACAGTACTGTAGGTAAGGTAAGACTAGTGAACAGTATAGCATGTGGAGTGATTTATGATCCAAAATTTTCTTTGCTCTATATATTATTGCAATGCTTCTTGAGACTTTGGTTTGTACATGTTTGATATGAGATTTCCAGCTGATTCTGTCATCAATCATAACCCCAAGAAATTGTATTTCATTAACTCTTTCTAGTTCAATTCCATCTATTTTTATATTTACCTGAGTGTTCCTTTTACAATTTCCAAAAACCATTAACTTTGTCTTGCTCAGATTTAATGACAGCCTGTTTCTATCAAACCACACCTTCAATTTGTTCATCTCTGCAGTGATATCCTCCTGTAATTGTTGCAAGTTATCCCCCGCGCAAAAGATATTTGTGTCATCAGCAAACAGTACCAAGTGCAATAACTTTGAGACTTTACATATCTCATTAATGTACAAAATGAAGAACTTAGGGCCCAATACTGACCCCTGGGGGACACCACATGCAACCTCCAAACATGACGAAACACAGTCACCCAATTTCACAAACTGCTGTCTCCCCCTTAAATAACTTTTAACCCAATCCAGCACTATTCCCCTGATACCATACCTTTCAAGTTTTTTTATCAATAAATCATGGTCAATGGTGTCGAAAGCTTTTTTTAAGTCAATGAATACTCCTACAGCATATTGCTTGCGATCTATTGCATCTGTGATTGCTTCGGTTGCCTCAATTACTGCCATAGCTGTTGATCGGTTTGTTCTGAAACCATACTGATTTTCTGAAAGAATTTTGTATTTTTCTAGAAATGTGTCCAATCTGCTGTTGAAGAGTTTTTCCAGTATTTTAGAGAATTGTGGCAGTAGGGAGACAGGTCTATAGTTTGTGAAAAGATGTGTGTCTCCAGCCTTGTACAGAGGTATGACTTTAGCTATTTTCATTTTGTTAGGAAATGAACCGGTTTGAAATGATAAGTTACAAATGTATGTTAATGGTTTGGCTATGCCGTCAATAACTTTTTTTACCAGAGACATGTTGATTTCATTAAAGTCAGTAGACTGTTTATCTTTGCATTTTTTGACAATATTCAAAATTTCATTTTCCTCCACTGATTTTAGAAACAATGAGCAGGGATTTCTCTCTGATAAGTGTTCCCCACAAGTTCCTGGCTCAGGGATTTTCCTTGCAAGGTCAGGTCCAACATTAACAAAGAATTCATTAAAGCTATTGGCCACATCTTCCATGTTATAGTTTTCCACATCCTTATCAATGAAGTACTTAGGTAGACTATTGTGTCTAGATCCATTTCTTATAATATTGTTTAGTATATTCCATATCCCTTTAACATTATTTTTATTATTATCTAATATCCTCTTATAATAATCTTTCTTACTTGTCCTTATAATATTAGTTAACTTATTTTTATAGTTTTTGTATTTTTGTTCTGCATCTTTAGTCCTTTGTCTTATGAAATCTCTATAAAGTGTATTTTTCTTTTTACATGCATTACGGAGCCCATTCGTAATCCATGGACAACTAATAGTATATTTTAGTTTTCTGTTGTATTTCTTTATAGGACAATGTTTATCATATAATAAGGTAAATATTCTTAGGAACTCTTCATATGCAAGGTCAACATCATTTTTTTGGTATATTATATCCCAGTTATATTCCAATAGTTCATATTTTAGTGTGTTTATAGATTCCTCTGACCTTATTCGTTTATATTCGGTTTGTTTATATAACTTATTTCTACAATAAATATCGTAAACCGTAAACACTGGTAAATGGTCACTTATGTCATTAATTAATAATCCACTTATTGCATTACTATCAATGTCATTGGTGAAGATATTATCAATGAGGGTGGCACAATGAGATGTAATTCTGCTGGGTCTAGTGATTCTTGGGAATAGGCTTAAACTGTACATTGTGTTGAGAAATTCATCAGTAGTATTGAGTTTATTGGGATTTAATATGTCAATATTGTAATCCCCACATAAAAATATAGTTTTGTTGATTATTTTTGAAAATACACTTTCCATCCATTCACTGAATGCACCAATGCTTGCACCTGGTGCCCTATATATACAGCTAACAATAACATTTTTTCTTTTCTCCATGATGATTTCAACTGTTAAGCATTCAAGTAGATTGTCAACCCCAATAGTCATTCCCTCCAACACTCTGAAGGCTAAAGATTTCTCAATAAAAATAGCCACTCCTCCACCACTCTTGTTTTGTCTGTTTTGATACCTGAGTTCGTAACCATCTAATTCAAAATCAATGCCCTTTTCAGTGTTCATCCATGTTTCAGATATTGCTATTATACTGAATGGTTGTGAAAATGATTGTAGATAGTCCTTGATGTTATTGAAGTTAGCATATAAGCTTCTACTGTTGAAATGAATCATTGATAATTTGCCTTCAGATTGAATGTTCAGATTGTATTGCTCATCTGTGTAGTAGCAGCAATTATTATTAATAGAAGAGAAAAAATTATTGTCCGGATCAATATCCTGTTCCAAATCCATCATATTGTGATCAGTGTATTCAAATCCTTCCAATTCCAGTTGATGGTGGTCACTTATCCTCTGTGTAATGTTAATATTATCTCCAGATGTAAAAGGAGTTCTGTCATTGTTTGTCATGGTTGTGTGTTATGAATGTTACCTCGGAGATCGAGAGATCCAGATCGTGACGTCATGAAGTCATTTGAATTCATCCAGTTCAGCGATGTTCCTGATGCAGATCACTTTGGCTTCCTCGGGATTCCCGTTTAGTTTTATGAATACTTTGCAGTTTGAAGTCCAGGTGTTGAGTATTTTCCTCTGTTTCTTCAGCTGGCGCGCTCTGTAGGCTATATCAGCGTTGTGTTTGGCAAGGTGCTCGTTAATGAAGACATCTGTTCCCTTCAGCTTCCTTCCTTGTTTCAGAAGTGCGATCTTGTACTTTCTGTTAGTGAATCGCAGTATCACAACTGGTCTGTCACTGATATAGTGTGATATAGTGTCACCATATTATATAGTGTGATATAGTGTCACCATATGATATAGTGTGATATAGTGTCACTATATGATATAGTGTGATATAGTGTCACCATATGATATAGTGTGATATAGTGTCACCATATGATATAGTGTCACCATATGATATAGTGTGATATAGTGTCACCATATTATATAGTGTGATATAGTGTCACCATATGATATAGTGTGATATAGTGTCACTATATGATATAGTGTGATATAGTGTCACCATATGATATAGTGTCACCATATGATATAGTGTGATATAGTGTCACCATATTATATAGTGTGATATAGTGTCACCATATGATATAGTGTCACCATATGATATAGTGTGATATAGTGTCACCATATGATATAGTGTGATATAGTGTCACCATATGATATAGTGTGATATAGTGTCACTATATGATAGTGTGATATAGTGTCACCAAGTGATATAGTGTGATATAGTGTCACTATATGATATAGTGTGATATAGTGTCACCATATTATATAGTGTGATATAGTGTCACCATATGATATAGTGTGATATAGTGTCACCATATGATATAGTGTGATATAGTGTCACCATATGATATAGTGTCACCATATTATATAGTGTGATATAGTGTCACCATATGATATAGTGTGATATAGTTTCACTATATGATATAGTGTGATATAGTGTCACCATATGATATAGTGTGATATAGTGTCACCATATTATATAGTGTGATATAGTGTCACTATATGATATAGTGTGATATAGTGTCACCATATTATATAGTGTGATATAGTGTCACCATATTATATAGTGTGATATAGTGTCACCATATGATATAGTGTGATATAGTGTCACCATATTATATAGTGTGATATAGTGTCACCATATGATATAGTGTGATATAGTGTCACCATATGATATAGTGTCACCATATTATATAGTGTGATATAGTGTCACCATATGATATAGTGTGATATAGTGTCACCATATGATATAGTGTCACCATATGATATAGTGTGATATAGTGTCACCATATTATATAGTGTGATATAGTGTCACCATATGATATAGTGTCACCATATGATATAGTGTGATATAGTGTCACCATATTATATAGTGTGATATAGTGTCACCATATGATATAGTGTGATATAGTGTCACCATATTATATAGTGTGATATAGTGTCACCATATGATATAGTGTGATATAGTGTCACCATATGATATAGTGTGATATAGTGTCACCATATGATATAGTGTGATATAGTGTCACCATATGATATAGTGTCACCATATGATATAGTGTGATATAGTGTCACCATATTATATAGTGTGATATAGTGTCACCATATGATATAGTGTGATATAGTGTCACCATATGATATAGTGTGATATAGTGTCACCATATTATATAGTGTGATATAGTGTCACCATATGATATAGTGTGATATAGTGTCACTATATGATATAGTGTGATATAGTGTCACCATATTATATAGTGTGATATAGTGTCACCATATGATATAGTGTCACCATATGATATAGTGTGATATAGTGTCACCATGTGATATAGTGTCACCATATGATATAGTGTGATATAGTGTCACCATGTGATATAGTGTGATATAGTGTCACCATATGATATAGTGTGATATAGTGTCACCATGTGATATAGTGTGATATAGTGTCACCATATGATATAGTGTGATATAGTGTCACCATGTGATATAGTGTGATATAGTGTCACCATATGATATAGTGTGATATAGTGTCACCATGTGATATAGTGTGATATAGTGTCACCATATTATATAGTGTGATATAGTGTCACCATATGATATAGTGTGATATAGTGTCACTATATGATATAGTGTGATATAGTGTCACCATATGATATAGTGTGATATAGTGTCACCATATGATATAGTGTCACCATATGATATAGTGTGATATAGTGTCACCATATTATATAGTGTGATATAGTGTCACCATATGATATAGTGTGATATAGTGTCACTATATGATATAGTGTGATATAGTGTCACCATATTATATAGTGTGATATAGTGTCACCATATGATATAGTGTCACCATATGATATAGTGTGATATAGTGTCACCATATGATATAGTGTGATATAGTGTCACCATATGATATAGTGTGATATAGTGTCACTATATGATAGTGTGATATAGTGTCACCAAGTGATATAGTGTGATATAGTGTCACTATATGATATAGTGTGATATAGTGTCACCATATTATATAGTGTGATATAGTGTCACCATATGATATAGTGTGATATAGTGTCACCATATGATATAGTGTGATATAGTGTCACCATATGATATAGTGTCACCATATTATATAGTGTGATATAGTGTCACCATATGATATAGTGTGATATAGTTTCACTATATGATATAGTGTGATATAGTGTCACCATATGATATAGTGTGATATAGTGTCACCATATTATATAGTGTGATATAGTGTCACTATATGATATAGTGTGATATAGTGTCACCATATTATATAGTGTGATATAGTGTCACCATATTATATAGTGTGATATAGTGTCACCATATGATATAGTGTGATATAGTGTCACCATATTATATAGTGTGATATAGTGTCACCATATGATATAGTGTGATATAGTGTCACCATATGATATAGTGTGATATAGTGTCACCATATGATATAGTGTCACCATATTATATAGTGTGATATAGTGTCACCATATGATATAGTGTGATATAGTGTCACCATATGATATAGTGTCACCATATGATATAGTGTGATATAGTGTCACCATATTATATAGTGTGATATAGTGTCACCATATGATATAGTGTCACCATATGATATAGTGTGATATAGTGTCACCATATTATATAGTGTGATATAGTGTCACCATATGATATAGTGTGATATAGTGTCACCATATTATATAGTGTGATATAGTGTCACCATATGATATAGTGTGATATAGTGTCACCATATGATATAGTGTGATATAGTGTCACCATATGATATAGTGTCACCATATGATATAGTGTGATATAGTGTCACCATATTATATAGTGTGATATAGTGTCACCATATGATATAGTGTGATATAGTGTCACCATATGATATAGTGTGATATAGTGTCACCATATTATATAGTGTGATATAGTGTCACCATATGATATAGTGTGATATAGTGTCACTATATGATATAGTGTGATATAGTGTCACCATATTATATAGTGTGATATAGTGTCACCATATGATATAGTGTCACCATATGATATAGTGTGATATAGTGTCACCATGTGATATAGTGTCACCATATGATATAGTGTGATATAGTGTCACCATGTGATATAGTGTGATATAGTGTCACCATATGATATAGTGTGATATAGTGTCACCATGTGATATAGTGTGATATAGTGTCACCATATGATATAGTGTGATATAGTGTCACCATATGATATAGTGTGATATAGTGTCACTATATGTTATAGTGTGATATAGTGTCACCATATGATATAGTGTGATATAGTGTCACCATATGATATCGTGTCACCATATGATATAGTGTGATATAGTGTCACCATATTATATAGTGTGATATAGTGTCACCATATGATATAGTGTGATATAGTGTCACTATATGATATAGTGTGATATAGTGTCACCATATGATATAGTGTGATATAGTGTCACCATATGATATAGTGTCACCATATGATATAGTGTGATATCGTGTCACCATATGATATAGTGTGATATAGTGTCACCATATGATATAGTGTGATATAGTGTCACTATATGATAGTGTGATATAGTGTCACCAAGTGATATAGTGTGATATAGTGTCACTATATGATATAGTGTGATATAGTGTCACCATATTATATAGTGTGATATAGTGTCACCATATGATATAGTGTGATATAGTGTCACCATATGATATAGTGTCACCATATTATATAGTGTGATATAGTGTCACCATATGATATAGTGTCACCATATTATATAGTGTGATATAGTGTCACCATATGATATAGTGTGATATAGTGTCACCATATGATATAGTGTCACCATATGATATAGTGTGATATAGTGTCACCATATTATATAGTGTGATATAGTGTCACCATATGATATAGTGTCACCATATGATATAGTGTGATATAGTGTCACCATATGATATAGTGTGATATAGTGTCACCATATTATATAGTGTGATATAGTGTCACCATATGATATAGTGTGATATAGTGTCACTATATGATATAGTGTGATATAGTGTCACCATATGATATAGTGTGATATAGTGTCACCATATGATATAGTGTCACCATATGATATAGTGTGATATAGTGTCACCATATTATATAGTGTGATATAGTGTCACCATATGATATAGTGTGATATAGTGTCACTATATGATATAGTGTGATATAGTGTCACCATATTATATAGTGTGATATAGTGTCACCATATGATATAGTGTCACCATATGATATAGTGTGATATAGTGTCACCATATGATATAGTGTGATATAGTGTCACCATATGATATAGTGTGATATAGTGTCACTATATGATAGTGTGATATAGTGTCACCAAGTGATATAGTGTGATATAGTGTCACTATATGATATAGTGTGATATAGTGTCACCATATTATATAGTGTGATATAGTGTCACCATATGATATAGTGTGATATAGTGTCACCATATGATATAGTGTGATATAGTGTCACCATATGATATAGTGTCACCATATTATATAGTGTGATATAGTGTCACCATATGATATAGTGTGATATAGTTTCACTATATGATATAGTGTGATATAGTGTCACCATATGATATAGTGTGATATAGTGTCACCATATTATATAGTGTGATATAGTGTCACTATATGATATAGTGTGATATAGTGTCACCATATTATATAGTGTGATATAGTGTCACCATATTATATAGTGTGATATAGTGTCACCATATGATATAGTGTGATATAGTGTCACCATATTATATAGTGTGATATAGTGTCACCATATGATATAGTGTGATATAGTGTCACCATATGATATAGTGTGATATAGTGTCACCATATGATATAGTGTCACCATATTATATAGTGTGATATAGTGTCACCATATGATATAGTGTGATATAGTGTCACCATATGATATAGTGTCACCATATGATATAGTGTGATATAGTGTCACCATATTATATAGTGTGATATAGTGTCACCATATGATATAGTGTCACCATATGATATAGTGTGATATAGTGTCACCATATTATATAGTGTGATATAGTGTCACCATATGATATAGTGTGATATAGTGTCACCATATTATATAGTGTGATATAGTGTCACCATATGATATAGTGTGATATAGTGTCACCATATGATATAGTGTGATATAGTGTCACCATATGATATAGTGTCACCATATGATATAGTGTGATATAGTGTCACCATATTATATAGTGTGATATAGTGTCACCATATGATATAGTGTGATATAGTGTCACCATATGATATAGTGTGATATAGTGTCACCATATTATATAGTGTGATATAGTGTCACCATATGATATAGTGTGATATAGTGTCACCATATGATATAGTGTGATATAGTGTCACCATATGATATAGTGTCACCATATGATATAGTGTGATATAGTGTCACCATATTATATAGTGTGATATAGTGTCACCATATGATATAGTGTGATATAGTGTCACCATATGATATAGTGTGATATAGTGTCACCATATTATATAGTGTGATATAGTGTCACCATATGATATAGTGTGATATAGTGTCACTATATGATATAGTGTGATATAGTGTCACCATATTATATAGTGTGATATAGTGTCACCATATGATATAGTGTCACCATATGATATAGTGTGATATAGTGTCACCATGTGATATAGTGTCACCATATGATATAGTGTGATATAGTGTCACCATGTGATATAGTGTGATATAGTGTCACCATATGATATAGTGTGATATAGTGTCACCATGTGATATAGTGTGATATAGTGTCACCATATTATATAGTGTGATATAGTGTCACCATATGATATAGTGTGATATAGTGTCACTATATGTTATAGTGTGATATAGTGTCACCATATGATATAGTGTGATATAGTGTCACCATATGATATCGTGTCACCATATGATATAGTGTGATATAGTGTCACCATATTATATAGTGTGATATAGTGTCACCATATGATATAGTGTGATATAGTGTCACTATATGATATAGTGTGATATAGTGTCACCATATGATATAGTGTGATATAGTGTCACCATATGATATAGTGTCACCATATGATATAGTGTGATATCGTGTCACCATATGATATAGTGTGATATAGTGTCACCATATGATATAGTGTGATATAGTGTCACTATATGATAGTGTGATATAGTGTCACCAAGTGATATAGTGTGATATAGTGTCACTATATGATATAGTGTGATATAGTGTCACCATATTATATAGTGTGATATAGTGTCACCATATGATATAGTGTGATATAGTGTCACCATATGATATAGTGTCACCATATTATATAGTGTGATATAGTGTCACCATATGATATAGTGTCACCATATTATATAGTGTGATATAGTGTCACCATATGATATAGTGTGATATAGTGTCACCATATGATATAGTGTCACCATATGATATAGTGTGATATAGTGTCACCATATGATATAGTGTCACCATATTATATAGTGTGATATAGTGTCACCATATGATATAGTGTCACCATATTATATAGTGTGATATAGTGTCACCATATGATATAGTGTCACCATATGATATAGTGTGATATAGTGTCACCATATTATATAGTGTGATATAGTGTCACCATATTATATAGTGTGATATAGTGTCACCATATGATATAGTGTGATATAGTGTCACCATATGATATAGTGTCACCATATTATATAGTGTGATATAGTGTCACCATATGATATAGTGTGATATAGTGTCACCATATTATATAGTGTGATATAGTGTCACCATATGATATAGTGTGATATAGTGTCACCATATGATATAGTGTGATATAGTGTCACCATATGATAGAGTGTGATATAGTGTCACTATAGGATATAGTGTGATATAGTGTCACCATATGATATAGTGTGATATAGTGTCACCATATGATATAGTGTCACCATATGATATAGTGTGATATAGTGTCACCATATGATATAGTGTGATATAGTGTCACCATATTATATAATGTGATATAGTGTCACCATATGATATAGTGTGATATAGTGTCACCATAGTATATAGTGTGATATAGTGTCACCATATGATATAGTGTGATATAGTGTCACCATATGATATAGTGTGATATAGTGTCACCATATCATATAGTGTGATATAGTGTCACCATATCATATAGTGTGATATAGTGTCACCATATCATATAGTGTGATATAGTGTCACCATATGATATAGTGTGATATAGTGTCACCATATGATATAGTGTGATATAGTGTCACCATATGATATAGTGTCACCATATGATATAGTGTCACCATATGATATAGTGTGATATAGTGTCACCATATGATATAGTGTGATATAGTGTCACCATATGATATAGTGTGATATAGTGTCACCATATGATATAGTGTCACCATATGATATAGTGTGATATAGTGTCACCATATGATATAGTGTGATATAGTGTCACCATATGATATAGTGTGATATAGTGTCACCATATTATATAGTGTGATATAGTGTCACCATATGATATAGTGTGATATAGTGTCACCATATTATATAGTGTGATATAGTGTCACCATATGATATAGTGTGATATAGTGTCACCATATGATATAGTGTCACCATATTATATAGTGTGATATAGTGTCACCATATGATATAGTGTCACCATATTATATAGTGTGATATAGTGTCACCATATGATATAGTGTGATATAGTGTCACCATATGATATAGTGTCACCATATTATATAGTGTGATATAGTGTCACCATATGATATAGTGTCACCATATTATATAGTGTGATATAGTGTCACTATATGATATAGTGTGATATAGTGTCACCATATGATATAGTGTGATATAGTGTCACCATATGATATAGTGTCACCATATGATATAGTGTGATATAGTGTCACCATATTATATAGTGTGATATAGTGTCACCATATGATATAGTGTGATATAGTGTCACCATATGATATAGTGTGATATAGTGTCACCATATGATATAGTGTCACCATATTATATAGTGTGATATAGTGTCACCATATGATATAGTGTGATATAGTGTCACCATATTATATAGTGTGATATAGTGTCACCATATGATATAGTGTGATATAGTGTCACCATATGATATAGTGTCACCATATTATATAGTGTGATATAGTGTCACCATATGATATAGTGTGATATAGTGTCACTATAGGATATAGTGTGATATAGTGTCACCATATGATATAGTGTGATATAGTGTCACCATATGATATAGTGTCACCATATGATATAGTGTGATATAGTGTCACCATATGATATAGTGTGATATAGTGTCACCATATGATATAGTGTGATATAGTGTCACCATATGATATAGTGTCACCATATGATATAGTGTGATATAGTGTCACCATATGATATAGTGTGATATAGTGTCACCATATGATATAGTGTGATATAGTGTCACCATATGATATAGTGTGATATAGTGTCACCATATGATATAGTGTGATATAGTGTCACCATATGATATAGTGTGATATAGTGTCACCATATGATATAGTGTGATATAGTGTCACCATATGATATAGTGTGATATAGTGTCACCATATGATATAGTGTGATATAGTGTCACCATATGATATAGTGTCACCATATGATATAGTGTGATATAGTGTCACCATATGATATAGTGTCACCATATGATATAGTGTGATATAGTGTCACCATATGATATAGTGTGATATAGTGTCACCATATGATATAGTGTGATATAGTGTCACCATATGATATAGTGTGATATAGTGTCACCATATGATATAGTGTCACCATATATAGTGTGATATAGTGTCACCATATGATATAGTGTGATATAGTGTCACCATATGATATAGTGTGATATAGTGTCACCATATGATATAGTGTGATATAGTGTCACCATATGATATAGTGTCACCATATGATATAGTGTGATATAGTGTCACCATATGATATAGTGTGATATAGTGTCACCATATGATATAGTGTGATATAGTGTCACCATATGATATAGTGTGATATAGTGTCACCATATGATATAGTGTCACCATATGATATAGTGTGATATAGTGTCACCATATGATATAGTGTGATATAGTGTCACCATATGATATAGTGTGATATAGTGTCACCATATGATATAGTGTGATATAGTGTCACCATATGATATAGTGTGATATAGTGTCACCATATGATATAGTGTGATATAGTGTCACCATATGATATAGTGTGATATAGTGTCACCATATGATATAGTGTGATATAGTGTCACCATATGATATAGTGTCACCATATGAATGTGATATAGTGTCACCATATGATATAGTGTGATATAGTGTCACCATATGATATAGTGTGATATAGTGTCACCATATGATATAGTGTGATATAGTGTCACCATATGATATAGTGTGATATAGTGTCACCATATGATATAGTGTGATATAGTGTCACCATATGATATAGTGTGATATAGTGTCACCATATGATATAGTGTGATATAGTGTCACCATATGATATAGTGTGATATAGTGTCACCATATGATATAGTGTGATATAGTGTCACCATATGATATAGTGTGATATAGTGTCACCATATGATATAGTGTCACCATATGATATAGTGTCACCATATGATATAGTGTGATATAGTGTCACCATATGATATAGTGTGATATAGTGTCACCATATGATATAGTGTGATATAGTGTCACCATATGATATAGTGTCACCATATGATATAGTGTGATATAGTGTCACCATATGATATAGTGTCACCATATGATATAGTGTGATATAGTGTCACCATATGATATAGTGTGATATAGTGTCACCATATGATATAGTGTGATATAGTGTCACCATATGATATAGTGTGATATAGTGTCACCATATGATAGTGTGATATAGTGTCACCATATGATATAGTGTCACCATATGATATAGTGTGATATAGTGTCACCATATGATATAGTGTGATATAGTGTCACCATATGATATAGTGTGATATAGTGTCACCATATGATATAGTGTGATATAGTGTCACCATATGATATAGTGTGATATAGTGTCACCATATGATAGTGTGATATAGTGTCACCATATGATATAGTGTGATATAGTGTCACCATATGATATAGTGTCACCATATGATATAGTGTGATATAGTGTCACCATATGATATAGTGTGATATAGTGTCACCATATGATAGTGTGATATAGTGTCACCATATTATATAGTGTGATATAGTGTCACCATATGATATAGTGTGATATAGTGTCACTATATGATATAGTGTGATATAGTGTCACTATATGATATAGTGTGATATAGTGTCACCATATTATATAGTGTCACCATATGATATAGTGTGATATAGTGTCACCATATGATATAGTGTGATATAGTGTCACCATATTATATAGTGTGATATAGTGTCACCATATGATATAGTGTGATATAGTGTCACCATATGATATAGTGTGATATAGTGTCACCATATGATATTGTGTGATATAGTGTCACTAGGTGATAGTGTGATATAGTGTCACCATATAATATTGTGTCACCATATGATAGTGTGATATAGTGTCACCATATGATATAGTGTGATATAGTGTCACCATATTATATAGTGTGATATAGTGTCAACATATGATATAGTGTGATATAGTGTCACCATATAATAGTGTCACCATATGATATAGTGTGATATAGTGTCACCATATGATATAGTGTGATATAGTGTCACCATATGATATAGTGTCACCATATGATAGTGTGATATAGTGTCACCATATGATAGTGTGATATAGTGTCACCATATGATATAGTGTGATATAGTGTCACCATATGATAGTGTGATATAGTGTCACCATATGATATAGTGTCACCATATGATATAGTGTGATATAGTGTCACCATATGATATAGTGTGATATCGTGTCACCATATAATATACATTACAATAGTCATTTAGCGGAAACTTTTATCCAAAGCGACTTACAAAAGTGTGTTTCCATATGGCGTCACCATAAGATATAGAAGAGAGAGACAGGTAGAGAGAGACAGTAACTTATCCAATACGTATGGAGGTAGGGAAGGGAGACAGGTAGAACTTTTCACTGATATTTTATTAGGAAACACCTCATTGAAAAAACATCCAATAAAACCACACGCACGCACTCACACACACCAAGTCTGTCTACCAGTCAGTCAGTCTACCAGTCAGTCAGTCTACATGCCTGTCTGTCTACCAGTCAGTCTGTCTACAGGCCCAGCAGGGTCCTGGCCTCCTGGCTCTGGGCCAGCAGGGCCTGGCTGGCGTATCGCTGAAGCAGCTCCATCTTCTTCCTCCGGACCAGAGCCTCCTCCACCTGCAGAGAGACAGACAGGTACACACACAGAGGTGTGTGTTAGAGGCTACATGTACTAAATTTACATACTGAATAATGTAAATAATGTCACTTTATGTACCAGGAAGGTAGAGAGAGATTCAGAGAGAGAGAGAGAGAGAGAGAGAGAGAGAGAGAGAGAGAGAGAGAGAGAGAGAGAGAGAGAGAGAGAGAGAGAGAGAGAGAGAGAGAGAGAGAGAGAGAGAGAGAGAGAGAGAGAGAGAGAGAGAGAGAGAGAGAGAGAGAGAGAGAGAGAGAGAGAGAGAGAGGAGAGAGAGAGAGAGAGAGAGAGAGAGAGAGAGAGAGAGAGAGAGAGAGAGAGAGAGAGAGAGAGAGAGAGAGAGAGAGAGAGAGAGAGAGAGAGATTCAGCTAGAGGTAGAGAGAGAGAGATTCAGCTAGAGCTAGAGGTAGAGAGAGAGAGAGATTCAGCTAGAGGTAGAGAGAGAGAGATTCAGCTAGAGGTAGAGAGAGAGAGAGTTTACCTCTTTCTGTGAGGGCACGGGGACATGGGCGATGAAGCTCTCTGCTCCCTCCTCTTCTTCCTGCTGCTCTGACATCAACTCATCCCCCTGGAAGGACACATAAGTAGATCACTGATCAATATTATTACTATGATAAGGACACATAGTAGATCACTGATCAATACAATTGATGACACTAGATATTGTTCTGATCAGTGTTATTGATGACTCTAGATATTGTTCTGATCAGGGTTATTGATGACTCTAGATATTGTTCTGATCAGGGTTATTGATGACTCTAGATATTGTTCTGATCAGGGTTTTTGATGACACTAGATATTTTTTTGATCAGGGTTATTGACGACTCTGGATATTGTTCTGATCAGGGTTATTGAGGACTCTGGATATTGTTCTGATCAGGGTTATTGATGACAGACCTCCTCAACTCCCACAGCATAGATGCTCTCCTCCTCCTCATCCACTTGTTGGTTCTGGCCTCCTGCTAGGCGAGAAGCTAGCTCCGCCTTCCACCTGTCCACCGCCTCACATACAGCTACACACATTTATAGATATACAGTTATATGTAGTTATACACATTATAATATACACACATTATATACATATACACAAACATATACATATACACATTATAATATACACACAAATACATATATATATACATATACAGTATACATACATAATAAATATATATATATCAGTGGCGGCTGGTGGTTGTAAAAGTAGGGGTGGAAGGAGGTGTCTCACTATCAATGTTCAGTGTATCAATTTAGCAGAATTTAAATGGATTGTGATCTGAGGGGAAGAAAGCATTGTTTTAATGAAATTTCACACTATATCATATGGTGACACTATATCACACTATATAATATGGTGACACTATATCATATGGTGACACTATATCACACTATATCATATGGTGACACTATATCACACTATATAATATGGTGACACTATATCACACTATATCATATAGTGACACTATATCACACTATATAATATGGTGACACTATATCACACTATATCATATGGTGACACTATATCACACTATATCATATGGTGACACTATATCATATGGTGACACTATATCATATGGTGACACTATATCACACTATATCATATGGTGACACTACATCACACTATATCATATGGTGACACTATATCACACTATATCATATGGTGACACTATATCACACTAAAATGAAAAAATGAAAAAACTGAATAGAAGTTTTATGCACAGAGGCGAGTGCTATGGAACAAACCTAACAGAATTAAAATTTTGTGAGATGAGGGAAGAAGCGTTTTTTTTGTGCACAGATATAAAGTCACAGTCACACACACACACACACACACACACACACACACACACACACACACACACACACACACACACACACACACACACACACACACACACACACACACACACACACACACACACACACACACACACACACACACACACACACACCTTGTTTCTCATACTGGTGCTCCAGTGGCAGCAGGACCCCGTCGTCTTCGTCACGGTAACCATAATATTCAGCATCAACTTCCTTCATCAACTCTGCCCTGTTCCTCCTAGCCGCCGCAGCCGCTAACAAACATACGGTCACTTTAATACTGTACCAATACTGTGACTTTAATACTGTACTAATTAACCAATACTGTTACTTTAACACTGTACTAATATACCAATAGTCTCTTTAATACTGTACTAATTAACCAATACTGTCACTTTAACACTGTACTAATATACCAATAGTCTCTTTAATACTGTACTAATTAACCAATACTGTCACTTTAACACTGTACTAATATACCAATAGTCTCTTTAATACTGTACTAATGGACCAATACTGTCACTTTAATACTGTACCAGTACTGTATTAGTACAATAATAATGGCATGGCATGGCAACAAGTGGGGGTTTTAAAAATCTAGTGAATTCTAAAAAGATGTGTTTTTAGGCCTTTTTTTATAAGCATCCAGTCTGGTGTCCTCAGCTGGTTTGGGAGGGCGTCCCACAGTCTCGGAGCAGTGGAGCAGAAGTCTCCCATGGTTTTCACATGCATTTTACATGTACTAATACCATCACAATGTGTACTAATACCATCACAATGTGTACTAGTACCATCACAATGTGTACTAATACCATCAGTGCATGTACTAATACCATCAGTGCATGTACTAATATACTAATACCATCAGTGCATGTACTAATATACTAATACCATCAGTACATGTGCTAATATACGAATACCGTCAGTACATTTACTAATACCATCCGTATGTGTGCTAATATACTAATACCATCAGTACATGTGCTAATATACGAATACCATCAGTATGTGTACAAGTACTGTTCCGTACGTTCTTTGTCAAACAGCTCCCGGACGCCTGGCAGATCTCTGGCTGCTCCAAAGTATTTGTAACCACGGTTACCAGGAACCTCCTTTCCCTCATGGTCCAACATCTTTGGTCCCACTCTCTGTGACACACACACACACACACACGCACACACGCACACACGCACACACACACACACACTTCCATGAGTACACGACACGCATGCCTCACCATGGCGACAGCAGTCACAACACACATTACCATGCCGACGACAACACATGCATTACTCCCACATTGCCATGACGACCCGAGCCCCCTTAACACTAAATATCGATCATATTGTTATATGTTGAGGATGATGTTACTTACTCCGTAGTCGGGCCCTCCCAGCTCCTTGATCCTGACCTCCCAGTGACCTTTCTCTCTCAGAAGCTTGTTGATCTCATCGTTGAGGTCTCGGATACGAAACTCCCCCAGACCAGCTAAACACACACACATGATATGCCACACACACACACACAATATATTATATACCACCCACACACACAATATACCACACACACAATACATTATATAACACACACACACATTATATACCACACACACACACACACACAAATGATATACCACACACACTAATTATATACCACCCACATACACATGATACATTAGATACCACACATACACACACAAATAATATGCTACACACACAGATGACACATTATAAACCACACACACACAACACATTATATAGAATATTCTATATATAATAGGAGGGTCAGATGCGACTCACCATTCTGTATCTGGGCCACTTTCTTGGAGATCTCGCTGATAATCTAACACACAAAGAATATGTTTAAAATACATTCATATTCAACCCCACTGACCAATCACACACACACCAACCCCACCTGACCTGTCAATATACATACTGTGTATAGACTAGATTTATATATATTCATAATGATTATACTCATGATAATTATAAACAAAAGACGGCTGGCTACCTGTCGTCTCCACTTCTCAGCTTTAGGAAGATCACCGCACTCTGACGCAAGGAAGGGTCTCCTCTCCTACACACACACACACACACAGTTATAGGAGAATAATAATAATACATTCGAGTATATATAGCACTTTTCTGAATACTCAAAGCCCTTTACAGACAGAATACAATAATATACACACAGAAGAATAATTGAATAATTTACATAGAATACAAATAAGGAGAGTAAGAGAGAGGAGAACAGAATAGAAAGTGAGAATATAATACAATAAAGGATAAAATGATATAATACAGAATATAATGGAGGATATAATATAGATATAATATAATGAATAGAAAAGGAGAAAAGAATACAGGAGGATAGACTAGAGAAAACAGTAGAAGAGAGGAGGAAGTGTTACCTTGACTCTACCCTCTTCCAGCTGTGCCTGTCTGAACCTGGCCAGAGCCGTCCTGAAGGCATACATACAATTAGTACACAATACAGTTATACTACTAGTACACAATACAGTTATACTACTAGTACACAATACAGTTATACAATAGTTATACTACTAGTATACAATACAGTTATACTACTAGTACACAATACAGCTATACTACTAGTATACAATACCGTTATACTACTAGTATACAATACAGTTATACTACTAGTACACAATACCGTTATACTACTAGTATACAATACCGTTATACTACTAGTATACAATACAGTTATACTACTAGTACACAATACAGTTATACTACTAGTATACAATACCGTTATACTACTAGTACACAATACAGTTATACAATACAGTTATACTACTAGTATACAATACCGTTATACTACTAGTATACAATACAGTTATACTACTAGTACACAATACAGTTATACTACTAGTACACAATACAGTTATACTACTAGTATACAATAGTTATACTACTAGTACACAATACAGTTATACTACTAGTACACAATACAGTTATACTACTAGTATACAATACAGTTATACTACTAGTACACAATACAGTTATACTACTAGTATACAATACAGTTATACTACTAGTATACAATACAGTTATACTACTAGTATACAATACCGTTATACTACTAGTACACAATACCGTTATACTACTAGTACACAATACCGTTATACTACTAGTACACAATACCGTTATACTACTAGTACACAATACAGTTATACTACTAGTACACAATACCGTTATACTACTAGTATACAATACCGTTATACTACTAGTACACAATACAGTTATACTACTAGTACACAATACAGTTATACTACTAGTATACAATACAGTTATACTACTAGTACACAATACAGTTATACTACTAGTATACAATACCGTTATACTACTAGTACACAATACCGTTATACTACTAGTATACAATACAGTTATACTACTAGTACACAATACAGTTATACTACTAGTACACAACACAGTTATACTACTAGTACACAATACAGTTATACTACTAGTACACAATACAGTTATACTACTAGTACACAATACAGTTATACTACTAGTATACAATACAGTTATACTACTAGTACACAATACAGTTATACTACTAGTACACAATACAGTTATACTACTAGTATACAATACAGTTATACTACTAGTATACAATACAGTTATACTACTAGTATACAATACCGTTATACTACTAGTATACAATACAGTTATACTACTAGTATACAATACAGTTATACTACTATACAATACAGTTATACTACTAGTACACAATACAGTTATACTACTAGTATACAATACAGTTATACTACTAGTATACAATACCGTTATACTACTAGTATACAATACCGTTATACTACTAGTATACAATACAGTTATACTACTAGTATACAATACAGTTATACTACTACTAGAACTAGTAAGTAAGTTGTCCAGTTTGTAGTTATCTAGACAATCATCTTATTAAAACATTTAAATCTAAATCTTAATCTGCAGGATTGAATCCTCTTTATTGGTCACATACATGCACACACACAGTGAAATGTGTTTCTCTGCATTTAATCCATCCTAGTATTCCAGCTATTGTATATTCAGCTGCCCGGGGAGCAGTGTAAGGGTCTGGTGCCTTGCTCAAGTGCACCTCGGCAGTGCCCAGGTGTTTCGGGGACTTGAACCAGCGACATTATGGTTCCCAAGCCAAGTCCAATCAGACTGAGCTACTGCCGCACCGAGTTGTCTAGATAATCCTCTAATTAAAACAGTAAGGAGTTATCTAGATAAACATTTAATAAAAAAAAGTAAGGAGTTAGCTAGATCATCATCTAATGAATCAGTTATCTAAGGAGTTACCTAGCTCTGGGAGATTAAATCAAAATAATCATCTAATTAAATCTTGATAACGACTATATTCCTAAATCCAATCCAACGAGTTTAAGCAGTAGAACCAAACTAATAACACTATCAAATACTTACATGGCCTTCTCAGCATTCCGAGCCTGTTTGGAAACACACAGACAAGACACATTATTATCACAGCCTGACATGACATTATGACATCACAGCCTGACATTATAGCCTGGCATGACATTATGACATCACAGCTTGGCATTAAATCCTGGCATGACATTATGACATCACAGCCTGGCATGACATTACGAGTAGTGAATATCACTTATACTAACTAATACTACTATGACCTAGAACAACGACTACTGAATAGTAATACTACCAACTTCTATGAACTAGTTCTAATGAATAGTATTACTACTAATACTAACCATTACTACGAACTAGTTCTACAACTGAATATCACTGATACCAATACTACTACAACTATGAACTAGTACTACGGTTACTGAATAGTACTACTACTATAAACTACTACTACAACTGAATATCACTAATACTACAACATCTACTACTACTGCTATGAACAAGTACTACTACTACTACTACTATTACTACGAACTATTACTATGAACTAGTACTACAACTGAATATCACTAATACTACAACATATACTACTACTACTATGAACAAGTACTACTACTACTACTACTACTACTACTATTACTATGAACTGAATATTACTACTACTATACTACGAACTAGTACTACAACTTAATATCACTAATACTACAACTTCTACTACTACTACTACTAACTAGTACTACTGAATATCACCAATACTACTACTATGAACTAGTACTACGACTACTGAATATTACAAATAACTAACACTAACTAGCACCACTTATTACTACTTTGTTACTAGTACTAGTACTAGTAGTACTAGTAGGGTTTGTTCCTTACCATGTCTGTAGGTTCACGTTCTTCACTGCAGTAATGTGTGTATATATATTGTATTAGTTAGTTGTACTCGTTTATCATATGATTCTACAGTACTAAACAAATCGGCTATATTATATATAATGATATTATATTATATAATATATATTTAACCGCTTAAATGCACAAACAACTCACAACTCCGGACAAACCGGAAACGGAAACTACACCAGAGGTTAAACCGGAAACACAAACTCTACCCCAGAGGTTAAAGATGAAAGTTGACCAGCAGGTAAAAAAATTAAATAATTAAAAACATGAAGCTGATTTTAATGTTCACTCTTTAATATAATACATCACATATATTTAAAAAAAAATAGTCATTTTATGTTAGCTTTATTTAAGTATGACACGCTAGTGGAATAGCATTACAGCTAGTTTACATTTATATATTTATCCAGTTTTTCATAATTGCATAACCCTGATCACTACCTGTTAAATACTTATACTTACTTACCTGTATATATATATATATACACACCTATTATTATGCACATATCTCACACATACTCTATAATAATAATAATTCCTTAATTTCCCTCGGGATAAATAAAGTTATCTTGAATCTTGAATCTAAGTAATCTTATAACTGTTTTTATACCTAGTAGACTGTCTTTTAGCAACTGTAAACTGTACATGATATTACCATGCACTATAGTGAAACCTTTGCACTCTGGTTAGATGCTAAATCATTTTCACTGTACTTGTGCTGTGCAATGACAATACATTAGAATCTTATCTAATCTAATTGGACTAAGATGTCAAGTTTGTGTGTGTGTGTGTTTTGACTTTTGGAAAAATGCATAGTCTATTTATAGATCAAATATATATATTACAGCTTATGATTCTGATGGTGGTCACAACCACGTGTTGTAGTTCCTCAGTGGTCCAGCGGGGGGCGGTGATCCGCCTCCACTTCATCATCACAGTTGACAGAAGAAGAAAGTCTGCGTCTCGTCCATCAATGGTCTTTGGTCTCGTCTGTGGCCAAACTAAACTTTGTAAACCTGGTAAGTCGTGACAACCACGACAATAGAACTAGTTATTATAAATACATAATAAATAATAAAAATCATTATAGCGTCTGCAACACTTAGTCTTCGCTATGAACCATAGAGATGAACCTCCAGCTGAGGACACCACAGACTGTGGATGTTTTAAAAAAAGGCCTAAAAACACATCTTTTTAGAATAGCTTTTCACTAGATTTTTTTTTAAAACCCACTTGTTGCCATACCGTCGTAAACGTCACTGATTTTATTCTGTTGTATTTAAACCATTTTTACTCTGTAGCACTTCGAGTTTTGCAAATTAAAAGTGCGCTTATGAATATCATTTATTATTATTATTAGATGTGTGTGTCACAGGACGTCGTATTTAGCAGTACTTTAAACATCAAGACTAGGAGCTCCTTTCAACTTTAAAAGTATTGACTGGGTATTAACTGCCACTGACTTAACATTTAGGAATTTTCACTAACTTTCAAGTTGTTAACTCTCACTTTTAATGTATTTACGCTCTCTAACTTCATGCTTTTCGTCCCAATGGTCATGTTAAGAGTCCAGTATGTTCCGTTCATCCCAGCTCTTTACAGATCTCTCCATGTACTAAGGGGGTTTCTAGTGGAGCCTCCACACGTTGTCGCTCTTCTCCAGACCAGAGCCCACTTATGTTATCAGCCTAAACTGTACAGGTCAACGCTGTGTGATGAGGAATGTGTGGTTGTTTGTTGTGGATAACGTTGAATATGAATGTGACATATTACTGTCGTGGTTTATTTTGCGGCACATTTCCCGTGTGGTAATATAATGTATGTATTTTCTTGACTCATAGGTGAACTTGTAGTGTTTTTTGTAGTTTAAACAGACACCTCATCTCCCATCATGCTTTGCTCCTCCCAGAGCCTTACCTTGTGTGTTTTGTCTCCTTCATCCCCTTCTTCATGTGTGCTGTGTGACGAGGTCAGCTACTCCTCCATTAGTACATCGCCAAGGAGACCAACGTCCATGATGACCCGTATCTCCATGATGGTCACCAGCTCAGTCCACTAGGCCAGAGGTGCTGGCTGTGACATGGGCGGTTACATTTGACATGATATTGCTGGGTTTCCAAAAGTAAAAGGTTTCCATGAAACTGCCATTGCAGTACTTGAATCCAGACTTTAACCAACAGCTCTCTCCTCTGCACCAAGACAGTGCTCATGTGGTCAGAGGTTATATTTGATATTATAAACACCATACATGACATGAATCATAATATGAAGAAGCATGTTGGTTTTTCCACATTCAGTTATCTTGTATATCAGCAATCTAATGCATATGATCAGAATATATTGTTTGAAAGGACATCTGCCTAAAAAGCACAATTTGAAATGTACAATATAAAATCTACTTGCTAAAAGTCCTCTGGGCTGGGGTAAACACTATGGCATCCATAGTATTTTACTACTGCATAGTTTATTTTACTATTTAGAAATTATATTTATCTTTTGCACGTCTTGACTGGGTCAATAAACAATTGATCGGAAAGATTCCTCACTGGTCCTTTATTACCATACTACATATTGGGGGGGGGGATACCTTTAAATGGTTGCACCTTTAAGCTGATTACTTACGACAGTAGTATTCCATTATGCCCACCTTATTAAATAAGCATGGTTAACGGTTCTGTTTCTATACACATCACCTCCTATTTTGTGTTATCACATAAAAAACGGAAAAACTGGTGTCTCAGACTCGTATCCAAAAAATAAATAAAAAGGCATTTCAACTAATAAAGATGATCCACACTAAATACTAAGGGTTTTGCTTCATTTGTTTTAAAGCATATGCTTAAAAAGCTTAATAAACCCAGCAGAGCGCTAATGTATATGTTGTCAGACAGCTCACAAGGCATGGCAGGGCTTCAAACTTCAAAATAGAAAAACCTTGAGTCAGAAGAACAAAACAATTCAATATAGTCATACCCCAAATGCTAATTGAAGACTGATTTGGCAAACCAATTAATCACGAACAATACCTATAAATGTCCTATTTGTAGGACAAATGAAATACTTAACAAGGTTAAGTATTAAGCTGTGAAAGTAAGATGTGGTGTAGCTGTGAGCGAGACATGAGAGTACATGAGAGGGTTTGACGAGGCAGTGCGAGTGTTTCACTTCTTTCACATTTTATCTACCAATCTCCCGAATAAGTCCAGCATCTTAGACACTTGGTCCTCGTGTCTTCGTTGGCGTTGCTCCTCCCTAGCTTCTGCCTCTTTCTGCCTCTTTTCCTGTCTATCACAATATTCCCTCAAAAAGTCCAAACTGTTGTTTCTCTTTTTTTTTCGGAAGCTCTTCAGCATGCTCTTCTGCACACTCATCCCCGAAGGCCCTGGTCTGTTGTGCTCTCCTGTGGAAGAGACCGCTGTGGCCTGCTCAGGGACTGCTCCGGATAGGCGTGGTATCTCCTGCACTGGGACTGGAGCTGGTCCTGCACCGTCCTCTGCCGCTCCCTGCGTCTCCCTTAGCTCTAAGGCTGGGGTGGTTGGCGTACCTTGAGTGCTGGCAGGGGATGGCATACCTTGGGTGGAGGCAGGGGATGGCATACCTTGGGTGGAGGCAGGGGACTGCATACCTTGGGTGCAGGTAAGGGATGGCATACCTTGGGTGGAGGCAGGGGATGGCATACCTTGGGTGGAGGCAGGGGACTGCATACCTTGGGTGCAGGTAAGGGATGGCATACCTTGGGTGCAGGTAAGGGATGGCATACCTTGGGTGGAGGTAAAGGATGGCATACCTTGGGTGCAGGTAAGGGATGGCATATCTTGGGTGCAGGCAGGGGATGTCGCACACTCTCTTATTTGGTGGCCTGAGGCAAATACATTTAAAGGTTTGACTGTAGGCCTCTGGCCAATTGCCTCGTGCATTGCCTCATAGAATTGCCAGTTTGCTGCCGTCAACCCGCCCAAATCTGTCTCCAGCCCTGTCTTCAGCAGCAACAGGTCCTAATCAAATGTTCACAACAGAGTAGCACGTAAGTACAACATGAAGACATTTTGCTGCTTAAACAGTCATCAATTAAAAACGAATTGGTCTCTCTTAACCTCATTTCACTCCTTTCTCAATGGTATAGTTTCAAGCAGTTACTATGAGCCATAGTAGAATAACTTGGTTACACTTAACATTGGTGTTTGCTTTCTGTGTAACTATTTACATTATTAGTAACACTTTACATTACAGTGCTCGGGTCCTTTGTAATTATTTGATTAAGTTATTATTAAGACTTAAGTTATATTACAGTTATTGTCATATCTCATTGTTACACTATTTATTGCATGACAATGACTCAGTGCCTATGAATAAGGGTAGGGTTAACATTGTAATGCAGTTGGTACAGTGTAATCATGAGTAATTACAATTACACTGTATTTACAAAAACAACTGCAGTAGAATAAGAGCAATGTAATGTTAAGTGTTACCTATAATTATATAGCCGATATGATAAGCTGTATGTGAGTTAAATTATGGTACCTTGTACTTTTTTTTAAGGTTTTCCCATTTTTTTTTTGCCTGCTGGGATGACAGCTGCCCTTCATGTCCCATGGTCTTGATGATTTCACTACAATAGGAATGGGACAGATGTTGGTTACTACAGCAACCTGACACTGGAAGTGCTGAAACAAAGCAATAACAACACATTCTTCTTTAAAACTTTAGCTTTTTTTAAATCCAGCTGGACAAAAGGGAAACCCCATTCCAGGCTGATTGCTAGTCATTAGATTAGATTAGATTAAAAAATAGTCATTGCACAGCGCAAGTACAGCAAAAATAATTTGGCATTTAACCAGAGTGCAAATGTTACAGTAAAGTGTAGAGCCGCTACTCCTTCGCGTAGAAAGGAGCCAGTTGAGGTGGTTCATCTAGTATGGATGCTTCCTGGTCGCCTCCCGAGGGAGGTTCTCCAGGCACATCCAACTGGGAAGAGACCACGGGGCAGACCGAGGTACAGGTGGGAAGAGACCACGGGGCAGACCGAGGTACAGGTGGGAGGAGACCACGGGGCAGACCGAGGTACAGGTGGGAAGAGACCACGGAGCAGACCGAGGTACAGGTGGGAAGAGACCACGGGGCAGACCGAGGTACAGGTGGGAAGAGACCATGGGGCAGACCGAGGTACAGGTGGGAGGAGACCACGGGGCAGACCGAGGTACAGGTGGGAAGAGACCACGGGGCAGACCGAGGTACAGGTGGGAAGAGACCACGGGGCAGACCGAGGTACAGGTGGGAAGAGACCACGGGGCAGACCGAGGTACAGGTGGGAAGAGACCACGGGGCAGACCGAGGTACAGGTGGGGTGACTACATCTCCACACTGGCCTGGGAACGCCTCGGGATCCCCCAGTCAGAGCTAGTCCATGTTGCCAGGGAGAGGGAAGTTTGGAGTCCCCTGCTGGAGCTGCTACCTCCAAGACCCGATTACGGATAAGCGGGAGAAGATGGATGGATGGAAATGTTACAGTAAAGTGCATAGTATAGTGCATAGTATAAGTGGTTAAATAAGATGCAAAAACAGTCTACGAGGTATAAAAACAGGTATAATAAATAAAGTTATCTGAATCTGAATCTGAATTAAAAAAAACATATGGAGTAGGGATGAGATACAGTATGTGCAGAATTATAGGTATACATATACAGTGCTGCTCGAAAGTATGTGAACCCCTTGAACAGTTAAGAGTTTTCTGTTGTTTTACCATGATTTTCCTATTTTATCATCACAAGTTTTACATATATGAAATGTCAGGTTTATGTTTAACAGTTCCATGTACTTTTTTAGAGGGAATTGTGTGAGTAGCCAAAAAAATACATGAAACATGGAATTAGTGGATGTGCAAAAGTAAGTGAACCCCCAGCTGTATTGGTAAAGTCAAGGAGGTAACAGATTCAGGTGAAACACTTTTGGGTGCTTAATTAGTCAATTAAGCAAACCAATCAAATGAGACATCATTAGGAAAAGGGTTGGACAACACAGATTAAAAGAGAGAGAAAAACAACCAAACGACTGCAGTGCCAGGGTGTACCCATACGAATCAACCATGCCAAGAGGAAAGGAGATACCCGAGGAAATCAAGAAAATGGTACTGACAGCCCATCAGTCTAGAGAAGGCTACAAGACAATCTCCAAACGATTCCAGCTCCATCCATCCACGGTGAGGCAAATAATTTACAAATGGAGGGCGTCCAAGATGACCGCATCTTTGCCTAGAAGTGGACGCCCATTAAAACTAACATCAAGAAGCACCCGTAGAATAATAAATCAGGTAAAGGACAACCCACACATCACCTCTAAAGAGTTGCAGAGCTCTCTGGCAGCGTCAGGTGTAAATGTACATGCGTCTACAATTAGACGAAAATTGAACCAACACGACATTCATGGGAGGGTTGCTAGAAGGAAGCCTCTGCTCTCCAAAAAGAACAAAGCTGCCCGTTTAAACTTTGCCAGAGAGAACTTGGACAAACCAGAGGCCTTCTGGAAGTCCATTCTCTGGACAGATGAGTCCAAAATAGAATTATTTGGTCATAATCGTAAGCGCTTTGTTTGGAGAAAAACCAACACAGCACATGAAGAAAAGAACCTCATCCCAACAGTGAAGCATGGTGGTGGAAATGTTAAGGTATGGGGCTGCTTCTCTGCTTCTGGACCTGGACAACTCCATATCATCCAGGGAAACATGAATTCTGAAGTGTATCAGCAAATTCTTGATAAGAATCTCCAGCCATCATTCAGGAAGTTGAAACTGGGCCGTAAATGGGTTTTTCAACAAGACAACGACCCAAAACATACCAGCAAATCTACCAAGGAATGGTTCAGAAAAAAGAGGATTCGTACTCTGGATTGGCCAAGTCAAAGTCCGGACCTCAATCCAATTGAAATGTTGTGGCTAGACCTGAAGCGGGGGGTACATGCCAGATGTCCCTCCAACCTTTCTCAACTGGCTGAGTTCTGCAAGGAAGAGTGGGCAAAAATCCCCCACAGCAGATGCGAGAGACTGGTCAGTGGCTATAGAAAACGTTTGATTGCAGTAATGGCTGCAAAAGGAGGTGCCACACGCTATTAACCAAAAGGGTTCACATACTTTTGCACAAGTCATATTTTCAGTTTTTGTGGGAGAAACCACTTTTTTTGAATAAATAATGAAAATACATCATTTTTCTTTGTTTGTGTCCATTATTTGGAAAGTCCTGCTTTACAAATTGGTGTTTGGATATACATTTAATAAGGTTATTTTACATTTTTGTACAATTACAATGACCATGTCTAGGGGGTTCACATACTTTCGAGCAGCACTGTATACACAGGCAAGTATACAAGTATCAACAGGTAGCAAGCAGGGGTATGCAGTATGTATGTAATTAAATAAATGGCCTTCAAAATTCTTTCAAACAGGCGTCAATCTAGAAGGAGCTAGTTAGATAGCTTCACTTCTGCACGATAGTGCCAATGTATTACTGTACCTGGCGTGTCTATTTTAATCTTCAACTGTTGATAGAACTGCATATCCCTGCTCACTACCTGCTGTATATATGTATCCTGTTTTTCATAATTGCATATATATCTATACATAGATATATATATATATATACCCATTATTCTGCACATATCTCACACATACTCTACAAGTAATCGAATAACAGTTTTTATACCTAGTAGACTGTCTTTTAGCAACTATAAACTGTACATTATATATAACCATGCACTTTACTGCAACACTTGCACTCTGGTTAGATAGCCACATCATTTTCGATGTACTGTACTTGTGCTGCTGTACACTGACAATACATTTGAATGGAATGGAATGGAATGCGGCGTCGTGTTTACTAACTCGAATCCCTGAGCGGAGGCGTTCCTCTGACCGGTGAACACCCGCTCGTTCTCCGACCGCAGTCTGATGAAGCGGAACGTCATCTCGTCCGTCCCTGTCGGTCCAACCGTTAAACACTAGTTCATTTAACAGCTCACACTAACACACGCGGTTATATATACGTCTAGATCTAGATCTATATAGATATATAGCTAGATATATCTAGCTATATACATATGTGTATATATATATATATATATATATATATAGCTAGCTCGTTTGTTACTCGTAGAACATCATAACATTAACGTTGCACAGCATCGAAGATAGAACCAAACGCTAACTTACAGATAGACACAGCCAATACAAAGAGCGTGACTTATTTCTTGAGGATAATACATACATACATCGTGTATATATACATATATGTGTGTGTGTGTTTTATGTATGAGGTTGTGAAAATAGATGATTTTATTGGTTTTCGCTTACACTTGAAGATCATTTTCCTCGCCATTCTCCCGTACGTGCACAAATAAGGAAGACCGCTTTGATTGGCCCACAGGGTCAGACGTCACGACAACGCAAAGCATTGTGGTCTATTCCCTTCATCAAAGTCTTGTTTGTTTAAAGGCGTACTCCCGAGAAGGGCGCATAGGGGGCGCTGTTGACCGCCCCTTGCAATCGCTAATAGGGCCCAGAGAAAGAGAGAGGGAGAGATGTTTACACTTACCTATCTGGATCAAATAATAATACTTAAGACGGTGTAGCTGTGAAAGAAAGACGGGTGTAGTTGTGATGTCAGTAAAACAGGTGTTGCTGTGAAAGTAAGACAGGTGAAGCTGTGAAAGTAAGACAGGAAGCCATGGTCGTCCACCTCTGTTTACTGAAAGGTTAAAACAACTACAAGCAAATCATATCTTTAGAATAGTGAAATATTGTACAAAAATAACATCTTTAATTTTTTTTAAACAGTGATCCTTCATCCAAACCTTGATTGTGTTTAGATTTATTGTCCTGATAGCAACACGTCAGCTCACCTGTCAAAACATAATGCAGCCATGGAATATGAATTATCCACACAATATACTGTCTCAGCCAATCGGAAGAGAGGTTTTTAAACAAAGTGACAAGGAACTGAACACACAAAGTGGGTCAGAAAAGAGGACCAACAGAAATGAGAGATGAGGCAACTTGATCAATTAAATGATGACTGTGTGTGTCTGTCTGTGTATGTGTGTGTGTGTGTGTGTGTGTGTGTGTGTGTTAGGCCTCAACACACTCCTTCGCCAGGTGACCACATTTTCCACACTTGTAGCAGTTCATGTCAGAGGACTTGCTGCAGTTCAGTGCTACGTGACCAGTTTCCCCACACCTGGAACACAAAGTACTACACGTTAGTACCTCACACAGTACTACACCTTAGTACTACAGTATTACACATAGTACTACAGTACTTCACATAGTACTACAGTAATACACACAGTAATACAGTACTACACATAGAACTTCAGTAATACACACAGTACTACAGTACTACGCATAGTACTGCAGTATTACAAACATTAGGTCATAGAGGACAGTAGGTCATAGAGGACAGTAGGTTATAGAGGACAGTAAAGGACAGTAGGTCATAGAGGACAGTAGGTCATAAAGGACAGTAGGTTATAGAGGACAGTAGGTCATAGAGGACAGTAGGTCATAGAGGACAGTAGGACATAGAGGACAGTAGGTCATAGAGGACAGTAGGACATAGTGGACAGTAGTATATAGAGGACAGTAGGTCATAGAGGACAGTAGGACATAGAGGACAGTAGGTCATAGAGGACAGTAGGTCATAGAGGACAGTAGGACATAGTGACAGTAGTATATAGAGGACAGTAGGTCACAGAGGACAGTAGGTCATAGAGGACAGTAGAACATAGTGGACAGTAGGTCATAAAGGACAGTAGGTTATAGAGGACAGTAGGTCATAGAGGACAGTAGAACATAGTGGACAGTAGTATATAGAGGACAGTAGGTCATAGAGGCCAGTAGATCATAGAGGACAGTAGGACATAGTGGACAGTAGTATATAGAGGACAGTAGGTCATAGAGGCCAGTAGGTCTCCAACAGTATCACCTGTAGCATTTGACCTTCTCACAGCCCTTCTGGATGTGTCCAAAGCCCCCACAGGAGTAGCACTTCTGCTCGTTCGCATACTGGCAGTCCCTGACCCGGTGGTCCGACTTGCCACACACGTAGCACGCCGCGCCGTTAGCCTGCTCACACTCCCGTGCCATGTGACCCGACATCCCGCAGGTGTAGCACACCTGCTTCCGCTCCTTCTTGGGTTCCTGACACTCTCTGGAGATGTGACCGCCTCCACCACAGTTGTAGCACGCTGGAACCACAGGGACAGAACCTTCAGTCTGTTGCCTTCACAAAATGATCGGACTCTAAAAAACACCAACATTTAAAATCATACTCTTATCTACAATTCAATTCTTACTAGAATGAAAATCTACTGCTACCAATCAAACACTGTAAGATTTCAATGTTGTGTTAATATAATTAAAGACACCTCCAAACTCTAAACTGCACATATATGTAGAATGTGCATTATGTCAAAATTACTATATTTCTTACTATATATATTTATATATATTTGATATCTAAAATGTATGGATATGGGGGTCTGTAATTCATACTACTAAGAATTATATTCTACAACTAGAACGTAGATATCTTAAATTCTCATTGTCACTAGTTTCAAGTATTCAAGTAAGAGTTCAATTATTACTATAAATAATTGGATTCTTACTAGTAATAACTAGCAAGCATTTAATTCTGCTCAGTGACACTGTATGTGGGTGTGTGTGTGTGTGTGTGTGCATGTGATCGTGTGCATGTGTGCGTGTGTGTGTGTATGTGTGTATGTGTGTATGTGTGTGCATGTGTGCATGTGTGCGTGTGTGTGTGTGTGTGTGTGTGTGTGCATGTGATCGTGTGCATGTGTGTGTGTATGTGTGTGTGTGTGTGCGTGCATGTGTATGTGTGTGTGTGTGTGTGCTTACCGTCCTCAGTTTTATCACAGTCTTTAACTACATGTCCTGGTTCTCCACAGCGGAAGCAGAACATGTCTGAACATCAGAACCATACAAATATTGTTGATTATTATGAATTAATAACACCATAAACAAAGATATTGTTAATTATTATGAATTAATAACACCATAAACAAAGATATTGTTAATTAATATTAATTAATAACACCGTAAACAATATATATTTTTCATTCATATGAATACATAACATTAGAAACATAAAGCTATTGTTAATTATGATACATTAATAACACCAGATACATTTAGAAATGATTAATGATTAATTAACAGCAGACACAAAGATATTGTTAATTCATAGAATCAATACCATCAGATATATAAAGATGTGTTCATTATTATAAATGAGCACATCTACACATCAGATATATTTAAAGACTGAAGAGAGGGGGAGACAGATAGACAGTCAGGGAGACAGACAGGGAAACAGACACAGACAGACAGGGAAACAGACACAGACAGACAGGGAAACAGACACAGACAGACAGGGGAATAGGCAGACAGACAGGGAGAAAGACAGGGGAACAGAGACAGACAGACAGGGGAATAGGCAGACAGTACCTTTGCCACGGCCCCGTCCTCTGACCCGGCCACGCCCCCCTCCGTTAGGACAGTTTTTAATCCAGTGGCCGCTGCGACCGCAACCGAAGCACTCGGTACTGCTCATCACCACGACGACCTGCAGAGTTGAACTACCATCACCAAAGAGTTAAACTACCATCACCACGACGACCTATCAAAGAGTTAAACTACCATCACAATGACGACCCGGACACACAGCGTTAAACTACCATCACCACTACGACCTACCCACAAAGAGTTAAACGACATCACCAAAACCACTTAACAAAGACTTTAACTACGGTCACCACGACAACCTATCAAAAAGTTTAACTTCCATCACCACGACGACCTATTAAAGAGTTGAACTACCATCACTATGACGACTTATCAAAGAGTTACATTCCATCACCACGACAACCTATCAAAGAGTTAAACTACCATCACATGATGATTTATCAAAGAGTTAAACTACCATGACGACCTATCAAAGAGTTAAACTACCATCATTATGGCGACATATCAAATTGTTAAACTACCATCACCAGGACGACCCATCAAAGAGTTAAACTAGTTATTTATATTTATTTTAATTTTTTTATTATAATTTGTATTATTATTATTGTTAATAATAACGTGAGCAAAGATATTTGTATTATGTAAGTCTGTTTAATATGTATGGGTGACAAATAAAGGAATTCTGATTCCGACAGATTCACAACAGCTGAAAAAAAGCCAGCTAATTAAACCTGCTGCTATGCTATGTGTAGAACAATGGGGATACACCAGTGGTGAAGCGTCAGGGCCGTCAAGGTATTCAGAGAAGACCCTGGAACTCTCAGATGAAACCAAAAATATCGAATTAATTGTATTAATAAAATGTAATACAATCAAATTTAAATAAAATGAATAAATGAGAATGGTATCTGTGTTGTTATCTGTTATTTTGTTAGTGTTACGTTGATTTGTTTGTCTTTCTCGGTCCATGCACGACGCATTTGAGTGGTTTTGTGTTGGAAAAACAATGCAACCAATCAGATATTTTTCTAGGTTGCTGGGAAGAATATCCTTCAACCAAAGTATTCCCGATTGCTTTGGCCCTTAGACTGAATGAGAGCGTACGTTTGGATTGACAATTTGATCAACCAATCATATAGTGATTTGTAGCCAATGGGTGTATTCTTTCAGATGTCCCCACAGCTCAATAGGGAGCTAGAAGGTATACTGGCTGGAGCGAGCGGGGATCTAGCGTAGTGCTACGTTGTTTCTACGTAGGATTTTACGTTAAAATGGCGAAGGCGAAGATGATGGGCTGTTACTTCACTACATGGACACTGCTTTACCAACTATGGTACACTTGGAAATTGGCTGCGACAATCTTATCTGCCTAAATGAGATAAGGCATAAAGTGACTCCTCCGTGACGTCAGTCTGACTAGAAAAACGGAATTTTCTACAGCAGGGGTTCCCAAAGTGGGGGTCGCGGGACCCCCCCCCCATCGGGGGACGGTGATAGTGGGTGGTCGCCAGTCTCCAGTCTGTTATTTTGGGGGTCGTGGGCTGAAACGTTTGGGAACCCCTGGTCTACAGAAGGTCCAGTTGTGATAGACACGCTTCGCCACTGGGATACACAGGTACTATGTGTAGGACAATGGGGATACACAGTTACTATGTGTAGGACAATGGGGATACACAGGTGCTATGTGTAGGACAATGGGGATACACAGGAGCTATGTGTAGGACAATGGGGATACACAGGAGCTATGTGTAGGACAATGGGGATACACAGGAGCTATGTGTAGGACAATGGGGATACACAGGTACTATGTGTAGGACAATGGGGATACACAGGAGCTATGTGTAGGACAATGGGGATACACAGGAGCTATGTGTAGGACAATGGGGATAAACAGGAGCTATGTGTAGGACAATGGGGATACACAGGTACTATGTGTAGGACAATGGGGATACACAGGAGCTATGTGTAGGACAATGGGGATACACAGGAGCTATGTGTAGGACAATGGGGATACACAGGAGCTATGTGTAGGACAATGGGGATAAACAGGACCATATCCCGGCGCATCACGGACATGGACCAGGAGACCCAGAGCTTAAAAGTGTTCTTGAGACGGCGATAACAATTGTCAACTACATAAAATCACGGCCACTCAATAGCAGTCTGTTCACCTGTCTCTGCAACAAACTGGGATCGGGGATCAGGCTGTTCCACACAGAGGTCAGGTGGCTTTCACGGGGAAATGTTCTCAGTCGCCTGTATGGACTGTGGGACAAGGTGCGCTTATTTCTGATGGAACAGGGGTCCCAGCTCGCTGACCATCGGACTAACCCTGACCGGTGAAGTCAGGGTATAGTCTGTATAGTCTGTCGTCCCCGAGGACGACAGACTATACAGACTATATTCCCCCCCGCGCGCTTCATGATGTTCGCCATCGTGAACATCTGATCTGTTCTTTTGTGTTTTTTTTTTAAAATGTTCCAGTCCCCTCCGGTGATAGTGGGGGGTCGCCAGTCTCTAGCACTGTTATTTTGGGGGTCGCGGGCTGAAAAGTTTGGAAACCCCGGTCTAGAACTGCCTTTACATGTTTTAATCACACACACACACACACACACACACACACACACACACACACACACACACACACACACACACACACACACACACACACACACACACACACACACACACACACACACACACACACACACACACACACACACACACACCAACAACAATTTCCCTCGGGATAAATACAGAATACAGTTCGATCTATCTATCGATCTATCTGCACGCACAGGGTTCAGCTACTAATGATGGACAGGTTTAGGATGATACTGGTACCATGAGTACACACTGGGTTTATATTGTGTTATTCACATTAGTATCAGTATGACGTGGTAATGAATATGACCACATGACTCATTATATTGTGTATTATTAATCATACTCACATCATACATACATCTTAATCAATACTTAATCAATACTTTAATCAAAGCGTCCCCACGCCAGGCCTCAGGTATCAGCCAGACGTTAGCATGTAAGGCGCAGTGCCTCCCGTGTTTACATCTTAATATTAATCATAATAGTATTAATAATTATAGTATTAATAATCATATCGATCATCAGTCGGTAAACGGCTCACCTATCGGGATAGATGTTTACTGCTCAGCTCTGCGACACATGAGTCTGCACACGGCGCTCCTTCCTCTCTCTCCTCCTCCTTCTACCTCTCTCTCTTCCCTCGCGCTCTCCTCCTCCCTCTCTCTCCTCCTCCTTCTACCTCTCTCTCTCTTCCCTCGCGTTCTCCTCCTCCCTCTCTCGTCCTTCTCTCTGTCTTCACCCTCTCTCTCTCTCTCTCTCTCTCTCTCTCTCTCTCTATTAATGGTGTGTCGTTTGCGAACGAGCGACTCTTCACGAACGAATATTTTCAGTGAACGAGAACGAATCGTTCATTCCCATCTTCCGTCTAGTTCGTTCACTTCTTTGGCTTTTTATTTTTATTTGTTCGGTTACGGCGGTTGACAGGGGGCGTGGCCAAGCCGCGTGCGCTGTCGGCGCACACACACACCTGTCAGCAATGGGCTATATGCACTAAGCTGTGTAAAGGACTTCCGGCTTCAAATTAAACGAGTAAACCTCTTCCGGTATATTTGTTTACTTCCAACTAGCAAAGCTACAGCTCCTGGGGTACTATTTCGCCATGAATTCCCATAAGAAAATGCGTTTTCAAAAACAGGAGAAGAAATACTCCGAACATTGTTGTGTTCCGCTTTGTTCGGCATCATCGAAATGTATTTAACGGTGTTTAGTTTCCATGGCTTTCCAACCGAACCCGACGCGGACATCCGATTCTATACCAGGTAACGTTAGACCCAAGTTGTGCTATTCAGCTAACTGTTTGACATCGACCAAAGTAAACATCAGTTAAACTATAAAGAATCCTATCGTAAGTCTTAATACAAAAGAGTTACTGTGCCATTGGTCAGATAATTTGATCAAGTTAATAAGGATAAGGTGGAAACGTGTTTGGGTGATCAAACATATTTACATAAGTTAACACTGCTAATATACACCATCTAAGGCATAATAGTTATCAAGGAAGGTTATTCAAGTTTGTTTGAGTAGGGAGCGAATGTAAAGCTAAGCATTTAGGAGGGTAGGCATCGTCTAGGAGCATGGTTCAGTAACGATAACTGTTCTACTCATAAACCTACTTTTCCATGAAGCAGAGGGTATGTTTCTAATTGTTTTCTCTTTCTTCTTAGATTCCGCTTCTTGATTTATCGCCAGTGGTGTTGACACAGCCGATGATCCTGTGTGGCAGGCAGTGTTGTGTGCAATCACATAGTGGCATTGCTGTTCCAAACAGGTGTGCAACGATTACACCTGGATCCACAAGTGCAAAGATCAATTAGAGAAACCATTTATTTTTCTACATCTACATGCCAAGATACCTGTCTTTGAGAAATGAACATAAGCCATGCAAAACCCATGTTCTTCAATGAAAGATTGGAATTAACATTTTTTATAAAATATTTAAATTTTTCAATAATGTTGTTTAGCCAATATGTTACAATAGTTCAATAATGATGTATGTACAATATGTTACAATGTTAATTTGTTACAAATTACTTTACATTCAACAGTTTAATTACATTGATAATGTTTGTATACATAAGATTTACAGAATGTTTAACAAAATGATCTGCCACTGAAATAAACAAAATTCACTCAATTAAATTACAAAAACCTGGTGTTGAACCAATGTTTTACTTAACCCATGCCTTAACTAATGCCTTGTTTTGGTAGTTTGACAACAGGCATGCCACTGTAAACGTCTGCCAATAAGCCCTTTCATGGTGCAGTGAGATTTGTAGGTGGAGTACATCTCACTTTGCAGGAGTGAGAGGATGGTGTCTGACACTTGAGCTCAGTGCAGTCCAAGATGACCTGGGTGTCTGGGAAATCTCAGAATTCCTCAGGGAGGAAGCTTGCACTTCTGCAGGTGTGAGCCAGATGCATTGAGACCCCAGTGCAGTGGCTAGAATGTATGTTGAATCGTTGAAGCACCAGGTCCCTCTCCTTCAAACCAACAGACAGGAAGACGAGGAAAAGAAAGAACTTGTCGATTGGCTGGAGCAGCTGTCTCTGGAAGGTTAAAAAAAAAGGTTACTGCTTTAAGTTATAAACTAGTAAGGCTGTGCTCTTGTTTGGCTTAATGTTTTATAATGGTTATGTGTACCATACCATGGGGGAAAACTGAGTTGCTGTAGTGCACTGGTGTATTTAAAGGGGGCTGAGTCCTTTAGTGTAGCCTTCTGTAAATGCAATGGCATCCCACCCTCTGTTACTACAGAGCAGCTCAGACCATAACCTACCGTGGATGGACGTGTTCTGGAGACCCGAACCATTTAGTCAATTGAAGGCTCAATCAAACCCCAAACGCCATCAGGTGGTCATAGCTTGGAAATGTATTTACAAAAATACATATACATCTTGTCAGTCATTAATTAACAAAGTAAATACAATCATACACGGTCACCAAAATAATGTTAGCTGTAACAACTAAGCCAATGTCTTATCTCGTATGCATGACAAGCTGCAGCGGTCACGCAGTAGGCACATTAACCTTTTTATTAAGACTTACGATAGGATTCTTTATAGTTTAACTGATGTTTACTTTGGTCGATGTCAAACAGTTAGCTGAACAGCACAACTTGGGTCTAACGTTACCTGGTATAGAATCGGATGTCCGCGTCGGGTTCGGTTGGAAAGCCAAATACATTTCGATGATGCCGAACAAAGCGGAACACAATGTTCGGAGTATTTCTTCTCCTGTTTTTGAAAACGCATTTTCTCATGGGAATTCATGGCGAAATAGTACCTCAGGAGCTGTAGCTTTGCTAGTTGGAAGTAAACAAATATACCGGAAGAGGTTTACTCGTTAAATTTGTTGTATTGGTGACATTGAGCTTACGGCTTAAAACTACTACTTTTTACATATCGGGAAGTGTTTCAGATGTATTTTATGAAAACCGGAAGTGACACTGAACTCGTTTGCGAAAACAGAAGACGCTGATCCATGAGGCGATCTGAATCAAGTAAACCATATCCCAGAAAGGAATAGTTTTTTCCATCTCTAGTGAGAGGGAAGAGGTTTTGATTCGTGTCCTTTCTAAAATGTGTGTTTCTATATTTCTCTAATGACAGCCGTCTGAGAGGGCTGGTGACTGAGTGTATTCACTACGCTCTCCTGCAGGAAATAGGAAATGGGATTATTCAGGATATATTTAGGATATACGGTATATTGATGTAACCCTGTCTCTCAGGCGGCGAGCCCCAGCAATGACTCTGCATTGTGTTATGGGTTGATGTGTACCACCGCCAGGATGATAGACAGGGAACATGACTCCAATGATAGTTCAGGCAGAGCAAACGTCCCTCATTTATTGTCTTCAAAACACAAAACGTAACATAACCTACGTTGGCTGTGGAGCGTCAAACAGGCTCACACTACGGCAAATCACAAGCAACAAAATAGCACTTGAACGCCCCAACATACTGGCAACATAACTCACTCCCTTACATCTACCCCCTCATTGTTTGATGTCGTCTCAGACGTCTATAAATCACAAGTCCACAAATTACACAGCCAAAATTGCAACAACTAAGTGCTTGTTAGTCTCTGCTACGGTCCTCTCTTCTCAGCTTCCCTTTGCCTCTCTGCCAGTCTCTGTCTTTGCCTTCCCCAGTCAATCTTCTGCTGAGCTCACTAAAGATCCATGACTCTCAATTGACAGGATCGTTTTTTAGGTGGATCGGATTTAGGTGTGTGCCTATTTCTAGGGGGGTTTCTCCGGACAGGCACTGGGTCCGCCGGTGAGACTCCGCTCAGCTGATGGACAGTTCCCCCTCTTCCTGTTCTCCTTCACTACGCTGCTCAATTATTTCCTCCTGCTGCTGCATGTTATGATCCTCCTCCTCATTCTCTCTCTCAATTGTTCTCCATCTTACTCACGGTATGATGCCCCTGTCTCCTTGACTCTTCCTTTCACCTGCCTGCTCACACCCCATTGGGAAAAACATACGCTGGGTGAGAAGTTTCCGATGCACCCTTTCTTTCTCCCCATTTTCTGACCAAACCACATATACTCAGTAGCGTGGCGTGGGGGAAAATTTAGGGGAAGCCAGTTTTTTTGGGTCGGGGGGGTGGTCAATAACGTAACCAGATGAGTGATTACAGCGCCCGGTATCATTTTACACAGTTGTATCATACAGATGCAGGACTTGCACACGTTATCTAACCGACAGGTCCGCACGCACTCTCCAGCCAAAACTCTCTCGTCTTATTAATTTAAGCATTCCCCCTCCCCCCCCCCCCCCCAATGCATAACCAGCCGCTCAATGCGCAGTGCAGATTCGGTAATGAATAAAAAAAGAAGCATTCATTCACAAACTAAATCAGGAGACCTTCAAAGTTTTACGTTCACATCAAAGTATCCCTTTTTCCTCTGTGTACACAGCTCGAGTGTGGGCATGGGCCTTTTAGTTGCTGCTGTAGCGGAAGTTTAGTAAAGTTATGTTTGATTAAGTACGCCAAATCTCCACCCTCCATAATGCTTAATTAGCTTGATACTTTCTAAAGGCAATGATGACAGTTACAGTACTACGAACTGATGTTGATGTGATTTGATTGGATTGTGAGGCAAGGGATTCCCTTGCCTCACAATCCAATCAAATCGCAATCAAATCCATCAACTGTCTTCCCTTGGCATGGCCCTGACCAATCACAGGTTGGCAGGGGCATGACGTGACCTCATCTGATTGGTCAATCCGGGACAATCCCTCCATTTTTTTTCACCAAGGGAAGCCCGATTCGGCTGGCCTCCTCTCGCAACAGTGAATGCAATTTACTGTTTCACCATAACATCTAGAGGGGCGCTGTTTGTTTCACTCTTTGTAAAATACTCAATGAGAATGGGGGAGAGACGGTCCGGCAGCAACACAACAAGTGTTTTTATTTATTTATTAAAATTATAACTACAATCCGAAAAAACAGGGGAAGCCTGGCTTCCCTTGGCCTCCGGGAGAAAACGCCACTGCATATACTGGGACATCAGGCTGTTTCTTGAGTACCACATAGGGCTGTGATTCCCACCTGTCCCCCAACTTCTGTCTGCCTTCAACCTGGCATACTTTAATCAGGACTCGAACAGGCTCGAACGTGTGGTTCTTCACCCTGCGGTCAGTGTTTCTTTTGTTGCTCCTTGGCCTGTCTAGAGCTCTGATTGGCCTGAACGTATGCATATTTCAGGCAGTCCCTTAGACTTTGAACATAGTTGTTGTACTCACAGGGGGAGTCACTTGATTTCAGACCAAACATGATATCTATTGGAACTTTAGGATGTCTGCCATACATCAGGAAATATGGGCTGTAACCAGTGGAGTCATGTGGAGTACAGTTACGTATATGTGTCATTGTATCAACATACTCATGCCACCGAAGCTTCAGATGGGGGTCCGAAGTGCCCAGCATGTTCATAAACGTTCTCTTACCACTGCACTCTCGAAGTTGCGCCCCTGATCAGCATGAAGTTTTGCTGGGAACCCAAAGTGGCAAAATAAGTTCCTTTACAATACCCTGGCCACTGTATTAGCCTTCTGGTCCTTGGCAATGGCAAAACGGGATAAATGGTTGGCGACCACCAACACATTTTCTACCCGACAACAGACTTTTTGAGCATAAGGAAGCAATGCAAACAAGCTCCATGGGAGCACTGGTATGTATGCTGACAAGGGGCGCTCTGACACTTGCTGTTGGGGTCTTCCTAAGACAGCAACGCTCACACTGCTCAAACCACACTTTCACATCCTGAAACATCCTTGGCCAGTAAAAGCATTCTCGAATCAGGCTGAATGTCCAATCCAATCCAAGGTGGCCTGATGCATCATGTAGAGCTACTTTGACCATCCTCTGCAGCTTATGGGGCAGCACCAGCTGTTCAATGACCCCATGCTGACCATCCCGGACTCTGCAATAAAGGGTATCATCTTTCACTAACAACCTCCTCCACTCTTTCAAGAGGAGAGCGCCTCGCTCTCCCCAGGTCCCTGTTTTACCAGGTTTGGTGTTGCTCTGTAGTGCAGGACAGGCCCTATATCCGGGTCCCGGCACCAAAGATGTAAGCCTATCTTTCAGGTGGCAGACCCAGCAATGACTCTGCATTGTGTTTTTGGTTGATGTGTACCAGGGCCAGGAGGAAAGACAGGGAACAGGATGTTGGTAGTTGAGGCAGAGCAAACATCCCTCATTTATTGTCTTTGAAATGCAAAACAGAACATAAGCTACGGTGGCTGTGGAGCGTCAAACAGGCTTGCACTATGGCAAATCACAAGCAACAAAATAGCACATGAACGCCCCCTACTGGCAACATAACTCACTCCCTTACTTTGAGGATATATTCAGTGATTCAGCCAACCAACTTCTATCCAAAACGTCTTGCAGTGACTAGAGTCTGGTGCCTTGCTCAAGTGCCCAGGTGATTCGGGACTTGAACCGGCAACCTTCCGGTTCCCAAGCCAAGTCCCAACAGACTGAGCTATCCTGCTGCCCCTGTGACATGAAGAATGATGACACTGTAGTATTATCGTCCCTTGTTAAGGTCAGAGAGTGAGTTATAAATAAGTTATAATAACAAGATATAATAACATAATATAACAAGTCTCTCTGTTGTTAGCAGCAGCACAGGTCAAACTCAGTCACTGGAACAGGGAGCCATTTCACATTCTGATTGGTCGGACAGGAAGCCGGTCGCTGGCTGTTAATTTCATCTGCTGCGGCTTTTCAAGATTGTTGGTTTTAATTAAGTGACTTCATTACAAGGTTGCTGGGCTGGCCTTTGCTCATGACGTGTTTTTGGGTGGGCCATGCAGAAAAACACAGCCATAAACAAGCAGATGAAGGCAGTGTATGAAGCTGTAGCATGTGTTATATTACAGGAAGTGAAGACATTATGTGATGCTTTTAGTGTGTTGTCAAAGTCACATTTTGTCAGAGAGTTAGATAACTATTTGTGGTGTGGAGGGTTGGACAGAGTGATCATGTCTCTTTGTTCATGCTGCCTAAGTACACGCCACTCATCAAGCGTGTGAAGCCCACCGTTAGGACAGTCAAAGTGTGGCCTGAGGGAGCAGACTCTGAGTTGCAGAACCGGTTTCTACACACGGATTGGAGTCTGCCTCCCAGTCTACCCTGGACTCCCACACCGACATTGACTCCTACACCTCATGTTTTGGACTACATAAACTCCAGCATTGACACTGTCAACACCCTCAAACAGATCACAACATTCCCCAACCAGAAGCCGTGGATGAACAGAGAGGTCTGCTTACTCCAAAAGTGACGCACGTGACGCTGCTTTTAGGTTGGGTGATGAACACGCCTACTGGACAGCCAGGGCTAACCTGAACAAGGGCATCAAGCTGGCCAAGCTCAACCACAAGCGTAGGGTTGAAGACCACTTCAACAACTCTGATCCCCGACACATGTGGCAGGGCATCCAGGCCATTACGGACTACAAACCCTCAAACAACCCCCCCCCCCCCCCCCCAACCACTCATCCCTCTCTGACAAGCTCAATAATTATTCGACCGGGACAACCACAAACACCTCCATTGTGCCAGTGCCAAAACACTCCCACGTGAGAATGCTGTTCATCGACTTCAGCTCAGAATTCAACCATCCGCAAACTTGGTGACCTTATGGAAACCAAGAATCTTAACAATAACCCCTTTGTTTGTAACTGGTTATTGGACTTCCTAAACAACAGACCCCAGTCAGTCAGGTTAGATAGTCTCACCTCCTCAACCTGAACACCGGCGTCCCCCAGGGCTGTGTGCTGAGCCCTCTCCTCTACACCCTCTTCACCTACGACTGCACTCCTGTACATGGTACAAACACCATCATCAAGTTTGCAGACGACACAACGGTGATGGGCCTTATCAAGAACAACGATGGACTTCAGAAAGACCAGAGCTGGTGCACACGGCCCCATCCTCATCAACGGGGCAGAGGTGGAGCATGTCTCCAGCTTCAAATTCCTTGGATTCCACATCTCCGAGGACCTCTCTTGGTCCCTCAACACTGGTAAAGAAGGCTCACCAGCGTCTCATCTTCCTGAGGAGACTGAGGAAAGCCCACCTGTCCCCTCAGATTCTGGTGAACTTTTACCGGTGTGCCATTGAAAGTATCCTCACCAACTGCATCAGTGTGGTACGGCAACTGCACTTTCCGACCGGAAAGCGCTGCAGAGGGTGGTGAAAACCGCCCAACGCATCATTGGATTACCCCTCCCTGCAATAAACACTACCCACCACAAACGGTGTCTGAGGAAGGCAAAAACAATAGTCAGACACCTCTCACCCCAACCATGGACTGTTTGCCCTCCGGGAGGCGCTATAGAAACCTTTGTTCCAAGTCAAGCAGGCTTAGGAACAGCTTCTTCCCCTCAGCTGTCATCTCTCTGAACTCTGTACCACGATGACAGTCCCCCCCCCCCCTCTGCTGCCCAACATACGAACTCTGAACCCTGCTAACAATACCCTTTCACCATCCATGTTTTCAACGGCCTTGCATTGTATCATAACTCCCTACCTCTACCTAGTTAACATATTTATAGTTGACATATTTATTGTTTACATACCTGTATGATAGTCATGTACATTTTTACTGTACTTACCGTATATATATATATATAATAATCGTCAACTGCTGATACAACTGCATACCCCTTCTCACTACCTGTTTATACTTGTATACTTACCTTGTATATATATACTACCTATAATTCTGCACATATCTCATACCTACTCTATAAGTCATTTTATTAGTTTTTAGTAGACTGTTTTTACATACTTTTCAACAACTGTACATTATATATTGCCATTCACTTTACTGCAACATTTGCACTCTGGTTAGATGCCAAATTCCTTTCGATGTACTGTACTGGTGCTGTACACTGACAATACATTAGAATCTAATCTAATCTAGAGACAGCTAGGTGAGCATAATAGACAGGATATGATCTCTGTCTCTGATTCCACATCCATGTGGTCACAGAGAGTGCGACCGTAATCCATCATAGTCTGTATGTTATGTAGTTTATTATAGTAAATTAATGATTGTTTTCCTGTCTGTTGTTGTTTCCTGTGTGTTATTTGAGTATTGGACCCGTCCTGCACGCTGAACACTCAGTTATATAAGAACAGCTTTCATGATTGTTTTGGATTACTGATATCCTGCAATCTCAGATTAATTAATTTCTAAACATAATTTTATGGTGAAGCTCGGCCCAGAGCGCTCTGCGTCCTCCTCCACTAGCTGCTCCTCTTATCCTCCACTAGCTGCTCCTCTCCTCCACTAGCTGCTCCTCTCCTCCACTAGCTGCTCCTCTTATCCTCCACTAGCTGCTCCTCTCCTCCACTAGCTGCTCCTCTCCTCCACTAGCTGCTCCTCTCCTCCTGATCCTCCACTAGCTGCTCCTCTCCTCCACTAGCTGCTCCTCTCCTCCTGATCCTCCACTAGCTGCTCCTCTCCTCCTGATCCTCCACTAGCTGCTCCTCTCCTCCTGATCCTCCACTAGCTGCTCCTCTTCTCCTGCTGCTCCTCTTCTCTCCTCCAAAAGCTGCTCCTCTCCTCCTGCTCCTCCACTAGCTGCTTCTGTCCTCCTGATCCTCCACTAGCTGCTCCTCTCCTCCTGATGCTCCACTAGCTGCTCCTCTCCTCCTCCACTCCTCTCCTTCTGATCATCCACTAGCTGCTCCTCTCCTCCTGATCCTCCAGTAGCTGCTCCTCTCCTCCTGATCCTCCAGTAGCAGCTCCTCTCCTCCACTAGCAGCTCCTCTCCTCTACTAGCTGCTCCTCTCCCCCTGCTCCTTCACTAGCTGCTCCTCCCCTCCTGATTCTCCACAAACTGCTCCTCCACTAGCTGCTCCTCTTCTGCTCATCCACTAGCTGCTCCTCTCCTCCTCCACTAGCTGCTCCTCTCCTGATCCTCCACTCGCTGCTCCTCCACTAACTTCAGTCTGTCTCCAGACTAAAGTACAAATGCAGGTTCAGAAAGCTGGTGTCCATACTTCCATATTTTAATATCAATGCATGAGTCACAGTTGATGCTAAAGGACATAGCTGTAGCATTAAACATGATGCTAGTTAGCTTTATTCTCCACTGGTAAGACTACAGCCTCATTAAACATGATGCTCGTAAGCTATATTCTCCACCGGTAAGACTACAGCCTCATTAAACATGACGCTAGTTAGCTATATTCTCCACCGGTACGACTACAACCTCATCAAACACAGCAATAGAAATCCACAAACAACTGGGCTTTAAACGTGTACAGTTCATCATATGTACATGTTGTGTTTAGACATCCAAACAGTGACTTGGAACACATGGTAATTTGACTGATGTCGTCCCGCTCCTCCTCTTTCTTGTTGAAGCAGTTTCAATGTGATGGATCACCATGGAGACGTTCCCCCACGTTTCTCCGCTGAGTGATGGAGAAACTCACAACACAACCGATCTGTACTGCAGAACACCGGGTCCACCTTCTGGTTTCTATGATGACGACTGCGCTGTGCTCTCATTGGCCGGGGCCGACATCTGCATGAAGAGCTCCCTCAACTCCGTGACCTCATCATCATCGTGGGACGGCAGGGAGGGAAGGGAGCGCTGCTCTCGCTCCTGGATGAAGTCCCACAGATGCACACTGTTGAGGAACTACACACACACAAACAAACGTTAATGTTGTGTTGGTGAAGTTTATTGATTATGATATTACTGATAGTGATAGGACATTGATATATTGATGATATTGATATAATACTGATGTGATAGTAATATTAGTGATAGTGATATTAGTGAGGTGATAGTAATCTTAGTGATAGTGACATGATAGCGATATAAGTGATGTGATAGTGAATATTGTAGATGATATAAGAACATCTGTTCCTTCTGTAGTCCAACCTGACTCCTGGCTTGAAGTGGTCTATGAGTCTGTCCTTACTGACCGTGGTATGATAGTGATGTGATAGTAATATTAGTGATGGTGACAGTAATATTAGTGATGGTGACACTGACCCTGACGGTGCCCTCTGAGCCCAGCTGTTTGCGTGGTTTGTCCGCCTCAGCGCGGGTCCCGTCTTGGTAGGCGTGGAGGTAGAGACACTTCCCTCCAAACGGACAGGAACCACGACCCTGGTCAAAGTACTTACACGCTTTCTTACTGCGCGCACACACACACACACACACACACACACACACACACACACACACACACACACACACACACACACACACACACACACACACACACACACACACACACACACACACACACACACACACACACACACACACACACACACACACACACACACACACACACACACACACACACACACACACACGTGCTTGGATGGCTCTTACATAAACAGTACATACATACTGTCTTTTTTGCTGCATGTATGTTTATACTGTTTCCTTGTATCCTTAAATCCTAAAAGGATCAGTGGGACAAACAAAACATTGTAAGACAAGACAAATGTAGAACAGGTGGTAGATATAAGAACATATGTTGTGTCTAACCTGACTCCTGACTTGAAGTGGTCTATGAGTCGGTCCTTATCATCCTGGTCCTCCACCCAGTAGACTGACGGGATCACGAACTCTGAGACCACACGGCACTCAGGGCAGGACCTGCACACACACAATATATCACATTACATTTATTAAATCATATTAATTGACATTACATTACCTGACATTACATAACTTTAGTCATTAATCAGTCATGCGTCTTTTGTCTAAAGTGACTAAAGATAAGGTCAACAGGTAGGCAAGAGATCCCCTTCCAGTCTGGTGGTGGAATGGTAGCAGTCTGGTGATGGAATGGTAGCAGTCTGGTGATTGAATGGTAGCAGTCTGGTGGTGGAATGGTAGCAGTCTGGTGGTGGAATGGTAGCAGTCTGGTGGTGGAATGGTACCAGTCTGGTGGAATGGTACCAGTCTGGTGGAATGGTACCAGTCTGGTGGTGGAATGGTATCAGGTATCACCGCGTTGCCTCGGACAACAACATCAACGAGTACGCGTCCTCGGTCACCGGGTTCGTCAAGAAGTGAATAGATGACGTTGTCCCGACCAAGTCGGTTTGGATATATCCCAACCAGAAACCGTGGATTAACGGCGATGTTCGCGCTGCCCTCGACGCGCGTAACGCCGCCTTTGGCTCCGGGAATATGGAGGAATATACGAGAGCCCGCTACGACCTCCGTAAGACCATCGTCACTGCCAAGCGGGAGTACAAGGACAGAGTGGAGGAGAAATTCAAGAGCCACGACACGAGGGGTATGTGGCAGGGGATAACGAACTTTAGAGGGAGAACCAGTTGTGTAGAGAACTCCTCTACCTCCCTTCCAGGAGAGCTAAATACTTTTTTTTGCTCGGTTCAACGTGAACGGCAGCCCGCCGAAGCCAGCACCGCCTGAGGAGACCAGCCTGCTGAACATCTCGGAGGCGGATGTGCGCCGCACCTTCAAGCGGTTGAACATCCGTAAGGCGGCAGGCCCCGACGACATCCCGGGCCGCGTCCTCAGAGCATGCGCAGACCAGTTGGCAGGAGTGTTTGCAGACATCTTCAACCTCTCCCTGTCCCAGGCTGTGGTTCCCGCTGTCTTCAAGATGTCCACAATCGTGCCTGGCCCTCACCTCGATTTTCAGCAAATGCTTCGAGAGGTTGGTCAAGGACTTTATTTGCTCTGTGTTACCTGCCACGCTGGACCCATGGCAATTTGCATATTGTCAAAACGGATCCACGGATGACGCAATTGCCATGGCCCTCCACACTGCCCTTTCCCACCTGGAGGGAAAGAACGGTTATGTGCGAATGCTGTTTGTGGACTACAGCTCAGCGTTCAACACGATAGTTCCTGCCAAGCTCGACACCAAGCTTAGAGGTCTAAGCGTGCCGCCATCCACGTGCAGCTGGATACTGGACCTCCTGTCGGACCACCGCCAGGTGGATGGGCAGCACCACCTCAGAGCCACTGACCCTCAACACGGGAGCCCCCCAGGGATGCGTGCTGAGCCCTCTCCTCTACTCCCTCTACACCCACGACTGCATGGCTATGCACAGCTCCAACGTCGTCATCATCAAGTTTGATCGCTGGCTACGACGAGACAGCTTACAGGGAGGAGGTCGGATCGCTGGAGCAGTGGTGCCAGGAGAACAGCCTCGCCCTCAACGTCAAGAAGACCAAGGGGCTGATTGTGGACTACAGGAAGCAGAGAGGAGAGCACAGCCCTATCTCCATCGACGGTGTTGCAGTAGAGAGGGTCAGCAGCTTCAAGTTCCTCTGCGTGCACATCTCCGAGGACCTCACATGGTCCACACGCACACCACACACGTGGTGAAAAGGGCCCAACAACGCCTGTATTTCCTCAGGCGTCTGAGGAAATTCAGCATGGGCCTGGTACGGGAACTGCACCGCACTCGAGCGCTTCAAAGGGTGGTGCGGACGGTCCAGTATATCGTTGGAGGTGAGCTCCCCTCCCTCCTGGTTATACACAACCAGCGGTGCGTGGCCAAGGGCAAACGCATCATAAAAGACATTGCTCACCCCAGCCACGAACTGTATTCACTTTTACCGTCAGGCAGGCGATACCACAGTATCAAGTGCCGTACAAATAGACTCAGAGATAGCTAGATAACTAGGGTACCAGTGTGGGGTTAGGGTACCAAGTTTGGTGGTACCAGTCTGGGGTAGTGGTACCCGGGGTTAGGGTACAAGTCTGGTGGTACCAGGGGTTAGGGTTAGTTGTACCTGTCTGGGGTTAGGGTACCAGTCATGGGTAGTGGTACCAGGGGTTAGGGTACCAGGGGTGAGGGTTAGTCTTACTTGATGATCTTGTTGTCAAACTGCTTGGCACAGCGCCACTGGCGGATGCAGGCCAGGCAGTAGGTGTGGCAGCAGGATGACAGAATCCCAAAACGTCTTTCTGATGGGTTTGTCTTCTGGACCACAACCTCCATACAGATGGCACAAACCTGCAACATGTACATACATTTAGATTAGTGTATTTATACATTTACAACTAACTGACAGTGTTATCCGACGGTTATCCGGTTGTTTGCATGACACGAGTACAGTAAACAAACGAGAGTAGCCTACAAAACAAAGTAGCCTAGTAAATGCAAAATGTATCGGAACCACTGTCTATTGTGACAGCAGGTTAACAAATATTGTGATTGCGCAACAATCCCACGCTGTAGCTTAAATAAGTTATACTTTAATATATATAAATACGTGAATTTAGAACAGTGTTTTATGAAAGTGATGATGAGCAGTTTTAATATCAAAATGGATATTAAACTCCCGGCGTAATTTACACATAAACCTTCTCCCGGGAAAGCCAGCTTTTTCATGACAGCTGCCATAGTTTCTGATGAATTCCCATGATTCCTTGCATTAGTAAAATAACTGAATAGAGATATCGGAATAGTCAATTATCCGTGCACACTCCTATACTATAAAATAATATAATGAACCTACCTTATCTTGACTGAGCTGAGCTGCAAATGCTCTTTCCATGTCAGACTCAAACGCCAGCATACACACCTGCTCAGAGAGAGAGAGAGAGAGAGAGCGAGAGCGAGAGAGAGCTCATGAGCTCTCCTCTGCTAGGTACAATATATTGATTTGCCATTTGTAACATTGGAATGCTTGCTCCCCAGGTAGTTTAGTTAGTTAGGCTAGTTAGGTAGGTTATACCTTCTTGTGAGCTCTCCTCTGCTAGGTAGGTTAGTTAGGCTAGTTAGTTAGGTTATACCTTCTCGTGAGCTCTCCTCTGCTCAGGGTCACTGGGGTGTAGGACGTGTAGTCTGCAAATGTCACACAGGTCACCATGGAGATAAGGGCAGCTGTTGCCGTAGTGACACTGTCCAGCAGCTGCATATGGGCAGAGCTGGACCAGTTCCTGATAGGCTCCTCCCACTGAGGCTCCTCCCACTGAGGACAAAACAGTTAGTTACATACAGTTCCTGACAGGCTCCTCCCACAGAGTACATACCCTTTCATAGAGTTACATACCCCGGCATAGAGTTAAATACCCCTTCAAAGAGTTACATACCCTGGCATAGAGTTAAATACCCCTTCAAAGAGTTACATACCCCCTACATACCCCCTGTGGTATTACCAAGGTCAGCTGCATCCAGGCCGGTCCGGGTAGCCGCTACATAGGACTGTGGAACCCCAGGGTCCAGACGCTCTGAACCAGCTGGAACCACAACCTCTGCACCATGAGCCTTGAAGTCCACACCCATGGCTGACACACAGAGAGAGATTATATATATATAATTATATATCAAGCTATCGCGCTGCATGCCTGACCTCGAGCTCTCCGGAAATAAGTCTAGTTTGTGTCTACATTGCATACAATATAGAATATATATCTTTATATAATATACATCACATAAAACATACAATGTAGAATAGAGAAGGACTCACCTCGGTCTCTGAGAACCATCGGTTTCCTGGCTCCCAGTCCAACACTGGGTTCTCCTCCTCTTCCTCCTGTCACTGCTCCCCTGCCTCCTCTTCCTCCTCCTCCTACTACCACTGCACCACCACCTCCTCCAGGTCCTCCTACAGCACCACCTCCAACTGCTCCTCCTATGGCTCCTACTGCACCTGGTCCACCTTCAGCCCCTCTTCCTGGGGGCTTGATGTGATCATACCTGCAGAAGCAGGTATGAGAAGCAAGCACCCAAAAGGTACAGGTTGGATCAGGAGAGTGTAGTAGATAAGGTACTTGATTCGATCCCCGATGTCCACAGTCCTCCTTCATCTAAACCTACCGGCTCCTCAATGAAGTCGGTGTTGAATTTGGAATTAATCTACCGGCCCTCAACATCCACCCGTCTATATCTCTCCTGTCAGATCACCAATCTCAACCAGTTCACTGTTCCATCCCCAACCCCTCAGAGAAAAAAACCTTCTGAAACACAAATTCTGCCCCTCAGTGTAAAGCGTCCTAGAAAAGCACTATATAAGTTCCATTTATTATTATAATAGTAATAGAGAACATCCCTCTAAACAAGTGTACTAAATTGTGTCTCTGTAGGCCCACAGTCCTCTCTGGTAGTACTTAGTATTTTTATAAGTAATATTATTATTTGTCGTATTAATACCTGCATCTGTCTCCATAGGCACAAACCCCTCGCTGGTAGTACTTGCAGATGGTGGAAGGTTTGCTGGTGGCTGGGTCGTGGGAGAACAGACACCTCGGGCCCTCCCTACACACACCATGGAGGAAGTACCTACACACACACACACACACACACACACACACACACACACACACACACACACACACACACACACACACACACACACACACACACACACACACACACACACACACACACACACACACACACACACACACACACACACACACACACACACACACACACTTACCTTGCAGCTTATACATTGCTATGCAAATGTTTTAAATGCACTGCTGAGTACAGTCTAGTATAATAGTGTACTGTATAATGTTTGTAATGTAGTGTACAATGATTATAATGTGTGGTGTATAATGTTTAAGTGTATTTAGTTGTAGTGTATAATAATGTAGTGTATGTTTTAATGTATACTGTTTACGTTTTATTGTATAATGTTGTAGTGTATGTTTTAGTGCATTATGTCTTAGTGCATAATGTTTTAGTGTATAACGTGTGAGTGTAATATGTTATCGTGTATAATGTTATCGTGTATAATGTTTTAGTGTATAATGTTTTAGCGTACAATGTTATAGTGTACAATGCATAATGTGTATAATGTATAATGTGAATAAAGGGTGCAATCTTCTATAACGTTAGCAGCCTACATTAGCATGAGCTACTAGCGGTAGTCTGAAGCAGAGGTTATTCCTAGTTAGTACTGGTTAATATTGGTCAGTACTGTTCAGTATTGGTTAGTAGGCGAGTGCCCTCTCTCCCGCCGGGCCAGTACATGTGGTTTAGTAATAATAGTCATCATCAAAATAAGTCATATTAACCTGCATGTGACTTGTCTGGTGCTCATCTCAGCTCCTAGTGTTGGTGTCTCATCCAATACAGTCCGTCCTCCCGCGGGAAACAATCCGCCACACAAACGTTCCTACTTCGCTCTCGAGTAGGCGTTGCTACCACATCCATGGTTGCTACGCTAGTTCTCGTTTCGTTTTTATAACTTAGTTTCAATTCGTGATGTATAACTTCTTTTCGTGATATATAACTTAATTTAGTGATTTATAATTTCATTTGGTGATGTATAACTTAATTTCCTGATGTATAAGTCCCGTTGAAAAGCTGAACAGTGGATCTCTATTTCGTTTTGACTTCCGGATGAAGACCATCGTGAGGTTCAGGCACTGCGGGAGGCTCATCTACTCATTAAGCCCCCGGGAGGAGGAGGGACCAGGAGGAACCAGCAGGAGTCCAGCAGGGGAAGCAGGGGAAGCAGGAGGGACCAGCAGGAGTCCAGCAGGGGAAGCAGGAGGGACCAGCAGTCCAGCAGGAGAAGCAGGTGGAGACAGGAGGAGTCCAGCAGAAGGGATCAGCAGGAGTCCAGCAGGGGAACCAGCAGGAGACAGGAGCCAGTGTCCACTGTGTGGGGAGCGGCTCAGCTTCCGGCTCCTGGACGCTCCTGTTGTGGTGACCAGTCCTTTCAGCAACGGGCACGAGACCAAGTACTCCTTCCTCATCTCGTCTCGATCAGGACCCACTTCTATCAGGTAGGCCTACACTCTACCCTTCTATTAGGTAGGCCTACATTATATTATACTGTACTTTGATCTCTGCTCTACTCTGATCTCTACTTTATAGTCTGATCTGTACTTCATAGTCTGATCTCTATTCTACTCTGATATCTACTTAATAGTCCGATCTCTACTCTGATCTCTTCTTTATAGTCTGATCTGTACTCTACTCTGATCTCTACTCTGATCTCTTCTTTGATCTCTTCTTTATAGTCTGATCTCTACCGGTGATATTGACTCTGATCTCTACTCCTCTACATTGTGACAGAGTGTTTTTCTCTTTTCAGTGAACAGAATGAATCAGAGCTTCATGTTGGGATCTCAAATTCTGAAGGTAATGGAGCTCTTTCTGCTGTTGCTTTGCTGAGATATTATTGTGTTGTGTTATGATTGTGTTGTTGTGTTATAGGTGTGTTGTGCTGTTATTGTTGTGTTGTTCTAGGTGTGGTGTTCAGTTATACAGAGTCGGGGGTTCAGCGTCAACAGCACGGCTGGGAGCAGAGTTTAAGCATCCCTTTGGTTACCCCTAGCAACTACCCATCAGCTGATCTGGTTACCCCTAACAACCACCAAGCTCTCCTCACTTTCAGTGCCGTCAGGTCGTGGGACAGACACCTGGAGACCTTCTCCTCTCAGGAGAGATGGACTACGGACAGGTCTCACCTTCCTCCATCTGACTGTAACCTGTCTCACTTCTCTCTCTGACTGTAACCTGTTACTCTGACTGTAACTTGTCTCTCTCTCTGACTTTAACCCTTAAACCTGTCTCTCTCTGACTGTAACATCTCTCTCTCTCGCTCTCTCTCTGACTGTAACCTGTCTCTCTCTCTTCCCCCCCCCTCTCTCTCTCTCTCTCTCTCTCTCTCTCTCTCTCTCTCTCTCTCTCTCTCTCTCTGACTATAACCTTTCTCTCTGACTGTAACCTGTCTTCCTCTCTCTGACTAACCTGCCTCTCTCTGTCTCCAGGTTTGCAGAGGAGGGAGAGTTTGGGTCCTGTTGCTATGGTTTCGCTCTGAGTTTTATTAATGAGGTCAGGAGGTCAGAGGTCATGGAGCTCATCAGCCAACAAAGTTTCACCCTGGGATACGTCCTGCCGACAGTACACTGCAGCTCCAAGTACCTGAGGCTGTACGACTACATACTCCACAATGGATACTACTACAGTACTAAAGTATAACACTACAGTTCTATATTATAACACTGCAGTACTATAGTGTGGCGTGTGTCTGGTTAAGCAGCCTCACCTGGCCCCAGTGGGACTGATTAGAGTCTGGGGCTGGTGGGGCTACACACCTTGGTAATCAAGGAACTCAGGTTAAACCAGCCACATACAGTCAGGAGGATCTCGAGCATGGACCATCTGCTCTGCCTGTTTTAAGAACTACAAACTACAATAAACCGCTTTACTCCTCATCATCCTGTGTCTTGTTGTTAGGAGGAACCCCAAGAACCCAGTGTAGTACATACTAACAGTTAATGCATGCAGTAAGAACATGTACATACTAACTACATACTAACAGTATGCACTAACAGTACTAACAGATGCTGATCCCTGTCACCTGATAGGTCTAGGGGAGAGTCAGCTGTCACCTGATAGGTCTAGAGGAGTCAGCTGTCATCTGATAGGTCTAGAGGAGAGTCGACTGTCACCTGATAGGGCGAGAGGAGTCAGCTGTCACACATCAGACAGAGCACAGGTTGGGCTGCAGTAGTGATGCTGTCAGAGGAGAGAGAAGCCAAAAGAGACACAGAGAAACACACACAGAGAAAGGGACAGAGAGAGAAAGAGAGGGATACAGTGAGACAGAGAGCAAGAGAGAGACAGTGAGAAACAGAGAGACAGTACTGATGGACAGCAGTGTGGTGCGGTTTGTCCACTGTGGGAGGGACATGGTGTTCCAGGGCGTCCCAGAGCAGTGTCCTCTCTGTGGGCAGTGTGTTGAGAGCTGCAGGCTGGAGGAGGCTCCTGTCAGCCTGCCCTCCCCCTTCTGTAACGGACACACCACCTCCTGCTGCTTCCTGCTGGCCCCGGGACAGGACAACACACACAGGTAACACACACACACACACACACACACACACACACACACACACACACACACACACAACACACACACACACACACACACACACACACACACACACACACACACACACAGGTTGGGTCTAAGTGACAGAGTGATGGTTAGTTGTTGTTAATGTGGACAATCGTTTTTGAACTTTGTCCAGTATTGAGAGAACACTTAATTTAACCCTTTGGGCCCTTTGTTAATGTCCTCTAAACAAGTTCGTTTTTATCACTTACAGCTCAGACTGTTATTATATTATATTATATTATATTATATTATATTATATTATATATGTGTCAGACAACATTATGGAAAGGATCCCTTACATAAAAATACCTATTTTCTTCTACCTTTCTCTTGTCTTAGTCTTGTGTCTTGTAGACTTGTGTCTCAAGTCTCAAGAAGAACTCCCTGAAATCCCGCGAGAGTTGAGGTACAGGACGAGAACAGGGGAAAGTGTTGGAGAGAGGAGAGCCAGTCACATTTTGTTGTGTTGGATGACAGAAAGTGTAGATTAGTGTCATCCAAATAAGTCATGGCTGAATATTTAGCTGATTCACAAGATCTCAGAGTGAGAGTTGGTTGGACACAATTAAAAACATCACAAATCAATAGAAAAGTGGTATTTCTGTCAGTGGCACTAAAGGGTTAAATGAAGATGTTCTCTGGACCAATTTAAACAATATTCAGTAAGACAACCACATAAAAATAGTTTCCCCTTAGGTGTTATCTATGTATTTTAGTTGTATCTATGTGATTAAGTGTTGTTAATGTATTTAAGGGTTATTTATGTGTTTAAGGGTCTTTGATGGAAAGTCAGAGCTCCACACAGGAATCTCCGATACTAAAGGTCAGAGTTCATGTCTATTCATTATCAACCTACATGTCTGTATTAATTTGTGTATTTGTGTAATTTGTATGTTTTGGTTCACTATAAATGTGTGTATTATCGTGTATTAAAGTGTGTATCACTCTAGGGGTGGTGTATAACTACACCCGACAGGGCGTAGTGCGGGATCACACAGGATGGGAGCAGAGTATCAGGGTGGTGCTGGTACAACAAGACTCATTCAGTCTGAGGAACCAGTGGAACAAATACCTGGAGAGCTACTCCGCTGGAGCCCTCTGGGACCCAGCATGGACAGGGTACTACTGAATATACTACTACTATATGAACTACTACTTTATATACTACAATATATACTGCTACAGTTCTACTATATATACTACTACAGTACTACTTTATATACTACTACAGTACTTTATATACTACAATATATACAAATAAATATACTACTACAGTACTACTTTATATACACTACAATATATACTACTTTATATATAATTTGAATCTAATCGATCTATCTATATATGACAATATATACAAATAAATATACTACTACTATATATACTACTACAGTACTACTTTATATACACTACAATATATACTACAGTTAGTTTATACTACAGTACTACTTTAAATACTATATATACTACAGTACTACTTTATATATATATATATACATACATACACTACTAGTCATACTATATATACTACTACAGTACTACTACTATATATATACTACTACAGTACTGCTATATATATATATATATATATACACTACCACAGTACTATATATATACTACTATAGTACTACTATATATATACTACTATATACTTCTATATCTACTACAGTACTATTTTATATACTACTACAGTACTACTATATATACTACTACATACTACTATATATACACTACTACAGTACTACTTTATATACTACTACAGTACTACTTTGTATACTACAATATATACACTAATAATACATTCAATTTCATATAGTGCTTTTCTGGACACCCAAGGCACTACTACTTTATATAGTACTACATACTACAGAACTGCTATACTGTATATACAAGACAGTACTACATATGTTATACATATATACCACCTGTCTGCCCCTCTGTCTCTCTCTCCCCACTCACCTTTCTTTATCTGTGGCTGTCTACCTGTCTGTCTCTCTAACTGTATGTCTATATACCTGTCTGTCTCTCTACCTGTATGTCTATCTGCATCTCTCTCTCTACCTGTGTCTATATACCCGTCTCTCTCGCTACCCGTCTGTCTGCAGTTTTGATGAGGTCACTCATAACTGCTACTCCTACTGCCTGGGCTTCATCAACAGAGTCCTGGAGGTCGGAGGTCGCGCCCCACTGACCCAGCAGGAGTTCACAGAGCGTTACGTCCTACCCCGCACCACCACTGCCGCCAGATACACGGGCCTCCTTCAGGTCCTTAAAACAAAGCCCTACTACCTGCTAGAGAGACAGACTGCTGAAGAGTCAGACACCCTGGCAGAGACAGGCTAGTAAAGAGAGAGACAGTAAGAGAGAGAGGCCAGTAGAGACAGACACGTAGAGAGAGACATGCTAGTAGAGAGAGAGACAGGCTAGTGGAGAGAGAGACAGGCTAGTGGAGCGAGACAGGTAAAGCCATTAATATTAGTACTATCAGCTGGAAGTACTAACTACTGTCACTAGTATTCTCATATCATGTTTGGAGATATTAAACTGAAAATTGTTCTACAGTGAAAATGGGTTTATAATAGTTCACATTATGAATTAATACTAGTTTATTATAATGGTGTTTATAATAATAAGTGTATGATAATAAGAATAGTGTTGATAATAATTAGTGTACAATAATGATAATAACGATGATGTCCATAACTCACACGGTAACACATGAGGAGTTACACATTCACCCACATATTAACCCTCATTCAATTACACATCAATTAATACATTTTTATTTCGATAAAACAGAATGACCACCAGTAACATGGTCAGCATCATAATGCAAACCATTATAATGCTGACTAAAGTTTAACAGCCAATCAAATGTCATCTTGTTCAGCTCGTTCCTGGGAGGAAATCCATCTCTTTATGACCACTTCCTGTTGGAGGGAGGAATGGGGAGGGAGGGAGAGAGAGAGAATATTCAAGTGTGTGTGTGTGTGTGTGTGTGTGTGTGTGTGTGTGTGTGTGTGTGTGTGTGTGTGTGTGTGTGTGTGTGTGTGTGTGTGTGTGTGTGTGTGTGTGTGTGTGTGTGTGTGTGTGTGTGTGTGTGTGTGTGTGTGTGTACCTGGACAGTGAGTCTGTTCAGGCATAGGGGAGAGGTCAACTCTGACTCAGATAAGTCAGCTGGAAAGATGATGTAACACAACATCAGCTCCTACACACACACACACACACACACACACACACACACACACACACACACACACACACACACACACACACACACACACACACACACACACACACACACACACACACACACACACACACACACACACACACACACACACACACACACACACACACACACACACACACACACACACACACACACACACACACACACACACACACACAGCATTACAGTAATATCTTACTTTTAACAGTACCAAAGTAATAATTTAGAACTTTGGTAATATATAGCAGTTTATTTTGTTAAATTTTTTTTTCTGTATTTGCTTCCTGTTGCAGGAGGACGTAGCCTATTGGTTAATTGATAAGTGTGATGATTGATTCATTTAGCATGTGAACATTATTGAAAACATTTGAACATATTAATAGAGAAGCTCTGAAGGAGTTCATTTTAGTCTCTTTATGATAGACTGCAGTCTGCTTTTTGTTAATGTTACAAAATAAAAGTGTTTTAAAACAAACTGTCTGCTTTAAAACACACATCATCGAGTGATCATCATGGTGATCATCATGGTGATAATCATGATTATCATCATAGTGATCATCACAGTGATCATCAGGGTGATCATCAGGGTGATCATCATGGTTATTATCAGGGTGATCATCATGGTGATAATCATAATTATCATCATAGTGATCATCAGGGTGATCATCACAGTGATCATCATGGTTATTATCAGGGTGATCATCATGGTGATAATCATGATTATCATCATGGTGATCATCATGGTGATAATCATGATTATCATCATGGTGATCATCATGGTGATAATCATGATTATCATCACAGTGATCATCATCAGTGATCATCATGATGATCATCACAGTGATCATGATTATCATCATGATAATCATCATGTGATCATCATGGTGATGGTCACCATGATGATCACTATGATAATCACTATGATGATCACCGTGATGATCACCATGATGATCACCATGATGATCACCATGATGATGAGGCGGCAGTATAGCTCAGGAGGTAGAGCGGTCGCCTCACAACCGAAAGGTCGCTGGTTCGATCCCCCCGGCTCCTCCTAGCAAAAACTGTGGAGGTGTCCTTGAGCAAGACCCCCTAACCCTACCAGCTCCTGACCTGCTGGCTCTCTCCTTGATGGCTGACTCCGCCGTCGGTGTATGAATGGGTGAATGTGAGGACTTTACATGACTTGTAAAGCGCTTTGGATAAAAGCGCTATATAAAAGCCGGCATTATTATGATGATCACCGTGATGATCATCAGGGTGATTATCATCTCACCAATAACGCTCATTCTGAGTTTCCTGTTCAACACCTAACTGCCACTGAATTTGGTAAAACTAAGGCCAGACCAAAAGTTATATTGTCACTTAAAAACTGAAGTTATATGTAATATACTGCATTTTCTTTGGACCAACCCCACACTAACACTAACTTAATAAACTACCCAAATTACCCTAACTAACTGGTGGGACCTTGTTACCTTGGAGACGTTGGCAGTGATCCGGCTGAGGGCTGCAAGAGAACGCCAGCTGAACGGACGTATGGCTGAGGCTCCTGCTGCACACACCTGTTGCTCTGCACTCCCCCGCTCTGCACTCACCCGCTCAACCACCACAGAGAAACTAGGGAGACGGGGAGAGAGGAGAGTTGAGAGGAGAGGGTAAGAGAGGAGAGGAATGAAGAGTGGAGAGTTAGGGTTGAGGGTTTAGGGTCAAGGGTTAAGGGTTAAGGTAAGTTGAGGGGTACCTGGCATGGTAGAAGGGAGGACCTTTTTTGTAGAGCACTTGGAGAGAAGAAACTAGATTAGACAGAACTACTTGCACATTACATCACATTACATTACACTTATTTAGTCGATGCTACCATACTATGGGGTCAAGGTTCAGTGCGGTTCGGTACCAAACGGTTCAGTACCATATGTGACCCTTTCTTTGTTCTATTTGACGTCAGAGAATGAAGAACGTTCTCGAACCATAATCTGTATGTAATGTATATATCTTAAATCTTATATACAGCCTCAAAGGACAGTAGTGGACAGCAACAATATTTGTACAAATATTGTATAAATAGTGAGCTCTGTACTCCCCGGCTGTATGTACTGTATATAGTATATATAGTCTAACATACTGTAGCTCAGTATTTGGCCCCTATTTTGGGGCCCAGGCTGTATAATGTATTTGGCCCCTGTCTTGGGGCCCAGGCTGTATAATGTATTTGGCCCTTGTCTTGGGGACCAGGCTGTATGTATTTAGTATAATTTGACATACTGTAGTGAGCGCCGTACTTGGCTCCTGTCTTGGGGACCCAGGCCCGGCTTCGGTAGTGCTGGTAGGCTGCGTAAGAGCTCTCAAAGTCAGGCTGAACTCTCCGGAACCTCCTCCACACTTCAGTGATTGACAGTGGCTTCTAGCAAATCAGAGAGAGAAAACTTTCAGCTATGGAAACAAAACAACATCTGATGTTGGTTAGTAAGTTAGTTAGTTACCTGGTTGCGGTGGAGTGAGAGGTTAGTTAGTTACCTGATTGTGGTGGACTGAAAGGCAGCCCAGAGCATAGACCAGGAAGAATGCCTGAGATAGAAGAGAAGATTGAATTATATCATATATATCTCACCCAGCAACACATCACCCACCTAACAACACATCACCCACCTAGCAACACATCACCCAGCAACACATCACCCACCTAGCAACACATCACCCAGCAACACATCACCTAGCAACACATCACCCACCTAGCAACACATCCCCTAGCAACACATCACTTAGCAACACATCACCCACCTAGCAACACATCACCCAGCAACACATCACCCACCTAGCAACACATCACCCAGCAACACATCACCTAGCAACACATCACCCACCTAGCAACACATCCCCTAGCAACACATCACTTAGCAACACATCACCCACCTAGCAACGCATTACCCAGCAACACATCACCTAGCAACACATCACATCACCCACCTAGCATCACCTAGAAACACATCACCCAGCAACACATCACACACCTAGCAACACATCACCTAGCAACACATCACCCAGCAACACATCACACACCTAGCAACACTACCAAGCAACAGATCACCCACCTAGCAACATATTACTTATTAACACAACGCAACACATTACGTAGCAACAATTGGAAGGACTTGTCTCACCTCTTCCAAAGTGAGCTGCAGAACCTCAGTGGTGTTGAAAGGAAGCCGTCTCACCTCCCCGTGGAGTTCTCCTGTCTCACCCTTTGACTCCCCCGTCTGACCCTCCTGCCAGGGGAAACCAGAGGCTTCAGAGACAATCGGTGCAACTGAGGATCGATTACTGATAGACAAATTCTTTATTGGACACACCTCCTCCTCGCTGTCCCCAACCACAAAGACATACTCAGGGGTGGAGTCCGGCATGGGGGAGGGGTCAGCCATGGGGTAAGAGTCAGTCACAGGGGAGGTGTCAGTGTGTGTCCAATATTCCATACTATTTTCATTTGTCGAAGATGACCTGTTTAAAAAAAAGAAAGTAAGACTAGTCAGACTGACTAGGTAAAACACAACTAGTTCGACTCCTCCTCTTCTCTCTACTTCTTAAACTCCTCCTCCTCTAACTCCACCTCTCCACCAGAGTGTTGTGAAAGCGACCAGAAGGAGGGCAGATGAATACCTCTTCCTCTTCCATTGGGAGGAGTCATCTGGCTGTCCTGGCTCCGCCCCGTCACTCTCTGCAGACAGCTTGATTGGCTCAGACAGCCTAACAAGTATTTGATTGACAGCTTCCTCATCCAGTCCCTGGGTCAGAAGATAGGCCCGCCTCCAAGATAACAGCTGCTCATACCTAGACACACACAGACAGGATAGACAGAGAAGCCCAGTTCGTGGTCTAGGTTCTAACCCTAACCTGTACTAGTGAACCATCTGTACCTTCCATGTACTAGTGAACCATCTGTACCTTCCATGTACTAGTGAACCATCTGTACCTTCCATGTACTAGTGAACCGTCTGTTCCTTCCATGTACTAGTGAACCGTCTGTACCTTCCATGTACTATTGAACCGTCTGTACCTTCCATGTACTAGTGAACCGTCTGCACCTTCCATGTACTAGTGAACCGTCTGCACCTTCCATGTACTAGTGAACCGTCTGTACCTTCCATGTACTAGTGAACCATCTGTACCTTCCATGTACTAGTGAACTGTCTGTACCTTCCATGTACTAGTGAACCATCTGTACCTTCCATGTACTAGTGAACCATCTGTACCTTCCATGTACTAGTGAACCATCTGTACCTTCCATGTACTAGTGAACCATCTGTACCTTTCATGTACTAGTGAACCGTCTGTTCCTTCCATGTACTAGTGAACCATCTGTACCTTCCATGTACTAGTGAACCATCTGTACCTTCCATGTACTAGTGAACGTGTGTACCTTCCATGTACTAGTGAACCATCTGTACCTTCCATGTACTAGTGAACCATCTGTACCTTTCATGTACTAGTGAACCGTCTGTACCTTTCATGTACTAGTGAACCATCTGTACCTTTCATGTACTAGTGAACCATCTGTACCTTCCATGTACTAGTGAACCCTCTGTACCTTCCATGTACTAGTGAACCATCTGTACCTTCCATGTACTAGTGAACGTATGTACCTTCCATGTACTAGTGAACCATCTGTACCTTTCATGTACTAGTAAACGTATGTACCTTCCATGTACTAGTGAACTGTCTGTTCCTTCCATGTACTAGTGAACCATCTGTACCTTCCATGTACTAGTGAACGTATGTACCTTCCATGTACTAGTGAACCATCTGTACCTTTCATGTACTAGTAAACGTATGTACCTTCCATGTACTAGTGAACTGTCTGTTCCTTCCATGTACTAGTGAACCATCTGTACCTTCCATGTACTAGTGAACCGTCTGTACCTTCCATGTACTATTGAACCGTCTGTACCTTCCATGTACTATTGAACCGTCTGTACCTTCCATGTACTAGTGAACCGTCTGTTCCTTCCATGTACTAGTGAACCATCTGTTCCTTCCATGTACTAGTGAACCATCTGTACCTTCCATGTACTAGTGAACCATCTGTACCTTCCATGTACTAGTGAACCGTCTGTACCTTTCATGTACTAGTGAACCGTCTGTTCCTTCCATGTACTAGTGAACCGTCTGTACCTTCCATGTACTAGGGAACGTATGTACCTTCCATGTACTAGTGAACCGTCTGTCTGTTCCTTCCATGTACTAGTGAACCATCTGTACCTTCCATGTACTAGTGAACCGTCTGTACCTTTCATGTACTAGTGAACCGTCTGTTCCTTCCATGTACTAGTGAACCGTCTGTTCCTTCCATGTACTAGTGAACCATCTGTACCTTCCATGTACTAGTGAACCATCTGTACCTTCCATGTACTAGTGAACCATCTGTACCTTCCATGTACTAGTGAACCATCTGTACCTTTCATGTACTAGTGAACCATCTGTACCTTCCATGTACTAGTGAACCGTCTGTCTGTTCCTTCCATGTACTAGTGAACCATCTGTACCTTCCATGTACTAGTGAACGTATGTACCTTTCATGTACTAGTGAACGTATGTACCTTTCATGTACTAGTGAACGTATGTACCTTCCATGTACTAGTGAACGTATGTACCTTCCATGTACTAGTGAACGTATGTACCTTCCATGTACTAGTGAACCGTCTGTACCTTTCATGTACTAGTGAACCATCTGTACCTTTCATGTACTAGTGAACCATCTGTACCTTCCATGTACTAGTGAACCGTCTGTCTGTTCCTTTCATGTACTAGTGAACGTATGTACCTTTCATGTACTAGTGAACGTATGTACCTTTCATGTACTAGTGAACGTATGTACCTTTCATGTACTAGTGAACGTATGTACCTTTCATGTACTAGTGAACGTATGTACCTTCCATGTACTAGTGAACGTATGTACCTTTCATGTACTAGTGAACGTATGTACCTTTCATGTACTAGTGAACGTATGTACCTTCCATGTACTAGTGAACGTATGTACCTTTCATGTACTAGTGAACGTATGTACCTTTCATGTACTAGTGAACGTATGTACCTTCCATGTACTAGTGAACGTATGTACCTTTCATGTACTAGTGAACGTATGTACCTTCCATGTACTAGTGAACCATCTGTACCTTCCATGTACTAGTGAACGTATGTACCTTCCATGTACTAGTGAACCGTCTGTACCTTCCATGTACTAGTGAACGTATGTACCTTCCATGTACTAGTGAACCGTCTGTACCTTCCATGTACTAGTGAACCGTCTGTACCTTCCATGTACTAGTGAACGTATGTACCTTTCATGTACTAGTGAACCGTCTGTACCTTCCATGTACTAGTGAACGTATGTACCTTCCATGTACTAGTGAACCGTCTGTACCTTCCATGTACTAGTGAACGTATGTACCTTTCATGTACTAGTGAACCATCTGTACCTTCCATGTACTAGTGAACGTATGTACCTTCCATGTACTAGTGAACTTATGTACCTTTCATGTACTAGTGAACGTATGTACCTTCCATGTACTAGTGAACTTATGTACCTTTCATGTACTAGTGAACCGTCTGTACCTTTCCATGTACTAGTGAACGTATGTACCTTTCATGTACTAGTGAACGTATGTACCTTTCATGTACTAGTGAACGTATGTACCTTTCATGTACTAGTGAACGTATGTACCTTTCATGTACTAGTGAACGTATGTACCTTCCATGTACTAGTGAACCGTCTGTACCTTCCATGTACTAGTGAACGTATGTACCTTTCATGTACTAGTGAACCATCTGTACCTTCCATGTACTAGTGAACGTATGTACCTTCCATGTACTAGTGAACGTATGTACCTTTCATGTACTAGTGAACGTATGTACCTTTCATGTACTAGTGAACGTATGTACCTTTCATGTACTAGTGAACGTATGTACCTTTCATGTACTAGTGAACGTATGTACCTTTCATGTACTAGTGAACCGTCTGTACCTTTCATGTACTAGTGAATGTATGTACCTTCCATGTACTAGTGAACTTATGTACCTTTCATGTACTAGTGAACGTATGTACCTTCCATGTACTAGTGAACTTATGTACCTTTCATGTACTAGTGAACCGTCTGTACCTTTCCATGTACTAGTGAACGTATGTACCTTTCATGTACTAGTGAACGTATGTACCTTTCATGTACTAGTGAACGTATGTACCTTTCATGTACTAGTGAACGTATGTACCTTTCATGTACTAGTGAACGTATGTACCTTTCATGTACTAGTGAACGTATGTACCTTCCATGTACTAGTGAACCGTCTGTACCTTCCATGTACTAGTGAACGTATGTACCTTTCATGTACTAGTGAACCATCTGTACCTTCCATGTACTAGTGAACGTATGTACCTTCCATGTACTAGTGAACCGTCTGTACCTTCCATGTACTAGTGAACGTATGTACCTTTCATGTACTAGTGAACCATCTGTACCTTCCATGTACTAGTGAACGTATGTACCTTCCATGTACTAGTGAACTTATGTACCTTTCATGTACTAGTGAACGTATGTACCTTCCATGTACTAGTGAACTTATGTACCTTTCATGTACTAGTGAACCGTCTGTACCTTTCCATGTACTAGTGAACGTATGTACCTTTCATGTACTAGTGAACGTATGTACCTTTCATGTACTAGTGAACGTATGTACCTTTCATGTACTAGTGAACGTATGTACCTTTCATGTACTAGTGAACGTATGTACCTTTCATGTACTAGTGAACGTATGTACCTTTCATGTACTAGTGAACCGTCTGTACCTTTCATGTACTAGTGAATGTATGTACCTTTCATGTACTAGTGAACCGTCTGTACCTTCCATGTACTAGTGAACGTATGTACCTTCCATGTACTAGTGAACTGACCTGGCTTGGCTGATGACAGGAATCTGGCGGCCTCCAAATTCTGCAACATATAAAACAAAGAATATATATAGTACATGAATATATCACACACACACACACACACACACACACACACACACACACACACACACACACACACACACACACACACACACACACACACACACACACACACACACACACACTAGTTAGTAGTTTTAAAGTGAAATATGTATAATAATGTATATTAACGTATATATATACACAGTACATATAAATAAATGTACATACTATGCACACACACTCACCCTCCCATTGGTGAGAGAGGCTGTAGTTTGGACGCGCTCTGGACAGAATTCCCTTACCGAAATAACCCTGAAAACACAATAATATACGTAAACTTAATACACAAAGCATTATATACATTACATTACCTTACCATCATTTAGCAGACACTTTTATCCAAAGTGACAATAGTGTGACCTGACCACATCTCTGTGGACTTTCTTAATCGACCGCACCTAGACCTGGACCGGTCTGCTGTGTTGGCGTAACCCCGAGACCCCGATGTCCTCCCACGGGGGCGACCCCCGGCGGTTCCAGGGCGCCTGGATCAGTGTACCTTCTCCAGCGGGGGCCGTGGGGTTGTGAACACGGTCGACCCTGTTGTTGTTCTCAATGCTGGCGTTTGTGAATTCTGGTGGAGCATGTGTGGTGAGCGAACACACTGATGGGACATAATTCACCATGTCCGTCACGTTCCCTTTAAGACGGTAGTTACGGAATGACGCAATAAGTTTCATGTTGTTTTGATAAGTGTAAGTGCTTTTGCAGGTATTGCATAAAGTCACTTCGGGATTGCAATATTTATTCAACCGCACCCGCTTCAACATACTTAATACACATCATATATGACCATATATATGACAGACACCCGTACCTGTCCGTACAGCAGCTGGATGTGTGTGGGGTCTCGAACCAGCACCTGCTGGTTCACCAGGTCGGCGCGGAAGACGCGCGCTGCGCACCGCGTCGCCTCGGCGGCGCTGCGCGGCACCGGGAGCGGCGCGCCGTGTGCCTCGTGGCAGGCGGTCCGACGGCGCGACATCTGCAACTTTCCTACCTCTACGAATGAATTAAGTTAATGAACCTTAACACCTTATGAATGTATGAATTATTAAACCTTTGCTTTTTATATAAATGTAGTATACCTGTATTGCCTTTACTGTTACCTTAATTTCGAATGACTGTTACTTGCTTACTGTCCTCTCCAGTAAGCATCCGAACGACTATATGCCTACACGAACTACATGTACAGGTAATTCAATACAATATAGACTATATAATATACATACAATATGAATAATGGTAATCATACACAATATACAACAATAATGACGAATATAAACCGTCACATGTGACGGTGACTGAATGGGAGGTGTCACCGAAACTCCTTCCTGAAGAAAACGTGCTTATGACAATAGTTCCACTCCCTATATCACCTTTAAGTTATAACTAAATAGTGAATACACGTATTAAGTGTACATATACTGGTGTATTAGATTGAGTAAATAGTACACATAACTGTATTATATGTAGATATACTGGTGTATTAGATGTTTCCAGATTACAAAATGATAACGTTCAATGCAATGGTAGTGGTTCCCAACCAGATACATCAGCAGTAGCCTACTGTCTTGTAAATGTAAAGTAATTAACTTTATATATATATAGATATTGTAAATTCAACGGTGCAGACTGCCTGTTTACCCCACAAAAAGCCGTCTCTTCATTTAGTTTTGTAGTGTGGGATGACACTGTTAATAGTTATGTAGGCCTGTGTTACTATGCAGTCATGTACTGTATAGCCGTAAACTGTATTTCATGGGCACAGACTAAGCTCAGTCCAGGACAGAAGGTTTGTCTCTGTACCATCTAACCCCTACCTGCTCCTCAATGACCCATCTCTGTACTGTCTAACCCCTACCTGCTCCTTAATGACCTGTCTCTGTACCGTCTAACCCCTACCTGCTCCTTAATGACCTGTCTCTGTACTGTCTAACCCCTACCTGCTCCTTAATGACCCGTCTCTGTACTGTTCTAACCCCTACCTGCTCCTTAATGACCTGTCTCTGTACCGTCTAACCCCTACCTGCTCCTTAATGACCTGTCTCTGTACCGTCTAACCCCTACCTGCTCCTTAAGGACCTGTCTCTGTACTGTCTAACCCCTACCTGCTCCTTAATGACCTGTCTCTGTACTGTCTAACCCCTACCTGCTCCTTAATGACCTGTCTCTGTACTGTCTAACCCCTACCTGCTCCTTAATGACCTGTCTCTGTACTGTCTAACCCCTACCTGCTCCTTAATGACCTGTCTCTGTACTGTCTAACCCCTACCTGCTCCTTAATGACCTGTCTCTGTACCGTCTAACCCCTACCTGCTCCTCAATGACCGGTCTCTGTACTGTCTAACCCCTACCTGCTCCTTAATGACCCGTCTCTGTACTGTTCTAACCCCTACCTGCTCCTTAATGACCTGTCTCTGTGCTATCAAACCAGGGTTCCCACGCTTGCCTTGAATTTTTTTTCCATGCTACCTCCTGATTTTCCAGGTACCATATTAAGCGATGATCTATAGGCCCCTGAAGCTTTCCAGGGTTTTTCCAGGACAACTGTTTCAATTTCCATGTAAGTGTTCACTTTTGCTCAGTTTCCATGCCTTTTCCAAACCTGGAAAATGAAAAAATAAATTCCATGGTTTCCAGGTACCGTGGGAACCCTGCAAACCCCTACCTGCTCCTCAATGACCTGTCTCTGTACTGTCTAACCCCAACCTGCTCCTTAATGACCCATCTCTGTACTGTCTAACCCCTACCTGCTCCTTAATGACCTGTCTCTGTGCTGTCTAACCCCTACCTGCTCCTTAATGACCTGTCTCTGTACTGTCTAACCCCTACCTGCTCCTTAATGACCTGCCTCTGTACTGTCTAACCCCTACCAGCTCCTTAATGACCTGTCTCTGTACTGTCTAACCCCTACCTGCTCCTTAATGACCCGTCTCTGTACTGTCTAACCCCTACCTGCTCCTTAATGACCTGTCTGTGCTATCTAACCCCTACCAGCTCCTTAATGACCTGTCTGTGCTATCTAACCCCTACCTGCTCCTTAATGACCTGTCTGTGCTATCTAACCCCTACCAGCTCCTTAATGACCTGTCTGTGCTATCTAACCCCTACCTGCTCTTTAATGAATCGTCTCTGTACTGTTTTAACCCCTACCTGCTCTTTAATGAATCGTCTCTGTACCCCTCTCTCTATCCCCTACCTTCTTCCATCACATCTCTGTACGGTGCCAACATCAGGTAAGGTGCTGTGGTGTTGTTAAAGTGACGTTGCGGAGTCTGTAAATTCTTTAATTAAACAACTTTATTAAAACATGAACTGAAGAACATAGCAGAAAAAAAACGGGAGACGACCATCACTGCTCAACTATTGGGACCTGAAACAAAGACACATTCATACTGTTATTATAGACCGTCTATGTTATTATAGACAGTCTATGTTGTTAGACTTGTTCATGTTATTACTGTTCACCTTGTTAGACTTGTTCATATGATACTGTTCATGTTATTCTAGACGGTTCATGTTATTATATAGTTCTTCATGTTATTATAGACAATCGTTATAGACTTGTTCATATTAAAGACTGTTCATGTTATTGTACAAGATTGTTTACAGATGAAATACCTACCTATTTGAATCCTCCTCTTCCTCCTCCTCCTCCTCCTCCCCTTCCTCTTCCGCCGCCCCTTCCTCCGCCGCCTCTTCCTCCGCCGCCCCTTCCTCCGCCGCCCCTTCCTCCGCCGCCTCTTCCTCCCCTTCCTCCTCCGCCCCTTCCACCTCCCCATCCTCCTCCGCCCCTTCCTCCTCCTCCTCCCCATCCTCCTTCTCCTTCTTCTCTTCCTCCTCCTTCTCTTCCTCCTCTTCCTCTTCCTCCTCTTCCTCCTCTTCCTCCTCTTCCCCCTCCTCTTCCTTCTCTTCCTCCACTTCCTTCTCTTCCGCCTCCTTCTCTTCCTTCTCTTCCTCCACTTCCTTCTCTTCCGCCTCCTTCTCTTCCGCCTCCTTCTCTTCCTCCTCTTCCTCTTCCTTCTCTTCCTCTTCCTCCTCCTTCTCTTCCTCCTCTTCCTCGCCTGTTCGATATCCCCAGGCGCTTCCGATCTTCAAAAGACGGCCTACAAGAAAACACAGGTTATACATTTAGACTTTATAGGTTACAATGAATATCACTACCGTGACACCATGAATATCACTCTACCGCCTCACCTCACCTTCTCCGGTCAGAACATCTCATCAACCGTTACCAATCTGGGTGTTAAAATGGATCCTCACCTGACCTTTGAGGCCCACATCAAACAAACATGCAAGACCTCCTTCTACCACCTCAGAAATATCGCTAAACTCCGCCCCACACTCATGCGCAGACCAGTTGGCAGGAGTCTTTGCAGACATCTTCAACCTCCCGCGGTTGTTCCCGCGGTCTTCAAGATGTCCCTCAACAACCCAAGGTAACATGCCTGAATGACTATAGACCTGTAGCCCTCACCTCGATTGTCAGTAAATGCTTCGAGAGGTTGGTCAAGGACTTTATTTGCTCCGTGTTACCTGCCACGCTGGACCCATGGCAATTTGCATATCGTCAAAACAGATCCACGGACGACGCAATTGCCATGGCCCTCCACACTGCCCTTTCCCACCTGGAGGGAAAGAACTGTTATGTGCGAATGCTGTTTGTGGACTACAGCTCAGCGTTCAACACAATAGTTCCTGCCAAGCTCGACACCAAGCTTAGAGGTCTAGGCGTGCCCCCATCCACGTGCAGCTGGATACTGGACCTCCTGTCGGACCGCCGCCAGGTGGTGAGGATGGGCAGCACCACCTCAGAGCCACTGACCCTCAACACGGGAGCCCCCCAGGGATGCGTGCTGAGCCCTCTCCTCTACTCCCTCTACACCCATGACTGCATGGCTATGCACAGCTTCAACGTCATCATCAAGTTTGCTGACGACACGACAGTGATGGCGGCGATGACGAGACAGCCTACAGGGAGGAGGTCGGATCGCTGGAGCAGTGGTGCCAGGAGAACAGCCTCGCCCTCAACATCAAGAAGACCAAGGAGCTGATCGTGGACTACAGGAAGCAGAGAGGAGAGCACAGCCCTATCTCCATCGACGGTGTTGCAGTAGAGAGTGCAGTAGTTTCCTTAATTTCCCTCGGGATAAATAAAGTCTCTTGAATCTTGAGAGGGTCAGCAGCTTCAAGTTCCTCGGCCTCACATGGTCCACGCACACCACACACGTGGTGAAAAGGGCCCAACAACACCTGTATTCCCGCGGTCGCCTCACAACCGGAAGGTTGCTGGTTCGATCCCCGGCTCCTCCTAGCAAAAACTGTCGAGGTGTCCTTGAGCAAGACACCCTAACCCTAACTGCTCCCCGGGCGCTGTATAAATAGCTGCCCACTGCTCCTAATACTAGGATGGGTTAAATGCAGAAAACACATTTCACTGTATGTTTGTACATGTATGTGACCAATAAAGAGGATTCAATCCTCCAGATTTGTTTGTTTTGTTTGAACTGCACTGCACTCGAGCGCAGAGCGCTTCAAAGGGTGGTGCAGAGAGGAGAGCACGGCCCTATCTCCATCGACGGTGTTGCAGTAGAGAGGGTCAGCAGCTTCAAGTTCCTCGGCGTGCACATCTCCGAGGACCTCACATGGTCCATGCATACCACACACGTGGTGAAAAGGGCCCAACAACGCCTGTATTTCCTCAGGCGTCTGAGGAAATGGTACGGGAACTGCACCGCACTCGAGCGCAGAGCGCTTGAAAGGGTGGTGCGAATGGCCCAGTATATCGTTGGAGGTGAGCTCCCCTCCCTCCTGGATATATACAACCAGCGGTGCGTGGCCAAGGCCAAACGCATCATAAAAGACAATGCCCACCCCAGCTCACTTTTACTGTCAGGCAGGCGATACCGCAGTATCAAGTGCCGTACAAATAGACTAAGAGATAGCTTCCACAGTCAGGCCATCAGGCTGCTGAACAAGGGCGTATAGCATATAACAATGTATATTTTATTATTTTTAACTGCTGTCTGTCGTCGGGTATTGCACATAAGATTTTCACACCACTGCGCTATACTTGTGTAAACTGTGAAGTGACAATTGACTTGACTTGAGGATCGACCACAAAATCACCCTCTTCACCTATCAGTGCATTCATGGAAATGCTCCCTCATACATCAAAAAACTTCTCACCCCACAAACCTCCAGGAGGAGCCTACGCTCTGAAAAGGCAAACCTACTCCTTCCCCCCAGGACCAAACTGAAAACCATGGGAGACCGAGCCTTCTACTCCGAGACTGTGGGACGCCCTCCCAAACCAGCTGAGGACACCACAGACTGTGGGACGCCCTCCCAAACCAGCTGAGGACACCACAGACTGTGGGACGCCCTCCCAAACCAGCTGAGGACACCACAGACTGTGGATGCTCTTAAAAAAGGCCTAAAAACACATCTTTTTAGAATAGCCTTTCACCTAGATTTTTAAAACCCCCACTTGTTGCCATGCCGGCGTAAACGTCACTGCTTTTATTTTGTTGTTTTATTTAAACCATTTTACTCTGTAGCACTTTGAGTTTTGTCTACTTAAAACTGCGCTTATAAATACGATTTATTATTATTATTATTACTACACCATGAATATCACTCTACCTTGACACCATGAATATTACTACACCATGAATATCACTCCATTAACTAGCATCTATAACCACTTCTAAAATGTACAGACAGTCGGAAGATGGAAGACAGTGTGAAGACACAGTGTGAAGACAGACAGTGTGAAGACAGACAGTGTGAAGACAGACAGGTACTGACCCGGCTCTGAGTTGTTTGAGAACCTTCGTGCTGGTGTTGGTTAGCTCTTTATCAAACACCGACTTCTTCTCCTTCACTGGCTTCTGATTGGCTGCAGACAAACGGTACATATTTTCGTTGATCCAAAGTTGTTATAAAAGTTGTATTGAATAATAACAGTAATAATAATAATAACCTCGGGGGGGCGCTGTTTCCTCCGGCAGCGCTCTGGCTCTCTTGGGTCGTCTCTCTCTCTTGGCGGCTCGCTCTGCATACATCTGGGACTTCAGGATCTCAAACTGGGCCCGGTCCTCCGCCTACACAATCACAGCAACGTCACCTCCTCCACCCAGCCTACAGCACCTCCTCCTCCACCACCACCCAGCCTACAGCACCTCCTCCTCCACCCAGCCTACAGCACCTCCTCCTCCTCCACCACCACCCAGCCTACATCACCTCCTCCTCCACCCAGCCTACAGCACCTCCTCCACCACCACCCAGCCTACAGCACCTCCTCCTCCTCCACCCAGCCTACATCACCTCCTCCTCCACCCAGCCTACATCACCTCCACCATGACCCAGCCTACATCACCTCCTCCACCACCACCCAGCCTACATCACCTCCTCCTCCACCCAGCCTACATCACCTGCTCCACCCAGCCTACAGCACCCTCCTCCTCCACCCAGCCTACAGCACCTCCTCCTCCACCCAGCCTACAGCACCTCCTCCTCCACCCAGCCTACATCACCTCCACCATGACCCAGCCTACATCACCTCCTCCTCCACCACCACCACCACCCAGCCTACATCACCTCCTCCACCACCACCCAGCCTACAGCACCTCCTCCACCACCACCACCACCACCCAGCCTACATCACCTCCTCCTCCACCACCCATCCTAGGTCACCATAGTTACCGTCAGCTCCTTCTTCTTTCCGTCCTTGAGGAACTTCTCTCTCTTCTTCTTCCCTCTGAGAGCCAAGTCAAAGTCCTGGAGAGCCTTGGACACTAGAAGGGGTTACATCCCCGTTAGATACCGCGTTACGTTACGTTACATACAGCATTATGTCACACACTGAATTACGTTACATACCCGTTAGATACAGCGTTACGTTACTTACTGCGTTATGTTACATACTGCGTTACGTAACATACCGCATTAAGTCACACACTGCATTACGTTACATAGCTGCTACACACTATGTAACGTTACTGCGGTGTTACACATCTCGTTACGTTATACCATGCACGTCACACCACCATGTTAGAGTGTTAGACAGGAAGTGGTAACTCACTCCGTTCCTTCTTCCTGTCTTGTGGCGACTGGAACCAGGTCCTCTCAGGTTGCGTTTCTTCCTGTTTGGTCAGACGCTTCTGGGCCACACTGAGCTACACACACACACACACACACACACACACACACACAGGTTACACACTGAGCCACACACATACAGGTTACACACTAAGCCACACACATACGCACACAGGTTATACACTGAGCAACACACACACACACACACACACACACACACACACACACACACACACACTGAGCCACACACACACACCTGGGCCTCAGAGGCGGCCATCTCCCTCTCTTCTCTCTCCAGCCTCATGACAGCGTAGACGTCCTTTTCTAGAGCCCGGATATGTCCTCCGAACTTAACCACCACGTCTGGAGAGGGCGAGAGACATGGACACAGTGAGAGAGGGGCGAGAGACATGGACACAGTGAGAGAGATAGAGGAAAAAAACATGGACACAGTGAGAGAGGGGCGAGAGACATGGACACAGTGAGAGAGATAGAGGAGAAAGACATGGACACAGTGAGAGAGGGGCGAGAGACATGGACACAGTGACAGAGGTAGAGGAGAGAGACATGGACACAGTGTGAGAGATAGAGGAGAGAGACATGGACACAGTGTGAGAGATAGAGGAGAGAGACATGGACACAGTGAGAGAGAAAGAGGAGAGAGACATGGACACAGTGAGAGATAAAGAGGAGAGAGACATGGACACCGTGAGAGAGAAAGAGGAGAGAGACATGGACACCGTGAGAGAGAAAGAGGAGAGAGACATGGACACCGTGAGAGAGAAAGAGGAGAGAGACATGGACACCGTGAGAGAGAAAGAGGAGAGAGACATGGACACAGTGAGAGAGAAAGAGGAGAGACATGGACACAGTGAGAGAGATAGAGGAGAGAGACATGGACACAGTGAGAGACATAGAGGAGAGAGACATGGACACAGTGAGAGAGAAAGAGGAGAGAGACATGGACACAGTGAGAGAGGTGAGAGAGACATGGACACAGTGAGAGAGAGAGAGGCGAGAGACATGGACACGGTGAGAGAGAAGAGGAGAGAGACATGGACACAGTGAGAGAGAAAGAGGAGAGAGACATGGACACAGTGAGAGAGAAAGAGGAGAGACATGGACACAGTGAGAGAGATAGAGGAGAGAGACATGGACACAGTGAGAGAGAAAGAGGAGAGAGACATGGACACAGTGAGAGAGAAAGAGGAGAGAGACATGGACAGTGTCAGAGAGAGAGAAAGAGGGGCGAGCGACATGGACACTGTGAGAGAGAGGGTAGACGGACACAGTAACTGCTGCTGTTCTAATTTGAATTAGCCGTCTGTGTACTCGTTGACCCGAGTACCCGTTGGTCTACCCGCCTGTCTGTCTGTCTACCCATGTACCGTCTGTCTATGTGTGTACCTGTGGGGATGACCCGGGCCTTCACAGTGTTTTTGGCTGTCTTCACGATGTCCTTCAACATCTTTCGCTCCAACTCTCCCACCAGAGACACCGAGCGCCCGGACCGGCCCGCCCTCGCTGTGCGACCAACTCGATGGACGTAGTGCTTCACTGTGTTGGGCATGGTGAAGTTAATGACCTGCACACAGACAAGTAGACAGACAGGTTAATGACCCGCAGACAGACAGGTGTACAGAAAGGTTGATGACATGCAGACAGACAGGGTTGATGACCTGAATACTAGTGATAGTCTAAGTGTAATCTGGTACCGTTTTGACTCCATTGATGTCCAGTCCTCTTGCAGCCACGTCCGTAGCAACCAAGATGTCGATCTGTTCGTCTTTAAAACGTCTGGAGACACACATCACCTGATTGGTTAGGTAACAATATAACATCACCTGACACTGAACAGACACTATAGTGCAGTATAGATGTAGATATGTCCATATCAGAGGAGGCGTGTCCATTGAGGAAAGGAGGACTTTCGAGTTACCAACTCAAAGCGTTCCAGGTGCATGACGCATGACTGTGACAAGGTGGTGTTTCTTTGGCTCGCTTTTAGACAATTTATGTGATTTACGTGCATAACTGGTTATACTTTATATATATATCTTTTTTTTTTTATTAAATGGTAAAAGGTAAATATACTTTGCACAAAAAATGCTTCTCCCTCAAATCTCACTCAATTTCAATTGTTTGGCTTGTTCGGTAGAACTAGCCACTGTGCAAAGAGCTTATTTTCAGATTTTAAATCATTAGTGGAGTAATCGCTAAATAGCTATTTTTTCATCAAAACAATGCGTCTTCACCTTCAGATCACAATGGATTTCAGTTCCGTTTGGCTTGTCTGCTAAAATTGTCCCCTAATACATGGTATGCATGATGTAGTTCTGTGGTCAGACCACCTCTTGAACATGTAACAGCTTTCACAGCACAAATTGCCAACTTTATCTCAAAAAGACACCAATTATAGCAAGCTTTGATCAGGGCTCACTCCCAGAGATAAGAGATAAGATCTTGTCTTTTTCTAGCCTATTTCTCAATTTAAGATCAGTATGAGATTTGGACCATTTTCTTATATTCAGCTTCTAAGAAATCTTCTTAGATAAAGACTCTTGTTTCACCCCAATCTCAATTCAAGATCTATGATTTCTCTCACTGCACTGAACTTTATTTGGTGTGGAATAGTCAGCTCTTGAGATAGCAGTAAGAACCTAAACAAACCTTGATTGGTTGATGCATTTCAAAAACGGGTCTAAGAGTGATCTATTATTTGGCTCCTTACTTCTCCTAAGGTTTAGGATACCAGGTCAGACCAGATCAGTAATCTCTCAATAAGAGCCGATGATACAAGGAAGAGCACCTTCCTTCCTCCCCTACTTTAACAACCACCATCTCTAGATATCTAATTGATATCTTGATGTAGATATCTATATCCATCGCTAGATCTATAACTATATAACTATATGATTTATTGAAGCATACCTGAGGTTCTCCAGCCTCTGGGTCTGGCTGAGGTTTCCATGGAGCCAGAGATGGATAGATCTATATTTAACCATGTCTAGACCTATAATTAATGTATTTGTGTATGTACCTGAGGTTCTCCAGCCTCTGGGTCTGGCTGAGGTTCCCATGGAGCTCGGCAGCACGGACCCCCAGCAGGCCCAGCAGGATGTGCAGGCGGTGGGCCTGCTTCTTGGTCTGAGTGAAGAGCATCACGTGGTCCTGGAACGTCCTGGTGACCAGTGCTGGAACACATCACACTCAGTTACGTTGAGCTAATGCTAACACAATGTGAATGCTCAGGACATGCTAATGCAGCGCTAATGCTAACCTGCTACGATGGCCTCCCGGTCTCCCTCCCGGTTGGGTCGGATCCTGATGAACTCCTGACGGAGGAACGGAGCTACGTCCGTGTTACTGTTCACAAAGATCCTGATGGGCTGCTTCAGGGACACAGAGGCCAGGTCCTTCACCTACACACACAAGGCATAGAAACTACGTCACCACCACACACAAGGCATAGAAACTACGTCACCACCACACACACACATATAAACTACGTCACCACCACACACACAAGGCATAGAAACTACGTCACCACCACACACAACACATAGAAACGACGTCACCACCACACACAAGGCATAGAAACTACGTCGTCACCACCACACACATAGAAACTACGTCACCACCACACACATAGAAACTACGTCACCACCACCACACACACACACATAGAAACTACGTCACCACCACACACACACATAGAAACTACGTCACCACCACACAAAGCATAGAAACTACGTCACCACCACACATAGAAACTACGTCACCACCACACACACACATAGAAACTACGTCACCACCACCACACACACACATAGAAACTACGTCACCACCACACACACACATAGAAACTACGTCACCACCACACACAACACATAGAAACTACGTCACCACCACACACAACACATAGAAACTACGTCACCACCATACACAACACATAGAAACTACGTCACCACCACACACACACATAGAAACTACGTCACCACCACACACAAGGCATAGAAACTACGTCACCACCACACACACACATAGAAACTACGTCACCACCACACACAACACATAGAAACTACGTCACCACCACACACAAGGCATAGAAACTACGTCACCACCACACACAACACATAGAAACTACGTCACCACCATACACAACACATAGAAACTACGTCACCACCACACACACACACACATAGAAACTACGTCGTCACCACCACACACAAGGCATAGAAACTACGTCGTCACCACCACACACATAGAAACTACGTCACCACCACACACATAGAAACTACGTCACCACCACACACATAGAAACTACGTCGCCACCACCACACACACACATAGAAACTACGTCACCACCACACACACACAGAAACTACGTCACCACCACACAAAGCATAGAAACTACATCACCACCACACATAGAAACTACGTCACCACCACACACACACATAGAAACTACGTCACCACCACACACAACACATAGAAACTACGTCACCACCACACACAACACATAGAAACTACGTCACCACCACACACAAGGCATAGAAACTACGTCACCACCACACACAACACATAGAAACTACGTCACCACCACACACAACACATAGAAACTACGTCACCACCACACACACACATAGAAACTACGTCACCACCACACACAAGGCATAGAAACTACGTCACCACCACACACATAGAAACTACGTCACCACCACACACAACACATAGAAACTACGTCACCACCACACACAGGCATAGAAACTACGTCACCACCACACACAAGGCATAGAAACTACGTCACCACCACACACACACATAGAAACTACGTCACCACCACACACAACACATAGAAACTACGTCACCACCATACACAACACATAGAAACT
>CM051002.1:20560021-20607521 GCA_027704905.1 Muraenolepis orangiensis | reverse complement strand
GTTAAATTATGAGTCGTTATACATGTATGACAGGATTAAATGAAGGTTGAGGTCACCTTGAGCAGTGGTCGTGAGAGGTTCATGTCCTGAAACATCAGCTGCTCATTGTAGTTGGAGGCGTCCTCATAAAAACTCTCTGGAGCCTGACACACACAAACACACACTTAGGAACGGCTGTAAATTAATCCAAAAATGTTATAAAGTCACCATGGCAACATGACATACCTCTTCTCTCTTCTTCTTCATTGATTTTTCCCTCAGAGTATCTACACACACACACACACAAAACATTAGATGTGTGTGTCTGTGTGTATAATAACATATTCTGCTGTTTGTGTGTCCATAATAACCTGCTTTGGTGAGGACCTCTTCATCAGCAGAGTTAAACTCATCTTCATCATCCTCACTATCTCCAGGCTCCTCTTGGACGGGTTTCACATCTCCGTCATCGCCATCTTCATCATCGCCATCTTCATCATCGTCGTCATCATCATCACCATCTTCCTCCTCCTCCACTTCAACCTCCCCTGTAGCGGACTTCTCCTGTGCAGAGAATCCCCGTTAGTGATGACCATGGTGGCAACCGGCGGCATCCACAGCTGACTTCATCAGTACTCACCTCAAGTTTCCTCCTCTTCCTCACTTTGTCGATCTTCTCATCCAGCGTGGTTGGAGCACTCTGCACAAAACTACCTTTAGACTCCAAGGTATAGTCCCCACAAAAATACCTTTACAGTGAGACACCACACCAGTAGAGCTACAGACGGTAGAAGCTGACCCAATAGAGCTATAGGGGATAGAAGCTGACCCAGTAGAGCTGCAGGAGATAGAAGCTGATCCAGTAGAGCTACAGTAGATAGAAGCTGACCCAGTAGAGCTATAGGGGATAGAAGCTGACCCAGAAGAGCTATAGGAGATAGAAGCTGACCCAGTAGAGCTACAGGAGATAGAAGCTGACCCAGTAGAGCTATAGGGGATAGAAGCTGACCCAGTAGAGCTATAGGAGATAGAAGCTGACCCAGTAGAGCTCCAGTAGATAGAAGCTGACACAGTAGAGCTACAGGAGATAGAAGCTGACCCAATAGAGCTATAGGGGATAGAAGCTGACCCAGTAGAGCTATAGGAGATAGAAGCTGACCCAGTAGAGCTATAGGGGATAGAAGCTGACCCAGTAGAGCTACAGTAGATAGAAGCTGACCCAGTAGAGCTATAGGAGATAGAAGCTGACCCAGTAGAGCTATAGGAGATAGAAGCTGACCCAATAGAGCTATAGGGGATAGAAGCTGACCCAATAGAGCTATAGGGGATAGAAGCTGACCCAGTAGAGCTACAGTAGATAGAAGCTGACCCAGTAGAGCTATAGGAGATAGAAGCTGACCCAGTAGAGCTATAGGAGATAGAAGCTGACCCAATAGAGCTATAGGGGATAGAAGCTGACCCAGAAGAGCTACAGTAGATAGAAGCTGACCCAGTAGAGCTATAGGAGATAGAAGCTGACCCAGTAGAGCTATAGGAGATAGAAGCTGACCCAATAGAGCTATAGGGGATAGAAGCTGACCCAGTAGAGCTACAGGAGATAGAAGCTGACCCAGTAGAGCTATAGGGGATAGAAGCTGACCCAGTAGAGCTACAGGAGATAGAAGCTGACCCAGTAGAGCTATAGGGGATAGAAGCTGACCCAATAGAGCTATAGGAGATAGAAGCTGACACAGTTGAGATACAGTAAATAGAAGCTGACCCGTTTCTTGAGCTGTGACATCACGTCGGCCAGAGCCCAGTCCTGGTTGTCGACTACATCTCGAGCGCCGAAATTAAAGCTGGTGTTGAAGTCTCCGGCCCCAAGCCCACGGTCCTTCTTCCTCCTGTTCAACACTATGGGCTGGTCCTGTACACACACACACACACTGATTTAAACTATCCTACATTGTTTATTATATATCATATATTATACATTACTGTTCAACACTATGGGCTGGTCCTGTACACACACTACTAACACTGCTTTAAACCATCAGTATTGTTATAGTAAAGTGTTGTTTATAGTATATAATGTGGTTTATTGTATATAGTTTAGCATATCATAGGTATAGGTACAGTATTGTTTCCAGTATAGTATACTATTATTGTAGGAAATTCAGGTTGAGGGAATGAACATTCCATTGTACTTGTAGTTTCTCTAGGAGTCTGTAGTTTCTCTGTGAGTCTGTAGTTTCTCTAGGAGTCTGTAGTTTCTCTAGGAGTCTAGTTTCTCTAGGAGTCTGTAGTTTCTTTAGGAGTCTGTAGTTTCTCTAGGAGTCTGTAGTTTCTCTGTGAGTCTGTAGTTTCTCTAGGAGTCTGTAGTTTCTCTGTGAGTCTGTAGTTTCTCTAGGAGTCTGTAGTTTCTCTATAGCTAGGATAGCAGTCTGTGTAGTTAACAACTTACTTCTCCACCATCAGAGTCCGTTTCCGGTTCTTCTGGGATGTCGTCATCGTCTTGGATGGTTCCGATCAGACCCAGTTCACTAAGCATGATGACGTCACCAAATCAGATCAATAACTGATCGAGAACTGATCAACACCGTTAGCCCCACGTTCCCCTGCTCTCGTGTGTGCAGCGCTCACGTGTGTTGGCGGAAGTGACGTGACCGGTTGGCGGAAGTAGGCGTAAAGTATTGACGGAAGTGACGAAATGTTTGCGGAAGTAGAGGGCAGCCCGAGCGGTCTGCTCCATAAATAGTTTCGAATTACAAACGAACCGAGATAACATATGGATCATGTGTTTAACCGCTTATTCCGCTGGGGATAATTCAATGGGAACTAAACTGTTTCCTGGTTGGACGACATATTTCCGTTGAGGCGGGTTTAGAAGTGTTAGCCAATCAACAGCGACGTCGTTATGACTTGTAAACGTAACACAACCGGATGTAACATTTGTGAGCAGGGTGTGTATCACTCCAGCATACATATTCTATAGCTAATCGATATTATATATTAACATCTATCGTAGTGATTGTGCATCAACATCTCCATAGTGATAGTGTATCAACGTCTCCATCGTAGTGATAGTGTATCAACGTCTCCATCGTAGTGATAGTGCATCAACGTCTCCATCGTAGTGATAGTGTATCAACGTCTCCATCGTAGTGAGTGTATCAACGTCTCCATCGTAGTGATAGTGTATCAACGTCTCCATCGTAGTGATAGTGTATCAACGTCTCCATCGTAGTGATAGTGTATCAACGTCTCCATCGTAGTGATAGTGTATCAACATCTCCATCGTAGTGATAGTGTATCAACATCTCCATCGTAGTGATAGTGTATCAACATCTCCATCGTAGTGATAGTGTAGAACATCTTAGTTTCCGAGGAAACAGACACACGGCATACAGTGAAAATGTCCCGAGGACTTTATTAAAAAACAAACAATACAAAAGTTTAAACTATACAGCTAGATCTGGATAAGGGTGGTGGTTCAGGATTAGGGTGGTGGTTGTTCAAGGTCTTGGGGGACGCATGCCTGGAGGGGGTGGGCCTAGAACGAGAGCAAGAACAGATCAGTACAGCTGCAGAGGTCACGTGACACTAAATGAGTAGTGAGAATTAGTTTGTCAAGTATTAAATGAAAAAATTAAGTATTAATCAATTAACTACCTCTCATCCCAGGGGGCGGCGGCCTCATCCCAGGAGGGGGCATTCCCATTGGTGCTCCACGGCCAGGAGGCATTCCCATTGGGGGACCCATTGGAGGCCTCATGCCAGGGGGCGGGCCCATCATTCCTGTAAAAACAACATTTTTTACTAAGGACCAAACCACCACCAGCTCTTCAAAATTGTTACAAGATCCCCCCCGTAACCCTCCCACCCATCACAGCTGGTCTTACCAGGGGGCGGGGCTCCACGGCCCATAGGGGGCGGGGCTCCACGACCCGGTGGGTACTGAGTGGGTGCTCCAGCGATGCTGGCTCCTGCTGCTGCCGCGGCAACCGTTCCCCTGCCCTGGGGGGTCATCACCTGGTACACGGAACACACGGTCCAGTCAACACACGGTCCATACATCACACGGGTACACAAAACATTGTACAAGGAACACGTTACATCGTAGGCAAGCTACATGCCACCTGGTCAGGTTACCTGTTGCGAAGGCCCGCCCACTCCCCTGACTGGCCCAGCCAGCCCTGCGGGGGCCTGGGGCATGGGGCTGCCAGCGGGGACACCTCGTCCCGCCGCACGGCCAACTCCGGGACCGCCGGCCACGCCGGCCAACGGAACCCTGGCGATGCCCGTCTGGAAAACAGTCAAAAAGGTCAGACACGGATTGCGGGACGAAGACTGCGGGACTAGGGCTGTTATGGGGTGCGGTTTGGGAGTCTTACATCTTTAGGGGGAGGTCCTTCCACGGTCATGGACACCAGGTTCTCCCCTCTCAGCAGCACCAGACCCAAAACCCTCTTCTCCTCTCGCTCGGGCTGCTTCGAGTTTTTTGGCCTGCACACAAACAAGCCGTCAGCACGACCACAGACAACATGCTGGCAAAATAAACACCATGAAAATAAAAATGACTACAAGGTCCACATCTCAGTGGGTAATTAGGAGTCCTCTTCCCCGGCTCCTCCTAGCAAAAACTGTCGAGGTGTCCTTGAGGAAGACACCCTAACCCTAACTGCTCCCCAGGCGCTGTATATATAGCTGCCCACTGCTCCTAATACTAGGATGGGTTAAATGCAGAAAACACATTTCACTATGTTTACATGTATGTGACCAATAAAGAGGATTCAATCCTCTAGGATTTGTTTGTTGTTGTTTTATACACCGCTAGACACAGGACTCATACGGGCAGGTCTACACACGGGATTCCGCTGGGTCTGACACTGAGGAACTTAGCGATAGAGAGGCCAAGACAGAGGTATGGGGTCTTACTTGATCTTCCTGAACTCGTCACAGTCACAGAGGATGAGGTTCATGTGTTTGTCGAAGGCCTTGAACGTCCCGATGAATGTCCTGCCGTCCTGCAGGATGCACCTCATCCTGAAGTCGATGTGCTGCAGCATCTTGCTGCTCTTCCCTACCGTCTGCAAACAAACACACACACATTACCCCATCAGGTAGTAGAACATGCTAAGGTATCCATCCCGTCTTGATGAGTTACAACCAGCACTGAATCACCACTGGTTGTTTGCCTAAACTGATCTAAAGTTAAAGGTTAGTCCTATGGTGTTGGATTGGACCGTCCTGAGCATTCCCATGGCCACAGGACCAGGTGGTCCTAGTCGTTTGCTCCTACGACGTTTACATACACAAAAGACATGGAGACATGTTGGCCTAACGTAACGACATTAAACTGGTTGCAAGGCGTTGGTCACTACACCACCTCTGGGTTGGAGACGTTGAAAACACATTTCGATGATTCATTAGAGGGGACAATAGGAGTCAACAATAAAGAAAGTAACCAACAGCCCAACGTTCACTAAACGTTTAGCAGCCAGTCAAACAACGACACAGGATATTAACGACAGGTGAGAACATAAATAGCCACGTAGTAACCTACGGTGCCCCCATGTTACCAGTAATCAAAAGTCTTACCATGATTAGAGGCTCTGATGGCTCCGATGTCCTCGGATTTTATCAAATGTTCAAAAATTGACCCGCGGAGTTCCGACCGGGCCGCTGGGCTTTGAATGGAGTTACCGGAATTGACGAGGGAAAACGGAGGAAGTGACGAGTGAGAAACGGAGCGCAACACAATATATGCTCCGCCGCCCCGCCTCCGTTGTTATAAAGTTGTCATTGAATGCAGCTCGTTTCTAAAGTGATCCAGACAAAAAAATACAATACAATAAAATACAATAAAATACGTTGTGAAAATTAGACACAAGATGACGCGCTCTGGGCATTCTTACGACAACACAAGGTGCTTACATCAAACAACTCAACTTAACTGTATCATTATAACGATCATAGAACATGGTACAAACCGTTGTCATTACTCACACGAGTTTCTTCTAGAGAACATTCGAGAGAACCTTCTAGAACCCGATACATCGGGACTTTGAAGAACTTCACGGGGACACAAGGCAGCGGACTGTTTCCACCTTGGGTTCGTTGTCACGGCAACCGCGGGAGAGCTCGGTGCTGATGCTGCAGTGATGATGATGATGATGATGATGATGATGATGGGGACGATCTGACTCACCGAGGAAAAAAGATGAGGAGGAAGATGACACCTTAGCATCTGTCTGTTAGCATCGGTGTAGCGCGATCCATGAGCCTGAAGCTGTTAAGGGACGTTAAGGGACTGTTAACGAGCTGCTGCGGTGTTCTGGAGAGGTGATGCTAGAGGACACACGAGAAGGAACATTCACACAGGTAAACACACACACACACACACACACACACACACACACACACACACACACACACACACACACACACACACACACACACACACACGCACACACACACACACACACGCGCGTTCATTTGAATATCAGCCAATCACGTGGCAGCAAGATCTGCCCAACATCAGGATGAGGATGAGAGACTGTCTGTATTTCACTTCATTTCTTCACTTGTTGATAACCTGAAACATACAACAGTAAGTATACATGTGTTCACAATGTATGTAAAAAAATATCCCTAACACCACCTCAGCCTACTGAGTATTGTTACCATGTCTTTATGAGCAGCCTACTGAGTATTGTTATCATGTCTTTATGACCAACCTACTGAGTATTGTTATCATGTCTTTATAAGCAGCCTACTGAGTATTGTTACCATGTCTTTATGAGCAGCCTACTGAGTATTGTTACCATGTCTTTATGAGCAGCCTACTGAGTATTGTTATCATGTCTTTATGACCAACCTACTGAGTATTGTTATCATGTCTTTATAAGCAGCCTACTGAGTATTGTTATCATGTCTTTATGAGCAGCCTACTGAGTATTGTTTCCATGTCTTTATGAGCAGCCTACTGAGTATTGTTTCCATGTCTTTATGAGCAGCCTACTGAGTATTGTTTCCATGTCTTTATAAGCAGCCTACTGAGTATTGTTACCATGTCTTTATGAGCAGCCTACTGAGTATTGTTATCATGTCTTTATGAGCAGCCTACTGAGTATGTTACCATGTCTTTATGACCAGTCTTCTGAGTATTGTTACCATGTCTTTATAAGCAGCCTACTGAGTATTGTTACCATGTCTTTATGAGCAGCCTACTGAGTATTGTTACCATGTCTTTATAAGCAGCCTACTGAGTATTGTTACCATGTCTTTATAAGCAGCCTACTGAGTATGTTACCATGTCTTTATGAGCAGCCTACTGAGTATGTTACCATGTCTTTATGAGCAGCCTACTGAGTATTGTTATCATGTCTTTATGACCAGCCTACTGAGTATTGTTACCATGTCTTTATAAGCAGCCTACTGAGTATTGTTATCATGTCTTTATGACCAGCCTACTGAGTATTGTTACCATGTCTTTATGACCAGTCTTCTGAGTATTGTTACCATGTCTTTATAAGCAGCCTACTGAGTATTGTTACCATGTCTTTATGAGCAGTCGACAGTTTTGCGTACTGAGTTCTCACTCCTCTCTTCAGAGTATCCTTACTTCCTGGTAGAGCCTGGGAAACAGCCAATAGGATGAAAAAGCTGCCGGGGGCGGAGTCTGGCCCGGCCGCCGAAGGCAAGGTAATATCTTCACTCATATATTATGTTATTTATTATATGTATATCTCATGCATATATATATATGTTATATAGTATGTATTATATATTATATATAATATATTATATACTATATCTTTTTGGTATGGGGCCGGTCCCTCAGCTATATTTTATATTCTATATTATATTTTATAACTTATATATTATATATACTATTTTATAACTTATATATTATTTTTAGGTGTGGGGCCGGTCTCTGGTCTATACCGTGGAGGAGCTGGAGTGTAAGATCTGCTACAATCGCTATGACAGCCGCAGCCGTCGGCCCAAACTGCTGGCCTGCCTCCACAGAGTCTGCCTCAAGTGTCTCAAGAAGATGGTGGACGTGGGTAAGTCTCCTCACCCTCTAATCTTAACCCTCAGCCTCTAATCCTCTGACCCTGAGCCTCTAACCCTTTAACCCTAACCCTCAGCCTCTAAACTGCTCACCCCAACCCTCTCACCCTAACCCAGCCTTTAACGCTCTAACCCTTACACTGTAACCCTACCCCAACCCTAACCATACAGACAGGACCTATTTCTCTACACTATAACCCTATCTCAACCCTAACCCTACAGACAGAAAGTACTGATTTACACTGTTACCCTACCTCAACTCTAACCCTACAGACAGGAAGTACTGATTTACACTGTTACCCTACCTCAACTCTAACCCTACAGACAGGAAGTACTGATTTACACTGTTACCATACCTCAACTCTAACCCTACAGACAGGAAGTACTGATTTACACTGTTACCCTACCTCAACTCTAACCCTACAGACAGGAAGTACTGATATACACTGTTACCCTACCTCAACTCTAACCCTACAGACAGGAAGTACTGATATACACTGTTACCCTACCTCAACTCTAACCCTACAGACAGGAAGTACTGATTTACACTGTTACCCTACCAGCAACACTAACCCTACAGACAAAACGATCAGCAGTCGCATTGATCTTTTCGCTGATGAGACATAAGACGAAAACATTTTTAGGTCCTTAAACATCCCTTCCATTGACTCTGAATCTTCGGGGTTGGATGCCCCCTTTACGGCTGGTGAACTTAAAAATGCCTTAATGTCGATGCAGAGTGGGAAATGCCTTAATGTCGATGCAGAGTGGGAAATGCCTTAATGTCGATGCAGAGTGGGAAATGCCCTGATGGCTTCCCTACCGAATTTCTTAAGACATTTTCTGGTAAACTATCCCCACTGCTGCATGTTCAACATGTTCAACGAATCGCTACAATCCACTCTACACTACATTACGTCAGGCCACTACCTCCCTTATATTATAAAAGGAAATGGATCCCCTTCTTTGCAGTCATTTTCGCTTTTTGTCATTTATCTCTTTGCTTTGTGCAGACGTCAAGCTATTAGCTCAAATGTCAGCAAGACGTTCAGAGTCTGTTCTGGAGATTATTATTTCCACAGACCAAACAGGGTTTGTAAAAGATAGATACTCTTTCCATAACGACGGCTATTTGATATATTATATTTACCCTCATCTTTGGAAACACCGGAACTGGTCATTTTAATGGACGCGGAGAAGGGATTAAATCCCCTCTCTGTTTTACGCATTGAAAGGTTTTGAATTTGGTAACACATTTATTTCATGGATCAAGCTTCTATATGCATCCCACCAGCCTGTGTCCGCACAAACTAGGACTACTCTGAGTATTTTCCCCTGAAACGTGGAACTTGGCAGGGCTGCCCACTTTCTCCACTACTGTTTGCCATTGCCAGTCAGATGCTGGGTATATCAGAGGTGTTGAGCATAACGTTTCTTTATACACCTTGTACATCTTTTGTTTTTCGTCTCTGACCATGACAGATCTATCCCCTTAGTGTTAGCCTTGCTGAAGGAGTTTGGGCAAATTTCGGGTTGTAAATTGAATCTTCCAAAAAATGATCTCCTGTCAAATTACAGTTTAAGGCATCTCTAGAAAGTTTTATACATTTGGGTGTCTGTGTAACTAGGAATTATTCAGATTTGTTCAAATGTTATTTCACCCCTTTGATGCCTCGACTGACTCAAGACTTCCAACGTTGGTCTCTCATACCTCTTTCTCTTGCTGGCAGGATAAATTGTATTAAAATTTGGTTGCTTCCCAAAAAAACAAAAAACAGAATTCAAAAGGACATTCTACAAAAACCCAAAGAATTAGGGGGTATAGAACTACCTAACTTTTATAATTTAGTACTGGCTGCAAACATTAGGGTCCACCCCCACCTGCAGATTGAGGATGCTTCAGGGGCCCCACCTCTCTGTCCCTCGTCTCCCCCTGACATCAACTCACCATACTCCAAGAACATTAGAGTTCAAACTTCCTCAAGATCTGGACTCAATTAATACCCCTTTTCATCCCCAGTACACTCCAACCCTCTGTTTTCCCCCTTCTGTTAATGATGGGGCATTCACAACCTGGGGAGATCATGGGATTGCGTCTGTAAATCATCTTTACATTGATGTTACATTTGCATCCTTTGATCAGTTAACAAGTGCATTCAATTAACCAAGAACCAATTTTTTCAGACTATTCGCAATCACTTTCCTGACTTCCCTGCTACCCGCCCTTCTACCTTGGTCGACATCATTTTTAATACTAAACCCTACCTCAAAGATAGGGAGATAGAGCCCCTGTTCTCCCTCTCATACCCATTGGATAAAGGATGATCTATTCTTTGTAAAATTTGAGAAAATTAAATACTCTCTCCGTGGGCCTAATGTAACATTTTCTAAAATCTGGCAACCCTTCTTAGACCATGTCGGATCCCTTCACCTAGATGTTGTCCCCATTGGCTGAGCAACCCCCGAACTGCACCAAAACCCTGCTAACCCTGGGCTGGGCCCTGTTTTCCCTGCACTGGTAGCACACAGTATGTTGAGTAGTTAACTGCCTTAAAATGTCTTGTACATATACAGTATGTGATTGTTATTATTTAATATTATTATTATTATTATTTATTTATTTTAAATGTTCTGTTTTCTTTTTTGGGGCTTTTTGTTTGTTTGTTGGTTTTATTGTGTTGTTGATATCACCCTCGTCTTAATATCACCACTATCTTTGCCAATGCCTACCACATTTTACAGAATGGTAGAATGGTATATTTTACTTTTACTCAGTCATACATGTAAGGGTTTATGTATGTGTGTTTTTTGTGTTTGAAAACTCCACAAACACTGTAACCCTACCCCAACCCTAACCCTACAGACAGGAAGTACTGCTTGATACTGTAACCCTACCCCCAACCCTTACCCTACAGAAAGGAAGTACAGCTTTACACTGTAACCCTACCCCCAATCTTAACCCTACAGACAGGAAGTACATTTACAATTAACATTTACATTTAGGACATTTGGCAGACGCTTTTATCCAAAGCGACTTACAAGGAGTACATTTGTTGAAGTAGACAATAGCATAACGCTGAGGTACGCGAACATAAAAATAGAGCAGTTCACAAGTATTCATATTAACAAGATGAATAACACAATTTGGTACTGCCAGGTCACCTGCTTAAGTAGCTGTGATAAGAGCGTGTTATCAACATTAAGGATATACACTTGCTAGAATATACAACATGCTAAGAGCTATTAATGTCAGGACTTAAGCAAGTTAGGGGTTCACAAAGGAGAAGGAGGGTTCATGGAGAGTCCAGGTGGACTCTGAACAGGTGGGTCTTGAGTCTCTTGCGGAAGCTGGCGAGGGACTCTGCCGTCCTGACATGAGACGGGAGTTCATTCCACCTGTGGAGCCAGAGCCCTGAAGAGCTGGGTCTTGGAAGAGCGATGCTTGGTTGTTTTCAGTGAAGGTCGAACAAGTCGCCTGGCAGAAGTTGAACGGAGCGCTCTGGCTGGGATGTAGGGCTTGACCAACGTTTGGAGGTAGGTTGGGGCAGTTCCATTGACTGCCCTGAAGGTCAGGACCAGAGTCTTGAACTTGATGCAAGCATTTACCGGAAGCCAGTGGAGATAGCGGAAGAGAGGGGTCACGTGGGAGAATTTGGGTCGGTTGAATACCAGGCGTGCTGCTGCGTTCTGGATGCGTTGGAGGGGCTTGGTTGCAGAGGCGGGGAGACCCGCCAGGAGAGAGTTGCAGTAGTCGAGGCGGGTGATGACGAGCGCTTGGACCAGGATCTGCGCCGCTTCACGTTTGAGGAAGGGCCGGATCCTGCGGATGTTGTAACGGGAAATTCTGCAAGATCGGGCCACCGCGGTGACGTTGGCATTGCAGGACAGCTGGTCATCTAGTACCACACCAAGGTCTTTTGTTGTGGTTGAGGGGGAGACTTGGGTGTTTCTCGATGGTGACCAGTAGGTCCATCTGAGGGCAGTCCCGGTATGAAGAGGAGCTCAGTCTTGTCAAGGTTGAGCTTCAGGTGGTTGGCGGCTGTCCATCTGCTGATGTCGGCCAGGCATTTAGAGATGCGTGTTGCGATTTGGGTTTCTGAGGGGGGAAAGGAGAGAAACAGTTGAGTGTCATCTGCATAGCAGTGATTGGAGAAGCCATGAGATGTGATTATAGAGCCTAGAGATTTAGTGTAAAGAGAAAACAGAAGGGCTCCCAATACTGAGCCTTGGGGGACTCCGGTGTCCAGGGTGCAGGGTCTGGACAGGGAACCGTTCCATGTGACCTGATAAGTGCGATCTGCGAGGTAGGAGGTGAACCAGGATAACGCAGTTCCATCGATTCCAAGCTCGGCAAGAGTGGAGAGAAGGATCTGGTGGTTCACTGTGTTGAACGCCGCAGACAGGTCGAGAAGGATCAGTACTGATGAGAGGGATGAGTGTCTGGCATCACGAAGAGGCTCTGTCACTGCGAGCAGTGCTGTCTCCGTGTGCGCAGCCTTGAAGATACGGCTTACACTGTAACCCTACCCCAAACCCTAACCCTACAGACAGGAAGTACGGCATTACACTGTAACCCTACCACAAACCCTAACCCTACAGACAGGAAGTACGGCATTACACTGTAACCCTACCACAAACCCTAACCCCACAGACAGGAAGTACGGGTTACACTGTAACCCTACCACAAACCCTAACCCCACAGACAGGAAGTAGACCAGAAACATCTCTTTGTGTTCCAGGAGAGTCGTCTCCCTCTGTGGTCTGCTGTCCATTCTGTCGTCATGAGACCTTCGTCCCTGATGAGGAGGTTAGTCCTCATATTCTCATGTTCAGACTAAGGAGATATGATATGATATATGACCACATGTAACAAACCTGATTGTCTACAAAGTGTGAAGGTTGTGATTAGTCCAGAGCATCAACAGTCCATGTCACCGCAGTCCCAATTTCCAATTGGTCCTTTCCTGGTTTTAGGGTTAGTTTAGGGTCAGGTTAGGTAGTTGTCAGGTTAGGTTAAGGGTTAGTTTAGGGTTAGGTTAAGGGTTAGGGTTAAGGTTAGGGTTAGTTTAGGGTTAAGGTTGAGGTTATGGTTAGGTTATGGTTAGGTTAGTGTTGGCTTAGGGTTGGGATTAGGTTAGGGTTATTAATGGTTATGGTTATGGTTAGGGTTAGGTTTCCCAGTGTTGTTCCATCACCCAGATGTGTTGCTCCATCACCAAGATGTGTTGCTCCATCCAGGTGTTTATCTGTGCAGGTGTGGCTGATGGAGGACGACCGCCACGTCTTGGCTGTCCTGTCCTGCCACGACCAGGTGGGCCGGACAGGGGTCTCCTCCGGGACCGAGGTGGTGCTGAGCCCAGGCAGCCTGACTGGTACTTCTGGAACCCCCCCCCCCCCCCCACACTCGAACATTAACCCTTGAACCATAACCCTTAACATCTAAAAGCATAACTCCTTCATAGGTCTAAAAGCGAAACAAGTCTTTAGACTGTAGACAGAGGGTAGTAAAGTTTGGTACTCATCTGTAGTAAAGTTTTGATACTCATCTGGAGTAAAGTTTTGATACTCATCTGTAATAAAGTCTTGATACATACTTGCAGGAGTGGAGGCAGCAGAGAGGGGAGGTGCAGGAGGAGAAGCCTCCTCTGACTGTCTGGTGCTAACCATCATGCAGCTCCCTGGGGAGTCTTCCGAGTCCCTGAGTATGATCAACATGCTGTACCCCAATTCCCTCCACCAGTCCCTCAACAACGGCTCCACTCACAAGTGTCACGCCTGGACTTCTCGCAGTGTCCCACGCTGCCTCCTGGGGGCGCTCTGTCTGGTGAGCAATACTTTAACTAGTATGAGTAGACTATGTGCTTCATAATACTTTAACTAGTTGTAGCTGATTGGGATGACTTTGGTCAGGGCTCAGGGACTGCTGGATCAGAAGTTCTACTATAACACAGTAGGACTGAGGGATCAGAGGTTCTACTATAACACAGTAGGACTGCTGGATCAGAAGTTATACTATAACACAGTAGGACTGAGGGATCAGAGGTTCTACTATAACACAGTAGGACTGCTGGATCAGAAGTTCTACTATAACACAGTAGGACTGCTGGTCCACATTCTGCTGGTGATCATCAAGTATGTTGTAGTTGACTTGTCAGATTAGATTATTTATTACTATTATTAGGTTAGGATATTGTCCTCCAGATAAGTCATCAGATCACAGTGAGGTCATGAGGTAACATTCGGTTGCCATAGCAACCCGGGACAGACCATCAGACGAGGTAACAGTTGTCAAAGCAACATGGTAACAGGTGTTTGTTTGCAGGTGTACTTCAGCTCCCTCCCCCTGGGGATCTACCTGCTTATGATTGGTCAGCTGTGGCTGGGGGTGGTCCTGGTCAGCTTGGTGCCCTTCACCCTGCTGCTCTGCATCCTCTACGGCTTCTGTCAATGTCTCTGTCACGAACTGCTGGAGACGCTGGGCCGCCACAACACTGGACCCTAGACCTACCCTAACCCCACCCTGAACCTACCGTAACCCTACTGTAACCCTACCCTAACCCTACCCTACCGTGATCATGCTCCAACCCTAACCAAAGCGTACCAGCACCCTGACCTGTTGAAGACTAGTCCCTACTGAGCCAACAGCCTTTCTAAGCTACAATCACCAGCAGTTCCAGACAGCCAGCTTCACCTGAATAGTGACATCATCATGATGAAGAGTGACGACGATGATGATGACGATGGTATGGTTGTTACCATAGACACCATGTGGTCTCATTCCTGATCCTTACGCATTCAACTGAACTTATATATTTCAGTGTTGGCAGCCATGTTGGAATGTAGTTCTTCTATCTTAAACTCTGTGTAGTTTAGAAATGTATTGTCATTGCACAGCACAAGTACAGTACAGCGAAAATAATTTAGCATCTAACCAGAGTGCAAATGTTGCAGTAAAGTGCATGGTAATATAGTATAATTTACAGTTAAAATGTACAGGTTAAAAAGACAGTCTAGGTATAAATGTGATGAGCATAATAGGTATATGTATATACAGGTAAGTGATAAGTGATTGAAGCAGGATACAAATATATAGATCTAAATGTATATACAAGTGAGCATATATAAATGTATGGCAAGTATAGATGTATATATATATATACAGGAGTATGAGCAGTTCTATCAACAGATTTTAATATATATTGCAGGTACAGTAAACAGGTATCTTAGTAATAAATATGTAAACTATAGAGAGGTAGGTAGTTGTGATACAGTTTGGTTTTACAGTTTTTACAGTTAGTCAGAGACATTGGTGGTGACATAGGTGTTGAGGCGTGGCAGCAGGGGGTGAGGGGCAGGGGTTGGGCAACAGGGGGGGTGCAGTAGGGGGGGAGGGTGGGGGCTGTCTTCTTGGTGCAGAGTTCAGGGAGATGACAGCTGAGGGGAAGAAGCTGTTCCTAAGCCTGCTTGTCTTGGAACATAGGCGCCTCCCGGAGGGGAGGAGGACAAACAGTCCATGAGAGGGTGAGAGGGGTCATCCACAATTTTTTGTGCCTTCCTCAGACACCGTTTGTGGTGGGTGGTGTTTATTGCAGGGAGGGGTAGTCCAACGATGCAGCGCTTTCCGGTCGGAAACAGTGCAGTTGCCGTACCACACTGTGATGCAGTTGGTGAGGATGCTTTCAATAGCACACCGGTAAAAGTTCACCAGAATCTGAGGTGACAGGTGGGCTTTCCTCAGTCTCCTCAAGAAGAAGAGATGCTGGTGAGCCTTCTTTACCAGTGAGGCCGTGTTGAGGGACCAGGAGAGGTCCTCGGAGATGTGGACCCCCAGGAATTTGAAGCTGGAGACGCGCTCGACCTCCGCTCCGTTGATGAGGATGGGGGCGTGTGCGCCAGCTCTGGTCTTCCTGAAGTTGACGATGAGCTCCTTGGTCTTCTTGGTGTTGAGGGCCAGATTGTTGTCAGATTGTTGTTGGAGGTCCAGCCACCAGGTGCTGGACCTCCTCCCTGTATGCTGCCTCATCGTTGTTTTTGATGAGGCCCACCACCGCAAACTGGATGTGTGTTTGTACCATGTACAGGAGTGCAGTCGTGGGTGAAGAGGGAGTAGAGGAGAGGGCTCAGCACACAGCCTTGTGGAACGCCGGTGTTTAGGGTGAGGGTGGAGGAGGTGAGATGGTCTAACCTGACTGACTGGGGTCTGTTGGTTAGAAAGTCTAGTAACCAGTTACAAACTGAGGGGTTGGTGTCAAGGTTCTTGGTTTTCATGAGGTCACCAAGTTTGAAGATGACTTTGGAGGGGATGATGGTGTTAAATGCTGGAGCGGAGTAAAGAGTTGAGGAAATGGCGTCCTCGGTGCTCCTGTTCTCAATGGTAGGCAAATTGGTATTTATCTAGTGAGGGTGACTGGCCAGATTTGAGGTGAGCTAGGACCATTCTCTCGAAGAACTTCATGATGATGGGGGTGAGTGCAACAGGGCGGAAGTAGTTGAGGCTCGCTGCAGAGGAGTGTTTTGGCACTGGCACAATGGAGGTGGTTTTAAAGCACACGGGGACAACTGCCTGAGCTAGTGACAAGTTGAAAATGTCAGTAAGGACCTCGGTCAGCTGCTCAGCGTAGTTCCTGAGCACGCAACCGGGGATGCCATCAGGACCAGCTGCCTTATGCGCATTTGTTCTGCTCAGTGCCGCACGCACGTCTGTGGGGGAGAGGGTGAGGGGTTGGTGGTCAACGGGGAGAGTAGCCCTGGTGGGCAGTTCGGGGTTGTTCCGGTCGTAGCGGGCAAAACAATTATTGAGTTTGTCAGGGAGGGATAAGTCGGTGGTTGGGGGGGAATTGTTGGAGGGTTTATAACCCGTGATGGCCTGGATGCCCTGCCACATTCGTCGGGGATCGGAATTGTTGAAGTGGTCTTCAACCCTTCGCTTGTGTTTGAGCTTGGCCTGCTTGATGCCTTTTTTCAGATCAGCCCTGGCTAAACAGTAGGCCAGTGCATCGCCCGACCGAAAAGCAGCGTCACGTGCTTTTAGGAGTAGGCGGACCTCTCTGTTCATCCACGGCTTCTGGTTGGGGAATGTTGTGATCTGTTTAAGGGTGGTGACAGTGTCAATGCTGGAGTTGATGTAATCCAAAACAGAGGAGGCGTAGGAGTCGATGTCGGTGTGGGAGTCTAGGGTAGACTGGGAGGCAAACAGGCTCCAATCCGTGTGCAGAAATTGGTTCTGCAACTTAGAGTCTGCTCCCTCAGGCCACACTTTGACTGTCCTAACGGTGGGCTTCACACGCTTGATGAGTGGCGTGTACTTAGGCAGCATGAACAAAGAGACATGATCACTCTGTCCAAGGTGGGGGAGGGGGACGGCTTTGTAAGCATCAGCCTTGTTGGTGTAAACATGGTCTAATGTTCTGTCTCCTCTTGTGGAACAGGAGACATGCTGGTAAAATTTGGCATTTAGCAGTCTTTAAGTTGGCATGATTGAAATCGCCTGCAATAATAAAGGCTGCCTCTGGGTGGTAGTTCTATTGCTTGTTAATAGCAGAGTACAGTTCCTTCATAACTAGCTTAGCGTTAGCATCTGGAGGTATGTAAGCCGCAAATCCTCTCCTGTGTTTACGTTTTCTCTGCGGGCGATGGGTCCGGTCAGCCGGCCGTGCTGGGGTGAGATTCACCGGAGTTTCAGCATGGAGTTGAAGATCGCCGATTAAGTTGCCAGAATGATGTAATCCAATTCCAAAAAGATTGTGTCGGGTGTACGTGATGAGAGCAAGACTGTTCTGTGTGAACAGACTAAGAATTATGAGGTATATTACCGCAAATTTGCAAAAGCAGGTCAGACGCTGGGCGTCGCGATGTTTACGCGCCGCCATGTCCATTGAACATTAAATGCAACTTCCTTGTAACTCTGGTCATTATGGGACATCTGTGGTAACCCCTGTGTAACTTTGGTAACCTGTAAGTTCTAGAACACTGTGGTGTAACTATGGTAATGATTTTTTCTAAATATAACTCGCAGAACCAAGAAAATGCTCCACTTTTGCTGTGAAACTGGTTTCCTGTTAAAATAGTTGACTCTGGATGTGAAACTGGTTTCATGTTAAACCAGAGTTGTTCACATATCATGTTAATTTGAAGTGGATTTGTTGTATCCTAAAATATTGTCATTTAATTTGAAAGTGTGCCATCAGATGACCATGGCAGCGCCTGCTTCTGTACAAAGTGAATAAATATCAAGTCTTGTTGGATTTGAATGAGAGGCCTGATGTAGTTAGAGGTGGAGGTGTCTCTGTGTCACTCAATGTCAATTTTTATCTTTAATAAAACACAAAACTATCCACATTATTTATTTGAGTTGGGTCACAGTGGACATCTGTAGCTGTAGTCCATTGTTTATTCAAGATTCAAGATTTGGATTTTCCAAGTACAATGGAATGCTGACTCCCCATTCCCTCCCTCATGGTAAGAGAGGTAACTCTTTACACAAAGCCTGACCAACCAACCCTACATGAAGATGACCTACCAACCCTACATGAAGATGACCTACCAACCCTACATGAAGATGACCAACCAACCCTACATGAAGATGACCTACCAACCCTACATGGAGATGACCTACCAACCCTACATGAAGATGACCAACCAACCCTACATGAAGATGACGACCAACCCTACATGAAGATGACCAACCAACCCTACATGAAGATGACCTACCAACCCTACATGGATGTGACCTACCAACCCTACATGAAGATGACGACCAACCCTACATGGAGATGACCTACAAACCCTACATGAAGATGACGACCAACCCTACATGAAGATGACGACCAACCCTACATGAAGATGACCTACCAACCCTACATGGAGATGACGACCAACCCTACATGAAGATGACCTACCAACCCTACATGAAGATGACCTACCAACCCTACATGGATGTGACCTACCAACCCTACATGGATGTGACCTACCAACCCTACATGAAGATGACCTACCAACCCTACATGGATGTGACCTACCAACCCTACATGGAGATGACCTACAAACCCTACATGAAGATGACCTACCAACCCTACATGGATGTGACCTACCAACCCTACATGAAGATGACCTACCAACCCTACATGGAGATGACCGACCAACCCTATTTATTTTTTCATCTGAAGACTCAAGGGAAGACTCCTACATCAGGTCCAGGTTGCAAAAAAGTAAGACAGCAGAATTGCATCATGGGAGAAATAAGGTAACAAGCAGCTGGGGCCACAAGCCAATTATAACCTGGACCAGGGGAGCATCTCCCATGAGAGGCGAGAAGAGGGGAGGGGAGAAGAAGAGACGAGAGAGGGGAGGGGAGGGGAGAAGAAGAGACGAGAGAGGGGAGGAGAGGATAGAGGGGAAGAGAGGAAAGGGGAGGAGCATCACCTGTGTTGGAAACTTTGCATCCTCCCACAGGAGCAGCAGTTATCTGGAGAAAGTGAACATAAAGGTAGGACCTACTTCTTCTACTGGCTAGGACAGAAGGAGACTAGGACCGAAAGAGACTATGACCGAAGGAGACTTGTACATAAGGTGTCTAGGACAGAAGGGGACTAGGACAGGAGGAGACTAAGACAGAAGGAGACTAAGACAGAAGGTGACAGAAGAAGACGAGGAGAGAAGGTGACAGAAGGAGACTAGTACAGAAGGTCTCTAGGACAGAAGGGGACTAAGACAGTCTAGGACAGAAGGTGACTAAGACAGATATAGAATAGGACAGAAGGTGTCTAGGACAGAAGGTGACCGAAGGTGACTAGGACAGAAATAGACTAGAACAGAAGGTGTCTAGGACAGAAGGTGACCGAAGGTGACTAGGACAGAAATATACTAGGACAGAAGGTGTCTAGGATAGAAAGTGACAGAAGGTGACTAGGACAGAAGTAGACTAGGACAGAAGGCCATGAGGACACTCAACCTGTCTGTCTACCTGTCTCTCTGGCAGATGAGTCGCTGGCGGCGGTCCCTTGAGGAGTTGCAGGTGCGGCGGCGGCAGCTGGGGGAGTGTGAGCGTGGACAGGAAGCTCTGAGTCGAGTCACTTCCTGTTTCCAGCAGCTGGCATCTGTGCTGGGCAGCACTGGAGATGGAAGCTTCTTAAGAGAAGAGATGGAGGACAGCAGGAGGATAGCCTTCAAGATCTGCTCTGGTATACTGTCTGTCCGTCTACCTGTCTGTCTAGCCTTTAAGATGTGCTCTGGTATACAGTTTGCTTGTCTGTCCATCTACCTGTCTGTCCAGCCTTCAAGATCTGCTCTAGTAAACACTGTCTGTCTACCTGTCTCTTTCTCTACTTGTGTCTAGCCTTGTCTTTCTACCTGCCTGTCTGTCTGTTTACCTGTTAGAGGTTAGTGTTGGGTGGGGGGGGGGGGTTCGCACACTGTCTGTCTACTGCCTGTCTGTCTCTCTACCTTCCTGTCTGACTGTCTACCTGTTAGGTAAGTGTTTGGGAGGTTCTATGCTCAATTTTGACCCCACTGTTCTTAGGGTTGTCTCGGCGGCTGGTGGGTCTACTGGCAGAGTGTGACCCCAGCTCGCCCTCTCCAGGAGAGAGAGAGAGTGCAGAGCGCCTCTGGGTCCTCTTCCTGTCTGCGCTAGAGAACTTCCTGTTAGACCTCCACAAGGCCAGCCACTTGATTGGAGAGTTTCCACTGACTCCACTCTGTCAGCGACACTCATTGGTCAACACAGGTCAGAACACATGCTTATATCTTCAAGAAATAAACCATGGGGTCATGTGACTAAAACAGGGTCATGTGACTATAACAGGGTCATGTGACTACAACAGGGTCATGTGACAGTATGGCAGGGGTGGCAGCCCGTGCAGCATCAGTCCAGACCCCCTGGATCACCGTGGAGGAGGAGCCAAGTCCAGGACTGACCAATCACATCACAGGATTGGAGGTTCTGCTGCAGGATATGCAGCTCAAGGTAAGAACACTCATTAAATCACATTTCATTACATAACATTTCATTAATCATTTAGCAGACTTCCAATAAGGTTATTTAGAGGCAAGATAACTACTAGTCACCAGAGGTCCTAAGTGCATTTCCTTCCTAATAAGACTCCAAGAGCAGCTGGTTCCAGGTCTATAGTTCTGGTCTGTGGTTCTGGTTCCAGGTCTATAGTTCTGGTTTATTATTCAGGTCCAGATCTGTGGTTCTGGTTCAAGGTCTTTAGTTGTGGTCTGTGGTTCTGGTTCCAGGTGTCTGTTCCCTTCTGGTCTGTGGAGGCGACCCAGAAAGCATGGGCGGAGGCTGAGGACCGAATGGAGGACAGCATGGAGGACCTGATGGAGGTGGAGGTGGTCTCCCATAACAAGGCATCCATTACCTGCTGCCCGCCCTGCTGCCGCCTGGGCTGTCTGCTCTGTGTGCTCAACTAATAGGACCAGAGCCTGAGAACCACTGGCCAATAGGATCAGAGCCTGAGAATCACTAGCCAATAGGATCAGAGCCTGAGAATCACTAGCCAATAGGATCAGAGCCTGAGAATCACTAGCTAATAGGATTAGAGCCTGAGAATCACTAGCCAATAGGATCGGAGCCTGAGAATCACTAGCCAATAGGATCAGAGCCTGAGAACCACTGGCCAATAGGATTAGAGCCTGAGAATAACTACTGTGAACCACCTAGAGGAACTACATGCTAGTCTCTACTGTGAACCACCTAGAGGCCGGTCGAGGAACTACACGCTCGTCTCTACCGTGAACCAACTATATATATATATATATAGATATATATATATATATATAGATAGATATATATATCTATCTATATCTATCTATATATCTATATGTATCTAGTTAGATCTATATCTATATATAAATCAAGTGACCCACTACATGTCATATTAAATAAGTTATTTTAGTGTTAGAGAGTACATGTGGTTCTTTCAGCGCTGCTTCACATGCAATAATAAACAATGTTTTTACTTAAATGTGTCCATTTTATTTGGTATAATAATGACTGGAACATCATCTGCTGCGCCTGAAAAGAACAGGCGACTAGTGCTTCATGCTCGTCTGACACTTGGTCCCTTTAACTCTCATGTTAAGACACGTGTGAAGGTCCCCTTTAACTCTCATGTTTGTTGAGCTATTACACAGTGACATGCAATGAGATATTTAATCAATAAATGGAAAATTAATCTTTACCCAAGCTATCGGTAATCATGCAACATCAGGGGTCTGGTAGAACAAAAAAATCTTTATTGACACGTCAAACAAACATAAAAATACTGTACAAACACAAGAGGACAAGCGGTGGTTCAGCTCTTGTACGTGGACTTCAGATGAGCTTTAAAGGCTGAAACAAGAGATTCATCTTGGGGTTACACTTCTATTTTCAGACATTAAATTAAGCTCAGAACTATGTATTAAATATGATATATTACAATTATAAGATTGTATTTTATAATGATATACGTATATATAAGTATGCAGATTTACACAAACACAAAACATGAGTCCACATCTCCAGGTGTAAACCTGGCTAGATAGCTCCTCCCCCTCATGGAATGTTCTATAAGAGCTCATTAGTAGTTCACCACCAGCTCATTCCTAGTTTATTTCTCACCTTCCTGATGTTCCCAAAGTTCTGCGGCGGCCGTGTTAAGAGGACTGTCGTTGTTGGGCTCTGAGGGGAGAAAGATAAGATGATAGTAGTGAGTGACAAGCGTTACGTCCTCGTAGTAACTAGTTCTCCTTGTAGTGAGTCACCTCCCAGTAGTGACTAGAGTCACCTCCCAGTAGTGACAAGTGTTACCTCCTAGTACTGACTAGAGGTAGTGACTAGTGTTACCTCCTAGTACTGACTAGAGGTAGTGACTAGTGTTCCCTCCTAGTACTGACTAGAGGTAGTGACTAGTGTTACCTCCTAGTAGTGACTAGAGGTAGTGACTAGCGTTACCTCCTGTTAGTGACTAGAGGTAGTGACTCGTGTTACCTCCTAGTAGTGACTAGTGTTACCTCCTAGTACTGACTAGAGGTAGTGACTAGTGTTACCTCCTAGTAGTGACTAGAGGTAGTGACTAGTGTTACCTCCTAGTAGTGACTAGAGGTAGTGACTCGTGTTACCTCCTAGTAGTGACTAGAGGTAGTGACTCATGTTACCTCCTGTTAGTGACTAGAGTAACCTCCAATTAGTGACTAGAGTAACCTCCAATTAGTGACTAGAGTAACCTCCAATTAGTGACTAGAGTAACCACCTAGTAGTGACTAGAGTAACCACCTAGTAGTGACTAGAGTAACCTCCTTGTGATCAGTGTTACCTCCAATTAGTGACTGGAGTAACCTAGTAGTGACTAGAGTAACCTAGTAGTGACTAGAGGTAGTGACTAGTGTTACCTCCTATTAGTGACTAGTGTTACCTCCTTGTAGCGACTAGAGTAACCTCCTAGTAGCGACTGGCGTTACCTCCTAGTAGCGACTGGCGTTACCTCCTAGTAGCGACTGGCGTTACCTCCTAGTAGCGACTGGCGTTACCTCCTAGTAGCGACTGGCGTTACCTCCTAGTAGCGACTGGCGTTACCTCCTAGTAGCGACTGGCGCTACCTCCTAGTAGCGACTGGCGCTACCTCCTAGTAGCGACTGGCGCTACCTCCTAGTAGCGACTGGCGCTACCTCCTAGTAGCGACTGGCGCTACCTCCTAGTAGCGACTGGCGCTACCTCCTAGTAGCGACTGGCGCTACCTCCTAGTAGCGACTGGCGTTCCCTCCTAGTAGTGACTGGCGTTCCCTCCTAGTAGTGACTGGCGTTCCCTCCTAGTAGTGACTGGCGTTCCCTCTTAGTAGTGACTGGCGCTACCTCCTAGTAGTGACTGGCGCTACCTCCTAGTAGTGACTGGCGTTCCCTCCTAGTAGTGACTGGCGTTCCCTCCTAGTAGTGACTGGCGTTCCCTCCTAGTAGTGACTGGCGTTCCCTCCTAGTAGTGACTGGCATTCCCTCCTAGTAGTGACTGGCTCTACCTCCTAGTAGTGACTGGCGTTACCTCCTAGTAGTGACTGGCGTTACCTCCTAGTAGTGACTGTATGGACAGCAGGATGGAGCGCACGTCGTACAGAGCCGACCACTTGTCCTTCAGGATGTCCAGACAGATGAAGCCTTGCTCGTCCACGTTGGGGTGGAAACAGGAAGTGAGGAACTTGACCCGTGGCGCCTTGTAGGGATAACCGCTGGGGAACTCTAGAGACAGCTTGTAGCGCAGGCCATCGTATACCTGGAGCACAGGATCACTAGTTACCATTCATTACAGACACTGGTTACAGCTCATTTCCACCACTAATTAGAGCCAACTACCACCACTAGTTACCGCTTATTATCACCACTAGTTACAGCTCACTATCATCACTAGTTGGATCTCAGCACTTCTAGCGTTACTTCCTAGGTATATTATCTATATGATGGTATATTACGGTACAGCAACAGTATATGATGGTATATTATCAGTTTATTTAAGTTAGCGTACCGTTTCTTGGGGTCCATCGATGGTTCCGATCCACTTGAAGAGGTTGTCAGACTCCGGGAAAGCAGAGATTCCCTTATCACCCGACATCTGAACACACACAAACATACATAGACACACATTTAAAATATGTAACTCAACATTCGGTTAGGGTTCATTCATAGTGTGAATTCTGAGTGGTGGGTCTTTTTACCATAAGAGTCATCAGCTCCTGCTGTAATCTGGAAGAAATTAGAATAACCGAATGTATATTATATAATATGAATCAAATAATGCAATACCATACATATATATACATACATACATACATACATACACATATATATACATACACACACATATATATAAAATAAGGAATATGCATCATATAATGCAATATCGTAATTGATGTATAAATCAGAGGAGCCTACCTCTTAGTGGCAGAGCCTCTGGTGGCGCTGCCTCCAGCCTCACTGCCTTTTAGGGCGGCTGTGGAAGCAGCGGCGGCCGGGTCCGTGTTCTGGGAAGACATTTTACTGGAGAAACCGGAGGAGTCAACAAACTTTGTATAAGAACAGCCTCTACATAACAGACTTCAAATAACCATCTCTAAATAAGAACAGCCTCTAAATAAGAACAGCCTCTAAATAAGAACAGACTTCAAATATGAACAACCTCTAAATAGATTAGATTCTAATTGATTGTAATTGCACAGCACAACGAAAAGTAAATAAGAACAGCCTCTAAATGAGAACAGATTTTAAATAACAGCCTCTAAATCTGGAGGATTAAATCCTCTTTTTTGGTCACATACACACACAGTGACATTAGTTTATCTTCATTAGTTTACCCATCCTAGTATTAGGAGAAGAGTATAAGAATATACTCTGAAAAAGAACAGACTGAATAAGAAGGGCTCGGGGAATTACCGATATATAATATATAATATACTGAATAGTTAATATAATATATCATATAATATAGTGAATAGTTAGTAGTTAATACAATATATATCGTATACGATAGTGAATAGTTAGTAGTCAATACAATACATCTTATAGAACAGCGAATAGTCAGTAGTTAATACGGCTATATTGTATAATACGGTGAATAGTTAGAAGTTAATACAATATATCATATAATATAGTGAATGTTAGTGTAAAAATAGTGAATAATTAGTCTTTTTGTTGGTAAAACTTACAGATGGTTGAGCGACGCAGCAGAGCAGAATTCAAACGTTTTTCTTCAGGGCAACAGCCAATCAGCTGTCAGGCTTTCAAACCGAATCTGCGTCTGATTAGTCACCTGGAAGACTGCGTCACCACAACACAGACGTCTGATTGGTAGGGAAAAAGGGTCCGGAAGACACGCGTCACTTCCCTGCGCGACACCGTAATACCGGAAGTTGTCACTGTTTTTGTGTATGTATACAGCATCTTACCTTGCGCCGGTTCCTTCCGCACCACCTCTATTGAAAAACATTTTGATCGATAATTATTTATCAACGGTAATCAAATAATAACATGAACGCGCCGCCGGCCTTCGAGTCGTTCCTGCTGTTCGAAGGAGAAAAAAAAATCTGCATCACCAAAGACACGAAGGTGCCCAACGCCTGCCTGTTCACCCTGAACAAGGAGGACCACACGCTGGGCAACATCATCAGAGCGTAACTACACACTAACTAGTACTCGCTAACTATTACACCAGTCACTAGTACAACTACACCCTGAACGAGGAGGACCACACGCTGGGCAACATCATCAGAGCGTAACTACACACTAACTAGTACTCGCTAACTATTACACCAGTCACTAGTACAACTACACCATGAACAAGGAGGACCACACGCTTGGCAACAACAGATTGTCACTACACCCTCAAGTCAATAACAATACATTGGTTTGTGTGGCATGTGTTTACAGGCAGCTGTTGAAGGATCCTCAGGTTCTGTTCGCTGGTTATAAAGTTCCTCACCCTCTGGAGCACAAGATAATCATCAGAGTCCAGACCACCCCGGACTACAGCCCCCAGGTAACTACAACTAACTAGAATTCTACCCGGATAGTCACCAGGGTCCAGACGGCCCCAGGTAACTAGTACTTACTAGAATTAACTATTACTCTTCCCCCCCCCCCCCTGATGACTAACTAACCAGTTTCTATATCATAACCTGGCTTTAGAGAAAGTACAGACAAAGAACTGTGTGTGTGTGTGTGTGTGTATAGGAGGCGTTCACCAATGCCATCACAGATCTCATTAGTGAGTTGTCGCTCCTGGAGGAGCGATTCAGAGTCTCCATCAAGGACAAGCAGGAGGGCATCGAGTGACCTGGCTCCTCCTCCGTCCAACCTCTTTCTGTCTTCAGTGTAAATATGGAATGTCTGCTTTTCTAAATAAATATGAAACCTCATCGTCCATGCGTCTCCTTTAACTAGATGTAGAATACACATGGCTGCTAACATAACTTAAAATACCTCTTGATATAAACACCTCATACATAAAGTCTGACCAGTAGTCTGACTAACCGATAGTCATATTGCTAGTATATAGCCCCTTTGGGCACACCAGTTTATTTGAGCAGATGGTGAAGGGTGATATGCAACTGGGGCCAGGTGAGGCTGCTTTAACCAGACTAATCACTTTACTAAAACAAGTATAAAACTAGAGGCCAGGTTGGAGGTACAAAATATTTAATAAAAACATACAGAACCACCACATGCTTCTCTTCAGACCCCCTGGCATGGCAGAGGGTCTCAGCGTGTTTGATTGTCTGTCAGAGGGTCCCAAAGTGTTTCATTGGCTGACAGAGTCTAGGATCAGTTGATTGGCTGTCATAGGGTATCCGAGCATTGGTTGGCTGTCAGAGGTTCTCTGAGCGCTGCGCCTCCATAGCTCGCTGCATCTTCTCCACCATCCAGATAGGAACAGAGAACGGCTTCAACTCCTCCATCCTCAAGTCTGGACACTCCCTGAGACAGTTACCATGGGGATACAGTTACCACAAGGCCCATACAGTTATGGGCCTTACATACAGTTACCATGGCGATGCGCCTTACTTGTAGTCATGGCTGCGAGACAGGTCCTGGATGTCCTCTTCTATCAGCAGGTAGGCCTGGACACACACAGACCATCAGGAGGTGGCCTAATGACAGTATCTCACGATATTATGATGGTATATTGATCATATCTCATGTTACGATCGTATTTAATGTTATGATCATATCTCATGTTATGATCGTATCTCATGCTATGATCGTATCTCATGTTACGATCGTATTTAATGTTATGATCATATTTCATGTTGTGATCGTATTTAATGTTATGATCGTATTTAATGTTATGATCATATCATGTTATGATCGTATCTCATCTTATTATGATCGTATCTCATGTTACGATCATATGTTATTATGATCGTATCTCATTATGATCGTATTTAATGTTATGATCATATCTCATGTTATGATCGTATTTAATGTTATGATCATATTTCATGTTATGATCAAATCTCATGGTATATTGATCATATCTCATGTTATTATGATCGTATCTCATGTTACGATCATATCTCATGTTACGATCATATCTCATGTTATGATAATTTCTCATGTTAATATGATTGTATCTCATGTTATGATCATTTCTCATGTTATTATGATCGCATCTCATGTTATGATAATTTCTTATGTTATGATCATGTTATTATGATCATATCTCATGTTATATTATACAGAATTTCTTACCATCTTCCCTCCAGTAGCTCTCATGTGTTGTCTCTCTGCCAGCCAGTGCTTATCCTGAGGATCTGCAGCGTACTGTTAACACACAAATTGTTAATACACACAGATGAACACACACATTATATGAACACACACAAGATTCAAGATTTGCCAATGGAATGCTTACTCCCCATTCCCTCCTTGATACATACTTGAATCACCTTGAATACTGATAGCACACACACGTTATGTTAACAAACACTGTATTCATGATGCTGCTGCACTACTGCACAATTCTGTATCTGTATACAGTATATATCACCCATCAGTCACGTTATTGTGTACAGTATGTTATAGTGTTATTAGATATAGTATAGCATATTGCAGGTAGCATATAGTTGCTTATAGTAAAGTATTGTAGTATAGTAGTTTAGTATACAGTAGTATTGTATTGTTGTGGAATTTCAAACTGCGGGAGGGAATTGGGGGTAGGTATTCCATTGTACTTATAAACACACGTGTAACCGGTGTTACTGTGTGTGTAACATGTGTATGACTAACATGTGTATTACTGTGTCTTGTTACGTGTGTAATGTGTGTGTGTACCTTGAACAAGTCAGAATGTTTGATGTAGATCCGTCCTCTGGTCCCTCCCATCCCCAGAGCCCTGAAACACACAACTCCTTTAGGATGCTACCTTAGTTCCTGTAATACTGTATAGTAGTACACACTACATCTAGTACTAGTACAGGTAGTACTGTGTACTAGTACACACTATTTCTTGTACTCACTTATTGGCTCGTGAACCCAGGACAAATGTGCTGCCATCGTTAAGTCTGCTGGGATCCCACTACAAATACATATCAATATATATCTATATCAATATATATCTATATCGATATAGATATATAAATAATACATATATAATATATATCAATACTACAAACATAAAATACATTTATAATATATATAACAATACTCCAAACATATCCAATACATATACACGTATATCTAAAACATATTTAATATATTACAACACTACAAACATAGAAAATACACAAACAGTATATATAACAATACTACAAAAAATACATATGATATATAATACATAAAATATATTCTACAATAGTACAAAATAACCATTTAATACATATAGAGGCCGTTAGAGGAACTACAAGCAAGTCTCTTCAATGAACCAACTAGAGGCCATTAGAGGAACTACAAGCAAGTCTCTTCAATGAACCAACTAGAGGCCGTTAGAGGAACTACAAGCAAGTCTCCTCAATGAACCAACTAGAGGCCGTTAGAGGAACTACAAGCAAGTCTCTTCAATGAACCAACTAGAGGCCATTAGAAGAACTACAAGCAAGTCTCTTCAATGAACCAACTAGAGGCCATTAGAGGAACTGTACAGGGTTAGAGTTGATGTTCTTACCTTTGGTCCTTCTCTTCTGACTGGCTCTGAAGCTTTAGGTTTAGCACTAAAACAAGAACAAGAGTTTCAGCCACAGAGAGACTAGCCAGCCCACCTCTTTCTCAACACAAGTACACATGCCTGAGTTTTAGTTATGGATAGATACTATGTTAATAGTAATAATATGATAGTAGTAATACAGAACTGACGACCAATGGCAGCGTCAGTGTGTCTCTTTTAACAGTCTACACTTTGACTCTCTTCTTCCGGCCATCATTGTGAACTTTTCTTTGAGTGAACATGTGATGTGAATCCTAACCCAGCTCTGTTGTTGGACTACAACTGGACCGTGGATGACTTCATATATTTATTGTTTTTTTATTACATTATTTGTCTATTGTCTATTTGTCTTACTGCTGCTGTAAATACACATTATCAATAAAGTTGTATCTTATTGTGTGTTTATATATTAATAGGGTACTCTACAGAGTCATACTCACGGTGTACAGAAGTTCACAGGTCGGTCATAGGCCATCGCTGGAGCACAGGGGCGACCCTTCCTCTGGACACACAGTACATGGTCATTAAAGGTTACAGGTGAGAGGGTAAAAGTGAGAGGTTAGAGGTTGCAAGTCAGAAGTTAGAGTACCTTTTTAGGAATGGGGCTTCCTCTGTGAGAGGAGTCATCATCAGTCTGTCTGGATCTCTGGAGGGAAAGAGGGCAGGGTTAGGTCAAGGTTCCGAACTAACAGAGTTAGATCAAGGTTCCGGACCAACAGGGTTAGGTCAAGCTTCAGAACCAACAGGGTTAGGTCAAGGTTCTGGACCAACAGGGTTAGGTCAAGCTTCAGAACCAACAGGGTAAGGTCAAGGTTCCATACTAACAGGGTAAGGTCAAGGTTCAGGACTAACAGGGTTAAGTCAAGATTAAGGACTAACAGGGTTAAGTCAAGGTTCCATACTAACAGGCTTAGGTCAAGGTTCTAGACTAACCGGGTTAGGTCAAGGTTCCGGAATTAGAGGGTTAGGTCAAGGTTCAGTACTTACAGAGGGCAGGGTTATGTAGGTTTATTATATTATATATTAGATTAGATTCATGTGTCTGCAAATGTGTTGTCATTGCACAGCACAAGTAAAGTACAGCGAAAATAAGCTGGCATCTAACCAGAGTGTAAATGTTACTGTAAAGTGCATGGTAATATATAATGTACAGTGGTTAAATAAGATGTAAAGACAGTCTAATCTAGTCTAGGTATAGAATATGTATAAGATATGTGAAGAATTATAGGTAAATATACAGGTAAGTATACAAGTATTCAACAGGTAGTGAGCAGGGGTATGCAATTATATCAACAGGATAAATATATATAAATGTATATACAGTAGTGAGCAGGGGTATGCAATTATATTAACAGGATTATAGTTGTTGTTTTGTTATTGCATTTGGTGTTCTTTTAAAAAATAAATAAGACCGACTTACTTGAATTTCTGTGGTGAAGTGCAAAAATAATTTCAATATTTTGAATATTATTTTAAATATTAGTATTTTTTAAAGTGTTGCACTACATTTTGAAACAAAAACAAAACAATGAACGTTTTCTCTCAAATCCAAAGTCTGAACTCAGAGTGGGAACGGGAGTCGAGGGACAGAGTCTGTGAACTGAACTAGTTCTTTACTAGTGAACTAGTTCTTTACTGGTTCAGTTCACCGACTCACTCACAACTCCATCACTGACGGATGGCCTGTTTGTGGTTTTAAACAAACAAGCCTAGGTAGTAGGTAGGCCTACAATGTTGCAATATTACGTAGGCTATTTAATAACAAATATTATTTTGCATGATGTATTGGTGATATTGAGCTTAGAAACTACAACCGGAAGTGGCGATTTGAAATGGAAGTGACAAACAGGAAGTGATACTGAACTAGTTTGCGAACGCATGATATATTGGTGATAGAGCTTAGAAACTACAACCAGAAGTGATGCACCGGAAGTGACACTGAACTAGTTTGCGAACAACCTAAAAGAGCTAGTTCTTTAAAGTGAACTGAATAAAGTGAACTGGATCCCAGAAAGGAATCATTTTTGCCACCTCTACAAGGTTCTGGACTAACTGGGTTAGGTCAAGGTTCCAGAATTAGAGGGTTAGGTCAAGGTTCAATACTTACAGAGGGCAGGGTTAAGTCAAGGTTCAGTACCAACAGGTTCTCCAGGGTCAGGTCAAGGTTGAGGACTAACAAGGTATGGTCAAGGTTCCAGACTAACAGGATGGTTGTGGTTCCTCACCTTAATGTCCACACGAGATATCTTATTCTCTGCTTCAGGAAACATCTGCTTGGCCTACAGAGAACAAAGATCATATTAGAGAACCAGTGCTAGTCAGCAGGTAGTTAGTGGAGGCTAGTTAGCAGGTAGTTAGTTGATGCTAGTTAGCCTTACGTGCTCCAGCAAATTTCTACAGGTGTCAGTGTTCAGTTGGTCTGTGGGGACATCGTCTCCAACGTTGTCCTTTATGTTCTCTGCTGCCTTGTCCAGGAACTGAAACAACAACCACCGCATTACCGTATTAAACAGTCAGTCAGTATCAAACTACAGTCAGTCAGTCTCAAACCATCGTTTGACAGCCCTAGTGTGTGTACGTGTGTACAGTATGTGTGTGTATACAGTATGTGTGTGTGTGATCACCTGCTGGTACTTCCGGAACACAGCTATGATGTCCTCGTTGAAGCTGGGCTGGAGCACCCCCCTCAGAAGGTCCATAGAGACCACAGGGTCTGTAAAACTAACATCACACAGGATGTTGAGAAGCTGCTTCTGGACTACAAGCGGGATGTGGGGTTAGTGATGGGACTCCAGGTTAACCCTGAGGCCTATAAGCAGGATGTGGGGTTAGTGATGGGACTCCAGGTTAACCCTGAGGCCTATAAGCAGGATGTGGGGTTAGTGATGGGACTCCAGGTTAACCCTGAGGCCTATAAGCAGGATGTGGGGTTAGTGATGGGACTCCAGGTTAACCCTGAGGCCTATAAGCAGGATGTGGGGTTAGTGATGGGACTCCAGGTTAACCCTGAGGCATATAAGCAGGATGTGGGGTTAGTGATGTGACTCCAGGTTAACCCTGAGGCCTATAAGCAGGATGTGGGGTTAGTGATGGGACTCCAGGTTAACCCTGAGGCCTATAAGCAGGATGTGGGGTTAGTGATGTGACTTCAGGTTAACCTGAAGTAATGGAACAGGAACAGTTCGGGTTAGGTGTCTTGCTCAGGGACACTTTCACTTGGCTATGAGGAGGAGCCAGGGAATCGAACCAGCCACCTTCCGGTTGTAAGACAAGCCAGTCTACCTCCTGAGATACTGCCACCTCATCACCATGACAACAGGTCTCACTACCATAACAGGTCTCACCTCACCACCATGTGAGACCGTCTTCCTCTGCGCTGGACCTGGCGGTGTTTAATCATGAGGTTCCACGGGTTCTGCTGGAGAACACAGCACACAAATAAATAAGCACTAGCACAGAACAAGTTTAGAACCTCCCACATGTTGTGGTTCTAATATGGACTAGCCAGACCTTGCTCACCACATCAGCCTCCAGCCAGTCCCTCCGCTCATCTCCACGGTGGGCTCCCATGTTACCGATCACCTGGAGATGTGATGTCATAGTTAACCTGGAGATGTGATGTTATATATAGAGATGTGACGTTCAATATTAAATTGAGAAGTGACGTTATAGATATAGATAGATAGATAGATAGATATATATATATATAGAAAAGGGATGGTCGATATTATATATGTATGATATATATATATAATATTATATATACTATAGAGACATTACCTGCAGATGTTGGTATTAGCACAAGAGGCTAGCGAACCGCAGCTTCGGACAAACTGCGATGTCGAGTTCACGACTAGTTAGTGGACTGGTTAGTTAAATAGTTCGCCCACTAGTTAGTTTAGGCTAGGTGTGGTTTAGTATAAAGGACAACCCCTTCAATAACTTTAAATAATAAACTTGAAACGTTTCAATGTTTACAACTCCATCATTTAGCACGCATGCGCAGAGCAGACGTGGGCGTAGTTTAAGTTTCGCATTCTCCGGCCGTAGAGTCCGCCATGTTGGTGAGGTCATATTAGTCCAGTAGTTCAATCTTACCATTCGCAATATATTAAGACCATTTCCCGTATATTTAAATCATTCCCAGTAAGTTTCAAACTTCTCATTGCCAGTAAATATTATTTCCCACATATTTACATAATTCCAGTTATGTTCGGATCGTTCCCAGTATATTTAAATTATTCCCAGTACATTTTGATCATCCGCAGTATATATATATATAAATCATTCCCAGTATATTTCGATAACATAACTCCCAGTATATATCAATAATACAATTCCATGTATATATTTGGATCATTCCCAGCCGATCGTTACATTGTCATCAAATTCATCCAATAGAGAAGCGGCACAGACACCTTTATGGAAAAAGCTGCTCCTGGAGTTTACAAGTGCTTCAACACCCATCTATCCATCTGCTACCGCTTATACGTGATCGGCTCACCAAGGTAGCAGCTCTCCACAAACTCAACCAGGGCCCCTCCTCAACCCCCACCAAGGGCTTGCCTCTCCACCGGCACGACCAAGGGCCCGCCTCCACCGGCACGACCAAGGGCCCGCCTCCACCGGCACGACCAAGGGCCCGCCTCCACCGGCACGACCAAGGGCCCGCCTCCACCGGCACGACCAAGGGCCCGCCTCCACCGGCACGACCAAGGGCCCGCCTCCACCGGCACGACCAAGGGCCCGCCTCCACCGGCACGACCAAGGGCCCGCCTCCACCGGCACGACCAAGGGCCCGCCTCCACCGGCACGACCAAGGGCCCGCCTCCACCGGCACGACCAAGGGCCCGCCTCCACCGGCACGACCAAGGGCCCGCCTCCACCGGCACGACCAAGGGCCCGCCTCCACCGGCACGACCAAGGGCCCGCCTCCACCGGCACGACCAAGGGCCCGCCTCCACCGGCACGACCAAGGGCCCGCCTCCACGGCACGACCAAGGGCCCGCCTCCACCGGCACGACCAAGGGCCCGTCTCCCCCGGCTCGACCAAGGGCCCGTCTCCCCCGGCTCGACCAAGGGCCCGTCTCCACCGGCTCGACCAAGGGCCCGTCTCCACCGGCACGACCAAGGGCCCGTCTCCCCTGGCACGTCCAAGGGCCCGTCTCCCCTGGCACGTCCAAGGGCCCGTCTCCCCTGGCACGACCAAGGGCCCGTCTCCGGTGTAGTAGAGGACAACAATACAGAGGCCGGTGTACTTGATATAGATTTATAATACATCATCCATTAGACTTCAGGCTCTATGATACATGGTCAGGTTCTTTAGAAAAAACACTTAAATTAACGAAGAAACACAACAGCTACTGTGGGGGGGGGGGTGTGTTAAGCACTACAGGTCTTCTCGACGGAGCTACTGTTGTTGTTGTTGTCATGGGGACCGGGTGACTCTACAGTCGTTGTCCGTTCTGTTGTTTTGGAGGCGGGGTCTTTGTCTTTGTCTTTTTCTTTGTCTTTGTCTCCTGGGGTGACGAGGGCGGGGCCAGGCCGTGAGAAGCTGTTCTTATATGCCGACTGGACCTCCGCCAGGCGTTCGGTGCTGGGCTCCCACTTGGCGAAGCCGGCGGTGTTCTGGAGGAAGAAGACTGCTGTGCCGTGGACCGCCTTGTAGTACATTTCCTCCCTAGAAGGGTAGTAAACACTGGTTAGTACTAGTTACTACCAACTAACCTTGTAGTACATGTCCTCCTTGAGGGGTAGCAAACACTGGTTAGTACTAGTTACTACACTTACTAGCGATGTGAAGGACAGGACACTGAGGTGCAGACGTTAGTTTGATGAGTGATTCTATTAAACATCAAACTGAGTTAATTCATCCCCACTCGTCCAGATGCGTTACCTCCCTTCACTAGTCCAGGCGCGTTACCTCCCTTCACTAGTCCAGGCGCGTTACCTCCCTTCACTAGTCCAGGCGCGTTACCTCCCTTCACTAGTCCAGGCGCGTTACCTCCCTTCACTAGTCCAGATGCGTTACCTCCCTTCACTAGTCCAGGTGCGTTACCTCCCTTCACTAGTCCAGGTGCGTTACCTCCCTTCACTAGTCCAGGTGCGTTACCTCTTGCAGATGTGCTGGCTGCCAGAGCGGTATTCGTGTTCGTAGGCTGAGATGCTGAGCTGGTGGCGCAGGAAGCGGCTACTCTCCATCCTGGTGAGAGCCGGGGTCACAGGATCACGCCACTCAGGGACGAAGATGATGAAGGACAACGGCTCCGTGGAGCTGTCCAGGAGGTCCTGCACACACAGTAAGACTATGGACTAGAGACTAGAGAATATACTACCGACTAGGGACTACAGAACACACAATAGAGTCTAGAAACTAGAGACTGGACTAGGGACTTTAGCATATGCTAGAGACTACAGAATATACTAGAGACCGGAAAATAAGGAGCATGGACAAGAGACTATGGACTACAGACAAGCGACTACAGAACACAGAGTAGAGGCTAGGGACTACAGAACAGAGATTACAGACAAGGGACTACAGAACAGAGATTACAGACAAGGGACTACAGAACAGAGATTACAGAGTAGAGACTACAGAACAGAGATTACAGACAAGGGACTACAGAACAGAGATTACAGACAAGGGACTACAGAACAGAGATTACAGACAAGGGACTACAGAACAGAGATTACAGACAAGGGACTACAGAACAGAGATTACAGACAAGGGACTACAGAACAGAGATTACAGACAAGGGACTACAGAACAGAGATTACAGACAAGGGACTACAGAACAGAGATTACAGACTTGTAAAGACTACATTCCATCCTCACCTCAAAGTGTGTTACCATGGCATCCATGAACTCCTCACAGAAGGGAGGGTTGGCCTCAAAGGAGCCGCTGGCAGGACGGAAACTGAGGAACGGACTGAGAACGGAACCAAAAGATAATCAGAAGATTAACTTTATTAATCTCTTTGATCAACACACAGTAGGGACTACCCCTCTAGTACAGTCTAGAACCATCACCTTCTAGAATACAATCTAGAACCAGCATCTTCTAGAACAGTCTAGAACAGTGGTAACTGTTCTAGATCTTTTCAAGCCCAACCTTTTCAAGCCCAAGATCACATTTTATTCCAAAATGTAAGCCAAGATCTACCAATCCGATATCTTCCAAAAAACCCACTTAGGAGTAAGACTGTTCATCGTCATATCTATTTTTGCAATCAATTTCTGTTACAACAGGCTCAATGTACGTGCATACCAGGGTTTCCATTAGCCGGTAATTACCGTTATTTTTAGCTGGTCAAATTTATAAAAAAAAAAAACGGTAAATTCAAAACCTGCCTGTCCGGTAATAATGCTCATACTAAATTTAGATAACGATTGGCTATCCCCCATGAAGTGAGTGAATCAGCCACCTCTCATTGATCAGTCAAGCGTGCCCGACAAGACGCAGTGATAGCGATGAGGTCAGCGAGCACTGACGGGCTAAAGGGCCTGTGTTCTGCCCGTGTCAAGCCATCAGCAGAGAGGGGCTTCTCCCTGTTTTGGCATCGATATGATATATTTTTTTAACCCCACACACAATTGCATGCAGCCATTCATAGACCTCAGCATATCAAATAGGAGTTTGTAAAATGACAATGAATGTGTGATTCAAATGAACAAGCCAGAGCTAGAGAATTTATTTATATATTATAAAATGCTAGGGATCAACAGTGAAGGCTTTGACGATCGACCAGATACAACACAGTCTAGAACCATCGCCTTCTACAACAATCATCATTATCACCACTACTATTAATTCATCCTAATCATAATACTATTCCTTCATAAAGCATCTAATAAAATAAGTACCGGTAATAATAATATTCTCACCCTCGAGAACCGAAGAAGCCGTCTGTGTCGGGGAAGGCGGAGCAGAACTGTTTGAAGTAACAGTTGAGTGGAGAAGCAAAACATTCAAAGGAAACTCCGAACTGTTTGTGTAACACTTGGAACACGGAGACGGGCAGCGCCCCCTGGAGGCCGGTGCCCTCGTTGACCCCACCGCCAAACAGGACCTGGAACACACAACATACACACTTTGAAACATGACCTAACACACTCTCTCTCTCTCTCTCTCTCTCTGAAGTAGTTAGCTGGTAGTGCGTAGTTGAGTAAATACCCGATAGGGTTAGCCGAGTAGTTAACCAATAGCGTTAGCTGAGTAGTTAGCCGGTAGCCCTAGCCGAGTAGTTACCTGATAGCGTTTGATGAGACACCAGACTCTGGACAGGAACTTCTCAAAGCGAGCGTCATCGATGCAGCTGTACCTGTACAGCAGCTCCTACACACAAACAGCCTCAGGTTAGTACTGTAGTGTAGTTGTACTAGTAGAAGTACCAGAAGCAGCACTGACCAGTTTGTTGAAGTGTCCTCTGTTGATCTTCACCATCTCTCCTTTGAAGCGCAGACAGGCCACCTCGTTCTCAAAGTGGAGCTCCACGCGGGGCTGGGCGGGCGAGGACTGGGCCAGACGGGTCGGGTAGCAGTACACCAGCCGGTCCTGGACCGCCTCAGGGGGCTCACACACCTCTACACACACACACACACACACACACACACACACACACACACACACACACACACACACACACACACACACACACACACACACACACACACACACACACACACACACACACACACACACACACACACACACACACACACACACACACACACACACACACACACACACACACACACACACACACACACACACACACACACACACACACACACACACACACACACACATTAGGTCTCAGAGTGAGGGAGAGAGAGAGAGAGAGAGATTGGGTGGGTGAGTGAGCGATTACCTGAGCGGTTCCCCTCCATGAGGGTGGTGTGGGCTTGTCTGAGGCGTCTGCTGTACTCTGCCGAGATGTGGTAGATCTTAGAGCAGATCCCCTCAACTGAGTCTTTGGCCACCGCCGTCACATGAGGCCCACACTGCTGCCGGAGGTGGTCCAGACGGTCCTGTAGTGCACAGTACACATCACACAGGAGAACTGCTGGGGTCGGTGCACAGCCAGGTGGCAGAGGAGGCAGGGGCCCTACACAGACCAACAGCCAGGTGGCAGAGGAGGCAGGGGCCCTACACAGACCAACAGCCAGGTGGCAGAGGAGGCAGGGGCCCTACACAGACCAACAGCCAGGTGGCAGAGGAGGCAGGGGCCCTACACAGACCAACAGCCAGGTGGCAGAGACTGGCCTTGGGGTCGTGGAATGTCACTTCTGACTGTTTTTGGTGCCTATAAGCCAAACAAAACATTGGAGTATTTGGCCTTCTCCGAGACCCTGGATGTAGTCCTGCATGGGGCTCCTGTAGAAGACTCTATAGTCTTACTGGGACTATGTTAGCACTGTGCTATGTTTGTGCTATTCCTTCTTACCATGAGGTCCTGTATGTTTGCAGTGCTATGTTAGCACTGTGCTATGTTTGTGCTAACTCCTCTTACCATGTAATCCTCTTTGCTAGCTGAGTGGTCGCGGCGCAGCCAGCTCATCGTGTCTTCAGCGTTCCACTTCACCACCTTCCTGCTGTCTGGACTGGCGTTCCTACAAGGGGTGGAGGGGGTTAGTCAGGAGGTGAGCTGGTGTAGCCATCAGATGGATATAGCAGCTGTGTGAGTGTAGCATGCTGAGCTAGCTAGCCAGAAGAGAGGGATAACTGGTAAGTGTAGCTAGTTGGTGTGTTAGGGTTAGTTAGCTAGTTAGTGTAGCTAGCTGGTGTGGCTAGCTGTTACCCACCTGGAGTCGATCATCTTCTTGGCAGCTTCAGCGTACTTGAATAGCTGTTTCCTGGCTTCTTCCTTATACTTAATACGAGACAGCCTGACACACACAAACAGATTAACTTCTTTCTTTTCACCAATGCTAGACCGGCAGACAGGAGAATAGACAGGCCGAGAGATAAACAGACAGACAGACAGTGAGGCAGACAGATAGTTACCTGATGGGAATGTCGTTCATCACTTCTCTGAACATGGATGGAGAGATAATCGGATCACAGTCGCTAGGCAACAAGGGGTCTTGACCCTTGTCAATCACTTTCCTCTCCAAAAGCCAGCGGTTGAAAGACTCCCTGGGAGGATCAATACCTGGACAGGACGAACACACCCAGACCGGAAGTACAACTGTTAGAGGACCCTACCTTCACCAGTAGTATTTTGTTTAAGTGTACCTTCTCACCAGTAGGGTGCATTGTGGTGTAGTACTACCAGTAGGGTGTATTACTACCAGTAGTGTATTGTGGTGTAGTCCTACCTTCACCAGCAGGGTGTATTGTGGTGTAGCCCTACCTCCACCAGCAGGGTGTATTGTATTGTGGTGTAGCCCTACCTCCACCAGCAGGGTGTATTGTATTGTGGTGTAGCCCTACCTCCACCAGCAGGGTGTATTGTGATGGTAGTTTCAGCAGTAGGGTGAATTGTGGTGTAGTATTACCAGTAGAGTGTATAGTGGTGTAGTACTACCAGTAGGGTGTAGTGTGGTGTACTACCAGTAGGGTGTAGTGTGGTGTACATTTACATTTTACATTTAGGGCATTTGGCAGACGCTTTTATCCAAAGCGACTTACAAGGTGTACAGTGTAGTCCTACATCCACCAGCAGGGTGTATTGTATTGTGGTGTGGTCTAGTCCTACCTCCACCAGCAGGATGTATTGTATTGTGGTGTAGCCCTACCTTCCCCAGCAGGGTGTATTGTATTGTGGTGTAGCCCTACCTCCACCAGCAGGGTGTATTGTATTGTGGTGTAGCCCTACCTTCCCCAGCAGGGTGTATTGTATTGTGGTGTAGCCCTACCTCCACCAGCAGGGTGTATTGTATTGTGGTGTAGTCCTACCTTCACTAGCAGGATGTATTGTATTGTGGTGTAGTGTAGTCCTACCTTCACCAGCAGGGTGTATTGTGGTGTAGCCCTACCTCCACCAGCAGGGTGTATTGTAGTGTAGCCCTACCTCCACCAGCAGGGTGTATTGTGGTGTAGCCCTACCTCCACCAGCAGGGTGTATTGTATTGTGGTGTAGCCCTACCTCCACCAGCAGGGTGTATTGTGGGGTAGTTTCACCAGTAGGGTGAATTGTGGGGTAGTTTCACCAGTAGGGTGAATTGTGGTGTAGTACTACCAGTAGAGTGTATTGTGGTGTAGTACTACCAGTAGGGTGTAGTGTGGTGTAGTCCTACATCCACCAGCAGGGTGTATTGTATTGTGGTGTAGCCCTACCTTCCCCAGCAGGGTGTATTGTATTGTGGTGTAGCCCTACCTCCACCAGCAGGGTGTATTGTATTGTGGTGTAGTCCTACCTTCACCAGCAGGGTGTATTGTATTGTGGTGTAGTCCTACTTTCACTAGCAGGGTGTATTGTATTGTGGTTTAGTCCTACCTTCACTAGCAGGATGTATTGTATTGTGGTGTGGTGTAGTCCTACCTTCACTAGTAGGGTGTATTGTAATGTGGTGTACTCCTACCCCTACCTTCTCTCTGGTGGCACAGCTCCAGGTAGTGCTGCCGTAGTTTGGTGACCAGCTGAGCTCTCTGCAGCTCCACCTCTGGGTGGGGGGGCAGCTGGGGGTCCGGGGGTCGCTCTCGGATCACCGCGTTGGTCGGGATCTCCAAATCCCAGTAGACACTAAACACAATAGAAACACAGTAGAGACCCCGTCAGCAGAGAGATAGCAGATACTGTACACAATATAAACATAGTAGCCCCTGCCAGTAGAGAGTAAATATTCCACAGTAGAGACTAAACACCGTAGAGACAGTAGACAACAGTGTGTACTTACACAGCAGGTCTGTATGGTGCAGGGGAGGGGCCAGGAGCTGCGGTGGGTGTTGATTGGCTCTGCTTGTCATCAGGGGCGGAGCTCCAGGGTTTCCCACCTGGGGTGCTGGGAGTGATGGGTGCTGTTGATTGGCTCTGCTTGTCATCAGGGGCGGAGCTCCAGGGTTTTACCCCTGGGGTGCTGGGAGAGATGGGAGTTGTAGGCTCAATCTGAAAGAAAAAAGTAAATTTCATCCATCCATCTTCTCCCGCTTATCCGTAATCGGGTCGCGGAGGTAGCAGCTTCAGCAGGGGACTCCAAACTTCCCTCTCCCTGGCAACACCGACTAGCTCTGACTGGGGGATCCCGAGGCGTTCCCAGGCCAGTGTGGAGATGTAATCACCCCACCTGTACCTCGGTCTGCCCCGTGGTCTCTTCCCAGTTGGATGTGCCTGGAAAACCTCCCTCGGGAGGCGACCAGGAAGCATCCTTACTAGATGCCCGAACCACCTCAACTGGCTCCTTTCTACGCGAAGGAGCAGCGGCTCTACTCCTAGTCTCTCACAAGTGACTGAGCTTCTCGCCCTATCCCTCAGGGAGATACCAGCCACCCTCCTGAGGAAACTCATTTTGGGCGCTTGTATTCGCAATCTCGTCCTTTCGGTCTAAGTAAATTCCAGTACAAGACAATTTATTAGTTCTTTATTAACCTTACAACTCATTTAAGATGGATCCATTTTGTATAATGTCAATGTGTTGTATTAAAAAAGGTAGCATCTACTGTAAGATAGTGTTATTATATTATATATATTATATTTATTTTACAGTATTAATCACCTGTCCATTGTTTGGTACCCTGGTTGTGTAAAACTGTTATTATACCGTATTAATTACCTTGGTTCGTTTGACGCTGTTAGCTCCGCCCCCCTGCTCTTCAGACACCCTCCTCTTCCTCTGCCCGTTGCCAAGGTTAGCCTCCACACCTTCCACAGGGGCTGCATTCAGACCTAGTGGATCAGACTACAGACCGCCGCTTATTAACAGACAGGCCGCTGGTAGTCAACAGACCGACTGCTGGTAGTCAACAGACAGACCGCCGCTTATTAACAGACAGGCCGCTGGTAGTCAACAGACAGACTGCCGCTTATTAACAGACAGGCCGCTGGTAGTCAACAGACCGACTGCTGGTAGTCAACAGACAGACCGCCGCTTATTAACAGACAGGCCGCTGGTAGTCAACAGACAGACTGCCGCTTATTAACAGACAGGCCGCTGGTAGTCAACAGACCGACTGCTGGTAGTCAACAGACAGACCGCCGCTTATTAACAGACAGGCCGCTGGTAGTCAACAGACCGACTGCTGGTAGTCAACAGACAGACCGCCGCATATTAACAGACAGGCCGCTGGTAGTCAACAGACCGACTGCCGCTTATTAACAGACAGGCCGCTGGTAGTCAACATACAGACCGCAGGTAGTTAACAGACAGGCCGCTGGTAGTCAACAGACAGGCCGCTGGTAGTCAACAGACAGGCCGCTGGTAGTCAACAGACAGACCGCCGGTAGTTAACAGACAGGCCGCTGATAGTCAACAGACAGACCGCTGGTAGTCAACAGACAGACTGCTGGTAGTCAACAGACAGACTGCCGGTGGTTAACAGACAGGTCGCTGGTAGTTTTACTCACGATGACGTCATGTTGGCCCAGGACCGGCATCTCCCACAGCGACTGGTTAGTGAAGCGGTTGAAATAATAAGGACGGTTCTCCCGCTTGGACCAGCAGCGGACCCAGCCGGCCTGGAGCAGCTCATCTACACACACAGTTACATGATCAGCTCTGAGTGAGTGAGTGAGTGAGTGAGTGAGTGAGTGAGTGAGTGAGTGAGTGAGTACCTGGCAGCTCGGGGCCTTTGGAGGAGCTCATTGGAGAGAGGGGCGAGCCCTGGGAGGGGGTGGAGCCAGACGGTGACAGGGTCACAGGCTCCTCCCCCTTTAAAGACGTTGGGCTCTCATTGGACATCTCAGCTTCTCAGGAGAACAGCTGCAGAGAGAGAGAGACACTAACCTTGTGATACAACACTGGAATATTTGAAAAAGTGTTTGCTAACCAACAAGGTGAGGACGTTTCAAAGCTGTTTCATGTCTTACCGACATACTTAACGGAAAGAAAAAGAAAATCAACAACAATAATAATATAATAAAATAAATATTTGAAACTAATTGGACAGTTTGGGTGACATTGTTGTAGAAAGTTCTCTGCTCTTCTGAAATATATAAGGAGGTAAGGATCTGTTAAACTATCTGTAATAGGTCAATAATAATGTTTATTATTACAATATGTCAGTGTGTTTTAATATTACAATATGTTACAGTGTACTGTAGCTACCAGTGTTTTAATATTACAATACATATAAATCAAATAACATGGTTAACAAACATGACACTCCATACATTATTATTATCACACACACACACACATTATACACAGACATTACACAACATTATACATAGACATTATACACAACACACCATTATACACAACACATACCGTACACATTATACACAACACACCACATTATACACAACACATACCATACACAGACACATTATACACAGACAGTATACACACACAACACACCACATTATACACAGACACACATTACACAACACACCACATTATACATAGACATTATACACAACACACACCATTATACACAACACATACCGTACACATTATACACAACACACAACACATACATCAAACATACACAACACATCGCACACACAAACCATACACCACACATAATATGCATACACACACCACACACACTACACATAATATACATACACACACCACACACTACACATACACATCATACACACTATACACACACTACACATAATATACATACACATCATACACACACTACACATAATATACATACACATCATACACACCATCATCACATCACACACTCCGAGTCACGTCAACATGATAAATAACAACAAACCCGCGGTGGGAACGGACGGTAACAGAGAGCGGAGAGCGGTGGATGAAGACTCCACATGACAGAGCTCTGACTGGGTTACATTCAGCTGGACGAAGAGGGGGTAAACACCCCGATATATATATATATATATATATATATATATATATATATAGATATAGATATAGATATATATATATAATAACAATAATATAGTATAATAGTTATATAACACGATCGTGTTATTATTATTATGGTGAGTGCCGCGCATGCGCCGTGGGCAGGGCAGTGGAGCGGCGTTAAAACAAAAGGTCTCGGCTTCCCTTCCCAACCGGACCAACGGACGAGTCGCGGCACAACCCGAACCGAACCCCCCCTAACAGGACGGTGTGTCCCCCCCTCCGGGACGGGGGACACATCGTCCTGTTAGGGGGGGGGGTTCGGTTCGCTCCGCTCCAGTGACTCTTGGCGCACTTTTACCCAACACAAAATGGCGGCGCGCCCCCTCCGCTAATCGTTATCGTTTTTTTTTTATTGTTTTAATAACCGTTAAACCGTAGTTTATAAGACGTCGTGTATACCACCGGTAGTTTATTTATACACTGGGCGTATAGCAGAGGAACGGCTTGGTGTCTCTTACCTTGGGGCTGGCGAGGAGAAGGATTAGGAGTAGTAGTAGTACAAGCAGTAGTGTCTCCGGCGGTGATAGTTGATCTCTTCTTCTTCTTCTCCTCCCGCCCGGCAGACATCTTGTACAGGTCGACCGAGGAGCCGCACTGCGCCTGCGCGGCTCTGGGCTCTGCTGTTCTGTGGAGACGTAGAGCGACCAGGCCGCCATTTGCAGCGGGGCACGGATAATGCCAGGCTATAATAATAACAATAATACTTGGCTATAATACTACTACTACTAGACTATTATAATGATAATTATACTAGGCTATAATAATATTACTAGACTATAATAATAATATTACTATTATTATTATTATAATAACAATAATACTAGGCTATAATACTACTACTACTAGACTATTATAATGATACTATACTATTATAATAATAATAATTATACTAGGCTATAATAATTTACTAGACTATAATAATAATATTACTATTATTATTATTATTATTATTATAATAAAAATAATACTAGGCTATAATACTACTACTACTGCTAGACTATTATAATGATACTATACTATTATAATAATAATTATGATAATAATAATAATAATACCAGACAATTATGATGATAACAATGAATGGACAATGTCCCATTTATAATAATAGTAATGATAGATTGTATTTGTTTATCTCTTTTGTTACATAAATGCACCCAAATACATGTGTGTGTGTGTTCCTGTTAAACCAGGGGGTCCAACATCTTGGAATGTGATTCAAAGCTACATTTTAATCTGGCCTGGACTACACACACACACACACACACACACACAAAGACACACACACACCACCCCTAGCAGCCAGTTTCATGTGGTACAACTGCTCTCTGTAATTAAAAGCTGGAGCTTGTAATAAGAGTGATTACAGTCCCTTAGCTCTTTACATGGTTAAACATACATGTATTAAAGATATACTCTTCTATAGAACAGGTTTTAGAGTATTGTTTGATATTATAGAACATTCGAGTATTAAAGTTTGATACGATAGAACATTATAGGATTAAAGTAAAATACTATAGAACATTAGAGTATTAAAGTTAGACAATATACTATAGAACATGTATTAGAGTATTGTTTGATATTAAAGTACATTCGATTATTAAAGTTATATATATAGAACATTACAGGATTAAAGTAAGATACTAGAACATTAGAGTATGAAAGTTAGATATTAAAGAACATTAGAGTATTAAAGTTAGATACTATAAAACATGTATTACAGTATTACAGTTGAATATTATCGAACATTATAGTATTAAAGTTAAATACTAAAACATGTATTAGAGTATTAAAGTTATTTATTATATAACATTAATGTTTTACTGTTAGATGCTCCGGAACATTAGAGTATTAAAGTAAGATATTATAGAACATTAGAGTATTAAAGTTATATACTATAGAGCATTAGAGTATTCAACTTAGAGAGCATTCGAGTATTAAAGTTAGATATGATATAATATTAGATTATTGAAGTTAGATACTATTGAACAGAGTATTAAAGTTAGATATTATAGAACATTAGAGTATTAAAGTTAGATATTATAGAACATTATAGTATTAAAGTTAGATATTATAGAGCATTAGAGTATTAAAGTAAGATATTATAGAACATTAGAGTATTCAAGTTAGATATTATATAACATTAGAGTATTAAAGTAAGATATTATATAACATTAGAGTATTAAAGTTAGATATTATAGAACATTAGAGTATTAAAGTAAGATATTATATAACATTATAGTATTAAAGTTAGATATTATAGAGCATTAGAGTATTAAAGTAAGATATTATATAACATTAGAGTATTAAAGTTAGATATTATAGAACATTAGAGTATTAAAGTAAGATATTATATAACATTAGAGTATTAAAGTAAGATATTATATAACATTATAGTATTAAAGTTAGATACTGTAGAACATTAGAGTATTAAAGTAAGATATTATAGAACATTAGAGTATTCAAGTTAGATATTATATAACATTAGAGTATTAAAGTAAGATATTATATAACATTAGAGTATTAAAGTTAGATATTATAGAACATTAGAGTATTAAAGTAAGATATTATATAACATTATAGTATTAAAGTTAGATATTATAGAGCATTAGAGTATTAAAGTAAGATATTATATAACATTAGAGTATTAAAGTTAGATATTATAGAACATTAGAGTATTAAAGTAAGATATTATATAACATTAGAGTATTAAAGTAAGATATTATATAACATTATAGTATTAAAGTTAGATACTGTAGAACATGTATTAGAGTATTAAAGTTAGATATTATATAACATTATAGTATTA
>CM051002.1:20337521-20557521 GCA_027704905.1 Muraenolepis orangiensis | reverse complement strand
TACTGGTTTTTGTGAGTGGCTTCACCTACTACACCATCACCTACCCCACTATCACCTATCACACCATCACCTATCACCTACCCCACTATCACCTATCACACCATCACCTATCACCTACCACACCATCACCTATCACCTACCACACCATCACCTACCCCACCATCACCTATCACCTACCACACCATCACCTATCACACCATCACCTATCACCTACCCCACTATCACCTATCACACCATCACCTATCACCTACCACACCATCACCTATCACCTACCCCACTATCACCTACCCCACCATCACTTATCACCTACCACACCATCACCTATCACACCATCACCTATCACCTACCCCACTATCACCTATCACACCATCACCTATCACCTATCACACCATCACCTACCACACCATCACCTATCACACCATCACCTACCACACCATCACCTATCACACCATCACCTATCACCTACCCCACTATCACCTATCACACCATCACTTATCACCTACCACACCATCACCTATCACACCATCACCTATCACCTACCCCACTATCACCTATCACACCATCACCTATCACCTATCACACCATCACCTACCACACCATCACCTATCACACCATCACCTACCACACCATCACCTATCACACCATCACCTATCACCTACCACACCATCACCTATCACACCATCACCTATCACCTACCCCACTATCACCTATCACACCATCACCTATCACCTACCACACCATCACCTATCACCTACCCCACTATCACCTACCCCACCATCACCTATCACACCATCACCTATCACCTACCCCACTATCACCTATCACACCATCACCTATCACCTACCACACCATCACCTACCCCACCATCACCTATCACCTATCACCTATCACCTATCACACCATCACCTATCACCTACCACACCATCACCTACCCCACCATCACCTATCACCTACCACACCATCACCTATCACACCATCACCTATCACCTATCACACCATCACCTACCACACTATCACCTATCACACCATCACCTACCACACTATCACCTATCACACCATCACCTACCACACTATCACACCATCACCTACCACACCATCACCTATCACCTATCACACCATCACCTACCACACTATCACCTATCACACCATCACCTACCACACTATCACCTATCACACCATCACCTACCACACTATCACCTATCACACCATCACCTATCACCTATCACACCATCACCTACCACACTATCACCTATCACACCATCACCTACCACACCATCACCTATCACACCATCACCTATCACCTATCACACCATCACCTATCACCTATCACCTATCACACCATCACCTACCACACTATCACCTATCACACCATCACCTATCACACCATCACCTATCACACCATCACCTACCACACTATCACCTATCACACCATCACCTATCACCTACCACACCATCACCTACCACACCATCACCTATCACACCATCACCTACCCCACTATCACCTATCACACTATCACCTATCACCTACCACACCATCACCTACCACACTATCACCTATCACCTACCACACCATCACCTACCACACCATCACCTACCACACCATCACCTACCACACTATCACCTATCACACCATCACCATCACCTACCACACCATCACCTATCACACCATCACCTACCACACCATCACCATCACCTACCACACCATCACCTATCACACCATCACCTATCACCTACCACACCATCACCTACCCCACCATCACCTATCACCTATCACCTATCACACCATCACCTATCACCTACCACACCATCACCTACCCCACCATCACCTATCACCTACCACACCATCACCTATCACACCATCACCTATCACCTATCACACCATCACCTACCACACTATCACCTATCACACCATCACCTACCACACTATCACCTATCACACCATCACCTACCACACCATCACCTATCACCTATCACACCATCACCTACCACACTATCACCTATCACACCATCACCTACCACACTATCACCTACCACACTATCACCTATCACACCATCACCTATCACCTATCACACCATCACCTACCACACCATCACCTACCCCACCATCACCTATCACCTACCACACCATCACCTATCACACCATCACCTATCACCTATCACACCATCACCTACCACACTATCACCTATCACACCATCACCTACCACACTATCACCTATCACACCATCACCTACCACACCATCACCTATCACCTATCACACCATCACCTACCACACTATCACCTATCACACCATCACCTACCACACTATCACCTATCACACCATCACCTACCACACTATCACCTATCACACCATCACCTATCACCTATCACACCATCACCTACCACACTATCACCTATCACACCATCACCTACCACACCATCACCTATCACACCATCACCTACCACACCATCACCTATCACCTATCACACCATCACCTACCACACCATCACCTATCACCTAGCACACCATCACCTACCACACTATCACCTATCACACCATCACCTATCACACTATCACCTATCACACCATCACCTATCACCTATCACACCATCACCTACCACACTATCACCTATCACACCATCACCTACCACACCATCACCTATCACACCATCACCTACCACACCATCACCTATCACCTATCACACCATCACCTACCACACCATCACCTATCACCTAGCACACCATCACCTACCACACTATCACCTATCACACTATCACCTATCACACCATCACCATCACCTACCACACCATCACCTATCACACCATCACCTACCACACCATCACCATCACCTACCACACCATCACCTATCACACCATCACCTACCACACCATCACCTATCACACCATCACCTACCACACCATCACCATCACCTACCACACCATCACCTATCACACCATCACCTACCACACCATCACCATCACCTACCACACCATCACCTATCACACCATCACCTACCACACCATCACCTATTACACCATTATCATTATCATTATCATTATCATTCCAGCTGAATGGTACATTGTTATGTTATGTATAAGTTTTGTTTGTATATCTGATGTTCATGGTACATTGTTATGTTATGTATAAGTTTTGTTTGTATATCTGATGTTCATGGTACATTGTTATGTTATGTATAAGTTTTGTTTGTATATCTGATGTTCATGGTACATTGTTATGTTATGTATAAGTTTTGTTTGTATATCTGATGTTCATGGTACGTTGTTATATGTTCAATATTTTCCGTCAGTTATGACACAGGAACCATCAATGCCTCAGCAGAGGGAGTCAACATCCACGCAGCGCTGACGCTGGTCCGAGACCAGCTGGGCCGTCTGAAGATCAACAATGTGACCTGTGACGCAAACATCTCCAAGATGAGAGCCAAGTTCAGTGGAACTCTAGGGTCAGTAAAGACCTACCAGCTAGCACCATGTCAATAAACTACAACCTAGCACCATCCACAGGTTAAACTACAACCTAACGCCATGTCAAAAATCTAGAGGTTATACTATAACCCAGCAACCATGTTAAATAAAGTACTAGATATTCTTGTTCTAGATATTGTTCTATATTGTTTGCCAACTTATTGTACTTTTACCTTACTGTACTTTTACCTGAACTTATTGTACTTTTACCTAGCACTGGTTCAGTTCTTGGAGACTTGCGAGAGTTGTTATTTTACCTTCCTTTGTTGAAACACACTATTGTAAGTCGCTTTGGATAAAAGTGTCTGCTAAATGACTAATGTAATGTAATGTAATGTCAACCTCGCACCATGTTAAATCAATTACAATCTAGCACCATCTACAGGGTAATCTACAACATAGCACCATGTAAATAAACTACAACCTAGTACCATGTAAATCTACAGCCAAGCAACATCTAGAGGTAAAACGACCCCCTAGCACCATGTAAATAAACAACAACCTAGAACCATAGATACAAGATACAAGATTTTTATTGGCCATTTGTAACAAGTACATAGGAATGCTTACTCCCCATTCCCGCCCGCAGCATAAATCTCAAAAACACCATAAAAATTAAAATAATATGTACAATAAAATAAACAAAAAAGAGCAGCAAAGTGACTGTTAAATGATATGTACATTTTTTTGTTGTTTTTTTTGTTATGAGTCCAGAAAGTCCAGCAAAGTATGTAAGTGTAATGTTAATGACATGAATGAAGTTATGAAAGTAAAAGTGGCAGCACCATGTCAAATAAACTACAACCTAGAGTCATAATAAATAAACTACAACCTAGAGTCATGTTGAATAAACGACAAGCTAGCAACTTCTCCATTCATAGGATGAAATCCCAAAAGGTTATCTTCTTGTTGATGTTCCTCTACATTCTCAGGAGGGTTTACGAATTCGTGGGCACCTTCCTCACCACAGGGATGCGTTTCCTGCTCAACAAACAGGTCTGACATCATCAATCACCTCATTATTCAATTTACTAACAGGTCTGACATCATCAATCACCTCATTATTCAACCAACAGGTCTTACATCGTCAATCACCTCATGAATCAATTTACTAACAGGTCTGACATCATCAATCACCTCATTATTCAACCAACAGGTCTGACATCATCAATCACCTCATTATTCAACCAACAGGTCTTACATCGTCAATCACCTCATGAATCAATTTACTAACAGGTCTGACATCATCAATCACCTCATTATTCAACCAACAGGTCTTACATCGTCAATCACCTCATGAATCAATTTACTAACAGGTCTGACATCATCAATCACCTCATTATTCAACCAACAGGTCTGACATCATCAATCACCTCATTATTCAACCAACAGGTCTGACATCCTGACATCACTTCATTAATCAATTAATCAATGCATCACAGAGCTATAGCCCTGTCTGTCTGTCTGTCTGTCTGTCTACCTATCGGTCTGTCTGACTACCTGTCTGTCTGTCTAGATCTGTCCTGCTCTAAATGACGCTGCACTGACTCACATCAACTCCATGTTGGCGAACATTCCAGGTAAACAATTGAATAATAAACTATTATTATTCTAAAATACAATATATATATATATATATATATATATATATATATATATATAATTATTATATACATCATTATTTTACTATATTATCATATGCCATGTGGGAGGAGTCTAACATGCCATGTGGGGGGAGTCTAACATGCCATGTGGGGCAGTATAGCTCAGGAGGTAGAGCGGTCGTCTCACAACCAGACGGTTGCTGGTTCGATCCCCCGGCTCTTCCTAGCAAAACTGTCAAGGTGTTCAAGATTCAAGATAACTTTATTTATCCCTTCTTGAGCAAGACACCCTAACCCTAACTGCTCCTGACGTGATGGCTGTCTCCTTACATGACTTGTAAAGCGCTTTATAAAATGCAGTCCATTTACCGTGTGGGAGGAGTCTACCATGACGTGTGAGTGGGGTCTATCATGCTGTGTGGGAGGAGTCTATCATGCTGTGTGGGAGGAGTCTATCATGATGTGTGGGAGGAGTCTATCATGCCATGTGTGTTGACAGTGAGGAGTGCGGTGGACTCCTATATTGGCATCGACTACTCTCTCCTCAGAGACCCGGTGGTCACCCCCCGGAGCATGGACCTGCACTTCAAAGTGAGGAGCACACTCTGCTCTATTCAGCTCTGCTCATCTATTCTGCTCTGCTCTATTCTACACTTTTCTGCTCTGCTCTATTCTGTTCTACTCTTATCTGCTCTATACTTTAGTATTCTGCTCTGCTCTGCTCTATTCTACTTTACTCTAGTCTGCTATATTTTATTCTGCTCTATTATATTGTATTTGAACCTGCTCTATTCTACTGTGCTCTATTCTGCTCTATTTGATTCTACTCTATCCTATCCAATTTTAACCTACTCTATTCTGCTTTGCTCTATTCTTGGCTATTATATTTCATTTGAATCTATTCTGTTCTATCCTGCTGTATTATGTTCCATCTGCTCTATTATATTCTACTGTTCTCCTCTTCTCCTCTTCCCTTCCAGGGGATGTTCTATGAGCTGGCCAATGAGAATCAGACCCTGGAGAACGTGGCGGTGGCCCCAGAGATCAGAGAGTTTGACCGCATGGTCTACCTGGCTCTGTCTGAGTTCTTCTTCGATAGCGGGATGCTCTCTTACTACAGAGCAAAGATCTTCCAAATGCACATTGCCAATGACAGGGTGAGGACACCCTAACCCTAACACATCTGCCACACACCCAAACACACCACAACACAACCTAGAATACCCTAACACACCCTAACACACCACAACACACCACAACACAACCTAGAACACCCTAACACACCACAACACACCACAACACACCCTAGCACACGATAACACAACACACCCTAACACACCACAACACACCGTACAACACCCTAACACACCGTAACACAACACACCGTAACACAACACACCCTAACACACCCTAACACACCCTAGCACACCCTAGCACACCACAACACGCCCTAGCACACCATAACATAACACACCCTAACACACCACAACACACCGTAACACACCCTAACACACCGTAACACAACACACCCTAACACACCGTAACACAACACACCCTAACACACCACAACACACCCTAGCACACCATAACACACCACAACACACCCTTACACACCGTAACACAACACACCCTAACACACCACAACACACCACAACACAACCTAGAACACCCTAACACACCACAACACACCACAACACACCCTAGCACACCATAACACAACACACCCTAACACACCACAACACACCCTAGCACACCACAACACACCGTAACACACCCTAACACACCGTAACACAACACACCCTAACACACCACAACACACCCTAGCACACCCTAACACACCCTAACACACCACAACACAACCTAGAACACCCTAACACACCCTAACACACCACAACACACCATAACACACCCTAACACACCGTAACACAACACACCCTAACACACCACAACACACCCTAGCACACCATAACACACCGTATGTATCCCCACACCACAGCATATTGTTATTCAATTCATAACATACATAACCAAACAGAACGGAAACCACTGTTACCTGTAAATAAACTCACCAGACACTTGACCATTTGACCAGAACAAAGGAGATGTATAGAGCAGGTCCTCCAGGTGATGGTAACTGTAGAGATGTTTAGGACCTCATGTTGATGGTGGGTCCTCTTCCACCAGATGCCTAAAGACATGGAGATGATGCTCAGGACCACCTACTTTGGAACCATCATGTTGCTGGTGAGTAGACACAGTAGAGCAGGGGTTCTCAAACTGGGGTCCGTGGACCTTTAGCCAGGTGGTCCACAAAATCATTTGTCAAATTTAAAAGATTAAAAATATTATATATATGTATATATATACATATATATACATTTTTTTATTTAATTGTGCTGTTTCATTAAAAAAAATGCGTATCTACAGACGGGGAACATTTGCGCCAATCAAACAAGCATATTTTGCTCATTACTCCCACCCATGTTAGCTTTGGGCCAATAGAAACTCTGATATGATTGTGACACGTCTGTTTGTTTATTACTATGAACCAGGTCTGAAGTATTTAGGTTGAACATTTTTAGAATAAAAATATTTCCAATGGTATCTATGATTACAAATGGTAGTAAGCGTATGTTTAATTGATGTTACGATTCTGAGGGGGTCCTTGGAATTGTTTTTCCCCATAAGGGTCCCTGGCCCCTGTTCTAGAGAACTGATACCTTATGTTCTAGAGAATTCATACTTTCTGTTTGAGAGAACTGGTAATTTGTGTTCTAGAAAAGTGGTACCTTATGTTCTAGAGAACTAGTACCTTGTGTTCTAGAGAACTAGTACCTTATGTTCTATAGAACCGGTACCTTATGTTCTAGAGAACTAGTACCTTATGTTCTATAGAACTGGTTACTTATGGTCTCACTGCAACATTCTCTAAAGTTGGCAGCCCTGAGGACCAGACACATGGGACGTCTTGCATGATGATGAAGATGGTAATGAAGGTGTGGTCCTCCTCAGAATCCTTCCCTGATGGATGCTCCTCTGTCACTCCACCTGGAGGTCACAGCTCCTCCCAAGACCTCCATCAAGACCTCTGGGGCAACTGTCGCCGTGACAGCCAATGTCTTGGTGATGGTGCTACCGCCCGGGCAGCCCCCCATTCGGCTGAGCAGCATGACCATGGTACACACACATTAAACAAACACACCCACACACAACATAAACACACATAGCTCCAGGTGTGTTGTGTAATGTGTGTGTGTTTATGGGTAATGTTTGTGTGATAATGTGGAATGTGTGTGTATTTCTACTGCAGGAAGCCAAGTTCAACGCTAAAGTATCCATGAAGGGAAAACGGTTATCTGTACAAGCCGACCTCCGCAGGTACACACACACACACACACACACACACACACACATACACACTCTCTCTCTCTCTCTCTCTCTCAGGGTCCTTTTTCTTTTTTCTTCCAGATTTAAAATGTTCTCCAATCAGTCAGCATTGGAATCCCTCGCCGTAAGACCTGTCTGTCTGTCTGTCTGTCTGTCTGCCTGCCTCTCTGTCTGTATTAATCTAACGTGTGTGTGTGTGTGTGTAGTTGATTCCCCTCCAGGGTCCTCTCAAGACGATGCTCCAGATCTCTGTGGTTCCTCTTATAAACAGTCAGTTATTATAATATACATATCAATAATATATCAACACTTCATTCGTATACACAGCATTAAAATTATTATATTACTAAATATATCAATGTTTATTTTTTTATATTAATTGTGTGCGTGCGCACAGACTGGGTTAAGAGAGGCGTTCAGATCCCTCTCGCTGATGGGATGGACTTCATAGAGGAGGTGGTGGAATATCACAACGTGAGTATTTCAATACTACTACAATACAGATATACTAATACTACTTCAAGGGATGTGCATTAGCCCCTGGTTCAGGGAGATATATATTGAGCGAGAGCGAATATGCATATTAATTAGCTTTTGGGCGGCAGTAGTTCATCAGTCCCTGAAACACCTGGGCACTGCCGAGGTGCCCTTGAGCAAGGCACATGACCCCTACCCTGCTCCCCGGGCGCTTGCTCCTCCTCCCCCTCTGCAGGTCTCTATAACAGTCTCCTCCTCCTCTTTCCTCAGGGCTACATCTTAATCGGAGCGAACCTTCACTTCAGCCAAGGGCTCAGGGACATGATACAGAACATCAACCAGTAAGACCCAGCAGGGCCCAGACCAGTAAGACAGAGACCAAACCAAGACCAGTAAGACCCAGCAAAGACCAAACCAAGACCATCAAGACCCAGCAGAGCCTGGACATAGGCTGCTTGAGACCCAAAATCAACAGTCATTGTTAACCTTGTCATTAACTAAATTGAATATATATATATGTTGATCCTTAACGAAGAACAATGGACTCAAACATTCAGGAGCACCATATGGTGTATTAGGGGGTGTGTCCAATCTAATAGGGGGTTAGTCACGATAGTCTATTAGGGGGTGTGTCCAATCTAATAGGGAGTTAGTCACGATAGTCTATTAGGGGGTGTGTCCAATCTAATAGGGGGTTAGTCACGATAGTCTATTAGGGGGTGTGTCCAATCTAATAGGGGGTTAGTCAGGATAGTCTATTAGGGGGCATGTCCAATCTATTAGGGGGTGTGTCCAATCTAATAGGGGGTTAGTCACAATAGTCTATTAGGGGGTGTGTCCAATCTAATAGGGGGTTAGTCACGATAGTCTATTAGGGGTGTGTCCAATCTAATAGGGGGTTAGTCACGATAGTCTATTAGGGGGTGTGTCCAATCTAATAGGGGGTTAGTCACGATAGTCTATTAGGGGGCATGTCCAGTATACTAGGGGGCGTGTACAGTAAGGGGCATGTCCAGTAGGGGGCTTGTCTAGTCTATGAGGAGGCATGCCAGGTCTAATACGGGGCATATCCGGTCTCGTAGGGGGCGTGTCTGGATAGTCTAGTAGGGACCATATATTAACTAGAACATGTATTAACTAGACCGTATGTTAAGAGACAGATACTCACAAACTAGGACAATAAAAACATGCACAAATAAACTAAAGATTGTGTAGTATTGTGTGTTTAATTACAAGGTGATATATGGGTACTAGTAGTTACATCCCTAGTAGTCCAAATATAAGGTGATATAAGGGCACTAGCACTAGTAGCACAATAAGATGACAACCGTTCCAAAATGTTTGTTTATTTACATTTACAGCAAACAGACATCTGAAGTGGACAGTCGGTCAGGTCTGTAGTCTAGGTCAGGTCAGTAATTCAGGTCAGTAGGTGGTCTAGGTCAGTAGGGCTCTCTCTTGAGGAAGCGAGAGAACATGGTGTAGGCAGCCGCAGGCTTATCTGAAGGCACCATGTGACCCGAGCCCTGAAGGAGAAACAATACACAATCCAGTTACTACTACCACCTTAATGTGTAGACAACTGGGGCATTGTAAAGTCAGTAGGAGTGTAGGATAGTCAGTAGGAGTGTATATTAGTCAGTAAGAGTATATTATTCAGTAGGAGTGTAGGATGGTCAGTAAGAGTGTAGGATGGTCAGTAAGAGTGTATATTAGTCAGTAGGAGTGTAGGATAGTCAGTAGGTTAGTCTGTAGGAGTGTAGGTCTTTACCTTAATGGTGAGGTAGGCCAAATGGTTACTGAACTCCTTAACAAACCCGCCCACCTGCGGCCCCTCAAGGTCCTGGTAGGTCCAGGGCCTCCGCTGTACCTCCACCTGAAGGAGGGGGTGATGCAGGTGTTACCCCTCATGATGTTACACCTCTATATGCCTCCCGATGTTACACCTCTATATGCCTCCCGATGTTACACCTCTATTTACCTTCTGATGGAGCGACTCCACAAACCACTCATCTCCCATGAAGTTACAGGCCATGTCTACGTCTCCGTTGTACACCAGGACTCGGTACTTCTGGAACAGACAAGAAAACCAGTTCTAGAGCAGCACGTGTTCATCCAAATGGCAAGAAACCAACGAGCAGCGTCACCCACCAGGGCTCCTAGCAGCTTTAGGTACTGCTGACGGACATCCAGATACAGACGGCCATAGTTGCGATTCACCTCTGAGCTTTAAGAAGGAAAACAGGAGCAGTCAATTAGTGTTACAGGTGACCCAGGTGTGTTACCCAGGTGTGCTGCAGGTGACCTAGGTGTGTTACCCAGGTGTGCTGTAGATCAGGGGTTCCCAACCTTTTTTGTGCCACGGACCGGCAGATACTTGAAAAGAATCTCGCGGACCAGTTGTCAATTTTCGCGGACCGGTTGTCAAAGTGTGTTATCAACACACACCCCTAACAAACCGGCAGGGCTCGATTTCAGTATAAACGCGCATGTACGTGGAGCACCGTAACAAAAACCGGCTCGTTCGTGACCGACACGTCACTAGCGCGTAGTCTCTTTAGTAGCGCGTGCAACTGAAAGTCTCTCGTTATGCCGCCGAGATATATCTATATCTATATATATATATATATCTATATCTATATCTATCTATCTATCTATCTATATATATATATATATATATATATTCGCGGCCCGGCAGTAACACCGGCCCGGCGGTTGGGAACCCCTACTGTAGATGACCCAGGTGTGCTGCAGATGACCTAGGTGTGTTACAGGTGACCCAGGTGTGTTACCTACAGATGACCCAGGTGTGTTACCTACAGATGACCCAGGTGTGTTACCTGCAGATGACCCAGGTGTGTTACCTGCAGATGACCCAGGCCAGTGCATCAGGACTGATGTGCAGAGCGGTCCTGACGTAAGGGTTGTTGAGGTACAGTCTGGACGGGGTGGAGTTGGTGCAGGGTGGGTCCAGCCCAACGTTCTGGTAGAAAGATGCTACACCACGCAGCTTCTGGAAACAGATCCTCCAACACTTAACCCCTAGCCCAATATCTAACCCCTAACCATGACCCAACAGCATAACCCCTAACCATGATCCAAAACCCACCTGGTTCCACAGCAGTGTCCAGGGGTGTCTGGTGAAGCTGTTTCCCAGGTCTCGGACTACCAGACGACCGCCATCCATCCTGGAACCACAACACCCAGGAGTCAACCAAGCACCCCACAGAGGACCTGGTCTCGTCAGGAGGTCTGGACTTACCCGAGCCTCTGGCCCAGCCCCCCAGGACACGGAGCGTACAGGTTGTATATGTTGAGCCCTGAGCTGTACAAGATGGTCTGGACCTCGGTCAGCTAGAACAGATGAGCCCGGGTTAGAGGATGGAGTAAGAGTCCAGTTAGAGTCCAGGCTAAGCCAATGGTCAAGAGGTGAGAACAAGTGAGGACACAGCAGGTATTAGTGAGGACGCACATAGTGGGAACAGTTCACGTTGTGGTTCTGGTAGAAGTCACATTTTCCCTGCTGACAGCAGAAGGTCTGCAGGTTTCCCCACAACTGGTTGCCAAGGAGACCGTGGTAGTACGCAAAGTACACCAGAGAGTTGTCGTTGAGCTCATAGCTGGACATCCCGTTACCAACAGCAACACCCTGGGAAGAGACGAAACGTCAGCCTCCACACACTGCCACGACAACCATGAGGTGCCATGACAACCACATCAGAACATCTACACCACATGACAACATCTAGACATCATAACATCTAGACATAACATCTTTGAGGAGGTACTTGGAGGTTGAGCTGGTCGTCCTCCATCACCCTCTCTGCCAGGGTTGGGATGTAGATTCCTCCATAACTTTCTCCAGTCAGGAACAGCTGGTTGCTGCGGTACTCAGGGAACAGTTGGAAGAAGCGCTTCAACGCCAGGTAGTTGTTCATGGACACCTGAGGACAAGACCCAGACCTGGTACATCCGAGGAAAAGACCCAGACTGAACACAGTGGTACACATGAGGAGAAGACCCAGACTGATGACCCGGTACACCCGAGGACAAGACCCAGACCCAGTACACCTGAGGACAAGACCCAGTACACCTGAGGACAAGACCCAGACTGGTGACCCGGTACACCTGAGGACAAGACCAAGACCACCTGAGGACAAGACCCAGACTGGTGACCCGGTACACCTGAGGACAAGACCAAGACCACCTGAGGACAAGACCCAGACTGAACACAGCGGTACACCGGAGGACCAGTTGGGGGAACCGAGGTCCATACGGGCCCAGATCCTTGGTTTGTAACAGCGGCAAGCAGAGCAAACTTTTGAGAAACCTTTTTGTGAAGGATTCACTTCTCACACAAGCTGTTGACCTATTTTGTATTTCAAAATCCTAAAAATAAATACATTCCCTTCTTCTATCAAATGTTTTATTAGGCCTATATATTTTCCATTAAGTAGCCATCTTAAAATTCAGTCTAGCATTAATACATTGATTGAAGTTCAACTTGAAATCATGATCCCAAGAATCTAAATCAAATCCTGATTCCAAAAGATCCCCAGTGATGTTCATTATCGTGATAAAGATCGTTAATCGTGGTGATGAAGAATGTTCATTATAGTGACGAAGACAGGAAATGGAAACAGGAACCTTACCTCCGTGTCATTGGTGACGTAGTTTTTATCGTCAGAATAAGAAAAGCCGACCCCTGCTGGCGACTCCAAGTACAACATGTTGGAAATCTGAATGAAACAAAGTTATTTTCAGTCTATGGCCCCTATGATGACCTCTGACCTATTCTAGGTTATCATAGGGGTCAATGGTTAACTCACTTTATTCCAGGAGTAGGTGTTGTACTCAAGGGACACACCATCGTCTTGGATCTGAAAGAAACATCACTCCTGTTTACTGGTCTATGGTATACTGGTCTATGGTATACTAGTCTATGGTATACTGGTCTATGGTATACTGGTCTATGGTATACTGGTCTATGGTATACTGGTCTATGGTATACTGGTTGATAGTAGACGGTAGACTGACCGGCATGGCGCTAGGAGGGAGCATAGAGCTACGCGGGAGCATAGAGCTAGGAGGGAGCTAGCGGTGAGCTAGGAGCTAGCAGGGAGCTAATATGGCACTAGTAGGAGCATGCCCACCAGGAAGGGTCCGTGTTCGGTCAGCAGTCCGTCCAGAGAGCTGCAGCCGGGGCCACCATTCAACCACAGAACCACCGGGTCACTGGAGGGATCATGCTGGGACTCCACAAACCTGGAGCACACATAGACCTTTAGGACACATGGCCCTACTGCAGGACACATGGCCCTACTGTAGGTCACATGGCCCTACTGCAGGACACATGGCCCTACTGTAGGACATCTAGATCTACTGTAGGACCTACAGGAGGCGTTAGTAAGCTGGTGTCACTCACCAGTAGTGCAGGTGTGTGTGCTCTCCTACAGTGAGATATCCAGAGTACTGCTTAAAATTGGCCTGCTTGCTGAGACCAGGGAGGTAGCGGACCTCGTCAGCCTCGGGAGCCGCTTCAGACCCTAGGACTAGCACCAGGACCAGGACCAGAAAATACATCTGAAATACCAGCAGCAGAACAGACATCTAAAATACCAGCAACATAATTTAAAAGGTTCAAAAGAAGACCCTAGGCGGTTATGGCTGGGGTCATTGCTTCTAGAGGACGCGCGGCTCTAGTCTCTGAATACGTAAACACTCTCAATCAAGTCGCTAGTTGTAGATATTCCTCTACTGACGTGTGATAAAGATAAAGGTTCGGCTTCACTTCCACACCCGTTCGCATTGAAAGGATGGCAAACTAACCCGACTCTGGCCAGATTTGAGCTTCGGTGATATGTACACCTGATCGATACGTGAGGGAGACACGAGTCTCTCGAGGCTTTACAATCACTGGAAGATGATCCGTTTTTACTAAGTGCTCACGCTAAACCGATATTTAACAGTTATTTCACGCAAAACATGCATTTTATTAAGAGTTTTCGAACGGTTTAAATTCCAATAACAGATTATTCGTACCAAAACATTGAATAAAAGCAAACTGTCATCAAATGTTTATAAACTGAACATAATCGTTACCCAAAAAATACTGACCTGACAAATGAACAATCATCCATCAGTCACTTTATGGTTATTTATTATTGTGTGCAGTGTATTTATAGTAGGCCTTTAGTGTTTTGTGAAACTGCGGGAGGGAATGGAGAGTAAAGTTGGATCTAGAGTATAAACACACACCGCAGAGGAATGGAATCCTCAAGAAACGTGTACTAGAACCCTCTTGAAACCGATTTGTGCAACCAATAACATAGCAACTTGCAATGGTTACTCTAGTCCTTACATCCGGGTGTAAAGGGCAGGTCACGCGTCGCTTTCTGCCGACCACAACACACGTGACTCGGGCTGTGACGTCACGAGAAACCTTTATGATTGTTGTTTTGTATTATCTAATTATAATAGGGTGTCTGTGTGGAAAATAAATGTGTTGCTGAATATTCTCAGCTTAGTTAAACTTGCACGATGATAAAGTTACACCAGACCGCTTGAACTCCTAATCTACCAGCACCTCGCTAACAAATAAACATGACGTCATGAACATAATTACAAATGTAATAAATAAATACAACATATCGTCGTGAACATAATATAATTAAATGTTCTAAATAATAAACAGTCTCACCTCGTCTCCTACCTTCCTCATTCTGGGACGCTCAGGAACCACGTGACCCAACAGGCCACACATGATCTTAAAGTACCCACGTGATCCAGCAGGAACCACGTGATTGGTCTGGCAGGAACCACGTGTATAAGTATATATCTATCAATATATTTAACTATACATTTCAATCAACCAATCTATCTTTCTATCTATCACGCTATCAATCTCTCTCTCTCTCTCTCTCTCTCTCTCTCTCTCTCTCTCTCTCTCTCTCTCTCTCTCTCTCTCTCTCTCTCTCTCTCTCTCTCTCTCTCTCTCTCTATATATATATATATATTATATTATTATTATTATTATTATATATATATATATATATATATATATATACACATCCTTTTTCAGACTTTTTGTTGTGTATTGATAAGAACAAAGTATAAATACAATGAAATACTAATACAGGGGCTAGTATCAGCCTCAGGTCTGTCTGTATCAGCCTCAGGTCTGTGTATCAGCCTCAGGTCTGTCTGTATCAGCCTCAGGTCTGTCTGTATCAGCCTCAGGTCTGTCTCTATCAGCCTCAGGTCTGTCTGTATCAGTCTCAGGTCTGTCTGTACCAGCCTCAGGTCTGTCTCTATCAGCCTCAGGTCTGTCTGTACCAGCCTCAGGTCTGTGTATCAGCCTCAGGTCTGTCTATCAGCCTCAGGTCTGTCTCTGTCAGCCTCAGGTCTGTCTATCAGCCTCAGGTCTGTGTATCAGCCTCGGGTCTGTCTGTATCAGCCTCAGGTCTGTCTCTGTCAGCCTCAGGTCTGTCTATCAGCCTCAGGTCTGTCTCTGTCAGCCTCAGGTCTGTCTATCAGCCTCGGGTCTGTCTCTGTCAGCCTCAGGTCTGTCTGTATCAGCCTCAGGTCTGTCTCTGTCAGCCTCAGGTCTGTCTATCAGCCTCATGTCTGTCTGTATCAGCCTCAGGTCTGTCTGTATCAGCCTTAGGTCTGTGTATCAGCCTCAGGTCTGTCTCTATCAGCCTCAGGTCTGTCTGTACCAGCCTCAGGTCTGTCTATCAGCCTCATGTCTGTCTGTATCAGCCTCAGGTCTGTCTGTATCAGCCTCAGGTCTGTCTGTACCAGCCTCAGGTCTGTCTCTATCAGCCTCAGGTTTGTCTGTATCAGCATTGGGCCTGTCTCTATCAGCCTCAGGTGGGTCAGTACCATCCTCAGGTCTGTCTGTACCAGCCTCAGGTCTGTCTGTACCAGCCTCAGGTCTGTCAGTACCAGCCTCTGGTCTGTCTGTACCAGCCTCAGGTCTGTCTGTACCAGCCTCAGGTCTGTCTGTACCAGCCTCAGGTCTGTCTCTATCAGTCTCAGGTCTGTCTGTACCAGCCTCAGGTCTGTCAGTACCAGCCTCAGGTCTGTCAGTACCATCCTCAGGTCTGTCTGTACCAGCCTCAGGTCTGTCTGTAGACTTAACAGGTTCCTCTTCCTCATGTTGCATCTTATACTAAATAATATTAATGGTTTTATGTACCAAACTCTGAATATCTTCTGAAAAAACAGCAAGAGGTACTCAATAAAAACCTCCAACACGGTATTTCAACCTTTTTCAGGAATCAGTCAGACATGAACCCAAGACAATGATGTTTAATACCATCCTTACAGAGTGGAATTTATGCTATTTTACATAATTCCTAATTTAAACAACACTTAGTTTGCTGGTGTATCAGAGACAAACATACTACATACAATAGGAGCTATTATATATATATATATATATATATATATATATATAATATATATATATAATATATAGGGCTTGTAACATGATATTGTTCATAATTATATCATATACAAGATGTAACATTGAGGCTCTGTTCATCATTATATAGTAAATCATAGTAATAATAATAGATCACTAGCTAATCAATACAGTTTTAATATGATACATAGAGCTGGCAACAGGGAGGCTACAAGCTAGTAGCAGCTAGTGTGTGTGAACGGTAATACATTCTTCATATTCCAACATATTTACACTGTGGGCCCACTGGGGTTATTTAACTACTTAACCGTTAGTTAACTGTTGGTATTTAGGCTTAACCCTCAAGGTGATGGATGTTATTATAAAATACACTTTGCCGTTTGTGCTTGTTACGTGTATATACATATACATATATATATATACATTTACATATACATACACACAAACATAAATGTACTGTATATACTGTAAATGTATATATATTGTATATACACTGTAAATATATATATGTATATATATAAAACCAATACAAATTTACAAAAAGCGCTTTCTAGACACTAAAAAGACAAAATACAGGAATAAAAACTAAATGTCAATCAAAGGTTACATGAAAACATTTAAAAACATTAAAAAGCAACCAAATGAATGGCAGGAAGAGGATATAAGATATAACAGATATAATAAGATATAGCAGATATAATATACCATTCACAAAAGGTTCAGTGAACTCAGTTTCCTAACCACCGTTACCTGAGGATGATTCTCATTAGCGTATGAGTTTTAGCTGATGATCACATGATGCTAGCATTCATGTTAGCATTAGTTAGCTGAAGGTCCTGTGACATGAGCCCTATTGGCTGGAGAGAGGGTGTGTGTCCTCTGGAGGGGTGTGTCCTGCAGTGGGGCGTGTCCTCTGGAGGGGTGTGTCCTGCAGTGGGGTGTGTCCTCTGGAGGGGTGTGTCCTCTGGAGGGGTGTGTCCTGCAGTGGGGCGTGTCCTCTGGAGGGGTGTGTCCTGCAGTGGGGTGTGTCCTCTGGAGGGGTGTGTCCTCTGGAGGGGTGTGTCCTGCAGAGGGGTGTGTCCTCTGGAGGGGCGTGTCCTCTGGAGGGGTGTGTCCTGCAGTGGGGCATGTCCTCTGGAGGGGTGTGTCCTGCAGTGGGGTGTGTCCTCTGGAGGGGTGGGTCCTGCAGTGGGGCGTGTCCTCTGGAGGGGTGTGTCCTGCAGTGGGGTGTGTCCTCTGGAGGGGTGTGTCAGATGGACTGGCGTGTGCTGTTGAGGGGTGAATCCTGCTGATGGGTGTGTCCTGTGGAGGGGTGTGTCCTCTGGAGGGGTGTGTCCTCTGGAGGGGTGTGTCCTGCAGAGGGGTGTGTCCTGCAGAGGGGTGTGTCCTCTGGAGGGGTGTGTCCTGCAGAGGGGTGTGTCCTCTGGAGGGGTGTGTCCTGCAGAGGGGTGTGTCCTCTGGAGGGGTGTGTCCTGCAGTGGGGTGTGTCCTGCTGATGGGTGTGTCCTCTGGAGGGGTGTGTCCTGCAGTGGGGTGTGTCCTGCTGATGGGTGTGTCCTCTGGAGGGGTGTGTCCTGCAGTGGGGCGTGTCCTCTGGAGGGGTGTGTCCTCTGGAGGGGCGTGTCAGCTAGAGGGGCGTGTCCTGTAGAGGGCATATCAAGTTAAGGAGGTAAATGGTGTCGTTCTTTTTACATTCAGAGGACATAGTGACGTTTTAGTTTGGTCTGGTCTAGTTTGGTCTGGTCTGGTCTAGTTTAGTCCTACTTGTTTTTGATCCAAGCTTTCTCTCCCATGGCGGAGTGGGGCGAGAGAGCAGGCGGCTCAGAGTCGCTGTCTGATTGGTCCTCTGCGATGAAGGGGCGGGCCCTAGAGTAGCAGTCTCCGTCCCCCGTCTGTGCTGGGGAGGAGCAGTATTCCTGGTTCTCCTGGGAGAGGGAGGAGCCACTGAAAGAGCGGTCGAGCTCCTCGTGGTAAACCTCCTCCTCCGCTACCTCTCGCCTCCTCTGCCTCCTCCCCTCTCCTCCTCTCTCTTCTCCTCTCTCCCCTCTTTTCTCTCCTCCTCTCTCTCCTCCTCTCTCTCCTCTGCTCAATCTGTGAGGTCTCCTGTCATTATGAGGAGGAGGTGGGAGTCGAACCAGGGACCCGTCTCCTACCGGACTAGGAGTTTTGCTGAGGGGCGGGGCTTGTTGATGCACCTGGGAGCTGGTAGGTTGCCAGGAGGTGGAGGGAGGGCAGGTGGAGGGGGGGAGGGGGGCAGAGCTAGAGAGGATGACACTGGTGATGATGTCCCCGGGACACGGCCTGCAAGGCAACAACTAGTTAATACACAACTAGTTAACTATACAACTAGTTAACTACACTGCCTGTACAGACAACAACTAGTGAATACACAATCAGCTAACTAAACGGCCTGCAAGACAACAACTAGTTAATACACAACTAGTTAACTACACAACCTGGACAGACAACAACTAGTTAATACACAACTAGTAAACTACACAACTAGTTAACTACACAACTAGTTAACTACACAACTAGTTAACTACACAAGTATCCCCACACCCGCCTGGCGCCTCACACCCTGAGCAACTTCTGAGAAGCAACCCCTTTATTCTAATCTAAATCTGAAAGAAATCAGCAACGTTTTCTACAGATTGGCTGACTTTTACAGTCAGGGGTGTGTCCTGCAGAGGGGTGTGTCCTGCAGAGGGGTGTGTCCTGCAGAGGGGTGTGTCCTGCAGAGGGGTGTGTCCTGCAGAGGGGTGTGTCCTGCAGAGGGGTGTGTCCTGCAGAGGGGGGTGTCCTGCAGAGGGGTGTGTCCTGCAGAGGGGTGTGTCCTGCAGAGGGGTGTGTCCTGCAGAGGGGTGTGTCAGATGGAGGGGTGTGTCAGATGGAGGGGCGTGTCCTGTGGAGGGGTGTGTCCTGCAGAGGGGTGTGTCCTGCAGAGGGGTGTGTCCTGCAGAGTGGTGTGTCCTGCAGAGGGGTGTGTCCTGCTAAGGGGTATGTCCTGCAGAGGGGTGTGTCCTCTGGAGGGGTGTGTCAGATGGAGGGGTGTGTCCTGTGGAGGGGTGTATCCTGCTGAGGGGTGTGTCCTGTGGAGGGGCGTGTCAAGTTGAGTGAATACACAATCGACTAACTACGTGGCCTGCAAGACAACAACTAGTAAATACACAACTAGTTAATACACAACTAGTTAACTACACAGCCTGCACAGACAACAACTAGTTAATACACAACAAGTTACTAACCAACTAGTTAACTACACAACCTGCATAGACAACAACCGGCGAATACACAAGTTGTTAACAACACAACCAGTAAACTACACAGCCTGCACAGACCGTTAGTTAACAACAACTAGTTAACTATATTCAGTTAATACACAACTAGTTAACTACACAATTAGTTAACTGCACAACTAGTTAACCACACAAGTATCCCCCCGCCCGCCCGCCTCACACCCTGAGCAACTCCAGAGAAGCAATCCCTTTTTTCTAATCTAAGAAGGATTGTCTAAAGTACTACAGTACTTTAACTATTAACTATAAACTAATTGTTAACTAACTTGACTGGCTGGTTGTTCTCCAGGTGGTCCACGGGGCTGTGGTACGGGGGGGCGGGCTCCTTCGTGCCAAAGTAGGCGTCGGTCTCCGATTGGGGGATTCCCATTTGCTGGATGAACACGTTGACCAGGAACTCCAACTTCCTCTCTGATGACATCATCTTTACACCAAGGACATTTAAATGTATTGATACATACATACATACTCATAAATAGATACATATATATAGAGTAATACACTTGTTTAAATATAAATAGTAACACGGTAGTATATATACACTGGCAAATAAACACATAGCAGTGTTAGCAGTGTTAGCAATGTTAGCAGTGTTAGCAGTGTTAGCAGTGTTAGCAGTGTTAGCAGTGTTAGCAGTGTTAGCAGTGTTAGCAGTGTTAGCAGTGTTACCTGTTTCTCCACCTTTCCCAGACGTCCCATCAGACTTGGGTCTTCAGGGAGGTCCTCATTGGCTGCTTTGGGACGGTCCTTATCGCCGGGCGGCTGCTGCCCCCTGCCCACAATCTGGTCAACTCTGACAACACACAGACGCACAGTGTCTCTTTCTGTCTCTGTCCATCAACACACAGACACACACTGTCTCTGTCTGTCTCTTTCTGTCTCTGTCTGTCAACACACATACACAGTGTCTCTGTCTGTCTCTTTCTGTCTCTGTCTGTCAACACACAGACGCACAGTGTCTCGGTCTGTCTCTGTCTGTCAACACACAGACGCACAGTGTCTCTGTCTATCAACACACATACACAGTGTCTCTGTCTATCAACACACATACACAGTGTCTCTGTGTCTCTGTCTGTCTCTGTCTGTCAACACACATACACAGTGTCTCTGTCTGTCTCTGTCTGTCAACACACAGACGCACAGTGTCTCTGTCTGTCTCTGTCTGTCAACACACAGACGCACAGTGTCTCTGTCTGTCTCTGTCTGTCAACACACAGACGCACAGCGTCTCGGTCTGTCACTATCTGTCAACACACAGACACACAGTGTCTCTGTCTATCTATATCTGTCTCTATCTGTCCACTAGGAAGACAGTGTCTCTACCTGTCTCTATCTGTCCACCAGGAGAGACACAGTGTCTCTATCTGTCTCTATCTGTCCACCAGGAGGAAACGTGTCTCTATTTGAGGTAGAGAGACAGAGAGAGCGAAAGACAGGCAGAGACACAGTCTCTCTATCTGTCCCACATGAGAGACACATAGTGCCTCTATCTGTCCACCAGGGGAGGCAGAGAGCCAGAGAAAGAGAGAGGTAGAGAGACACAGTTACACAGCTCCGTTCTGATTGGTTTCCACGGTAACCAGGCGGGACAGAAGAGATCTACCAGCCAATCACGTTCCTTCTGCTAAGACATGTTATTACAATATACTTTATATAGTATTACATATTAACATTATTATTACATATATACCATTTCTTATATATTGTAATCATAATAATTATAATTATATATATATATATATGTACTTGAGAGAGACGTTGTGTTGATTAGAGATGTTGTGATACTAGTTGGACTGGTAGGTCTCCTCTGATTGGTTGATCTCTAGTGATATCATGCTCTGTGTTACACTTCAGGACAGCAGCTGTCCAATCAGAGGAGTCCAGGGGCGGGAAAAACCACCCTGATTGGACAGAAGCAGAAGCAGGGTTTGTGTCAGTGGGCATGTCGTCTCTGATTGGTTATTCAGATTTGACCACGCCTACTGACAAAATGCCAAGCGGCCGGTGAGGGGGAGAGGTGCATCCTGGGAGTTCTGACCTGGAGAACAAAGGAGACTCCCTGAGGGAGCGCTGCCGGCGAGGTGTGGGGGAGGGGCCTGTAGCCCCGCCCACAATCACATCTATCCTATAATAATACAGTACAATACAATACAATACAACACAACAATACAGTACAGAAATACAATACAATACAATACAACAATACAATACAATACAAAACAGTACAATACAACGATACAACGATAGATGTGATGGTGGGGGAGGGGCCTGTACCAGTGGGGGAGGGGCCTGTACCACATCCTTCCAGTTAACAAGACAATACAACACAATACAATACACATCTAACCACAATCACATCCAGAGTCCACTACCCCCATGCCAGGTCCTGGTCTGGGAATAGTGGAGCTGGTCTGGTCTGGGGGTAGTGGACCTGGTCTGGTCTGGGGGTAGTGGACCTGGTCTGGTCTGGGGGTAGTGGACCTGGTCTGGTCTGGGGGTAGTGGACCTGGTCTGGTCTGGGGGTAGTGGACCTGGTCTGGGGGTAGTGGACCTGGTCTGGGGGTAGTGGACCTGGTCTGGGGGTAGTCGACCTGGTCTGGGGGTAGTGGACCTGGTCTGGGGGTAGTCGACCTGGTCTGGGGGTAGTGGACCTGGTCTGGTCTGGGGGTAGTGGACCTGGTCTGGGGGTAGTGGACCTGGTCTGGTCTGGGGGTAGTGGACCTGGTCTGGGGGTAGTGGACCTGGTCTGGGGGTAGTGGACCTGGTCTGGGGGTAGTCGACCTGGTCTGGGGGTAGTGGACCTGGTCGGATCTGGGGGTAGTGGACCTGGTCGAATCTGGGGGTAGTGGACCTAGTCGGATCTGGGGGTAGTGGACCTGGTCTGGTCTGGGGTAGTGGACCTGGTTGGATCTGGGGATAGTGGACCTGGTATGGGGGTAGTGGACCTGGTCTGGTCTGGGGTAGTGGACCTGGTCTTGGGTACTGGAGCTGGGGAAGTGGTCTGGCGTGGGTCTTGCCTGGACTGCAGGTTCTTGATGCGGGCCAGCATGTCCAGGTGTCCAGCTGAGTACTGCTCGATCACATCCATGACATCATAGGGGCGGAGACTCTCCTTGAACTTTCTCTTGGACACCAGGAAGCGAATGATGCTGAGAGAGAGTGAGAGAGAGCGAGAGAGCGAGAGAGCGAGAGAGAGCGAGAGAGAGAGAGAGAGAGAGAGAGACAGACAGACAGACAGACAGACAGAAAGAAAGAACCCACCAGGGGAGGTTTTAATATTTAATAGTATAGTAGTATAAATATAAATATATTTAATAGTATAAATCTAAAGTTAACCCATTAAAAGTCATTATTTTAAACTGGTGCTCTTGAAGAACATTTGAAAAAAATATCAACTAAAATATGGAAAAAGTAAAAGTATCAAATTAAATGAAGATGAGTATCTTAAGAACTGAAGATGTGATTAGTAACTATTCCATGATGTACAAATAGTTACTAGTGAACTAATATAACTGTGAGTTACACTAATATTACTATGTTATGTTAGGGTTAGGGTCAGTCACACTAATATAGGACAGTACTAGTACTACTACCAGTGCTGATACTACTAATACTATGGGTTAGAGCTAGTCACACTAATATAGGACAGTACTAGTACTACTACCAGTGCTGATACTACTAATACTTTTATATTGCTAATACCAGCCGAGTTTAGATTAAAATGTATTTCTTACCCACATGTTCTGAGGATGACCTTTAACCCTGGGGTGAACATAAATCAATCAAATTAAAAGTCTATAATAATAATAATAATAATAAGTATGATGATGATGAGTGTGATTACAAATCATAATGAAATAAGGAAATGGGCTGATGTACTCTACCAATATTGGCATCTTGGTAGAGTATAGTAGTGACATGGTTACATACAATGTAGTACATTATAGTACAGTATAGTACAGTATAGTACAGTTAAGCACAGTACATACACCGTAGTACAATATAATATAGTATAGTACGGTAAATGATAGTTTATTACAGTACATTATAGTACAGTATAGTATTGTACATTATAGTTGAGGATATTACAATACATTATAATATAGTACAGCACATTTTAGTACAGTATAGTACAATATAGTACAGTATATGACATTATAGTATACTATAGTACAGTATAGTACTGTATAGTACAGTACATTATAGTATAGTAAAGTATAGTACAGTACATTATAGTATACTATAGTTCAGTACATTATAGTACAGTACAATATAGTTATATATTATAGTACAGTATATTACATTATAGTATAGTATAGTACACTCTACATATTAGTACCGTATAGTACTGTACATTATAGTATAGTAAAGTATAGAACAGTACATTATAGTACAGTACAGTATAGTACATTATAGTACACAATAGTACAGTACAGTATACTCACCAGATGGCTCTGATGGTCACCTTGAGACTGGGGGTCAGGTCCTGAGTAACAAACTCACAGTGACAGCTCTTAGAGTCGTCTCCCAACGCTTCCCCCGCTAGACCAGCCTCCCCCGCTAGACTGGTCTCTGAAACAAATACATAAAGCAGCCTCATCAGGCCTCAGTCAGACTGATTAGAGTCTGGTTGAAGCAGCCTCATCTGGCCCCAGTCAGACTGATTAGAGTCTGGTTGAAGCAGCCTCTCCAGGCCCGAGTCAGACTGATTAGAGTCTGGTTGAAGCAGCCTCACCTGGCCCCAGTCAGACTGATTAGAGTCTGGTTGAAGCAGCCTCACCTGGCCTCAGTCAGACTGATTAGAGTCTGGATGAAGCAGCCTCACCTGGCCCCAGTCAGACTGATTAGAGTCTGGTTGAAGCAGCCTCACCTGGCCCCAGTCAGACTGATTCGAGTCTGGTTGAAGCAGCCTCACCTGGCCCCAGTCAGACTGATTAGAGTCTGGTCGAAGCAGCCTCACCTGGCCCCAGTCAGACTGATTAGAGTCTGGTCGAAGCAGCCTCACCTGGCCCCAGTCAGACTGATTAGAGTCTGGTTGAAGCAGCCTCACCTGGCCCCAGTCAGACTGATTAGAGTCTGGTTGAAGCAGCCTCACCTGGCCCCAGTCAGACTGATTAGAGTCTGGGGCTGCTGGGTGAGGCTGCACACCTGTGGGTCCTTGGTAATCAAGGCCAACAGGTTAAACCAGCCACCACACACACACTCAGGAGGAGTGCCAGTATGGACCACCTGATCTACAAACTCTTGCAGGGGACACTGTGTGTCACAGTGTGTGTGTGTGTGTGTGTGTGTGTGTGTGTGTGTGTGTGTGTGTGTGTGTGTGTGTGTGTGTGTGTGTGTGTGTGTGTGTAACCTGGAGATCCCTTGTGTCTGAAGTCTTCATCCTGCATCTCTATCAGCACTGAGGGAGAGGAGAAAATATTCATTAATCATAGATAGTATTGATGATATACAGATTTTTCAGTGTATATTTAACTAATCAGTGAGAACCTAACTGTTATAGTATAGTATAGTATAGTACTGTATACAGTATACAGTATAATATAGGACATACAGTATTGGGTACAAGGTCAGAGACGATGGCTTGAGCGAGCTGCTAGCTATCTGAGCTAGCTGGCACTAGCTCTTAACTCCCTCCTACCTTCAGAGTTTTGTCGGGAAGCCAGTCCTCGGATCTTGAAGGCTTGGCGGCTCCAGCTCTTGGGGACCTTACTGGGACTCTCCTCTGGGCCCTGGTCCCCGCTAGGAGAGCGTCTCAGGGCCTGGGGACCAGCCTGGACCACAGCGCCTCCAGCAGCTGGGACCACACAACACATACAGAGTTTTACATTGACAAACTAATCCTGCTTCAGTTGAGGTGTGTTTAGTACAGGTGTGTTCAGGACAGGGGTGTTTAGTACAGGTGTGTTCAGGACAGGGGTGTTTAGGACAGGTGTGTTCAGGACAGGGGTGTTTAGTACAGGTGTGTTTAGTACAGGTGTGTTCAGGACAGGTGTGTTTAGTACAGGTGTGTTCAGGACAGGGGTGTTTAGTACAGGTGTGTTCAGGACAGTTAAGTTTAGTACAGGTGTGTTTAGTACAGGTGTGTTCAGGACAGGTGTGTTTAGTACAGGTGTGTTCAGGACAGGTACGTTTAGTACAGGTGTGTTTAGTTCAGGTGCGTTCAGGACAGGTGTGTTTGGTACAGGTGTGTTTAGTACAGGTGTGTTTAGTACAGGTGCGTTCAGGACAGGTGTGTTTAGTACAGGTGTGTTTAGTACAGGTGTGTTCAGGACAGATACGTTTAATACAGGTGTGTTCAGGACAGATACGTTTAGTACAGGTGTGTTTAGTACAGGTGTGTTCAGGACAGATACGTTTAATACAGGTGTGTTCAGGACAGATACGTTTAGTACAGGTGTGTTCAGTACAGGTGTGTTCTGGACAGGTGTGTTTAGTACAGGTGTGTTCAGTACAGGTGTGTTCTGGACAGGTGTGTTTAGTACAGGTGTGTTCAGTACAGGTGTGTTCTGGACAGGTGTGTCCAGTACAGGTGTGTTCAGGACAGGTGTGTTTAGTACAGGTGTGTTTAGTACAGGTGTGTTCTGGACAGGTGTGTTCTGGACAGGTGTGTTCAGTACAGGTGTGTTCTGGACAGGTGTGTTTAGTACAGGTGTGTTCTGGACAGGTGTGTTCAGTACAGGTGTGTTCAGTACAGGTGTGTTCTGGACAGGTGTGTTTAGTACAGGTGTGTTCTGGACAGGTGTGTTCAGTACAGGTGTGTTCTGGACAGGTGTGTTCTGGACAGGTGTGTTCAGTACAGGTGTGTTCAGTACAGGTGTGTTCAGTACAGGTGTGTTTAGTACAGGTGTGTTCAGTACAGGTGTATCATGGGGTTCTTACAGCTAGTGGATCCCTGAGGAGAACCTTTTCCTTTGGAAGAGGAGAAGACCCTCTCCTTCAAACTAACCTTCTGACTGGAGAACAGATAGATAGATGGATAGATAGAGAGAAAGGGAGAGAGAGGAGCATTCATTATAGAAAAGAGAAGCTTAACTGATCTTAGGTTAGAAATGCACACACACAAGAGACAAGACACAACAGGTGATGGGTTATGATAAGGAGGTGAGAAGGAGGTGAGAAGGAGGTGATGTCCTACCTTGGAGAAGGTTCCAGCTGCCCCTCCTTCCTATAAACCACCAAGATTCAAGATTCAAGATAGTGTTAGTGTAAGGGTTAGTGTTAGTGCTAGGGGTTAGTCTTAGTGCTAGGGGAGGTGGGATATGTTGGAGGCGGATGGTTGGTTCACGGGTGCACTGGCCTAATGTCCATGGTGTGGTGATGTTGTGTGTGAAAGGATATTGCGTTAGTGTTAGGGTTAGGGGTTAGTGTTACTTAGTGTTAGGGGTTAGAATTAGGTGTTAGTGTTAGTTAGTGTAAGGGTTAGGGGTTAGGGTTAGTGTTAGAGTTAGGGGTTAGGGTTAGTGTTAGGGGTTGGTGTTAGGGGTTAGGGTTGGTGTTAGGGGTTAGGGTTGGTGTTAGGGGTTAGGGTTGGTGTTAGGGGTTATGGTTAGTGTTAGTGTTAGGGGTTAAGTTAGTGTTAGGGGGTAGTGTTAGTTAGTGTTAGGGGTTATGGTTAGTGTTAGGGGTTAGGGTTTAGTGTTAGGATTAGTTAGTGTTAGTGTTAGGGGTTAGTGTTAGGGGTTGGTGTTAGTGTTAGGGTTAGGGGTAGTGTTAGGGGTTAGTGATAGCGTTAGTGTTAGTGCTAGGGGTTCAGGTTTGGGTTTAGTGTTAGGGTTTAGTGTTAGGATTAGTTAGTGTAAGGCAGTGGTGAAGCGTCAGGGCCTTCAAGGTATTCAGAGAAGACCCTGAAACTCTCAGATGAAACAAAAGAAAATCGGATTAATTGGATTAATAAAATAATACAATGTAATACAATTTAATACAATTTAATCAAATTTAAATAAAATGAATAAATGAGAATGGTATCTGTGTTGTTATCTGTTATATTACAGTGTTACGTAGATTTGTTTGTCTTTCTCGGTCCATGCACGACGCATTTGAGTGGTTTTGTGTTGGAAAAACAATGCAACCAATCAGATCTTTTTCTAGGTTGCTGGGAAGAATATCCTTCAACCAAAGTATTCCCGATGACTTTGGCCTTTAGACTGAATGAGAGCGTACGTTTGGATTGACAATTTGATCAACCAATCATATAGTGATTTGTAGCCAATGGGCGTATTCTTTCAGATTTCCCCACAGCTCAATAGGGAGCTAGAAGGTATACTGGCTGGAGCGAGAGGGGATCTAGCGTAGTGCTACGTTGTTTCTACGTAGGATTTTACGTCAAAATGGCGAAGGCGAAGATGATGGGCTGTTACTTCACTACATGGACACTGCTTTACCAACTATGGTACACTTGGAAATTGGCTGCGACAATCTGATCTGCCTAAATGAGTTAAGGCATAATGTGACTCCTCCGTGACGTCAGTCTGACTAGAAAAACTGAATTTTTGGTCTACAGCAGGGGTTCCCAAAGTGGGGGTCGCGGGACCCCGAGGGGGGGGGTCGCGAGATGATTTCAGAATCCTCTTGATGTGACCCATTTTTATCATTTGTATTATTATTATTTTTTATCATTTGTATTATTATTATTATTATTATTATTGTTAATAATAACGTGAGTGACAAATAAAGGAATTCTGATTCCCACAGATTCACGACAGTATCATCATTGAAAAAAAGCCACACACAATCGCGATTGGACTTCACGATGTTCGCGATCGCGACGATCGCGGTCGCCAGTCTCCAGTCTGTTATTTTGGGGGTCGCGGGCTGAAAAGTTTGGGAACCCCTGTCCTACAGAAGGTCCAGTTGTGATAGACACGCTTCGCCACTGGTGTAAGGGGTTAATGTTAGGATTAGTTTGTGTTAGTGTTAGGATGAATTTGTGTTAGGGGTTAGTGTTAGGGATTATAGTTAAGGTTAGTGTTAGAATTAGTTAGCGTTAGGGTTAGGGGTTAGTGTTATTAAGGTTTAGTGTTAAGGGTAAGTGTTAGGGGTTAGTGTTAGGGTTAGTGTTTAGTGGTTAGGGTTAGTATTAAGGGTAAGTGTTAAGTGGTTAGTGTTAGTTGTTAGGGTTAGTGTTTGGGGTTAGGGTTAGTGTTAGTCTTTAGTGGTTAGTGTTAGGGTTAGGGGTTAGTGTTATTAAGGGTTAGTGTTAGTCAGTCACCTGAAGGAGAGGCCAGATTTATTCTTCAGGTTCCTCAGGATGTCGATTTGGTTCAGAGGAGGAATCAACCTGGAGAAACAAACATGTGTGTGTATGTGTGAATGTGTGTGTATGTGTGTGTGTGTGTGTGTGTGTGTGTGTGTGTGTGTGTATGTGTGTGTGTGTGAATGTGTATGTATGTGTGTGAGTGTGTGTGTGTGTGTGTGTGTGTGTGTGTGTGTGTGTGTGTGTGTGTGTGTGTGTGTGTGTGTGTGTGTGTTTCTTTGTGTATGTGTGTGTGTGTGTGTGTGTGTGTGTGTGTGTGTGTGTGTGTGTTTCTTTGTGTGTTTCTTTGTATGTTTGTTTGTTTGTTTGTGTGCGAGCGTGTGTGTGTGTTTGGTACCTATAAAGAGGAACGTTCACAGTTCTCTCGTAGTGCTCCCAGGTAGAACTCAGGTCTGTTCTGTTCAGATTAGTAGCATAGAACCTCCAGGCAGCCTGGGGGACAGGGTGGGGTTAGAGTATATAGTATACTATATCTATATCAGTGGAGGCTCGTCCATTGAGGAAAGGGAGGGCCGTGCGGACGGGCCAGTATATCGTTGGAGGTGAGCTCCCCTCCCTCCTGGATATATACAACCAGCGGTGCGTGGCCAAGGCCAAACGCATCATAAAGACATTGCCCACCCCAGCCACGAACTGTACTCACTGTTACCGTCAGGCAGGCGATACCTCAGTATCAAGTGCCGCACAAATAGACTCAGAGATAGCTTCCACAGTCAGGCCATCAGGCTGCTGAACAAGGATGTACAGCATATAACAATGTATATTTTATTACATTGATTTATATATACATATTGCTCTTTTCTGTGCCGATATTTTGCATTTTATAAATTGCATTTTTATTTTTATTTTTTAACTTTATTCTATTTTTATTCTATTTTTATCTATTTTTTATCTTATTTTATAACTGCTGTCTGTCGTCGGGTTTTGCACATAAGATTTTCACATCACTGCTTTATACTTGTGTAAACTGTGAAGTGACAATAAACTTGACTTGACTTGAGGACCATCCTCCCTAAAATTGCTGAGAAAAATAAACTTGCAAGAGAAAAATAAATACACAGAAATGTAAGAGATTCATCCGTGAAAACACAGATAATATGACTATTTAATATAATATAATATTACTATTTAATATAATATAATATGACTATTTAACACTTTGAAGGCACAACAACCATGTCCCCGTGTCCAGTACCAACAGCGCCCCCTACGGCAACTGAACATCCCCAAGCTCCCCATTGAACTCCATTATAAAACCCCCGGACCCGAGCGGCCGGTGAGTCCTGGTGTTTAACATGAGTGTGTACGGCAGTAAGGGAGGACCATCCTCCCTTGGGGTGGGTCTAGCCAGAGGCTGTGAACCAATCAGCAGAGCTCACTGGTGAATACCCAACCAGAGGTTTGGGGGCAGCGTTGTCATCATGCAAGGATCTATCTTGTGTTCCAGAAAACGATATTTGATTTATTTCAGATTGAAACTTTCGAGTTACAAATTCAAAGAATCGCAACTCAACGCCAAACGTAAACAGAAAGCATGGGTGACCGTGACAATGTGGTGTTTCTTTGGGTCGCGATTAGACAATTTAAGTGCATAACTGGTTTGACTATATGATAGTATGTCTTATTTTAATTTATACAAGTAAATATACTTTACACAAAATAACGCTTCTCCCTCAAATCTCACTCAATTGAAATTCCGTTTTATTTATTTTTGTTCTTTTATAAGTACTAGACTTATATTAAGATTTTTCCTATTTTCATCATTAATAGAGTAATCGCAAAATAGCTATTTTTCATCAAAACAATGCTTCTTCCCCCTCAGATCACAATCGGTTTCAATTCAGTTTGGCTTGTCTGCTAAAATTACCCACTAATACACAACATGTATAGTGAGGAACCTTCCTTCCTGCCCTACTTTTACAACCACCAGCCACCACTGATAAATATATATAAATGTGTATATATATCTATATCTATATCGTCTTTACAGTTAGAGGGATGACTAGTTACTCTACTCCAGTGGTTCTCAAATGTTTTTTACAAATGTACCCCCTCCAAAGATATTTTTCAACCAAGTACTCTGTTCAGGGGAAAAAAAGTGAAAGAATATAAATAATGTGTGTGAATACTATTTGGTAAACATGAACATTAAATGGGTGTTGCAAATACTTTAAGGTTGAAGTGAAACACAACACAACAGGTGGCTTCGCTTATGATTTCTGTCATTCCTTGGAAAGATTTCCAGAATGTGTACGTTAGATTCAGACAGACTTCATATTGACATTTTCAAGCACCTCCTGCGGCACTTCAAAGTACCACTAGGGGGTACACGGCCATTTGGGAACCACTGCTCTGTACGTCTAGTCGTACCTGGATGAGACCAGCTGCAGGGTGTCTTCTCTTCTCAAAGTGTTTCTGACGATGCTGTTCCTGAACCTTCAACGCAAACCCTGACCCTAGGATACCCTGGGGAGAGAGAGAGAGAGAGAGAGAGAGAGAGAGAGAGAGAGAGAGAGAGAGAGAGAGAGAGAGAGAGAGAGAGAGAGAGAGAGAGAGAGAGAGAGAGGCTAGTTAGGCTGGTCTCTAGGTCAACAGGACTAGTTATGCTGGTCTCTAGTTCAACAGAACTAGTTATGCTGGTCTCTAGTTCACCAGGAATAGGAAGGCTGGTCTATGGTTCAATAGGACTAGTTAGGCTGGTCTCTAGTTCAACAGGACTAGTAAGGCAGGTCTCTAGTTTAACAGGACTAGTTAGGCTGGTCTCTAGTTCAACAGGACAAGTAAGGCAGGTCTCTAGTTTAACAGGACTAGTTAGGCTGGTCTCTAGTTCAACAGGACTAGTAAGGCAGGTCTCTAGTTTAACAGGACTAGTTAGGCTGGTCTCTAGTTCAACAGGACTAGTAAGGCAGGTCTCTAGTTTAACAGGACTAGTTAGGCTGGTCTCTTGTTCAACATGACTAGTTAGGCAGGTCTCTAGTTCAACAGGACTAGTTAGGCTGGTCTTTAGTTCAACAGGACAAGTAAGGCTAGTTAAGCTGGTTTCTCTCACCGCCGGCAGGGCGAAGAAGGACACTCCGACAAGGGTGAAGGTGGCAGCTAGAAGGCGTCCGTTCCAGGTGACAGGATACTTGTCTCCGTAGCCGATGGTCGTCAAGGTGATCTGACACAGAACAACATCATCTTCTACTGACCAATCATCTGACTGTCAAGACCAGGGGGCCGGGCCTGTCATGGGGGCGGGGCCTAAAGAACACTCCTTTGTAACCTCTTCATGAAATAAAACTGTCAAACGAGACCTTGTATGTATATTTCTATATATGTTATGGATGTACTGTATATATTATATGTGTGTCACTTTGTATGTATGTATATTTCTATATACAGTATATATTTAAAAAAAATATATATATAAAATCTGTGTGTGTGTATATATTGTATGTATGCATGTTTGTAATATTACCAGGCCCCACCAGAGGGCGTCAGCGTATGTCTCAAAATGTTCGTTGTGGTCCTTCTCTGCGAGGTAGACCAGGAAGCTGGTCAGGATGAGACACAGGAAGCCGATGTACCAGGCAGTGATCAGCTCCTACACACACACATTATAGAGCTACATGTTAACCATGCTACATACACATCCTATAGCATATAGCTAGGTAGCATCACACTAACCAGGAAGTGACCAGCTCTTAGACACATATCATATAGCATTTGATGCTAACCTTGCTGTGGGCGGAATTAGTCAGCAGGTAGTGTGATGCTAACCTTGCTGTGCGCGTAGTTTAGCAGGGAGTTTGATGCTAACCTTGCTGTGGGTGTAGTTAGTTAGCAGGTAGTGTGATGCTAACCTTGCTGTGCGCGTAGTTTAGCAGGGAGTTTGATGCTAACCTTGCTGTGGGTGTAGTTAGTTAGCAGGTAGTGTGATGCTAACCTTGCTGTGTGCGTAGTTTAGCAGGTAGTGTGACGCTAACCTTGCTGTGCGCGTAGTTTAACAGGGAGTTTGATGCTAACCTTGCTGTGGGTGTAGTTAGTTAGCAGGTAGTGTGATGCTAACCTTCCTGTGGGTGTAGTTAGTTAGCAGGTAGTTTGATGCTAACCTTGCTGTGGGTGTAGTTAGTTAGCAGGTAGTGTGACGCTAACCTTGCTGTGGGTGTAGTTAGTTAGCAGGTAGTGTGATGCTAACCTTGCTGTGGGTGTAGTTTAGCAGGTAGTGTGATGCTAACCTTGCTGTGGGTGTAGTTTAGCAGGTAGTGTGTTGCTAACCTTGCTGTGGGTGTAGTTAGTTAGCAGGTAGTGTGATGCTAACCTTGCTGTGAGTGTAGTTAGTTAGCAGGTAGTGTGATGCTAACCTTGCTGTGGGTGTAGTTTAGCAGGTAGTGTGATGCTAACCTTGCTGTGGGTGTAGTTTAGCAGGTAGTGTGATGCTAACCTTGCTGTGGGTGTAGTTAGTTAGCAGGTAGTGTGATGCTAACCTTGCTGTGGGTATAGTTAGTTAGCAGGTAGTGTGACGCTAACCTTGCTGTGGGTGTAGTTAGTTAGCAGGTAGTGTGATGCTAACCTTGCTGTGGGTGTAGTTTAGCAGGTAGTGTGATGCTAACCTTGCTGTGGGTGTAGTTAGTTAGCAGGTAGTGTGATGCTAACCTTGCTGTGGGTGTAGTTAGTTAGCAGGTAGTGTGATGCTAACCTTGCTGTGGGCATAGTTAGTGAGCAGGTAGTTTGATGCTAACCTTGCTGTGGGCATAGTTAGTGAGCAGGTAGTGTGACGCTAACCTTGCTGTGCGCGTAGTTTAGCAGGGAGTTTGATGCTAACCTTGCTGTGGGTGTAGTTAGTTAGCAGGTAGTGTGATGCTAACCTTGCTGTGTGCGTAGTTTAGCAGGTAGTGTGACGCTAACCTTGCTGTGCGCGTAGTTTAACAGGGAGTTTGATGCTAACCTTGCTGTGGGTGTAGTTAGTTAGCAGGTAGTGTGATGCTAACCTTCCTGTGGGTGTAGTTAGTTAGCAGGTAGTTTGATGCTAACCTTGCTGTGGGTGTAGTTAGTTAGCAGGTAGTGTGACGCTAACCTTGCTGTGGGTGTAGTTAGTCAGCAGGTAGTGTGATGCTAACCTTGCTGTGGGTATAGTTTAGCAGGTAGTGTGATGCTAACCTTGCTGTGGGTGTAGTTTAGCAGGTAGTGTGATGCTAACCTTGCTGTGGGTGTAGTTAGTTAGCAGGTAGTGTGATGCTAACCTTGCTGTGAGTGTAGTTAGTTAGCAGGTAGTGTGATGCTAACCTTGCTGTGGGTGTAGTTTAGCAGGTAGTGTGATGCTAACCTTGCTGTGGGTGTAGTTTAGCAGGTAGTGTGATGCTAACCTTGCTGTGGGTGTAGTTAGTTAGCAGGTAGTGTGATGCTAACCTTGCTGTGGGTGTAGTTAGTTAGCAGGTAGTGTGACGCTAACCTTGCTGTGGGTGTAGTTAGTTAGCAGGTAGTGTGATGCTAACCTTGCTGTGGGTGTAGTTTAGCAGGTAGTGTGATGCTAACCTTGCTGTGGGTGTAGTTTAGCAGGTAGTGTGATGCTAACCTTGCTGTGGGTGTAGTTAGTTAGCAGGTAGTGTGATGCTAACCTTGCTGTGAGTGTAGTTAGTTAGCAGGTAGTGTGATGCTAACCTTGCTGTGGGTGTAGTTTAGCAGGTAGTGTGATGCTAACCTTGCTGTGGGCGTAGTTTAGCAGGTAGTGTGATGCTAACCTTGCTGTGGGTGTAGTTTAGCAGGTAGTGTGATGCTAACCTTGCTGTGGGTGTAGTTTAGCAGGTAGTGTGATGCTAACCTTGCTGTGGGTGTAGTTTAGCAGGTAGTGTGATGCTAACCTTGCTGTGGGTGTAGTTTAGCAGGTAGTGTGATGCTAACCTTGCTGTGGGTGTAGTTTAGCAGGTAGTGTGATGCTAACCTTGCTGTGGGCGTACACCACAGAGCCCAGCAGCTTCCAGGTGCCTCCCCTGCGGTCCATCCGGATCATTCTGAGGATCTGCAGGAAGCGGAGACTCCTGATGGCCGACGTGGCGAAAACGTTCCCCTGAGTCCCGGCAGCCAGCACCGAGATGGAGGCGATCAGCACCATGACGTCTGCAGCACATGATCACCTCATTATCATCACATTCTCATTATCACATCATCATCATATGTTTAGCACTATGACGTCTGCAGCACATCATCACCTCATTATCTTAACAATATCTTAATCACCACAATATCCACACTGTGGGAGGGAATGGGGAGTAAGCATTCCATTGTACTTGTTGCAAATGGCAAATACAATTCTTGAATCTTGAATCTTATCACCACATCATCATCATATCACCTTTACATCACCTGCCTGCAGAAGACATTACCATTACATTATCATCACCATGTTATCATTAGCATTATGTCCAGCAGACGGACAGACAGAGACAGACAGAGAAACAGAGAGACAGAGACAGAAAGACAGAGAGACAGAAAGAGAGACAGAGAGACAAACAGACAGAGAAACAGAAAGACAGACAGAGAAACAGACAGAAAGACAGAGACAGAAAGACAGACAGAGAAACAGAGACAGAAAGACAGACAGAGAGACAGACCTATGACACAGAAAGGTTTCCTGGAGAACTTGAGCCTTCCTCCCCATCCTCGGTAGCGACAGCAGCATCCAGCGGCCCAGATCCTCACAAGGTACTCTACACCGAACACCACGATGGTCACCACCTCCTACACACAGTATACATAGGATTATCAGCAAGAGTACTACAGTAGTATTGCAGTGTTGTCCCAGTATATATAGTATTTTCAGCAGTAGTACTACAGTAGTATTGCAGTATTTTACCAGTATATAAAGAGCGTCGTCCGAACATTTCTCGTATTCTTTGATGGTAGAAAACACAGAGAGAACGAGACAAGAAAGAACCAGCACAAACCTAGAGAGAGAGAGAGAGCGTGTGTTAACATGAGGAGAGAGAGAGAGAGAGAGAGAGAGAGTGTGTGTTAACATGAGGAGAGAGAGAGAGAGAGCTGATTTTGTCAGTGTAAAATTACAGAAAGTTGATCTCTCCCTGGGGGGGAAGCTTTTCAGTGGGACACCAAGTTACTGTGTGTGTGTGTGTGTGTGTGTGTGTGTGTGTGTGTGTGTGTGTGTGTGTGTGTGTGTGTGTGTGTGTGTGTGTGTGTGTGTGTGTGTGTGTGTGTGTGTGTGTGTGTGTGTGTGTGTGTGTGTGTGTGTGTGTGTGTGTGTGTGTGTGTGTGTCGTCCTACACGTAGGCGTGGTATATGAAGGCCCAGCCTCGAGGTCTCTCCAGGACGTTGTACAGGAAGTTCTGTAGACGGCGGTAGAGAGCGTTCCTCCTCTTAGGGGCCCGGCGGGGCACCGACACACTGCTGCTACGCTGCTGGAGGGGCCCACGGGGGGCCTCCTCCCCCCCGCCTGCCCCGCGGACTTCCCCCACGTCTCCCTCTGTTACAACACACCCCAACATCCACCCGTTACAACACACCCCAACATCTACCTCTGTTACAACACACCCCAACATCGACCCGTTACAACACATCTCCCATGTCTACCTCTGTTACAACAAACCCCAACATCCACCCGTTACAACACACCCCAACATCTAACCGTTACAACAAGCCCCAAAACCTACCTGTTACAACAAGTCCCAACATGTACCTGTTACAACACATCCCCAAGTCTTCCTCTGTTACAACACACCCCAACATCCACTCGTTATAAAACACCCCACATCAACCTGTTACAACACACCCCAACATCGACCCATTACAACACACCCCCACGCCTACCTCTGTTAAAACACACCCCAACATATATCTGTTACAACCCACCCCAACATCTACCTGTTACAACACATCCCCACGCCTACCTCTGTTAAAACACACCCCAACATATATCTGTTACAACCCACCCCAACATCTACCTGTTACAACACATCCCCACGCCTGCCTCTGTTACACACACCCCAACATATATCTGTTACAACGTCTACTTCTGTGACAACACACCCAAACATCTATCTGTTACAACACATGATCAAGCACATAGTTGTGGTACAGATAGTTGAGGGAGAGATAGTTGCGGGAGAGATAGTTGAGGGAGATAGTTGTGGTACAGATAGTTGAGGGAGAGATAGTTGTGGTACAGATAGTTGAGGGAGAGATAGTTGAGGGAGAGATAGTTGTGGTACAGATAGTTGAGGGAGAGATAGTTGTGGTACAGATAGTTGAGGGAGAGATAGTTGAGGGAGAGATAGTTGTGGTACAGATAGTTGAGGGAGAGATAGTTGAGGGAGAGATAGTTGTGGTACAGATAGTTGAGGGAGAGATAGTTGAGGGAGATAGTTGAGGGAGAGATAGTTGTGGTACAGATAGTTGTGGTAGGTGTAACCCAATACTCCATACACAATAGTCTCTCACAGTAAGACTGCCCTTTCCAGTCAATCAACATGCTGGCATGTCAATCAATAAAGACCTACAGAAGGTTTACAGTAGGTCTAAAATGACCTACAGCAGGTCTAAAAGGGCCTACAGTAGACCTACAAAGACCTACAGTAGGCATACAGCAGGTCTAAAAGGGCCTACAGTAGACCTACAAAGACCTACAGTAGTTCTACAGCAGGTCTAAAAGGGCCTACAGTAGACCTACAAAGACCTACAGTAGGTCTAAAAGGGCATACAGTAGACCTACAGTAGGCATACAGCAGGTCTAAAAGGGCATACAGTAGACCTACAAAGACCTACAGTAGGCATACAGCAGGGGGGGGGGGGTCCATACTTTTTAGGCTTGCAATATACTTTTAGAATTACCAGTTAAAAATAATGGAAATGTATAAATATGTACCTTGCGTTACTGCATGGACCCTTACAGCACAATACAATATATTAATATATTATACAATATATTCCTTATTCTGATGATTTGCACTGAACGGGAGTCAGATAAGGTTGCATAGTCAGGGCAGTAGCTGCTGTTAGCTAATGATCATCAATTATGGTGGAACGGTATTTGATCTTAATAATCTTCATGTGGGAGAGCTGAAGTAGAGCTGAATAATGCAGTCAGTGAGGGAGCACATTTTCTCACGTTTGGATACTTTTCCACCATGAGTAAGTGGTGTCCATCAAAACTGTCCATCATGGGCACGCCACTTTAACTGAATGTCAGCCTGTAGTGACAAGATCTCATCCTCTACTGCAGACGAGTTCAGGTGAAACAGTGTTGTAATTGTTGATGGGGAGTAAGCATTCCATTGTACAATTCTTGAATCTTGTAAAGGTGATATGATGATGATGTGGTGATAAGATCACCACATCATCATCATATCACCTTTACATCACCTGCCTGCAGAAGACATTACCATTACATTATCATCACCATGTTATCATTAGCATTATGTCCAGCAGACGGACAGACAGAGACAGACAGAAAGACAAACAGACAGACAGAGAGACAGAGAGACAGACAGAGAAACAGAGAGACAGACAGAGAAACAGAGCGACAGAGACAGACAGAGAAACAGAGAGACAGACAGAGAAACAGAGAGACAGAGACCGAAAGACAGACAGAGAAACCGAAAGACAGACAGAGAAACCGAAAGACAGACAGAGAAACATCTGATGTTGTGAAAGTTCCCCAAATCATGGCGCTGCAGCTTTGAAGACATCAGTTGTTTTCGTTTGAAAGCAGTGAAAGTGTTGTCTTTTACTTGCAAGCTCATTCAACATGCATGCATATTTCATATAAATAATACATAGATATTTGGTAAAAGCTAGAAGTGTGTATTAATGTGTTTACAGTGTTGTACCCCACCCCACCCATGTACCTCACCCAGTGTGTTAGGCAAAAATGTCTTTGCTCAGCAGTTAAGAACGTGTTCACACGGCCGCAGAGGAGTGTATCGGGAATCCAACACAATGTTGGATTACCCCTCCCTGCAATAAACACTACCCACCACAAACGCTCACCCCAACCATGGACAGTTCACCCTCCTCCCCTCCGGGTGGTGCTATAGAAACCTCTGTTCCAAGTAGGCTTAATACATCACCATCAATGTCTTCGACTGCCTTGCACTGTATCACACCTATAGTTTACATATTTATTGTTAAGATACCTGTTAATGTGTACATTTTTACATGTATATTATAATCTTCAACTGTTGATAGAACTGCATATCCCTGCTCACTACCTGCTGTATATACATGTATATATATTTATCCTGCTTTTCAGAATTGCTTTTCATCAAGTAATGTTATACTGATTGTATACCTAGTAGTCTTTTAGCAACTGTAAACTGTAAATTATATATTACCATGCACTTAACTGCAACATTTGCACTCTGGTTAGATGCTAAATTATTTTCGCTGTACTTTACTTGTGCTGTGAAATGACAATACATTTGAATCTAATCTAATGTAATTAATCTAATGTAATTAATCTAATCACAATAGATTGTGTGAGAACAGTCCCTCGGTAACAGTCCCTCAGGGCCGGATGGGGCCTGAGGGAGGATCTTGTGGCCGATCTACGAGGTCACGGCTCTTCTATGTCCTGGCCAAACATTTATGGAACAAACTTCCCACGGATGTCAGGACTGCAGAGCCTCTGCCCATCTTCCACCGCAGGCTGAAAAGTCACCTCTTCAGGAAACACCACCCCGATCCTTCCTCCTAGCGCATCTTCTTATCACTTTTTACTAGCATACTAGCGTCTTTCTAAGAAGATTGTTAGGTAGATATTGTTATTTTGTCTGCCAACTTATTGTACTATTACCTTTTTGTACTTTTACCTGAACCTATTGTACTTTTACCTGAGCACTGGTTCAGTTCTTGGAGACTTGTTAGGAATGAAATGCACTTTTGACTCCTAAAATTAAATTACTGTAATGTATTGAATTGTATCCTATCTCAGCAGTCTTAATTCAAAATTCTCTTTTGATTTGTTTGTTACGCACAGGTCTTCTCCGTTTTCCCGGTTGGATAATATGTGTATCTGAGGATCGGACGAATACAGCGAAGATCCGAACACGACACATGTTTGTCAGATTGGTTAAAAACGGTATTCTGCATGCTTAGTGACAAGAAGAAACTCCCTAATCTCCGGGTAGAGCCCTCGGAATCCCTGCAAGAATTTTCCCCTACTCAGCCACCAACTGAGTAGGGCAGCAAGAGGTCAGTATATAGTATATTCTACTTATATTTAATGATACATCCATGATCTCTTTCATGTTTGTCATTGTTGCACAAAGTGCTTGTGGGTGTAGTATGCAGCGGTAGTGAAGGAAGTCAGGACATGCGTCCTCCTCCTTGCACTTGGCAATGAATCCATTAGAGCGGCCCACCATCGTCTGTGGTGAAGGACGGCAACTTACACATTGGGTTTTGTCAACAAAGTTTTTGAATGTCTGAAAAATGTCCTCTCTCCTTTATTGGTAATATTGTTAACAGTTCCTCTTTTGCTGACATATCTTTGAACACCATCCTAATGAAAATGCACACCTGTGCTGTGTCGCTTGTGTCCGTGGACTCATCTAACTGCAGTGAGAAACACTCGCAGTCTGCAATGTCCTCCCAATGTCCTCCCAAAGCTGCTGCGTCACATCCTCAGCCATCACTTCCCAGCGTAACTGGGCGTCACATCCTCAACCATCACTTCCCAGCGTAACTGGGCGTCACATCTGCAGCCATCACTTCACAGTGTAACTGGGTGTCACATCCTCAGCCATCACTTCCCAGCGTAACTGGGCGTCACATCCTCAGCCATCACTTCCCAGTGGGCGTCACATCCTCAGCCATCACTTCACAGCGTAACTGGGCGTCACATCCTCAGCCATCACTTCCCAGCGTAACTGGGCGTCACATCCTCAGCCATCACTTCACAGCGTAACTGGGCGTCAGCTAACGGGCGTCACATCCTCAGCCATCACTTCCCAGCGTAACTGGGCGTCACATCCTCAGCCATCACTTCACAGCGTAACTGGGCTTCTTGATAACTGAACAGCAGGTTGTTTAAACCCCTCAACAAAGCCCTCTTTTACCATTTGTCCACCTTGGAACTTCTTATGTTTAATGATGGTGTGACTCACCCGGAATAATGCTATGGTGGCTGCCTTTGCTTTAAAATTCTGCTGTAATGAAGAGTGACTGCTGTCCAGTTAACTGTTCATTTGAGTTCCCTCACCTTGCTCTTTCTCAATTCGCTGTTAAAGGGAAGTCACTGGCGTAGTTTCTATGAACAGTTCCAAAGTGCCTCTCCCCGTTTCCTTTCTTTGGAATAGCAATGCTAGATAGACAGATTAGGCTAACGAATATTGTGAAAAAAATGTTTTGAGGTAGTGTTCAGGGGATCTTTATTTTCATTTAATTTAATTAATATAAATAGATTTTTCTACTTTTTTTTTTTTTTGGAAGCCAAAGTATGGTGAGTGCTGTGCTTTTTTGGTGTTGTTGTTTTTTGCAATATCACACACCCCTGGCCTACAGTAGACCTACAAGGACCTACATTAGGACTACAGCAGGTCTAAAAGGACCTACAGTAGACCTACAAGGACCTACATTAGGACTACAGCAGGTCTAAAAGGACCTACAATGACCTACATTGACCTACAGTAGACCTACAGGGACCTACAGTAGGACTACAGCAGGTCTAAAAGGACCTACAATGACCTACAGTAGACCTACAGGGACCTACAGTAGGACTACAGCAGGTCTAAAAGGACCTACAATGACCTACAGGGACCTACAGTAGACCTACAGGGACCTACAGTAGGACTACAGCAGGTCTAAAAGGACCTACAATGACCTACAGTAGACCTACAGGGACCTACAGTAGGACTACAGCAGGTCTAAAAGGATCTACAATGACCTACAGGGACCTACAGTAGACCTACAGTAGGACTACAGCAGGTCTAAAAGGACCTACAATGACCTACAGTAGACCTACAGTAGACCTACAGGGACCTACAGCATTTTTCCGTGGCCTTTGCAAGTGATCAAGTATTCCATCAACCATCCATACTGGCTATAGGCCAACATAGTAATAATAAATGATAATTCTAAATGATAAACGTGTATAAATGATAAAGTAAGAGTTATAAAGAGTCATAACAAATGATTATTCTAAATGATTAGTAATAATAAATTATTATTGTAAGTGATATAACGGTTAATAATAATAATAATAAATGATATACAGATTCATAATACTACTAATAATACAACTACTACTAATAATCATACTACTACTTATAATAATAATAACAATACATACAAAATAAAAACAAAAATAAAGGGTATACAAAAATTTCATTTAATTTAATTAATATAAATAGATTTTTCTACTTTTTTTTTTTTTTGGAAGCCAAAGTATGGTGAGTGCTGTGCTTTTTTGGTGTTGTTGTTTTTTGCAATATCACACAATCTACCAGAATGGCCTTTGAGATCTAGATATTGGGCAGTTGGGCACCCCTGGCCTACAGTAGACCTACAAGGACCTACATTAGGACTACAGCAGGTCTAAAAGGACCTACAGTAGACCTACAAGGACCTACATTAGGACTACAGCAGGTCTAAAAGGACCTACAATGACCTACATTGACCTACAGTAGACCTACAGGGACCTACAGTAGGACTACAGCAGGTCTAAAAGGACCTACAATGACCTACAGTAGACCTACAGGGACCTACAGTAGGACTACAGCAGGTCTAAAAGGACCTACAATGACCTACAGGGACCTACAGTAGACCTACAGGGACCTACAGTAGGACTACAGCAGGTCTAAAAGGACCTACAATGACCTACAGTAGACCTACAGGGACCTACAGTAGGACTACAGCAGGTCTAAAAGGATCTACAATGACCTACAGGGACCTACAGTAGACCTACAGTAGGACTACAGCAGGTCTAAAAGGACCTACAATGACCTACAGTAGACCTACAGTAGACCTACAGGGACCTACAGCATTTTTCCGTGGCCTTTGCAAGTGATCAAGTATTCCATCAACCATCCATACTGGCTATAGGCCAACATAGTAATAATAAATGATAATTCTAAATGATAAACGTGTATAAATGATAAAGTAAGAGTTATAAAGAGTCATAACAAATGATTATTCTAAATGATTAGTAATAATAAATTGTTATTGTAAGTGATATAACGGTTAATAATAATAATAATAAATGATATACAGATTCATAATACTACTAATAATACAACTACTACTAATAATCATACTACTACTTATAATAATAATAACAATACATACAAAATAAAAACAAAAATAAAGGGTATACAAAAATATACCTGCTATGAGCAGAGCTCCGTCGCGGCTGTTCTCGGTCCCCGCGGCCTCAAGACCAACGAAGCCGACCTTCAGCTTCCTCTGGTCGGCCTTAGAGTGCGGGAACACCCCGCCGTTCCGGGACTTGACCATGCTCCAGGACCCGGGGAGAAAGGCACCAGAACCCGGGGAGAGAGACTCCACACCCCGGGGTAGGAGAATCCAGGACCTGGGGAGAGAGACACCAGAACCCGGGAAGAGAGACACCAGAACCCGGGGAGAGAGTGTCCAGAATCCGGGGAGAGAGACACCAGAACCCGAGGAGAAAAACAGCAGAACCCGGGAAGAGAAACCAGAACCCGCCTAGTGCAGACACATGATGGACAGCGGACCTCGGAGAAGCATCACGAGAGAGAGAGAGAGAGCGAGAGAGAGAGAGGACGAGAGAGAGAGAGGACGAGAGAGAGAGAGAGAGAGAGAGAGGACGAGAGAGAGAGAGAGAGAGAGAGAGAGAGAGAGAGAGAGAGAGAGAGAGAGAGAGAGAGAGAGAGAGAGAGAGAGAGAGAGAGAGAGAGAGAATGAATTAGCACCTTGTTGACTTCCTGTCACGTGACCTAGACATTAAAAAATGAAAGCTCTTAAAATTGTGTAGGGTTATAAATAAATATATAAATATATATCTCCTCTGTCCTGCTACCTTCTTGACTTATCCCTGGCTAATACATATATAATATAACTATCAGTAATATAACCATTAATGTGAGTAACCTAAGATAACTATAACTAGATATAGTTTATTAATAACAGCTCCATCATTATAACATATAGAATACTAGGTGCTTTATTAATGACAGCTCCATCATTATAACATATAAAACACTTTATTCGTAACTGCTCCATCATTATAACATAAAGAATACTAGGTGCTTTATTAATGACAGCTCCATCATTAACATATAAACATTATGAACGCCCATATAACATAAGAATACTAGGTTCTTTATTAATAACTGCTCCATCATTATAACATAAAGAATACTAGGTTCTTTATTAATAACCGCTCCATCATTATAACATATAGAATACCTTATTAATAAAGTATCTGTATTCTATATGTTACAACAGCTCTATCATTATAACATAAAGAATACTAGGTGCTTTATTAATAACTGCTCCATCATTATAACATAAAGAATACTAGGTGCTTTATTAATAACCGCTCCATCATTATAACATATAGAATACTTTAGTAATAAAGTATCTGTATTCTATATGTTACAACAGCTCTATCATTTTAACATAAAGAATACTTGGTGCTTTATTAATAACTGTACTAATATCATTCTGTATTATTATAGTAGTCTGTCAACACCAGTAGGGCTGGTGTGTCCTCCTCCTCCTCCTCCTCCATCCTGAACCTGCTGCCTCCCCCGGGTCTCCTCTTCCTCCTGCCTCCCCCGGGTCTCCTCTTCCTCCTGCCTCCCCCGGGTCTCCTCTTCCTCCTGCCTCCCCCGGGTCTCCTCTTCCTCCTGCCTCCCCCGGGTCTCCTCTTCCTCCTGCCTCCCCCGGGTCTCCTCTTCCTCCTGCCTCCCCCGGGTCTCCTCTTCCTCCTGCTCCTTCTTGTCTAGCTGCCTCAGCTTCTCCTCAACCTCCTCAGGAACCTCCACCTGCAGCAGGTTCTCCATGGCCTCCTCTGGCTCATCACCAATAAGAACCTTTACATATGATGACATCAAAACCGTTAGAACCTTTACATATGATGACATCGGAACCTTTATATATGATGACATCAGAACCTTTAGAACCTTTATATATGGTGACAGAACCTTTAGAACCTTTACATATGATGACATCAGAACCTTTAGAACCATAATATATGATGACATCAGAACCTTTAGAACCATAATATATGATGACATCAGAACCTTTACATATGATGACATCAGAACCATCCATGTTATTTCTAATTAAAACACATCCATGTTATTATTCTAGATCAATCTTTACCTGCACCAACTTCTCACAGGCAGAGATGACGGGTTCTTGTTCTTCCCATTGGTGGAACTCTCTCATGATTGGATAAACGTTCTTGTTCTTCATGGTCTGCCGTCCACATTTAGTTGCCGTTAGCTACAGAACAAGAGTCAGATTTAGTTGTTTGGTTCAGGTTATGTGAGAAACACTGGGCTGGTGTTAGTACCAGTAAGGCCGTACCAGTAGCAGTGTTAGTACCAGTAAGGCCGTACCAGTAGCAGTGTTAGTACCAGTAAGGCCGTACCAGTAGCAGTGTTAGTACAAGTAAAGTGGTACCAGTAGCAGTGTTAGTACAAGTAAAGTGGTACCAGTAGCAGTGTTAGTACCAGTAAGGCCGTACCAGTAGCAGTGTTAGTACCAGTAAGGCCGTACCAGTAGCAGTGTTTCCAGCAGCATCTTGCGGATGTCCGGGTCCTTTTCCCTAGTCTTGTCCTCAGGGAGGTACTGGAGATCCACAGGAAGTCCTGAACCCACAGAATTAGATTCGATTTAAATTGATTGTCATTGCACAGCACAAGTACAAAGCAAATATAATTTCGCATCTAACCAGAGTGCAAATGTTACAGTAAAGTGCATGGTAATATATCATTTACAGTGGTTAAATAAGATGTAAAGAAAGTCTACCATGTAGAAAAACAGGTATAAAAACCATGAACACATAAAACTAAAGCTTCAGAATGGAACAGCAGAACCGCTCTATAAAACCATTGTTTGGTCCATAGTTCTACTCTCTCTCTGTATGTCTGTTAGCAAGAGAAGACGAAGTTATGTACAGAATGTGACCAAATCTTGGTGGTTAGATAATTTATGGGCCAAAATTATATTTTGGAGACAGGCCAAAAACATATTGTGTAATAATTCACAAAGTAACTAACATATTTTCACACCACATGTACACACAACATGTTCACACACACACACACACACACACACACACACACACACACACACACACACACACACACACACACACACACACACACACACACACACACACACACACACACACACACACACACACACACACACACACACACACACACACACACACACACACACACACACACACACACACACACACACGAGATTGTACCTTCGTTCTCCTCCTCGCTGAGTTCTTCTGGTCCGGCCAACGGCAGCAGGAGGAATGGCAGGATGTCCACATCATCACCCAGCAGCCAATCATGACATGCTACACAGAATGACATCATCACCCAGCAGCCAATCATGACACGCTACACAGAATGACATCATCACCCAGCAGCCAATCATGACATGCTACACAGAATGACATCATCACCCAGCAGCCAATCATGACATGCTACACAGAATGACATCTTCACCCAGCAGCCAATCATGACATGCTACACAGAATGACATCATCACCCAGCAGCCAATCATGACACGCTACACAGAATGACATCATCACCCAGCAGCCAATCATGACACGCTACACAGAATGACATCATCACCCAGCAGCCAATCATGACATGCTACACAGAATGACATCATCACCCAGCAGCCAATCATGACACGCTACACAGAATGACATCATCACCCAGCAGCCAATCATGACATGCTACACAGAATGACATCATCACCCAGCAGCCAATCATGACACGCTACACAGAATGACATCATCACCCAGCAGCCAATCATGACATGCTACACAGAATGACATCATCACCCAGCAGCCAATCATGACATGCTACACAGAATGACATCTTCACCCAGCAGCCAATCATGACATGCTACACAGAATGACATCATCACCCAGCAGCCAATCATGACACGCTACACAGAATGACATCATCACCCAGCAGCCAATCATGACACGCTACACAGAATGACATCATCACCCAGCAGCCAATCATGACATGCTACACAGAATGACATCATCACCCAGCAGCCAATCATGACACGCTACACAGAATGACATCATCACCCAGCAGCCAATCATGACATGCTACACAGAATGACATCATCACCCAGCAGCCAATCATGACATGCTACACAGAATGACATCATTACCCAGCAGCCAATCATGACACGCTACACAGAATGACATGATCACCCAGCAGCCAATGATGACACGCTACACAGAATGACATCATCACCCAGCAGCCAATCATGACACGCTACACAGAATGACATCATCGCCCAGCAGCCAATCATGACACGCTACACAGAATGACATCATCACCCAGCAGCCAATCATGACATGCTACACAGAATGACATCATCACCCAGCAGCCAATCATGACATGCTACACAGAATGACATCATCACCCAGCAGCCAATCATGACACGCTACACAGAATGACATCATCACCCAGCAGCCAATGATGACACGCTACACAGAATGACATCATCACCCAGCAGCCAATCATGACACGCTACACAGAATGACATCACCACCCAGCAACCAATCATGTCATATAATCATTATAGTGAGTATTAAAGTGGTATAGTATTATAGTGAGTATTATAGTATTATATATTATATTATAGTTACTGTAGTCGAAGCAACAATTGCGGATGGTTCCGATGACTCCTCCCCTCCTGGTAGCTGAGGCCTCGTAGCTGAGGTACGGTAACAACCTCTGGACCACACACCTAATATAAATACAACATATTATTAATATAATTATCATTATCAGATTACCATGGCATTATCAAACCTGCATACAGATCCTTTTCATGTCATTATCATTTTCATTACAATGTCACTGTCACATCATCATCGTGTTATTGTCAGTATCTTCATTTTCATGAATCTGTCATTATCATTAATAGGTCATTTTCATATCATTTATACCTGTGTGGATCCAGAATGACAGCGCGTGTTTCTGGCAGCTGGCTGAGGTTGGACAGCAGGGGGCCCAGGTGGTGCAGGGTCGCCATCTTGTTGAACCCTTCGGTACAGAACATGTCTACCAACTGGACAACGCCCACTTCCTGCTGCTGTAGCACCTGCACAGGAAACAGGAAGTAGACGACCGTCAACGCTGTGAACACTACTCCACAAACACACAGAGAGGACAGATTGGACGTGACACCTAGAGAACAGGTTGGAGGTGACACCTAGAGGAGAGGTTGGAGGGGACACCTAGAGGACAAGTTGGAGGTGACACAGAGAGGACAGGTTGGAGGTGACACAGAGAGGACAGGTTGGAGGTGACACAGAGAGGACAGGTTGGAGGTGACACAGAGAGGACAGGTTGGAGGTGACACAGAGAGGACAGGTTGGAGGGGACACAGAGAAGACAGGTTGGAGGTGACACCGAGAGGACAGGTTGGAGGTGACACAGAGAGGACAGGTTGGAGGTGACACAGAGAGGACAGGTTGGAGGTGACACAGAGAGGACAGGTTGGAGGGGACACAGAGAAGACAGGTTGGAGGTGACACAGAGAGGACAGGTTGGAGGTGACACCTAGAGGAGAGGTTGGAGGGGACACCTAGAGGACAGGTTGGAGGTGACACAGAGAGGACAGGTTGGAGGTGACACAGAGAGGACAGGTTGGAGGTGACACAGAGAGGACAGGTTGGAGGTGACACCGAGAGGACAGGTTGGAGGTGACACCAAGAGGACAGGTTGGAGGTGACACCCACCTTGCAAACGGATTGGCAGGTGGGCCGGTGGCGGGTCAGGTTGGACAGCATGGTGCAGATCTGGTCCGAGAAGATGAACTCTGGATCCTGGAAGTTCTTCAACAAGCCTGGAACAACATTGGCTTTATTCACCAACACCTGGAGACAGAGACAGATGGAGGGGGAGAGAGAGAGAGAGAGAGAGAGAGAGAGAGAGAAAGAGAAAGAGAAAGAGAAGAGAGAGAGAGAGAGAGAGAGAGAGAACCCTTGACACCAATATTACTGCACTGTATTCATGATGCTGCCATCACTAGGGTGTTTCACTACTGTGTCACTTTGCTTTTTGCACCATTTAAAATCAAAATTAATCTTTTATTATTATTATTTTTATTTTATTATTAACTTCCGGTATTCAAACCAACAGAGGACAATAACCATAGTTTGAATAATGCTGCATTAACACCTAATAATAAAAAACATGCACACACAGAGATTAATTTAATATAAGAGTGCCAACACTAACTAGTATTCTGCCTTCCTGTTTGGAAGGAAGTAATCACCTTGTGTAGCGTCTCATCTGCAGAAGCGTTGATGAGGATGTGGTAACAGTCCGTCACAATGGCATCGGAGGGGTCAGAGGTCAGGGAGACCAGGCCCACCAGGAGGTCAGGGTTACTGCGGAGGAGGAGCAGACCCTCCCTGACAAGGAGGAGTCAGGTCACTCATAATAATAATTATAATAATAATAAATTTGTTGTTCCAACTGTTGTTCTCTGGTCATGTAGCACCAGTTATCTAGGGCCGTTGTTCTACTGCATAGAAGAGCCCTGTTTTACAAAAAGCCCTACAAAAAAAACCTTAAGAATTAGAGGTATATGATGCTTAATAACACCTTAATAACCTTAGTAACACCTTGATAACCCTGAAAGGGACAGTGAACCAAAAGTAGTTTAATACATTTTTTAAGCGTGGTAATTTATTATATGGTCTTCAACGTCGTAATCAATGCCAATTTGTCAGTTACTAAAATAAGACTAATTTAGAGAAAACAAGTGAACTGTTCTATGTTTTTACCAACTAAGTGTGTGAGAGAGGTGGACGTGTGTATGTGTGTGTGTGTCCAGAGAGGTGAGAAGTAGAAGTGTGTGTGTGTGTGTGTGTGTGTGTGTGTGTGTGTGTGTGTGTGTGTGTGTGTGTGTGTGTGTGTGTCCATGCTGTGTTCATATCCAACATGACTCATTACAACACTCAGACACAATTACGCTACTAGCTTAAATAATGTTACAAAGTTGACACACACACACACACACACACACACACACACACACACACACACACACACACACACACACACACACACACACACACACACACACACACACACACACACACACACACACACACACACACACACACACACACACCACACACACACACACACACACACACACACACACACACACACACACACACCTGCTTCCAGACAGGCCCAAGAGGTAGCTGATGGCGTGACTCTTGACATCAGGACGTGTTTGAAGAGTCAGGAAGGAGAGCAGCTCGTCTACCTCCATGACCCACAATGCACTGCAACACCTGCTGATAAACACAACAAATAAGTACCAGTAGAACTGGTAGCTGACAGTGGTTGTACTGGAAGCTCCCAGAGTAACCAGTAGCAGACTGTGGTTGTACTGGAAGCTCCCAGTGTAACCAGTAGCAGACTGTGGTAGTACTGGTAGCTCCCAGTAGAACCAGTAGCAGACTGTGGTAGTACTGGTAGCTCCCAGTAGAACCAGTAGCAGACTGTGGTAGTACTGGTAGCTCCCAGTAGAACCAGTAGCAGACTGTGGTTGTACTGGTAGCTCCCAGTAGAACCAGTAGCAGACTGTGGTTGTACTGGTAGCTCCCAGTAGAACCAGTAGCAGACTGTGGTAGTACTGGTAGCTCCCAGTAGAACCAGTAGCAGACTGTGGTTGTACTGGTAGCTCCCAGTAGAACCAGTAGAACCAGCAGCAGACTGTGGTTGTTCTGGGAGCTTCCAGGAAAACCAGTAGAACCAGTGGCAGAATGTGGTTGTACTGGAAGATCCCAGGAGAACCAGTAACAACTCGATATGAACAAAGCGAATAATTTGTGTTCTACAAGCCTTACAAAACGAAATAATAATAATATGTATTATATATCATGTTATATATATAATATAGTCTCGTCTTTATAATATATTATAAACTACTAGACAATATTAGATATAATATATAATAAAGTAGTAGTTTTTAATATCTTATATCTTATATATTATATACAACATTGTCTAATAGTTTCTAGTCGTTTCTCACCGCGTGTTGTGACGCAGCGTGCGAAGAGAGACACTTCCGTGTTAAGATCTGTAGCCCCGCCCACTCAGACGTATGACTAAGTAGTTTATATATAATGTATATTAAACTAAATATAATTATATATAATATATATTAAACTCAACATCATTTTATATAATATATATTTAACTATAATCATATATATAAAACTAAAGTTCGAGATTTAGAACTCAACTACAGTTACTTACTTTACTGTAGTGTGTATTTATTTACTCATATATATATATATATATAATTGTAGAGTGTATTTACTCATATTTTATTAGTAGTGTGTGTGGTTTCTGTAATACAGTTTGCCGTATTTGACTATAAAGTTACTGTAGTGTGTATTTACTCATACATATATATTATTGTAGTGGAATGCTTACTCACAACCGAAAGGTCGCTGGTTCGAGACCCCGGCTCCTCCTAGCAAAAACTGTCGATGTGTCCTTGAGCAAGGCACCCTAACCCTAACTGCTCTCTCCTTGATGGCTGACTCCTCCTCGGTGGATGAATGTGTGAATGTGAGGACTTTACATGACTGTTAAAGCGCGTTATAAGAGCCGGTGTTGTGCCGTCGATTGAAGGTTTGTTCGCGGGAACGCGCAAGGGTGACGTCACAATATACTCTTGTTTTTGAAGCAAAAAGAGCCAAAGCAAGTTACTTTCTCTCTATTGAATGCTTTTTCGAGCAAATTAAACAGCAAACGGGTGAATACTCACTTTAATTGCTCATTTAAGTATAATTGTTATCTGTGGTTTGTATTGTAATGCCACTCATATTTTATTTATTTGTTTTTGAAAGGTGCTCTCAAACTAAATGTATTGTATTGTAATTCTATCTGTGCGTCTCTCACACTCTTAATGTTCCTTTTTTTAGAGCAGGTTAATGGTGGTGTCAATAAGGAAGATCTGCACTGTTATCCATAGCCCATGTTCACAAGAGGGAGGGGGGAGGGGGGCTTCCAGATCTAAAGAGCCCCCCCCCTTTAACTTCCATCCATCCGTCCATCTTCTCCCGCTTATCCGTAATCGGGTCGCGGAGGTAGCAGCTTCAGCAGGGGACTCCAAACTTCCCTCTCCCTGGCAACATGGACTAGCTCTGACTGGGGCCAGTGTGGAGATGTAATCACCCCACCTGTACCTCGGTCTGCCCCGTGGTCTCTTCCCACCTGTACCTCGGTCTGCCCCGTGGTCTCCTCCCACCTGTACCTCGGTCTGCCCCGTGGTCTCCTCCCACCTGTACCTCGGTCTGCCCCGTGGTCTCTTCCCACCTGTACCTCGGTCTGCCCCGTGGTCTCTTCCCACCTGTACCTCGGTCTGCCCCGTGGTCTCCTCCCACCTGTACCTCGGTCTGCCCCGTGGTCTCTTCCCACCTGTACCTCGGTCTGCCCCGTGGTCTCTTCCCACCTGTACCTCGGTCTGCCCCGTGGTCTCCTCCCACCTGTACCTCGGTCTGCCCCGTGGTCTCTTCCCACCTGTACCTCGGTCTGCCCCGTGGTCTCCTCCCACCTGTACCTCGGTCTGCCCCGTGGTCTCTTCCCACCTGTACCTCGGTCTGCCCCGTGGTCTCCTCCCAGCTGTACCTCGGTCTGCCCCGTGGTCTCTTCCCACCTGTACCTCGGTCTGCCCCGTGGTCTCTTCCCACCTGTACCTCGGTCTGCCCCGTGGTCTCTTCCCACCTGTACCTCGGTCTGCCCCGTGGCAGTGTGCGAACTATACCACGGTCTCCGGGGGAGCCGGTATTTTTTTTTTTGCGGGGGGGGGGGGGTAAATGCTGATCCGTGCATTAATAGCAACAGCACAGACATAGGCCTATTATAAAGAGAAAATCTGTTGCACACGGGGTGGTGCCACAGGTCTACAGTTACATGAAACGTCCCGATGGATCATGTTCATGTCAACAGATTTCCCGAGCATGTATGGGCTACGCAAACTTCAATCAACTTGATAATAAATAATCCACGGACCACCAATGTAACGTTTGACTGTTTAATTAAATCAACTTAAAATGACTCATAAACAGGCTACATTGTTTCACATGGGCTATAGCCTATTATGGCTGTAGCCCACACAGAGCCGAACACACGCGATAAGAGCAGCCAGTGGGTGGAGCTGCGGGCAGCGCGCAAGCAGGCGACACTTTTTTCATGAATCATAAACTCTAAATATAATTCTATTTCACTTATTTTACACCTTTTAAAGAAAAAATGCCCAAAATGGAATTTATTTGGTCATCATATCAGTATTTTAGAGAGCTCCCCCCAAATTTCACAAACCATGTTCCCAGGGGAGCTCATGTCACCACTAGGGGAGCTATAGCTCCCCCTGCTCCCCTCCAGTTCGCACCCTGCCCCGTGGTCTCATCCCACCTGGACCTCGGTCTGCCCCGTGGTCTCCTCCCACCTGTACCTCGGTCTGCCCCGTGGTCTCTTCCCACCTGGACCTTGGTCTGCCCCGTGGTCTCCTCCCACCTGGACCTCGGTCTGCCCCGTGGTCTCTTCCCACCTGTACCTCCGTCTGCCCCGTGGTCTCCTCCCACCTGTACCTCGGTCTGCCCCGTGGTCTCCTCCCACCTGTACCTTGGTCTGCCCCGTGGTCTCTTCCCACCTGTACCTCGGTCTGCCCCGTGGTCTCCTCCCACCTGTACCTCGGTCTGCCCCGTGGTCTCTTCCCACCTGTACCTCGGTCTGCCCCGTGGTCTCATCCCACCTGTACCTCGGTCTGCCCCCGTCTCTTCCCAGTTGGATGTGCCTGGAAAACCTCCCTCGGGAGGCGACCAGGAAGCATCCTTACTAGATGAACCACCTCAACTGGCTCCTTTCTACGCGAAGGAGCAGCGGCTCTACTCCCTTTAACTTTGTCCAGGATAGTCAAACACTCACCAACATCACACTGCTGTTCCCTCTCATTTGAGAAGGGTTCCCATATCCTCAGAGCAGATTTTCATTACAGAGGATAATTAAGACCTTTGCATGCTTTGCATGCTGACAAAGTAATGTCTCTGTTCCTGAATATAATTACCCTTTTGTGTTTCAAGTGTTTCAAAGTCTTTCAACACATTCTTTATTCCCTCGTATGAACACAAAATAAAGAAGAGAAACTTTTACTCTCATCCAAATATTCTACATTTTTGGTATCTTCTGCATTTGTACACTCGATTAAAATTGGTTTGTAAAAGCTAATTACAATACTAAGACCATTACTACTTTTGTATTGTTCTTAATATTAGTATTTATCATTGTTGACATTGTTTTAATAATCATTAATATGCATGTCCTGATTATATTTCCCTGGATTCATAAAATAAAAAATAAAGGTGAAATGTACAGAGTTATGTTTTTTTATTCTTTGACTTTATCAAAGCCTTACATTATTATTTACATTATACGAAAACAACTTAATGTAAGGTCATTATTTGAACTACTCGGAACTAGTAAAAAAGCCTACGTCATTTCGCAACAGCAAAAACAAAAAAATAGTCCTATAAGAAAAACATTGTGAACCAGAAAGATAAAAGTTGTTTGTCATTAGCAAGTATGGGAGTTTTTTCTCATTACAGGAACGTTTTGACCTTTTCACCTAATTTTGCACTTAGACATGGATCCAAAAATCTATTCAATAGAAAAAGCATCTATTCAATAAAAAATAGAAAAGCATTCAATAGAGAGAAAGTAACTTGCTTTGGCTCCTTTTTGCTTAAAAAACGTCTATTGTGACGTCACCTCGCGCGTTCCCGCGAACAAAACTTCAATCTACAGCACAACACCGGCTTTATTATTATTATTACTCCCCTTTCCCTCCCGCAGTATACATTTAAAAAAAAATATACATAAAAAAAATACATAAAAACTATATACAATAAAAACGAACATAAAAAGAACAACTAAGTGACTGATGGATGATATGTACATGTGTTGAATGGTGCAAAAAGCTATTAAAAAATTTAAAATGAAAAAGCATTTAAAGTGCCCGTAGTGCAGCAGCATCATGAGTGCATGCACAGTGCAGTAGTCCAGAAAGTCCAACAAAGTATGACAGTGTAATGTTAATGACATGTTATGATAGTGTAATGTTAATGACAATGTTATGATAGTGTAATGTTAATGACAATGTTATGATAGTGGCAGCACTCTTAGTAGTTCAGTAGGTCACTGCCTGTCCTTGAACCTGGGAATCCTTGTACTGATGCTGCGTAACCCGCGACCGGACGGTAGGCGGGAGAAGAGATGGAGCCCAGGGTGGTTGCAGTCCTTAGTGATGGACATGGCCTTCTTCCGACACCTGGTCCTAAAGATCTCCTGCATGCATGGAAGTGCACACCCGATGATCTTCTCTGCCGTCCTCACGACCCTCTGGATGGCTTTCTTGTCCCTTGCAGTGGTGTCTCCGTACCACACAGTGACGCCTCTAGTCAGGATGCTCTCTGCGGGGCCACGGTAGAAGTTCACCAGCCACTGTTGGCCTATTCCGCTTTTTCTGAGGCACCGCAGATCATAGATCTGGTGTGCCTTCTTTAGCATGACCTCCGTGTTGCGGGTCCACGCCAGGTTGTCGGAAATCTGTAGTCCTAGGAAACGGAAGCAGCTGACGACTTCCCCCGGTGTCCCGTCCAGGCTGACGGTGGAGTGGGGGCCCCGGTGGCTACTGATGTCCACCATGAGCTCCTTAGTCTTGATGACATTCAGTGCGAGGCTGTTGTCCTCACACCATCGTGTCAGCTGGACCACCTCATCTCTGTACTCAGTCTCATCTCCCTGTCTTCTCTGGTTGATGACTGCGTCTGCAAACTTGATAAACTTGATTATTGCTGTGTGTGGCAGTACAATCATGTGTGTACAGCAATAACTCATGTCCCTCAGCCATTGGCCCACCTCTGAGGGTTCTTCCATGAGGCAATAGAGTGTTTTGCTTGGAGTAAACACATGTTTATGAGACTCTTTTTATTCTTTGTTATGACTAGGGTGGAAGGGTAAAGTCCTCAAATAAACAATTTAGGATCAAGAGGTATCTTAACATCTAGCATTTTGTGAATGATTTGGGAGACCTCACACCAGAAAGTTGCAATCTCTTTGCACTTGGCTATGGTTGTTAAAGTCACTGGACGATAATCATGGAGACTTGTTACCTTGGTCTTTTTGGGTAACGGCACAATGGTCAAATGTATGCATATGCCTAAGGCTAATATTATGTATTATAATATCATTATTGTGGAGTGTGTGTGGTTGGTGGCTGGTTGAAGCAGCATCACCTGGCCCCAGTCAGACTGATACGAGTCTGAGGATGGTGAGGCTGCACACCTTAGCCCACCGGATAAACCAGCCACCAACATTCACACTCAGGAGAAGAGAGCTCTAGCATGTTCCATCTGCTCTGTTCACCATCAACTGCAAAACAACACAATTAACTGGATTACTCATTACCCTGTGTCCTTGTCTTCGGTTGGAGCCCTCAAGCAGCCTTAAATGGCTTGTGGCAGCGTATTATATACCGGTAATACGCCTAAACTTGAGACAAGTTGAGGCATTGCTGCATTATGTGTGCTGCTGAAACTTGGTTTGCAGATTTGGTGTTGGGATATAGAGCGGTTTATATTAGTGTATTTGTGGAGCTTCATTTGAAGCTGTTAGTCGGTCAATTTGCAAAACTTGTTGCCAACCTATTCAAAATTGGATGAATGAACCAAACAACCAAATACATAGTCAATGTTTGACTTTACAGCACAATAGGCTCTTTTTATTAAAGCGTTATTGAACAGAAAACACACATTGATAACATGGTCTTGATCCTACTTTAATGTTAGAGCAGAAGATTAACCAATGTTCCTAGTCTCATGATACCAATGTTGTTCTTATTCTATTGGTTCAAAACCCTTGTTACAATCGCGAAACAAACTTCAGACATCTTACACAGAGATTAACAAAACATTAATTTCGGAGCTGTCAAAAATGTAAAAATGTTCACAGTCAATATTCTTTTGTTTGTTGAAAAAGCCATACTTCTATTCCACTTTTTTAATACTCAATAGCAACAGATTGCCCCTTTAAATAAATGAGATACAGAATAAAGAATACAATGTGCAAGGAAAATTACAAGATAATCTGAAAGAATCACGAGGACTGACAGACTATCATGGCGTTTAAGGAGACGCAATACTGAACTTGAAGGAAATAATTAAAATGGCATACAAGAAATAAGTGATGGCGAGACATTGAGGAGCTGACCTTAACTAACCTGCCCTCAAATCATAAATCAGAGACATTGAGGAGCTGACCTTAACTAACCTGCCCTCAAATCATAAATCAGAGACATTGAGGAGCTGACCTTAACTAACCTGCCCTCAAATCATAAATCAGAGACATTGAGGAGCTAACCTTAACTAACCTGCCCTCAAATCATAAATCAGCAACATCAATCAATCATAAATACAGCAACATATCTTCTATCACAGCAACATCCAAAGATACCATCTACTATCCATCCATCTTCTCTCTATGTGTGGCAGGGCTATAGGGTGGCGTTAGGGTGGTGTGGTGTTAGGGTGGTGTGGTGTGTGTGGTGTTTGGGTATAGAGTGGTGTTAGGGTGGTGTAAGGCTATAGAGTGGTGTTAGAGTGGTGTTAGGGTATAGGGTGGTGTTAGGGTATCAAGTGGTGTTAGGGTGGTGTTAGAGTGGTGTTGGGGTATAGAGTGGTGTTAGGGAAAGAGTGGTGTTAGGGTGGTGTTAGGGTGGTGTTAGGGTATAGAGTGGTGTTAGGGTGGTGTTAGGGTGGTGTTAGAGTGGTGTTAGGGTATAGAGTGGTGTTAGGGTGGTGTTAGAGTGGTGTTAGGGTATAGAGTGGTGTTAGGGTGGTGTTAGGGTATAGAGTGGTGTTAGGGTGGTGTTAGGGTATAGAGTGGTGTTAGGGTGGTGTTAGAGTGGTGTTGGGGTATAGAGTGGTGTTAGGGTGGTGTTAGGGTATAGAGTGGTGTTAGGGTATAGAGTGGTGTTAGGGTGGTGTTAGAGTGGTGTTGGGGTATAGAGTGGTGTTAGGGTGGTTTTAGGGTGGTGTTGGGGTAAAGAGTGGTGTTAGGGTGGTGTTAGGGTATAGAGTAGTGTTAGGGTGGTGTAAGGCTATAGAGTGGTGTTAGAGTGGTGTTAGGGTGGTGTAATGCTATAGAGTGGTGTTAGGGTGGTGTTAGGCTATAGAGTGGTGTTAGGGTGGTGTTAGGCTATAGAGTTTTGTTAGGGTGGTGTAAGGCTATAGAGTGGTGTTAGGGTGGTGTTAGGGTATAGGGTGGTGTAAGGCTATAGAGTGGTGTTAGGGTGGTGTTAGGCTATAGAGTGGTGTTAGGGTGGTGTTGGGATGGTGTTAAAGTATATCAACAAATCATCTCGTGCTCCACATTTGGATGAACTAACACACAGTTCGAAAAAAACAAACAGTCGACCGCTACAAACGGTTTGTTTACAATCTTCTGGTTGAGTCTTTGGGATCATGTGCACAACCTCAAGGGTGGGGTTGGTAGGGCATGAGACTGCACCACCTCTAGGGTGGGGTTGACAGAACATGGTGCTTTGCTCACTGAAAGCCTTCCACGTAGGACGTCAGCCAAAGTTCAAAGGGCTAAATTGTTGATACTTCACCAATGTTGTTCATAGTTTTGCCATTGTTGATTCAATGCTGGGGTATTGGGTGGGTCAGGGGTGGAGGGTGATCTTGTGCTCTTGGGCCAGGCGCTGGATGATCTGGGTTTCGTACTCAGCACTGTGGACACCAGTCTTCCTAAAGGCTCCGGCATGGAGGTTCTCCTCCCAATAGTGGTGCCAATTACCCTGCTGGTCTGCCCCATAGCCAAACACAGAGACCTGCAGACAGACAGGTAGAGAGACAGACAGGTAGAGAGACAGACAGGTAGAGAGACAGACACACAGGTATAGAGGTAGGTACAGTAGTACAGTAGGTACAGTAGGTACAGTAGTACAGTAGGTAGGTACAGTAGGTACAGTAGTACAGTAGGTACAGTAGGTAGGTACAGTAGTACAGTAGGTACAGTAGTACAGTAGGTAGTACAGTAGGTAGTACAGTAGGTACAGTAGTACAGTAGTACAGTAGGTACAGTAGTACAGTAGGTAGGTACAGTAGTACAGTAGGTACAGTAGTACAGTAGTACAGTAGGTAGGCACAGTAGTACAGTAGGTACAGTAGGTACAGTAGTACAGTAGGTAGGTACAGTAGGTACAGTAGTACAGTAGTACAGTAGGTACAGTAGGTACAGTAGTACAGTAGGTAGGTACAGTAGTACAGTAGGTACAGTAGGTACAGTAGGTACAGTAGTACAGTAGGTACAGTAGGTACAGTAGGTAGGTACAGTAGGTAGGTCCAGTAGTACAGTAGGTACAGTAGGTACAGTAGTACGGTAGGTCCAGTAGTACAGTAAGTACAGTAGTACAGTAGGTACAGTAAGTACAGTAGTACAGTAGGTAGGTCCAGTAGTACAGTAGGTACAGTAGTACAGTAGGAAGGTACAGTAGGTACAGTAAGTACAGTAAGTACAGTAGGTAGGTACAGTAGTACAGTAGGTCCAGTAGTACAGTAGGTAGGTACAGTAGGTATGTACAGTAGGTACAGTAGTACAGTAGTACAGTATGTCCAGTAGGTAGGTACAGTAAGTACAGTAGGTAGGTCCAGTAGTACAGTAGGTACAGTAGTACAGTAGGTCCAGTAGGTAGGTACAGTAGTACAGTAGGTACAGTAGTACAGTAGTACAGTAGGTATGTACAGTAGGTACAGTAGGTCCAGTAGTACAGTAGGTACAGTAGTACAGTAGGTAGGTACAGTAGTACAGTAGGTACAGTAGGTATGTACAGTAGGTACAGTAGTACAGTAGTACAGTAGGTCCAGTAGGTAGGTACAGTAGTACAGTAGGTACAGTAAGTACAATAGGTACAGTAGGCTGTACCTGGTCACAGGTGTGCAGGGCGAACACGAGGGCCACCAGGCCAGTGGAAGGGTAGCGACCATGATGCTCTGTCCAGCGCTCATGACAGTACTTAAAGAACTCTGGATTCACCACCAACACCTGCAAACAGACAGGCATGGAGAGAGACTGTTAGACAGGTAGAGAGAAATACATACGGACAGACAGGTGGAGAGAGACAGGTAGAGAGACAATCAGACAGATAGATAGAGACAGGTAGACAGACAGACAGGCCTACCTTCTCTAGATCTGCCTTAATTCTGCCCTTCACTCTCATATAGGTCCTACACACAAACACACACAGACAATGTATGTAAATATATATTATAATATATTACATGGTGATGTGATATATTACATGTGATGTGTCCAGGCTTAGGGTTGTGCTATATTACATGAGATGTGATATATTACATGTGATGTGTCCAGGCTTAGGGTTGTGCTATATTACATGAGATGTGATATATTACATGGTGATGTGTCCAGTTGACAGGGCGCTGGTTAGCCACTGCAAGTCTCGGACTTTAAAGGGCAACAGCACCAGGCTGGCTCCGCCCACCACGTCCACTGCACTCTCCGGGTACAGGAAGTGATGCGTAGTTCTGTTTCCTACATCGCCCTCAAAACCTGAGGTGACCGCTTTGTTCATCCTACAGACAGGCGGACAGACAGACACACAGACAGACAGAGAGACAGACACACATACAGACGGACACACACACATGAGATTTTTTAACAACGATTAAGGATTATTATAGTCCTGTGTGTGTGTGTGTGTGTGTGTGTGTGTGTGTGTATGTGATGACTGATGTGTGTGTGTGTGTGTACCTGATTACTGATGTGTGTGTGCGTTTGTGTGGTTGTGCACCTGATGACTGAATATGAGGGGTTATGTTTGCCTCTTTGTATTCCTGTGAGTGTGTGTGTCCGTGCATATTGTGTGTGTCCGGGCTCTTTGTGTGTGTTTGTGTGTGTGTGTGTGGGGGGGGGGGGGGCTAGCCTTTTGTATGTGTGTGTCTGGGCTGGCCTTTTGTGTGTGTGGGTGTGTGTGTGTGTGTGTGTGCGTGCATGCGTTTGTGCCTGTTCATATGGTATGTGTGTGTGTGTCTATTCTTTTCCTCCCAGTAGTGGGTGCTGTCATAACACTGGAAGGTAAATTACTGCAAGCAACAGAGCACTCAAGGATTACCCTCATGTAGGATTAGCATTTTCTTCCTGTGCGTGTGCATGTCCCTTCCTGTTTGTGTGTGTGTGTGCGTGTGTGTGTGTGTGTGTGAGTGAGTGTATGAGTGTGTGAGTGTTTGTGTGTGCACCTGATGACTGATGTGTGTGAGTCAATCATCTTTCCATGTCCAGAGTGACGCAGGTTGCCAGAGTTACCAACAACTGCGCAGCTACGGCAACGGGAGGGACGAGGCCGCAGGTCCAGGGAGGGGGGCGGGACTACCTGGAAGAGCTGTGACATCACTTCCTCCAGCCGCTGGTTATCAAAGTTGCGCTGTAAACCCTGAATAATTATACATCATAAATATCAATTATTTTATATCCTATATAGAAATGAATGAAGTCATAAAAAGTAAGTAAAGTAGTAGTAGTACCAAACACCAGCTAGTAGTAGTAGTAGTAGTAGTAGTAGTAGTAGTAGTAGTAGTAGTAGTAGTAGTAGTAGTAATATAGCAGTAAAGTAGTAGTTTAGTTGTTTGGTAATAGTATAGTAGTAAAGTAGTACAGTAGCAGGGTAGTAGTATCATAGTATGGTGGTATTGTAGAACTATAGTATAAGGGTACTAGTAAAGTAGTAGTAGTAGTATTAAAGTAAGGTAGTTGTATAGTAGTAAAGTAGTAGTAGTAGTAGTAGTAGTAAAGTATAGTAGTAGTATAGTACAGTAGCAGAGTAGTAGTATCATAGTAAGGTGGTATTGTAGAAGTATAGTAATAGGGCAGTAGTATAGTAGTATAACAGTAGGGTAGTAGTAAAATAGTAGTAAGTCATTTTATTACCAAACACCAGCTACTAGTGGCAGTAGTAGTATAGTAGTAAGCTAGTAGTAGTAAGGTAATAGTATATTAGTATGGTAATAGTATAGTAGTATGGTAGTTTGGTAATAGTATAGTAGTACAGTAGCAGGGTAGTAGTATCATAGTAAGGTGGTATTGTAGAAGTATAGTAGTAGGGTAGTAGTTTAGTAGTAGTATTGTCATTTAGTAGTAGAAAGGTAGTAGTATAGTAGTATACTAGTATCGTAGTATCGTAGTAGTAAGATAGTATTGTAATAGGTAGTAATAGGGTAATAGTATAGTAGTTTAGTAGTAAGGTAGTTGTAGTATAGTAGTATATTAGTAACATAGTAGTATAGTAGTAGTATAGTAGTAGGTAGTAATAGGGTCGTAGTATATTAGTTTAGTAGTAAGGTAGTAGTATAGTAGTATAATAGTAACATAGTAGTAAGGTAGTATAGTAGTAGGTTGTAGTAAGGTAGAAGGGTAGTAGTATAGTATTTTAGTAGTCGGCCACCCGCTCTGGGCCTGGGGGTTCAGGATGTGTATGGGTAGTAGTAACATAGTAGTAAGGTAGTAGTAACATAGTAGTAGGGTAGTAGTAACATAGTAGTAAGGTAGTAGTAACATAGTAGTAGGGTAGTAGTAACATAGAATAGTAGTAACATAGTAGTAGGGTAGTAGTAACATAGAATAGTAGTAACATAGTAGTAGGGTAGTAGTAACATAGAATAGTAGTAACATAGTAGTAACATAGTAGTAGGGTAGTAGTAACATAGAATAGTAGTAACATAGTAGTAAGGTAGTAGTAACATAGAATAGTAGTAACATAGTAGTAGGGTAGTAGTAACATAGAATAGTAGTAACATAGTAGTAAGGTAGTAGTAACATATAATAGTAGTAACATAGTAGTAAGGTATTATAGTAGGAGGGTAGAAGTATAGTAGTTTTGTAGTAGGGTAGCAGTAGAGTAGTAATGTAGTAGTAACGTAGAATAGTAGTAACGTAGTAGTAAGGTAGTATAGTAGAAGTGTAGTAGTATAGTAGTTTAGTATTTAGGGTACCAGCCACCAGCTCCGGGCCTGGGGGTCCAGGATGTGAGTATGGTTGAGGACAGGAAGCTGGCGGGGGTCGAAGTGCTGCCTGAACCAATCAGAAGCCTCCATGTCTTGGACACACCCCTCAGCACAGCCACACCTCCCTACAGCAAGGGGCAGCACCAGCCTAGCAACAAACACTAGTTAGGCTAGTAGAGGAGACTAGGAGAAGAGATTAAGGTTAAAGGACACAAGGAGATGAGACTAAGGTTAGAGGAGAGAGGAGACTAGGAGAGGAGATTAGGAGAGGACGCTAGGTGAGGAGAGAGGAGACTAGGAGAGGACACTAGGAGAGGAGACTAGGAGTGGAGAGGAGTCTGTCAGAGGAGACTAGGAGAGGAGACTAGGAGAGGAGACTAGGAGAGGACGCTAGGTGAGGAGAGAGGATGCTAGGTGAGGAGAGAGGACACTAGGAGAGGAAATAGGAGACTAGGAGAGGACACTAGGAGAAGAGGCTAGGAGAGGAGACTAGGAGAAGAGGCTAGGAGAGGAGAGAGGATGCTAGGAGAGGAGGTACCATTGAGCTACCTTTGTTTGACCAGGCCTTGATGTTCATCCTGACCAGCAGACAGTGGCCCAGAAGCTGGTGATGAGTTAGAAGACCCTGGACAGATCATAACCAGTATTACTAGTACTTAAGTAAGGAATAGTACTATCAACTATCAGTACTTATAAATAGTACAATCAACTATCAGTATTTATGAAAAGTACTGTCAACTATCAGTATTTATGAATAGTCTAGTATAACCAACTATTAGTATTTATGGATAGTATAATCCTTCCCATACCTTGGGGCGTGGTCTGACCAGGGGGCGTGGCTAGAGTCAGGAGGTGTGTTCTGTGCATGCTCTGACTGGCTAACATCAGGAAGAGGGCCACAGCGGAGACAGCTACCGCACACAACCTCCGCCTCAAGAGCATGATGGAGGTAGGAGTCTGCCTGTCTGTCTGAGCTGAGAGAGAGAGAGAGAGAGAGAGAGAGAGAGAGAGAGAGAGAGAGAGAGAGAGAGAGAGAGAGAGAGAGAGAGAGAGAGAGAGAGAGAGAGAGAGAGAGAGAGAGAGAGAGAGAGAGAGTCTGTAAATCCATTCTTCAGTCCAACCAATGCAGAGCAGAATTAGGAGGATCCACTTATAATCCAATCTTAATCTCAGACCACTCACCTACAGAACCGAGTCCCCTCAGCCGGATGGTTCTGGAACAGCACCACACCTCGTTACACGGAACCAAACCATGAACTAGAACAGAAGGAACCAACTAAAACACATCTCAAACTATACCAGGACACCAGAAACACATCTTAAACTATACCAAGACACCAGAAACACATATTAAACAATACCAAGACACCAGAAACACATATTAAACTATACCAAGACACCAGAAACACATCTTAAACTATACCAAGACACCAGAAACACATATTAAACTATACCAAGACACCAGAAACACATCTTAAACTATACCAAGACACCAGAAACACATATTAAACAATACCAAGACACCAGAAACACATCTTAAACTATACCAAGACACCAGAAACACATCTTAAACTATACCAGGACACCAGAAACACATATTAAACAATACCAGGACATCATAAACATATATTAAACTATAGCAGGACATCATAAACATATCTCAAAGGTACAGATTCATGTGTTAGCTCAGTGTGTGTGTGTGTGTGTGTGTGTTATTTTAGGGTGTCTAGGGGGTGTGAGTGAGTCATGTGATTTCCTGTACAGAACGACGACCCTCTCTCTTTCCCTCTCCCTCTCTCCAAGGGTAGTCTTTATACTAACTTTAGTCTCTCTCTCTCTCTCTCTCTCTCTCTCTCTCTCTCTCTCTCTCTCTCTCTCTCTCTCTAACGGTAGTCTCTCTACTAACGGTAGTCTCTCTCTCTCTCTCTCTCTCTCTCTCTCTCGTTTCTCTCTCTAACGGTAATCTCTCTACTAACTAACTAGTATCTTAAAAATTGGCTATCTAGCGCATGTTGCCGCTATCTTTCGGCAACAAACACACAACTCGTTAAGTATTCCAGTGACATCGCGTACACACACACACACACACACACACACACACACACACACACACACACACACACACACACACACACACACACACACACACACACACACACACACACACACACACGCACTATCTCTCTCTCTCTCTCTCTCTCTCTCTCTCTCTCTCTCTCTCTCTCTCTCTCTCTCTCTCTCTCTCTCTCTCTGAGTGAAGGTCTCCTCACCATCTGAGGTCTTCAGGCGTCGAGACGCAAAACTTACAAACTTTAGAAGAGTTGAAGGCGCCGAGCGCCGCGCGCTGAAAGGAGAAGAACACAAGACTAGCCCTGCCCTCTGGGTCCGTGTGTGTGTGTGTGTGTGTGTGTGTGTGTGTGTGTGTGTGGTGTGTGTGTGTGTGTGTGTGTGTGTGTGTGTGTGTGTGTGTGATAGAGAGAGAGAGCATGAGAGAGAGAGAGAGAGAGAGAGAGAGAGAGAGAGAGCGAGAGAGAGAGAGAGAGAGAGAGAGAGAGAGAGAGAGAGAGAGAGAGAGAGAGAGAGAGAGAGAGAGAGAGAGAGAGAGAGCATGAGAGAGCATGAGAGAGCGAGAGAGAGAGAGAGAGAAGGCGTTTCAAATAAGTTAAGTTATCACGTCAAAGCTAAACCGAGAGGAGGAGAAAGAAGAAGAGGAGGAAGATGAGGAAGAGGAGGAGAGAGAAGGAGGTAGGGAGGAGGATATCTCACCAGGAGGTCTGGGTGCGAAACCACCCTGCAATATGAATATGTAACATGGGTTCAGATATGGGTATATTGTGAGGGCCTCAGGGCTATGCTGTTGTCTGTGACTGCAAGATATCTGATCACTCTCCTCTCTCTCTTGGCCTGATCATTTATAACTGCATATATATATACAGGTAGTGAGCAGTTATATATATATATATATATATATATATATATATATATATATATATACACCTATAATTCTGCACATATCTCATACCTACTCTATACGTTATTTTATACCTGTTTTTATACCTAGTAGACTGCTTTCTTTTACATCTTATTTAACCTCTGTACATTATATGATTACACACACATTCCTCACTATAATCACTACACTGATTTACTGACAGCCATATGTAATTGTATTGTGTATTGTGTTTAATTAAACAATTTGATATGGTTTACAGACTGTGTTTCCCACTTTGTCGCATACTGTTGAGCCAGGTTGTGACAATATACGTGTGTATTTCTATGTACATAGAAATAATATATGTATTTCTATGTACATCGAAATACAGTACGTATGTATTTATAAGTACATATAAATATATATTGAAATATGTGTATTTCAGTTGCGGTATGGGCGCCATCACGGTGCGCCACCTGCTGGTTACACTCAGCTATTCTTTAGAAGTACACATTTATTTTAAGTCAATAAAAAGGAAGATGTACATCTTTATTATTATGACAATAAAACACGGTTTAAATCAAACAGGCATATAGTATGTCATATATGTCATACTCATATCAATCATGGAAATATATAGTCATGTCTTTCTGAAATAAGAAACTTTCAGAACTTTTACCTTTTACCTTTTTTTAAAGTATTTAGCCCTACATTTGCCATTTAATTCCTTTGTTACAACTAGTCTATTATCTGTCTTTTAAAAGCATATTACAGGTATATTAAAAGCATATAAAGGCACATTGAAAGCGTATTAAAGGCACATTAAAGCAGTATTAAAAGTGAGTTTAAGTGTGTTAAAGCATATTAAGAGAGAATTTAAAACGACTACTACTACTACTACTACTTCAAGTGAACACACTACAAACAGACAGGAGTTTGGAATAATAAGTCAAGGCAAGAAGTCTTATTTCAATATTTATTGTAATCATAACATTCTTAATTACTACTGTAAACATGTCGACAATACTAGCTAGCATTAGCAGACTAGTGTTAGCCTTCTAGCACTAGCCCACTAGCATTAGAATAGTGGTATTAGCACAGTAGCATTAGCAGACTTGCAATAGCAGACTTGCATTATTATAGGGTATACCGTTTACTGTTTATAGGGTATACTGTTTGTTTGGGAATATACAGGGTATATAATATATATGACAGATATGAGAGTGATGGAGGGATGACAGAGGAGAGACAGAGTGATGGAGGGATGACAGAGAGACAGTGTGATGGAGGGAAGACAGAGAGACAGTGTGATGGAGGGAAGACAGAGAGACAGTGTGATGGAGGGATGACAGAGGAGAGACAGTGTGATGGAGGGAAGACAGAGGAGAGACAGTGTGATGGAGGGAAGACCGAGAGACAGTGTGATGGAGGGAAGACAGAGAGACAGTGTGATGGAGGGAAGACAGAGGAGAGACAGTGTGATGGAGGGATGACAGAGGAGAGACAGGGTGATGGAGGGAAGACAGAGGAGAGACAGGGTGATGGAGGGATACAGAGGAGAGACAGGGTGATGGAGTGAAGACAGAGGAGAGACAGGGTGATGGAGGGAAGACAGAGGAGAGACAGGGTGATGGAGGGAAGACAGAGGAGAGACAGGGTGATGGAGGGATGACAGAGGAGAGACAGGGTGATGGAGGGAAGACAGAGGAGAGACAGGGTGATGGAGGGATGACAGAGGAGAGACAGGGTGATGGAGGGATGACAGAGGAGAGACAGGGTGATGGAGGGAAGACAGAGGAGAGACAGGGTGATGGAGGGATGACAGAGGAGAGACAGGGTGATGGAGGGAAGACAGAGGAGAGACAGGGTGATGGAGGGATGACAGAGGAGAGACAGGGTGATGGAGGGATGACAGAGGAGAGACAGGGTGGTGTTCAGAGAATCACACAGCAGCAGGTCGCTGGGTAGTCAGCAGTGACTCTGTGTTCGTTTCCAAAGACATGGTAACTGTGGGCATCGCCTTTCCACTTGTAGCCCACCTTAGCAACTGGAATCAGCTCTACGGTCTGTCGCTATGGAGACACAGACAGAGATAGAAGACAGGCAGAGATAGAAGACAGTAAGTAGACAGACAGAGATTTAAAAAAAACCAGACAGAAATAGAAGACAGGGAGAAAGAGAGACAGACATAGATAGAAGAAAGGTAGAGAGAGACAGAGATAGAAGACAGTGAGACAGGTAGACAGAGATAGAAAACAGGTAGACAGAGAGACAGACAGAGATAGAAGACGGGTAGACAGACAGAGATAGAAGAAAGTGAGACAGGTAGACAGACAGAGATAGAAGGCATGTAGACAGACAGAGATAGAAGAGAGGGAGACTGTTGTGCCCCCCCCCCCACGCTCTAATGGATCCCAGGTGTTGCCCATCATAATCAGGCCTACTGAGGCTAATGAGCACCTGGGATCTACCCTTCTTTAGGCTGCCGAGGACGACGTGGGGCGCTTGGTTATTGAGAACCACAGTCACCAGAGACTGCGTGTTCCAGCTCCGACCTCGCCAAGTAACCAGTCACACCCGGCCTAGTTTGTGTTTTTGATGTTGGAGATATTTTCAGTAAAGACATTTTGTCCATTGTTTTGAGTGTCCGTGTCTCTCTACTTCTGGGTTCTTTGGCACATTTGGCTCGTCGGTCTGGTTGGGGCGTAACAGAGACAAAGACCATGAGACTTGGGTATAGGACTAGGTATGAACGGATATAGACTGGGGTATGGACTGGGTATGGACTGGGGTATATATTGGGTTATAGACAGGGTATAGACTGGGTATAGACTGGGTATAGAAAGGGTATATACTAGTGATGGGAATTACGGCTCTTTTGAGTGAGCCGGCTCATTTGGCTCGGCTCACCAAGAAGAGCCGGCTCTTTCGGCTCCCAAACGGCTCTTCTATTTTACCACATATACCTTTTATAATTCAATCAAATTTAGCCCTATTTTGACTAATTATTTATATGTGTACACATATATCACTTAAATTATTCAATACATCCTTTGTACTATATCAATACTATCCTTTGATAGTATGATTCAAATTTTTATATAAATGATTAGCTGTGGCCAATTGTTTTCATTGCATTTACAGACCCTTGTAACTCTGATACCACCCAATGAATGCACTGGCTTGCTTGTAGAACCACGCTACACAAAGCAGATAGCAACAACTACAACAACTTAAGCATAGACATTTAAAATAAGGACAGCTACTGTATTTTTGTATATTTGACATTTTTATTTAAACAAAAAGCCCTAACAAAACAGCAGGGCTCTTTTCAGTATCAAATATAGAACAAAAGACAGTAACAGCTGACATAAAATCTTGTATAAAAAAAATATAAATAATCATAAATAAAGACAAACATAATGAAAATAAATATATTGCAATGCTAAAAACAGCAGCAAATAACAGTCTCTATCATAAAAAAAAAAATAATAAAAATAAATGTATTGTAATGTGCAAAACAGCAGCAAATAACAGTCTCTAATGAACTTACCACCGTCAACTATCAAACTGTAACCTTTTCTTCTTCTTTTCAGGGCAGATTGGCATTGAGGAAGACCAAGTGCCTCAGCTTAGAGGGTTGATCCGGTTTCTTCTCTCTGTTATTATCTGCCCTGTTTTAGAACATACATTGGATTGAGAGCCTGTGTGAAGCTTCGGAATCCCTTGTCCTCCACAATGGAAAATGGTTGGAAATCACTTGCAATCATTTTGGCCAATTCTTCATCCACTATGTTCTGTCTAGCTGGGGTCATTCATTGCCTTTGATATAAATTGGCTTATTGAGGTCTGTGTAGCTGTTGGTTCTTGGGTACCTGCTGCATGGGGGGTAGATCCTGTAGCTGCAGCAGCAACAGGTGGAGTAGACCAGGGGTTCCCAACCTTTTTTGTGCCACGGACCGGCAGATACATGAAAAAAATCTCGCGGACCGGTTTATAAATTTTCAAGTGTGTTATCAACACACACCCCTAACAAAACGGCAGGGCTCGATTTCAGTATAAACGTGCATGTACGCGGAGCGCCCGTAAAAAAAAAACCGGCTCGTTCGCGGGTGCGAGCCGGCTTCCGTCGTTCACTTAAAAGAGCCGACTCTTTTTCTCTCGTTCGCGACACATCACTAGTATATACTGGGTATAGACTGGGTATAGACTGGGTATAGACAGGGTATAGACTGGGTATAGACTGGGTATAGACTGGGATATAGACAGGGATTCCGGCGCTGCGACGAGCGGCAGCCAGCAACAGTTGCTCCCCCTCCCCTCTTACTTTTTAGTTATTTATTCTTATATTATTGTTGTTTTTAGTATAGATTTTCGTTAAGTAGTTGTGCAACCCTCAGCCAACTATGTTTAGGGAAGTTTTTGCCGTGTTTCTCATTCTGGGGACACTGTTACTGAACCGCGTCTCCGTCGCGGCTCAACATTACGGCAGAGCCGTTGTCTACGCACGGAGTCAGCTGTTGTCGCTACAATAGACCTCGCTGCTACGGGAGAGGCCCTCCCTTCCATCACCATAGGGAACGTGAGGTCGCTAGCGAACAAGATGGACGAGCTAGCGGGCCTGGTGAGCGGGTGTACCGGGAGAGCAGCGTGCTTTGTTTCACGGAGACGTGGCTCCACAAGGACACCCCAGACTCCAATGTTACCGCGGACGGCTTTCTGACTGTCCGGGCGGACAGGACGCACCGGGAGAATGGCAAGAGGAAAGGTGGGGGACTTGCTATTCTCGTTAACAACAAGTGGTGTAACCCTGGACATGTTACTGTGAAGGAACGTGTGTGTAGCCCGGACATTGAACTGCTGACCATGAGTCTGCGGCCATACTATCTGCCGCGGGAGTTCTCCCACGTGCTTCTCCTTGTTGTTTACATTCCACCGTCGGCAAACGCGGCGCACGCGTCTGACGTCACCCACTCCGTCGTCGCGAGACTTCAGACACAGCACCCAGAAGCATTCATCGCGACATCTGGGGACTTCAACCACGTGACTCTGGCAGCAACACTGCCCACCTTCAAGCAGTTTGTGGACTGTCCCACCAGGGAGAACAAGACACTGGACCTGCTGTATGCTAATGTTAAGGAGGCATACAGCGCCACCACCCTTCCTCATCTTGGAAGGTCAGACCACAACCTCATCCACGTTCAGCCCTGTATAGCCCTGTATAGGCCTCTAGTCCAGCGGCTGCCTGTGACCATAAGGACTGTGAGGAGATGGTCACAGGAGACTGATGAGGACTTGCGGGGCTGCTTTGAGTCAACAGACTTGGATTTCCTCTGTGATTTGCATGGAGAGGACCTTGATGATCTCACGGAATGTATAACAGGGTACATCAACTTCTGTGTGGACAGTGTTGTTCCAACAGAGACTGTACGCTGTTTCCCCAACAACAAGCCGTGGGTCACCCGAGACATCAAGGTCCTGCTCAATGAGAAGAAGAGGGCCTTCAGAGACGGGGACAGGGAGCAGATGAGGCGGGTTCAGAGGGAGCTGAAGGAGAGGATCCAGCAGGGCAAAGACAACTACAGGAGGAAGCTGGAGCACAAACTTCAGCAGAACAACCTGAAGGATGTGTGGAGTGGCATGAGGAGCATCACTGGCTACAAACAACCTGGTAGCCAGACAATAGTCCTGGTCCTGACCGGGCCAACGAGTTGAATTTGTTTTTCAATAGATTCAATGAGTGGGCTCCGGTCTACCCCCCCTCCCCCAGCTCCTCTACAACCATTCCCCTCCAGCCCCCCAGCCCTGCTGTCCCCCCTCCCCCACCATCCCTCTCCAGTGACAACATACCTGTTCTCTCTCCCCCACCACTACCACTACCTCACCCCTCCCCCATCAACACAACAGAGACTCTTCCTGCCCCCACACACGGCACACAGACCTTCACAGCTGAGCAGGTGAGGAAAGTGCTGTGCATGCTCCACCCAGGCTGCAGGTCCTGACGGCGTCAGCCCGAGGGTCCTCAAAACATGTGCTGCCCAGCTGAGTGGAGTCCTGCAGTACATCTTCAACCTGAGCATGAGACTGGAGAGGGTTCCTGTGCTGTGGAAGACATCCTGCCTGGTGCCGGTTCCGAAGAAGGCACGTCCCAGCACCTCTAACGACTACAGACCGGTGGTGCTGACGTCCCACGTGTCGAAGTCCTTTGAGAGGCTGGTCCTGTCGCTTCTTCGGCCCCTGGTCAGATCATCGCTGGACCCTCTTCAGTTTGCCTACCAGCCGAAACTGGGAGTGGAGGACACCATCATCTTCCTGCTTCATCGTGCCTACGCCCACTTGGACAGACCCGGGAGCACTGTGAGAATCATGTTTTTTGACTTCTCCAGTGCGTTCCAACACCATCCGGCCTGCCCTGCTGGGGAGTAAGCTGACGGCGATGAAGGTGGACTCTTCCCTGGTTTCCTGGATTACAGACTATTTGACGGGTCGTCCACAGTTTGTCAGACTGTAGGACTGTGTGTCTGACACTGTGGTCAGCAGCACTGGTGCTCCACAGGGAACGGTTCTTTCCCCATTCCTGTTCACCCTATACACCTCAGACTTCCAGTTCAACTCTCAACTCCTGCCATCTGCAGAAGTTCTCGGACAACTCTGCAGTTGTGGGTTGTGTCAGCGAGGGAAACGATGAGGAGTACAGGGGCGTCGTGGACTCCTTCGTTGAGTGGTGTGAGCTGAACCACATGCAGCTCAACACAGACAAGACGAAGGAGATGGTGGTGGACTTCCGCAGGAGGAAATCTACCCCCACACCCATTTCCATCAAGGGTGTGTCCGCAGAAGTTGTTCAGGAATATAAATACCTGGGAGTTCACCTGGACAACAAACTGGTCTGGGCCAAGAACTCTGAGGCTGTGTACAAGAAGGGCCAGAGCCGTCTCTACTTCCAGCGGAGGCTCCGGTCCTTCAACGTTTGTAACATGATGCTGAAGATGTTCTACCAGTCGGTGGTAGCCAGTGCCATCTTCTCTGGTGTCGTGTGCTGGGGAAGCAGGTTGAGGTCAGCAGACGCCAACAAGATCAGCAGGATCGTCAGGAAGGCTGGCGCTGTCCTGGGGGTCCAGCTGGACTCCTTGTTGGTGGTGTCTGAGAGGAGGATGCTGCGCAAGCTACGTAGTATCCTTGACAACAACTCTCACCCTCTCCATCAGGTGCTGACTTCATACAGAAGCACCTTCAGCAACAGACTCATTCCACCCAGGTGTACCACAGAACGCCACAGGAAGTCCTTTCTTCCTGTGGCCATCAGACTCTATAATTCATCTACCTCGGGTTGTGAGAGGGACAGTGGAGACTCAGTGACCTGAGGTCAACGCACTTATTATTATTATGTTATTATTTTTTTTGGTCAACGCACTGTAAATCCTTTCACTGTAATTTTTGCACTGTAAATTCAATTTCACTTTTCACTTTTTACATGTCACTTTTTCAGTATTCATCTGAGTTATTTATTAGTATTTTATTACTGCCAATTTGCACTATACGTATTGTTGTGTATTGTATATACCTACGTATTACTGTAATAATACTGTAAATTGTGCAATTCATCTATCAATACATTTAGATTTCATTTAGTTATATTTTGTTTATACTAGTTTAGTTTAGTTTAGTTTGTTGTTATTTAGCTTTTAGGTATTAGTATATTTTGTGTGCATTTATTCCCCCTGTTTCAACTGTTGCACCTTCATTTCCCTCGGGATAAATAAAGTTATCTTGAATCTTGAATCTTGATTTAGACTGGGTATAGACTGGGTATAGACTGTGGCATAGACTGGGATATAGACAGGATATGGACTGGGTATATACTGGGGTACAGAGGGTATATACTAGGTATAGTCTGGTCTATAGACTGGGGAATAGACTGGGTACTGGGTATATACTGGGTATAGACTGGTATTTATTGGGTATAGTCTAGGTATAGACTGCGGTATATACTGGGGTATATACTGGGTAAAGACTGGTATATACTGGTATAGATTGGGTATAGACTACGTATATACTGGGGTATATACTGGTATAGATTGGGTATAGACTACGTATAGACTGGGGTATATACTGGGGTATATACTGGGTAAAGACTGGTATATACTGGTATAGATTGGGTATAGACTATGTATATACTGGGGTATATACTGGTACAGATTGGGTATAGACTACGTATGTACTGGGCTATATACTGGGGTATATACTGGTATAGACTGTAGTGTGTATGTATGAAGTAATACATGTATATAATGAGAGGCGCTACCTGCTGCAGGATTCTGGAGGTCTGGGCGTACTTGGTCTGGTGGTCTCGGACCAGACGCTCTGACGCCTGGGAGATGTCCGGGTCTGGGAAGCCCATCAGGGGGTAGACCTGGGGGGGAGGGGACCTTTAACTGATATGAACTGGAGGAGGAGGGGACCTTTAACTGATATGAACTGGAGGATGTAGACCAGGAACTACAGGGTTACAACATAGTGGCGCATACAGACCAGGAACCACAGGGTAACAACATAGTGGCGCATACAGACCATGAACTACAGAGTTACACCATAGTGGATCATACAGACCAGGAACTGGCTGTTCTTGAAAAGCTCCTTCCCACTGACTGAGCTCAGGTCTCCAGCCTGCAGGCCGTTGTTCTGCTGGACCGCGTGGTCCTCCACGTGGTTGGTCCTAAAAACAAAACATTGCCACTTGGAGTGAACCGCTAGGAGTGACACCGCTGCTTTAGGAGTGACACCGTGGCATTAGGAGTGACACCGCTGCTTTAGGAGTGACACCGCTGCTTTAGGAGTGACATTGTTGCTTTAGGAGTGACACCGCTGCTTTAGGAGTGACATCGCTGCTTTAGGAGTGACACCGCTGCTTTAGGAGTGACACCGCTGCTTTAGGAGTGACATTGTTGCTTTAGGAGTGACACCGCTGCTTTAGGAGTGACATCGCTGCTTTAGGAGTGACACCGCTGCTTTAGGAGTGACATCGCTGCTTTAGGAGTGACACCGCTGCTTTAGGAGTGACATTGTTGCTTTAGGAGTGACACCGCTGCTTTAGGAGTGACACCGCTGCTTTAGGAGTGACATCGCTGCTTTAGGAGTGACATCGCTGCTTTAGGAGTGACACCGCTGCTTTAGGAGTGACATTGTTGCTTTAGGAGTGACATCGCTGCTAGTACGTGTGGTAGTAGTACAAGTAAGTGTGTTAGTAGTACTAGTTAGTGTAGTAGCAGTACTAGTTAGTGTAGTAGCCGTACTAGTTTGTGTAGTAGCAGCACTAGTAAGTGTAGTAGCAGGGACGGGAGAGGGGTCTGGATACCGGGAGGTCAGAGTAGCGACAGGTATTAGACCGGTGAGTGACGAGGGACAGGCAATGAATCTGGATTCCGGGACATCGGCGTAACGATTCCGTCCAGAATGTACCAAAGTACAACGTAGCAAGCATAAAGTACAACATAGCATGAACAAAGTACGACGTAGCATGAACAAAGTACGACGTACGACCTAACCAAGGGGTAACAGGACGCCAGGGTATATATACCCCCAGGTGAGGTGATTAGTGATTAGACACGGCAATTGCTGACAGGTGTGTGTGTGCGCCGCCAGCGCACGCGGCTTGGCCATGCCCCCTGTCAACCACCATCACCGTGACAACTAGTTTGTGTAGTAGCACCACTAGTAGGTGTGGTAATAGTACTAGTAAGTGTATTAGTATAACTAGTTAATGTATAAGCAGTACTAGTTTGTGTAGTAGCAGTACTAGTTTGTGTAGTAGCAGCACTAATAGGTGTGGTAGTAGTAATATTAAGTATAGTAGCAGGACTAGTTAGTGTAGTAGCGGTACTAGTTAGTGGAGTAGCAGTACTAGTTAGTGTGGTAGAAGTACTCACCATTCTACTTTGAGTTGAATGAAGGTCATCAGCTGTTTCTTCCCTTCACATGTTTCACACTCTTTGGTTCCCTGACCGTTACACACAGAGCAGCTACACACACATTTTGTTATTTATATATGGATATAAGGATATATATATAAATCTATATATGTATATTATATATATGTATATTTTGTATATAGGTATATATATTATACACCAGTATATATTACCTGTCTCTGCCAGTAGAGTTGCATCTGCTACAGTCCGTGGTCTCAGATTTCCCTGATCCATGACACACCCAGCACTCTTTCTAAACACACACACGCACAGACACACACACATACACATTATATACACATTTATCAAAGCAATCATTGATATTAAGAGGAATGGATTTAGAGAGAGAGAGAGGAGAGGTAGGAGAGAGGAGATAAGAGGTATTGATTATTGATAAGAAGTATTGATTATTGATTATCTCACCGATCCAGCACCGTCACACTCAGAACACGGAGCTGTCCCACTGGCCTTACAGCTGTGACAGTCCTACACACACACATTATTAATATACATTATACATACACATATTTTATATACATTACTAACCAAAACATTATAAATATACACATTATACAGTATATACACACATAATATACATTATAAATTATATATACATTGCATACACATTTTATATAAATTGCAAAATGGTTTGTTGGTGGAGGACAACCACACTATATAGTATACACTAGAACAATACACACTTAATACAGTATATACTGAACTAATAGAGGACTAATCACCTTGATGGTTGAGGTGTAGGGCACACGGATCTCCTCTGTGTGATTGGTGAACAGGTTCGGGGGCGTGGCCTGGACCTCCCAGGGCTGAGGGGCGGGCTGAGTGTAGAAGTCAGCTGGTTCCCCTATATAGACATTATATATATATATATATATATATATTATTAATGTATAATATCAAATATAAGTAATATAAAATACATTATATAATATATACACATTAGAATATAAATATTATATATACATTATATAAAAAACATGATATAATATATTTATATACACATGATTATATAAAATACATTATAAAATATATATACATTATTTTATACGTTATTATATTAAATACATTCAATAGACATTATTATATATATTATATATATATATATATGTAGGTGTGTACCTTTGTGTGGTTCATGGGCCCAGTCAGTTGATCTAGACTCAGTGAACGTTTCCAACCGATACTATAGGACACACGCCAGTGTGTCATTAATAGTTATTGATAATAAATATTAGTCATTAACAGTTAATAATAATAATTATTATTATTAGTTAATGATAACAGTTACCCGGTAGGTGTTGGCTGGCTCCATGGAGGTGATGACACCCTCGTTGGCCGGTGCTTTACTGTAGCAGCAGTTAGATGATGCGTACTCTTTAAAAGCCTTCCTGGCCACGTCCTCGGAAATACACGGAATACTGCAGTACACAGGGAGTTTTTAAACACAGAATACTGCAGCACACACACATTACATACACCCAATACTGCAGCACACACATATTATATACACCCAATAATGCACTACACACATATTATATACACGGAATACTTTAGAACACACATATTATGCAGTACACACACATATTATATCCACCATATACTGCAGTACACACACATATTGTATATACACTGAATACTGCAGTACACACACATTACTACAATAAGTTGTATATACACGGAATACATGTCATGTTGACTATTATGGTTGACTGTTTTGTTGTGTTGTGAGTGTTGTGTTGTAGTGTATTGTGTGTTGTATTGTGACCGTACGTAGTGCCATACAAATAGGCTTAGAGATAGCTTCCACAGTCAGGCCATCAGGCTGCTGAACAAGGGCGTATAGCATATAACAATGTATATTTTATTACATTGATTTATATATACATATTGCTCTTTTCTGTGCTGATATTTTGCATTTTATAAATTGCATTTTAATTTAAATTTTTAACTTTATTCTATTTTTATCTATTTTTTATCTTATTTTATAACTGCTGTCTGTCGTCGGGTATTGCACACAAGATTTTCACATCACTGCTTTATACTTGTGTAAACTGTGAAGTGACAATAAACTTGACTTGACTTGAGTGTTGTCTTGGGTGTTGTCTTTGTTGTACGCTCTAATGGATCCCAGGTGTTGCCCATCATAATCAGGCCTACTGAGGCTAATGAGCACCTGGGATCTACCCTTCTTTAGGCTGCCGAGGACCACGTGGGGCGCTTGGTTATTGAGGACCACTGTCACCAGAGACTGCGTGTTCCAGCTCCGACCTCGCCAAGTAACCAGTCACACCCGGCCTAGTTTGTGTTTTTGATGTTGGAGATATTTCAGTAAAGACTTCTGAGTTCTTTGGCTCGTCGGTCTCGTTGGGGCGTAACAGTCTTGTGAGTGTTGTGTTGTCTTGTATTGAGTGTTGTGTTGTATTGTATTGAGTGTTGTCTTGTGTTGAGTGTTGTGTTGTCTTGTATTGAGTGTTGTGTTGTGTTGAGTGTTGTGTTGTCCTGTATTGAGTGTTGTGTTGTTTTGTATTGTGTTGTATGTGTTGTGTTGTGAGTGTTCTATTGTGTTGTGAGCATTGTATGGTATTGTGCTGTGTTGTGTTGTTGTGTGTTGTCTTGTGAGTGTTGTGTTGTATTGTGCTGGGTTGTGAGTGTTGTGTTGTCTTGTGAGTGTTGTTGTGTTGTCTTTTGAGTGTTGTGTTGTCTTGTGAGTGTTGTGTTGTGCTGGGTTGTGAGTAGTGTGTTGTGTGTTGTGTTGTATTGTGCTGGTTGTGCTGGTTGTGTTGTCTTGTGAGTGTTGTGTTGTGCTGGGTTGTGAGTGGTGTGTTGTGTGCTGTGTGTTGTGTTGTGTTGTGTTGTGCTGGTTGTGCGTGTTGTGTGTGTGGTCTTGTGAGTGTGTTGTATTGTGAGTGTTGGGTTGTGCTGGGTTGTGTTGGGTTGTGAGTGTTGTGTTGTCTTGTGAGTGTTGTGCTGGGTTGTGAGTGTTGGGAGTGTTGTCTTGTATGTGTTGTGTTGTCTTGTGAGTGTTGTGCTGGGTTGTGAGTGTTGTGTTGTGCTGGGTTGTGAGTAGTGTGTGTGTGTGTGTGAGTGTTGTGTGTGGTGCTGGGTTGTATTGTGGTGTGCTGGGTTGTGAGTGTTGTGTTGTGCTGGGTTGTGTTGTGCTGGGTTGTGAGTAGTGTGTTGTGAGTGTTGTGTTGTGAGTGTTGTGTGTGGTGCTGGGTTGTATTGTGGTGTGCTGGGTTGTGAGTGTGTGTGCTGGGTTGTGTTGTGCTGTGTTGTGTTGTGCTGGGTTGTGAGTGTTGTGTTGGGTTGTGAGTGTTGTGTTGTGCTGGGTTGTGCGTGTTGTGTGTTTTGTGAGTGTTGTGTGTTTTGTGAGTGTTGTGTTTTGTGAGTGTTGTGTGTTTTGTGAGTGTTGTGTGTTGTCTTGAGTGTTGTGTGTGTGTCTTGAGTGTGTTGTGTTGTGCTGGGTTGTGAGTTGTGTTGTTGTGCTGGGTTGTGAGTGTTGTGTTGGTTGTGAGTGCTGGGTTGTGAGTGTTGTGTTGTATTGTGAGTGTTGGGTTGTGAGTATTGTGTTGTGATTGTGAGTGTTGTCTTGTGAGTGTTGTGTTGTGCTGGGTTGTGAGTGTGTTGTATTGTGCTGGGTTGTGAGTGTTGTATTGTGCTGGGTTGTGAGTGTTGGTATTGTGCTGGGTTGTGAGTGTTGGGTTGTGAGTGTTGGGTTGTGAGTGTTGGGTTGTGAGTGTTGGGTTGTGAGTTGGTTGAGTATGGGTTGTGAGTATTGTGTTGTGTTGTGTTGTGAGTGTTGTGTTGTGTGTTGCTTTGTGTTTTAAGGACCTCCAGTCCTGCTGGTCCGAGGGAGGAGGTGCGGGAGCAGACGGCTCAAGTGGCATCGGGGGAGGGAGGAAACCACCTGGAAGACATCTTCATCATCATTAGCCTCATCAGTAGTCACTGTAGTGCTGTGGTACTGTTAGTAATTAGGCTAGGAGGTATAGTAGGACATAGGAGGTAGGATTGTATGGTAATATATAGGAGGTAGGGTAGAATATAGGAAGTAGGTGTAAGGATATATAGAGTAGGTAGGCTATAGGAGATATAATATAGGTATGTAGGATATAGGAGGTATAATATAGGTATGTAGGATAGGATGTTTCAGATGAGATTAGATTCAAATTTATTGTCATTGCAAATGTTACAAAAGGTATGGTAGGAGATATGGTAGGTTAACGGAGGTACAGTATGTAGGCTATAGGAGGTAAGGTCGGATATAGGAGGTAGGATAGAGGAGGTGTGGGAGCACATAGGAGGTAGGATAGGTATGGTAGGATATAGAGACGTACCGGCTCCTCCAGTTTGCATGTTCTCGTAGCCTGGAACGTTACCGTACATGTTGGGGGGAAGGCCCGGCCCGGGGGCGTAAGCGGCTGTAAAATAACATAACACATACAACATAACACAACATATATAACACAACATATACAACATAACATCAGGAGGTAGGACCACTAGACCTAACTTCTACTTTTCCTCAGGACTTAAACAAACACTTCCATGGAACCAGGAATAGTATGATGTCAGATGATGTCTTGTTAAGACCTGAGATTGAGACCTGAGACCTTCTGGCTGATCCCGACTCCTCCCCCTGACCTTTGATGATTTCATATATAAAGGACTTTCTGGCTGTGCCACACACCTCCCCCTGGCCTGTGAGGACATGTAAACACCTCCAGGGCTGAAATTCCTCCATGTTTAGACCTGATATGTAAAGACATGATATATACAATAGCTCTTGGCTGGAGACCTTCCTCAATAAAGAGCTTCTTGTGGAGAGATTCCAAATATAGAGCATCTTCTGGAGAGCTTCCTAACTAACGAGCTTCTTCTGGAGAGCTTCCTAAAATAAAGAGCTTCTTTTGGAGAGCTTCCTTTAAAAATAGCTTCTGAGTCGACACGTTCCTAAATAACGAGCTTTCTAAATAAAGAACGTCCTAAATAAAGAGTTAAAGGCTGCAGACCAAGCAGGGCTGGTCTCTGCGGCCGCAGAAGGGCGTGGTAGCAGCAGAACAACCAGAGGCCCTCCAACAAACAACCACAGCCACAACCACAACCACAGTTCTCTACCAGAGACAGACGGACTAACCTGAATAGCGATCCGACTCGTGATTTGACTCTTTGACTAGTGAGCGGTGTACTAGTGAACGGAGTAATCCGATCAGTGAACGGAATTCTCAAAGAAATGTTGACATACCTGAGCCCATCTGAGGATGAATCATCATCTTGAAGCCTCACAATGTAACGTGATGATCGGAAGTTAGAAGATGTGGATCAGGTCTGTGTGTGTTACTACTGACCCCGTTGGACTGAAGGAGCGCTGGAATGAAGGGCCGCCCCCTGCACCCCCCCCCCCCCCCACACGCACACACACAGCTCTCTAATGAAGGCTGCGTCTCAAACGGATGATAAGCATTCTATGCTGTCTTCAGAACCTGCCTCGTCGAAGGATATGATACAATTCGATTCGATTCAAATACATTGTCATTGCACAGCAGTGTACAATACCAAAGTACATAGTACGAAAATAATTTGGCTTCTAACCAGAGTTCAAATGTTGCACTAAAGTGCATGGTAATATATAATGTACAGTGGTTAAATAAGATGTAAAAACACTCGACTATAATATAATACATAATATAACCTTTGTTTTATTATGTATATGTTATGTTATGTTATGTCATGTATGTTATATATATATATACATACATGTTATGTATGTATATGTACATATATATATATACATACTACTGTGGAGTAAAATAACTTATGTGCATGCAATAACTAGAACTAACCAACTATCACAGCCCAGGCCATGTCTCATCAGGAGGCTCAATGTTTGTGTTATGGGAAGGCCTGGAGCCTTGCTCCCTTCCTCCCTAACCAGAGAGTCATACATTGTCTCCCTGTTTTTAATCCCTGCAATTTAATGCAGACTAAGAAAATAGGAAGCGTGCAGGTTGCGAAACAAGAGTGGGGAACAAGCGTGGACACAGTGTCCCAGACGCCTAAAAACCACCATGAGGAATAGTGATGGGAATTCCGGCTCTTTTGAGTGAGCCGGCTCATTTGGCTCGGCTCACCAAGAAGAGCCGGCTCTTTCGGCTCCCAAACGGCTCTTCTATTTTACCACATATACCTTTTATAATTCAATCAAATTTAGCCCTATTTTGACTAATTATTTATGTGTACACATATATCACTTAAATTATTCAACACATCCTTGGGAAACTTGGAGGGGCGTGTTGGGGATGAACGGCCTACCTGATCTGAACCGGAGTGGGGTTTTGTTATTGGATTTCTGTGCTAGTCATGGATTGGCCATAACAAACACCATGTGCAAACATAAGGATGCTCATAAGTGTACATGGTACCAGAGTACCTTAGGCCGAAGGTCAATGATCGATTTTGTTATATCATCTGGCCTGAGGCCGCATGTTTTGGACACTCGGGTGAAGAGAGGGGCAGAGCTGTCAACCGATCACCATCTGGTGGTGAGTTGGGTAAGATGGCGGGGGAAGCCTCTGGACAGACCTGGTAAGCCCAAACGTGTAGTGCGGGTGAACTGGGAACGTCTGGTGGATGCCCCTGTCCGGGAGACCTTCAACTCCCACCTCCGGCGGAATTTTTCGGGCATCTCTGTGGAGGCTGGGGGCATTGAGCCAGAGTGGTCATTGTTCAAAGCTTCTATTGCTGAAGCTGCGGTTGAGAGTTGTGGCCTCAAGGTCATTGGTGCCTCAAGGGGCGGCAACCCTCGGACTTCGTGGTGGACACAGGTGGTCAGGGAAGCCGTCCGGCTGAAGAAGGAGGCCTTCCGGGCTATGTTAGCCTGTGAGACTCCGGACTCAGTTGTGAGGTATCGACAGGCCAAGAGGACGGCAGCCTCGGCTGTAGCGGAGGCAAAGCAGCGGGTGTCGGAGGAATTCGGAGAAACAATGGAGAAGGACTTTCAGTCGGCAACAAAGCGTTTCTGGCAAACAATCCGGCGCCTCAGGAGGGGGGAAGCGTGGGTCCATCCAAGCTGTGTACAGTAAGGGTGGGACATTGCTGACCTCAACTGAGGAGGTGATCGGGCGGTGGAAAGAATACTTTGAGGAACTTCTTAACCCAACTACACCCTCAATGGTAGAGACAGAGCTGGAGGATGAAGGACGGCAAACATCAATCTCCCTGGAGGAAGTCACTGCGGTAGTCAAACATCTCCGCAGTGGCAAAGCCCCAGGGGTTGATGAGATCCGTCCAGAAATGCTAAAGGCTCTGGGTGTTGAGGGGCTGTCGTGGATGACACGTCTTTTCAACATTGCGTGGAAGTCTGGGACAGTGCCTGAGGAGTGGCAAACGGGGGTGGTGGTACCCCTGTTCAAAAAGGGTGACCAGAGGGTGTGTGCCAATTACAGGGGTATCACATTACTCAGCCTCCCTGGAAAGGTCTACTCCAAGGTGCTGGAAAGGAGGGTTCGGCCGATAGTCGAACCTCAGATTGAAGAGGAACAATGCGGATTCCGCCCTGGTCGTGAAACAACGGACCAGCTTTTCACTCTTGCAAGGATCCTGGAGGGGGCTTGGGAGTATGCCCATCCGGTCTACATGTGTTTTGTAGATTTGGAGAAGGCATATGATCGGGTTCCTCGGGAAATACTGTGGGGGGTGCTGCGGGAGTATGGGGTGCGGGGGTCACTGTTGAGGGCCATCCAATCTCTCTACTCCCAAAGCAAGAGCTGTGTCCGGATTCTCGGTACAAAGTCAGGCCTGTTCTCAGTGGGTGTTGGCCTCCGCCAGGGCTGCGCTTTGTCACCCATCCTGTTTGTGATTTTCATGGACAGGATTTCAAGGCGTAGTCATGGAGGGGAGGGGTTTCAGTATGGTGGGCTCAGGATTGAATCGCTGCTGTTTGCAGATGATGTGGTCCTGTTTGCGTCATCAGTATGTGACCTTCAACACTCACTGGATCGGTTTGCAGCAGAATGTGAAGCGGCTGGGATGAGGATCAGCACCTCCAAATCTGAGGCCATGGTTCTTAGCAGGAAACCGGTGGATTGTCTACTCCAAGTGAAGGAGTTCAAGTGTCTCGGAGTCTTGTTCTCGAGTGAGGGGAGGATGGAGCGTGAGATTGACAGGAGAATAGGTGCAGCGGGAGCGGTATTGGGTGCACTTTGGTGCACCGTTGTAACCAAAAGAGAGCTGAGCCAGAAGGCAAAGCTCTCGATCTACCGATCAGTCTTCGTTCCTACCCTCACCTATGGCCATGAGCAATGGGTACCGAAAGGACGAGATTGCGAATACAAGCGGCCGAAATGAGTTTCCTCAGGAGGGTGGCTGGTATCTCCCTGAGGGATAGGGTGAGAAGCTCAGTCACTCGTGAGAGACTCGGAGTAGAGCCGCTGCTCCTTCGCGTAGAAAGGAGCCAGTTGAGGTGGTTCGGGCATCTAGTAAGGATGCTTCCTGGTCGCCTCCCGAGGGAGGTTTTCCAGGCACATCCAACTGGGAAGAGACCACGGGGCAGACCGAGGTACAGGTGGGGTGATTACCCCACCTGGTGGGGTGATCTCCACACTGGCCTGGGAACGCCTCGGGATCCCCCAGTCAGAGCTGGTCCATGTTGCCAGGGAGAGGGAAGTTTGGAGTCCCCTGCTGGAGCTGCTACCTCCGCGACCCGATTACGGATGGATGGACATCCAATATAAATTATGGCCAATTGTTTTCATTGCATTTACAGACCCTTGTAACTCTGATACCACCCAATGAATGCACTGGCTTGCTTGTAGAACCACGCTACACACAGCAGATAGCAACACCTAGAACAACTCAAGCATAGACATTTAAAATAAGGACAGCTACTGTATTTTTGTATATTTTACATTTTTATTTAAACAAAAAGCCCTAACAAAACAGCAGGGCTCTTTTCAGTATCAAATATAGAACAAAAGACTAACAGCTGACATAAAATCTTAAAAAAATATAAATAATCATAAATAAAAACAAACATAATGAAAATAAATATATTGCAATGCTAAAAACAGCAGCAAATAACAGTCTCATAAAAAAAACATAATAATAATAAATGTATTGTAATGTGCAAAACAGCAGGAAATAACAGTCTCTAATGAACTTACCACCGTCAACTATCAAACGGTAACCTTTTCTTCTTCTTTTCAGGGCAGATTGGCATTGAGGAAGACCAAGTGCCTCAGCTTAGAGCATGGGTGTCAAACTCTGGCCCGCGGGGTAATTATATTTGGCCCGCGAGACAATACCAAATTACTACTAGAGCTGGCCCGCCGGTATTATACAGCGCATTCACCGCTAATACTACGAATCCCATAATGCTCTGCTGTTGTTTTCGCGCGCCAATCAGGACAGGACCCAGAAACACCCTCTCCTCTGTGACAGTAGTCAAAGCAACATAGACCTGTCAGCGCGCTATCCCTTCCCAAAAATGGCGAAAAGAAAGGCAGAAAGGAGCTTTCTGGACAAGTGGGAGGCAGAATATCTGTTTACATATGTAAAAGACAAACCTGTTTGTCTTGTTTGTGGAGTCAACGTGGCTGTAAGTAAGGAGTACAACATTAGACGACACTATGAAACGAAACACCATGACAAATACAAGGACCTGGACATGACTCAAAGGAGCCAGAAAGTAGAGGAGATGAAAAGAAGTTTGGTTTCACAACAGAATATGTTCAAAAAAGCCACATCACAAAGTGAGGCTGCTGTAAAGGCTAGTTATATAGTGGCAGCAGAGATCGCAAAATCAGCCCGGCCCTTTAATGAGGGAGAGTTCGTGAAAAAGTGCATGATGAAAGTTTGTGACCTCGTATGCCCAGAGAAAAAGCAAGCATTTTCAAACGTGAGCCTGAGCAGGAACACAGTAGCTGATCGCACATGAACATGTTCCATCTTTAGGGCTTTGGCACAGCGATCTTGCCACCAATCTGTATGACCAGCTGATGGAAAAGGGAAAAGATTTCGTTGCGTTCTCCCTCGCTGTGGATGAGAGCTGCGACGCATCTGATACTGCTCAGCTGTCAGTCTTCATCCGTGGAGTGGACTCAAATCTGTGTGTTACGGAGGAGCTATTGGGATTCAAATCAATGCATGGCACAACCACAGGAAAGGAAATCTTTGAGGAGGTTTCCAAATGTGTAACTGAATAAAGCTGCCGTGGGATAAACTGGTGGGCATGGTTCGGGAGAAGATGCGGGAAGAGAACTGTGCAGGTGAGCTAACTGTTTATCACTGCATCATACATCAGGAATCACTGTGTGCCAAAGCCCTAAAGATGGAACATGTTATGACCACAGTAACACAGGTAGTTAACTTTATAAGAGCCAAAGGTCTGAATCACCGCCAAATATTTTCTGGAGGAGTGTGGTGGAATACGCAGACGTGCCGTATCACATAGAGGTGAGATGGCTAAGTAGAGGAAAAGTACTGAACAGATGTTTCGAGCTGCGAGAGGAAATATGTCAATTCCTGGAAACCAAAGGGAAGGATACAGCAGAGCTCCGGGAGAAAAAGTTTCTGTGTGAGCTGGCCTTTCTCTGTGACATCTCGAGCCATCTCGATGCGCTGAACCTGCAGCTTCAGGGGCGGGGGCGCATCATCACAGACATGTACGCTGCAGTGAGGGCCTTTAAAACTAAACTGTGCCTGTGGGAGAATCAGATGCTGCAAGGAAACCCTTGCCATTTTCCCTGCTGCCAAACCATAAAAGCGCAGATCTCTACCGCCGTGTTCCCATGCGCACAGTTTGCTGAAAAACTCAGTGTTCTCGCCGCTGAGTTTAGCCGGCGATTTGCCGACTTCGATGTCCAGAAATGTAGGTTTGAACTGCTTAGTAATCCCTTCGCAGTTGATGTGGAAAATGCACCAACCAACATCCAAATGGAGCTGATTGAACTCCAGTGCAACGACACGCTGAAGTCAAAGTATGATGCTGTGGGCGCCGCACAGTTTCCACGGTTCATCCCTGACACAATGCCTCAGCTCCGCACCCAAGCTGCTCAGATGCTCTCCATGTTCGGCAGCACTTATCTATGCGAGCAACTTTTCTCCTCGATGAAGATGACCAAAACAACTCACAGGAGACGTCTGACTGATGAACACCTTCGCTCGATACTGAGGATTTCTTCAGCTCAGAGCCTGAGCCCAGACATTGATGAACTAGCATCCAAGAAGAGATGCCAGGTATCTGGCTTGGGCACATCAGATTAGATCAGTGTGCAAAAACGTTTTCTTTGTGCACTTTTTCTTGCTACAAGGCATGGGCTTGAATGGTTGATTTATTTATTATCATTTTATTTGTAAAATGATTAGCCAGTGGAAAAAGTTTATTTTGGTATTTAAATCAGAAGGCTGCAAATAGAAAAGAGGCATACGATTTTTATTTAATTTTATTTATTTAATAAATGAATGCCATTGATGTGTTTTTCATTTGAAATTCGATTTTGCATGTCTCCACTATTAAATTATATATTGTATGGTAATAAGCGATGCTTGTTCCATATTCAATGTTAAAGCAAAACTTGTTTGGGTCCATATTGAAAGGTTCATTTGTTCAATGTTGGCCCGTGACTTTGTTCAGGTTTTACATTTTGGCCCACTGGGTATTTGAGTTTGACACCCCTGAGGGTTGATCCGGTTTCTTCTCTCTTCTTATCTGCCCTGTTTTAGAACATACATTGGATTGAGAGCCTGTGTGAAGGAATCCCTTGTCCTCCACAATGGAAAATGGTTGGAAATCACTTGCAATCATTTTGGCCAATTCTTCATCTACTATGTTCTGTCTAGCTGGGGTCATTCACTGCCTTTGATATACATTGGCTTATTGAGGTCTGTGTAGCTGTTGGTAGTAGACCACTGGCAGAAGCAGGCAGTCTGCCTTTTTTCTTCCAACTGAACTGTTGGATGCTCAGTTCTCAGTTGCCTGTGGAGGTGGTTTGTGGACCCTGCTCTATATGAGAGCTTCATGTTGCAAATTCTGCATTCTGCCTTTGTGTTTGCACAATTGTTAAAATGCAGCCAAATGCTGCTTCTTTTCCTACTTTCACTCATCTTATGAGCGCGACGCAAACGGACACTTCCCCGTGTGTTCTCCTCTCCCTCGGTTAGCAACCAGCACTGAGCACGCGCCGCCCCTCCTCCTCGTCTATCCTCACGTGATGCACAGCATGCGCGTGACATTCAGTCACTGCATGTACGCGGAGCACCCGTAACAAATCAATAACGGCTCGTTCGCGGGTGCGAGCCGGCTCCCGTCGTTCACTAGAGAGGCTCGTTCGCGACCGACACATCACTAGTTCAGAGGGGGGAGGGGGGCTTCCAGATCTAAAGAGCAGTTTTTCCTGCTGCTTGATTTGCCCCCCCCCCCCCCCCCCCTTTAACTTTGTCCAGGATAGTCACATTGTCACCAAAGTCACACTGCTGTTTGCTGTCCCCTCTAGTTTGTGCACACAAAAGCATTTTACTCACATCACTCACATCACTAATGAGGAAGTGGAGAAGAAGACGGCACCACCAGATGGGCGGAGGAACCATATCAAAGTATTGCGTATCGAAGGAATGGGGGCACTTGAGTAGACTACTGGTCAGCTAACTGGACACCACGGGTCTGGGTGGTACCAAGCTCTTGTGTCCGGGTCCCTGTAGGGTTCTGTATTTGAGTATTCACTCATCTATCTTAGATTGCTGTATTAGGGTATCATTTTATCAATAAACAACAACTAATAGACCGGTGACTACGAGGTGTGAATTCTTCTAGTGACGCTGAGGCGGATCGCCTAACGTCGAGGAACTCTGAACACAACACTCCTCTCCCCGCTGACCCCCAAACCCTCACACCTCCCCCACTGACCCCCGACCCCTCACACCTCTCCCGCTGACCCCCGACCCCTCCCCCACAGAGACGTGCGTGCGGCACTAAGCAGAACTAATGAGCACGAGGCAGCTGGTCCTGGTGGCATGCCCGGTCGCGTGCTCAGGAACTGAGCAGCTGACCGAGGTCTTTACTGTGGTGGAACATTATGGGACATCATTCACCGTTGTATATATGTGTGTGTTGCACCACGGACCTTGTGGTTGCGTTCTTTCTAGCTTGACGGTAGCAGGTAGCAGATCTGCTCCCCTTTTGTTAAATCTAATGGAAAATAAAGTGTGGAGTTCCATACTAAACACGCCGCCTCCGACTCCCATTCATCGGCTCTACATTACTGACATTTTCAGTAGTTCAGGCAGTTGTCCCGCGTGCTTTAAAACCACCTCCATCAAGTCAAGTCAAGTTTATTGTCACTTCACAGTTTACACAAGTATAAAGCAGTGATGTGAAAATCTTATGTGCAATACCCGACGACAGACAGCAGTTATAAAAATAAGATAAAAATTGAATAAAAATTGAATAAAGTAAAAAAATAAATAAATAAATGCAATTTATAAAATGCAAAATATCGGCACAGAAAAGAGCAATATGTATATATAAATCAATGTAATAAAATACACATTGTTATATGCTATACACCCTTGTTCAGCAGCCTGATGGCCTGACTGGAAACTATCTCTGAGTCTATTTGTACGGCACTTGATACTGCGGTATCGCCTGCCTGACGGTAACAGTGAGTACAGTTCGTGGCTGGGGTGGGCAATGTCTTTATGATGTGTTTGGCCTTGGACACTGGTTGTATATATCCAGGAGGGAGGGGAGCTCACCTCCAACGATATACTGGGCCGTCCGCACCACCCTTTGAAGCGCTCTGTGCTCGAGTGCGGTGCAGTTCCCGTACCGGGCGGTGATACACCCTGTAAGAACACTCTCGATGGTGCCATTATAGAATGTTCTCAGGATGCGGGGGCCCATGCTGAATTTCTTCAGACGCCTGAGGAAATACAGGCGTTGTTGGGCTCTTTTCACCACGTGTGTGGTGTGCGTGGACCATGTGAGGTCCTCGGAGATGTGCACGCCGAGGAACTTGAAGCTGCTGACCCTCTCTACTGTAACACCGTCGATAGGGCCGTGTTCTCCTCTCTGCTTCCTGTAGTCCACGATCAGCTCCTTGGTCTTCTTGGCGTTAAGGGCGAGGCTGTTCTCCTGGCACCACTGCTCCAGCGATCCGACCTCCTCCCTGTAGGCTGTCTCGTCGTCGCCAGCGATCAGGCCCATCACTGTCGTGTCGTCAGCAAACTTGATGATGACGTTGGAGCTGTGCATAGCCATGCAGTCGTGGGTGTAGAGGGAGTAGAGGAGAGGGCTCAGCACGCATCCCTGGGGGAGCCCCCAGGGATGCGGGGTGTTGAGGGTCAGTGGCTCTGAGGTGGTGCTGCCCATCCTCACCACCCGGCGGCGGTCCGACAGGAGGTCCAGTATCCAGCTGCACGTGGATGGGGGCACGCCTAGACCTCTAAGCTTGGTGTCGAGCTTGGCAGGAACTATCGTGTTGAACGCTGAGCTGTAGTCCACAAACAGCATTCACACATAACAGTTCTTTCCCTCCAGGTGGGAAAGGGCAGTGTGGAGGGCCATGGCAATTGCGTCGTCCGTGGATCTATTTTGACGATACGCAAATTGCCATGGGTCCAGCGTGGCAGGTAACACGGAGCAAATAAAGTCCTTGACCAACCTCTCGAAGCATTTGCTGACAATTGAGGTGAGGGCTACAGGTCTATAGTCATTCAGGCATGTTACCTTGGGTTGTTTAGGGACAGGCACGATGGTGGACATCTTGAAGACCGCGGGGACAACAGCCTGGGACAGGGAGAGGTTGAAGATGTCTGCAAAGACTCCTGCCAGCTGGTCTGCGCATGCTCTGAGGACGCGGCCCGGGATGTCGTCGGGGCCTACTGCCTTACGGATGTTCAGCTGCTTGAAGGTGCGGCGCACATCCGCCTCAGAGATGCTCAGCAGGCTGGTCTCCTCAGGCGGCGCTGGCTTCGGCGGGCTGCCGTTCACGTCGAACCGAGCAAAAAAAGTACTTAGCTCTCCTGGGAGGGAGGTAGAGGAGTTCTCTACACAACTGGTTCTCCCTCTGAAGTTCGTAATCGTCTGCAGCCCCTGCCACATACCCCTCGCATCGTGGCTCTTGAATTTATCTTCCACTCTGTCCTTATACTCCCGCTTGGCAGTGACGATGGTCTTATGGAGGTCGTAGCGGGCTCTCGTATATTCCTCCATATTCCCGGAGCCAAAGGCGGCGTTACGCACGTGTAGGGCAGCACGAACATCGCCGTTAATCCACGGTTTCTGGTTGGGATATATCCGAACCGACTTGGTCGGAACAACGTCATCTAGGCACTTCTTGATGAACCCGGTGACCGACGACGCATACTCGTTGATGTTATTGTCCGAGGCCACGCGGAACATGTGCCAGTCAGTGCGATCAAAACGATCCTGCAGCATAGAGTCCGATTGGTCCGACCAGCATTGGACCTCCCTCACAGCGATCGGTTGCTGCTTCAGTCTCTGCCTATAGGCGGGGAGCAGCTGGATAGAGCGGTGGTCTGATTTGCCGAACGGTGGGCCGAGGAGGGCCTTGTAGCCATCACGGAAGGGGGTGTAGCAGTGGTCGAGGATCCGCTCGCCCCGGGTGTTGCTCTTTATGTGTTGGTAGAACTTCGGGAGAACCTTCTTCAGGTTGAAGTCCCCCGCCACGATGAGAGCAGCCTCGGGGTGTGCCGACTCCTGTTCGCTGATAGCCCCATACAGTTCCTTCAGCGCTGTGTCCGTGTTGGCTTGTGGGGGAATGGAACCAGCGATCTTTACCGGAGAGAGCCTTTGTTCTGTCCGCCCGGTGGACTGAAAATCCCGTCGGCTCGATAGCTGCGTCGGTAACCCCCTCCGACATGTCTCGTAAGGCAGATGATACAATCGTCCTTAGTTTCCCGGTGGAATTTAATACGAGCCTGTAGCTCGCTTAACTTATTGTCCAGAGACTGTACATTAGCCAGTAGAATGGTGGGTAGTGGGGGGGGATCGGATCGACATCTCAGCCTGACTAGCACGCCGGCTCGCTTCCCTCGCTTCTTCCTGCAACGCTTGCATGTAATTGTGCCCAAGATGGTTGGACGTCCGAGTCGAAAGAATGAAAAAACTCCGCTAGGCGGCTCAAATCTGGCCTGTCACCCTCACTGGACAAACACCAATTTGCCTAACGTGAGAACAGGAGCACAGAGGACGCCATTTTCTCAGCTCTTCACTCTGCTCTCTCCAATCTGGATGAGAGCAACACCCAAGTGAGAATGCTGTTCATCGACTTCAGCTCAGCATCCCCTCCAAAGTCATCTTCAAACTTGGTGACCTCATGAAAACCAAGAATCTTGACATTAACTCTTCTGTTTGTAACTGGTTATTAGACTTCCTAACCAACAGACCCCAGTCTGTCAGATTAGCCAATCTCACCTCCTCCACCCTCACCCTGAACACCGGCGTTCCACAAGGCTGTGTCCTGAGCCCTCTCCTCTACTCCCTCTTCACCCACGACTCACTCCTGTACATGGTACAAACACCATCATCAAGTTCGCCGACGACACAACGGTGGTGGGCCTCTTCAAAAACAACGATGAGGCAGCCTACAGGGAGGAGGTCCAGCACCTAGTGGCGTGGTGCGCTGACAACAACCTGGCCCTCAACACCAAGAAGACCAAGGAGCTCATCGTGGACTTCAGGAAGACCAGAGCTGGCGCACGCGCCCCCATCCTCATCAACGGAGCGGAGGTCGAGTGTGTCTCAAGCTTCAAATTCCTGGGGGTTCACATCTCCGAGGACCTCACCTGGTCCCTCAGTACTGCCTCACTGGTAAAGAAGGCTCACCACAGCTCTTCTTAGGAGGAGGAGACTGAGGAAAGCCCACCTGTCCCCTCAGATTCTGGAGAACTTTACCGGTGTGCCATCGAAAGCATACTCACCAACTGCATCACAGTGTGGTACGACAACTGCACTGTTTCCGACTGGAAAGCGCTGCAGAGGGTGGTGAAACCCGCCCAATGCATAGTTGGATTACCCCTCCCTGCAATAAACACTACCCACCACATATGGTGTCTGAGGAAGGCACAAAAAATAGTGAAAGACACCTCTCACCCCAACCATGGTAAATGGACATTTATATTGCGCTTTTCTAACCAATGGTTACTCAAAGCGCTTTACATATCAAGTCTCACATTCACCCATTCATACACTCATTCAACCACCAACGGCAGAGTCAGTCATGCAAGGAGACAGCCAGCAGGTCAGGAGCAGTTAGGGTTAGGGTGTCTTGCTCAAGGACACCTCGACAGCTTTTGCTAGGAGGAGGCAGGGATCGAACCAGCAACCTTCCGGTTGCGAGCTAAACTGACGCCCCATGGACTGTTTGCCCTCCTCCCCTCCGGGAGGCGCTATAGAAAGCTTTGTTCCAAGTCAAGCAGGCTTAGGAACAGCTTTTTCCCCTCAGCTGTCATCTCTCTGAACTCTGTACCTCGATGCATACCCCTGATCACTACCTGTTAAATACTTGTATACTTACCTATATATATATATATATATATATATATATATATATATTGTGGTGGAACGTTATGGGAACATAATTCACTGTTTGTATTTAGTGTGTGTGGCACCACGGACCGGTTAGAGTGCGTACCGTGTTGTTGTTGTTGTGGTGTGCTAGCTGGAGTAGCAAGTAGCAGATGTGTTTCCCCTGTTATGAAACTTAAATGGAAAATAAAGTGTGGAGTTCCATACTAAACACGCCGCCTCCGACTCCTATTCATCGGCTCTACAATATATATATATACCTATTATTATGCACATATCTCACACATACTGTGAGATATGTTTTTATACCTAGTAGACTGTCTTTTAGCAACTGTAAACAGTAAATTATATATTACCATTTACTGCAACATTCACACTCTGGTTAGATGCCAAATTATTTTCGCTGTACTGCACTGTACACTGACAATACATTTGAATCTAATCTAATCTAATATATATATATATATATATCATACATCATATACATGATATATATATCTATATATATCTATATATACATAACAACAGGTTCCGTCCTCTAGGGGCACTAGAGGAACCATTTACCGTTAGTCTAAGTGGCCGCCAGGGGGCAGTAACTGAACGTCGGACTGTCACAATTTTGGTGAGGCAATGATGTCCTCGTCACGCATCGCTGCTTAAGAAACTCGCTTGTGATACTGATAATGTTTACAAACTAGGTTATGATCATGTTTACAAACTAGGTTATGATAATGTTTGCAGACCATGTTATGATAATGTTTACAAACTAGGTTATGATAATGTTTGCAGACCATGTTATGATAATGTTTACAAACTAGGTTATGTACAGGTACAGTGTACAATGTACAGGGAAATTAAATATTATTATATATATGTATGTACTATACTATTGATGTCGTATATTTGTCACATGTATAATAAGGAAACAATTTACAATATACAGTGAAATGTTATCGCCAGCTCCGAAGATGTGCTCTTAATAACTGAGCAAGATGATTCAAGATTCAAGATTCCAATTTTTTATTTGCCATATGCAACAAGTACAATGGAATGCTTACTCCCCATTCCCTCCTGCAGTAAGAAATTCTAGAACACAATACTATAAGAATACTATACACAATAATATAAAAAATTAACATAAAAAGAACAATAAAGTGATTGATGGATGATATGTACATGTTATATTGTGCATAAAGCATTTTAAAGCATTTTAAAGTGCTAGTAGTGCAGCAGCATTATGAATATAGTGCAGTACAGTGCAGACCAGTGCAGTAACTGTAATGAGTAACGAAAAGATAAAGAGATAAAGAGGATAGACTCTAGCTGAAACCATTAGTGCTGTATTCTTCTGCAGCTTGGTCTCCATAGAAGAGGGGAAAACAACAACAGAGGCCATCTTATCTGTCAGGGGTCTGTTGTCCTGTTAGGGTCTGATGAGGTCAGTATGTTGATGATCGGGTGGTCTGAGGTCAGAGGTCCCTTATTGTACGGTATTGACCAATCAGGATAAAGTGTTTAGCAATGCTGTGATATAATGTAATGTCTACCTGCCTTTCTGGCTGTCTGTGTAACCTGTCTGTCTGCCTACCTGTCTAGTGTCTTGATGTGTTTTCATAAAGCAAAACACCTCGAGTTGTTCCAACAATGTAGGTGCTGCATATTGTATACATGTATAATCTTTAAATGCTCATTCAATACTGTGGTACTTTCCTCTGTGGTTTACCTCCTCAACACCAGTAGAAACTGGACCATCCTTCAGACACTTTATTGATCTTATTGTTATTTTTTGTTGTGTATAATATAATAAATATATATAGTGTTATAGTATAGTGTTGTTTATAGTATAAAGTGTAATACAAAGCATATAGTTAGTATATAGTGTGGTTTAGTATAGTTTAGTGTAGTATAGTATTGTATTGTATAGTATAGTACCAATCAGTTTATAGAGCAGATGGTGATGCTGACATGCTACTGGGGCCAAGTGAGGCTGCTTCAACCAGACTCTAATCAGTCTGACTGGGGCCAGGTGAGGCTGCTTCAACCAGACTCTAATCAGTCTGACTGGGGCCAGGTGAGGCTGCTTCAACCAGACTCTAATCAGTCTGACTGGGGCCAGGTGAGGCTGCTTCAACCAGACTCTAATCAGTCTGACTGGGGCCAGGTGAGGCTGCTTCAACCAGACTCTAATCAGTCTGACTGGGGCCAGATGAGGCTGCTTCAACCAGACTCTAATCAGTCTGACTGGGGCCAGATGAGGCTGCTTCAACCAGACTCTAATCAGTCAGACTGGAGCCAGGTGAGGCTGCTTCAACCAGACTCTAATCAGTCTGACTGGGGCCAGGTGAGGCTGCTTCAGCCAGACTCTAATCAGTCTGACTGGGGCCAGATGAGGCTGCTTCAACCAGACACCAACCATACACTCATTCAATACTTGTGAAATACATTTGCAATACTTCAACACACATGTACATCATGTTTACATCATGTGTACATTGTGTGTACATTGTGTGTGTACTGGTACCTCAACAGCCCGCCCCAGTCTCAGGCTGCAGTGGAATAGTCTTTTCTGCTTAGGAAGGATCCTAAAGAAGGTTCCTAACTGAGTGAATGAAGCTAGGAAGGTTCCTAAGGAAGGTTTATAACTGAGTGAATGAAGCTAGGAAGGTTCCTAAGGAAGGTTCCTAACTGAGTGAATGAAGCTAGGAAGGTTCCTAAGGAAGTTGACTTTCTGAGTATCCAAGTGGCAGCCATGATAAGAGCTGGTAAGGAAAGGTGCTTCAATGCTTTCTTTGTGGTCTCCTTGAGAGGATATACAGGTATGTGGAGAGACAGGTTCAGAAGAGAGACATGTGGAGAGACAGGTTTAGAGGAGAGAAATGTGGAGGAAGAGACAGGTATGTGGAGAGACAGGTTTAGGGGATAGACATGTGGAGAGTGAGACAGGTATTTAGAGAGTCAGGTTCAGAGGACAGACATGTGGAGAAAGAGACAGGTATGTGGAGAGACAGGCTCAGAGGAGAGAAATGTGGAGGAAGAGACAGGTATGTGGAGAGACAGGTTTAGGGGATAGACATGTGGCGAGTGAGACAGGTATTTAGAGAGTCAGGTTCAGAGGACAGACATGTGGAGAAAGAGACAGGTATGTGGAGAGACAGGCTCAGAGGACAGACAGGTCATGGCAGCTCTTGGAGCGGGCCCTGAGTGCGAGGTGCTGGTTGTTGGAGGCCAGGCGGTCCAGGAAGCGGCGGGCCTTCTTGGCCAGGCTGAGGGGGGGGTGTGTCACGGGGCCCCGCCCCCCGTGGGGGCGGGGGGGTCTCCGCAGGCGGATCTGTCTCACCACCCCTTGGAACAGGTCGTCCACACGGTGATGGAGACAGGCTGATGTCTCGATGAACTTACAGTCAAACATCACTGCACACGCTCGGCCTTCTGGGAAACAAGACACACCCGTTAGGGGGCCCAACTCGGCCAAACTACAGGCTACCACCTGTTAGCTACTAAACAAACTACAGGCTACCACCTGCTAGCTGCCAAACAAACAACAGACTATCAGGTCTCCCACTGATAAACGACCACCAGGAGGTACCAGGAGGTAGGTATCCTACCGATAAACTATTAGGTCTCCTATCGATAGACTATCAGAAGGTCTCCTACTGATAATCTAAGAGTCTCCTATTGATAAACTATCAGGAGGTCTCCCATCGATAAACTACCAGGAGGTCTCCTACCTCCTACAGACCTAGAGGGGGTTATCCTACTTTCTATATAGACCTAGAGGGGGGGGGGTCCTACCTTCTACAGAGACCTAGAGGGGAGGTCCAAACTTCTACAGAGACCTAGAGAGGGAGGTCCTACCTTCTACAGAGACCTAGAGGGGAGGTCCTACCTTCTACAGAGACCTAGAGGGCGAGGTCCTACCTTCTACAGAGACCTAGAGAGAGGGGTCATACCTTCTACAAAGACCTAGAGAGCGAGGTCCTACCTTCTACAGAGACCAAGAGGGGGGTCCTACTTTCTACTGAGACCTAAAGAGGGGGGGGGGGGGTCCTACCTTCTACAGAGACCTAGAGGGGTGGTCCTACCTTCTATAGAGACCTAAAGAGGGGGGGGGGGGGGTCCTACCTTCTACAGAGACCTAGAGGGGAGGTCCTACCTTCTATAGAGACCTAGGAGGTTCTACCTCCTATAGAGACCTAGAGAGGAAGGTCCTACCTTCTACAGAGACCTAGAGGGCGAGGTCCTACCTTCTACAGAGACCTAGAGAGGAAGGTCCTACCTTCTACAGAGACCTAGAGGGCGAGGTCCTACCTTCTACAGAGACCTAGAGGGGTGGTCCTACCTTCTACAGAGACCTAGAGAGGGAGGTCCTACCTTCTACAGAGACCTAAACAGGGAGGTCCTACCTTCTACAGAGACCTAGAGAGGGAGGTCCTACCTTCTACAGAGACCTAAAGAGGGAGGTCCTACCTTCTACATAGACCTAAAGAGGGAGGTCCTACCTTCTATGTAGACCTAGAGGGCGAGGTCCTACTTTCTACAGAGACCTAGAGAGGGAGGTCCTTCCTTCTACAGAGACCTAGAGAGGGAGGTCCCACCTCCTACAGAGACCTTAAGAGGGAGGTCCTACCTTCTACATAGACCAAAAGAGTGAGGTCCTACCTTCTATGCAGACCTAGAGGGTGAGGTCTCACCTTCTACAGAGACCTAGAGAGGGGGTCCTACCTTCTACAGAGACCTAGATGGTGGGGGTCCTACCTTCTACAGAAACCTAGACAGGGGGGGGGGTCCTACCTTCTACAGAGACCTAGAGGGGAGGTCCAAACGTATACAGAGACCTAAAGAGGGAGGTCCTACCTTCTACATAGACCAAAAGAGAGAGGTCCTACCTTCTACAGAGACCTAGAGAGGGAGGTCCTACCTTCTACAGAGACCTAGAAAGGGAGGTCCTACCTTCTACAGAGACCTAGAGAGGGAGGTCCTACCTTCTACAGAGACCTAGAAAGGGAGGTCCTACCTTCTACAGAGACCTAAAGAGGGAGGTCCTACCTTCTACAGAGACCTAGAGTGGGAGGTCCTACCTTCTACAGAGACCTAAAGAGGGAGGTCCTACCTTCTACAGAGACCTAGAGAGGGAGGTCCTACCTTCTACAGAGACCTAGAGAGGGAGGTCCTACCTTCTACAGAGACCTAGAGTGTGAGGTCCAACCTTCTACAGAGACCTAGAGAGTGAGGTCCAACCTTCTACAGAGACCTAGAGAGGGAGGTCCTACCTCCTACAGAGACCTTAAGAGGGAGGTCCTACCTTCTACATAGACCAAAAGAGGGAGGTCCTACCTTCTATGCAGACCTAGAGGGTGAGGTCCCACCTTCTACAGAGACCTAGAGAGGGAGGTCCTACCTTCTACAGAGAACTAGAGGGTGGGGGTCCTACCTTCTACAGAAACCTAGACAGGGGGGGGGGATCCTACCTTCTACAGAGACCTAGAGGGGAGGTCCTACCTTCTACAGACACCTAGAGAGGGGGGTCCTACCTTCTACAGAGACCTAGAGGGGGGGTCCTACCTTCTACAGAGACCTAGAGAGGGAGGTCCTACCTTCTACAGAGACCTAGAGGGTGGGTCCTACCTTCTACAGAGACCTAGAGAGGGAGGTCCTACCTTCTACAGAGACCTAAAGAGGGAGGTCCTACCTTCTACATAGACCTAGAGGGCGAGGTCCTACCTTCTATGCTGACCTAGAGAGGGAGGTCCTACCTTCTACAGAGACCTAGAGAGGGAGGTCCTATCTTCTACAGAGACCTAGAGAGGGCAGCCCTACCTTCTACAGAGACCTAAAGAGGGAGGTCCTACCTTCTACAGAGACCTAAAGAGGGAGGTCCTACCTTCTACAGAGACCTAGAGAGGGAGGTCCTACCTTCTACAGAGACCTAGAGAGGGAGGTCCTACCTTCTACAGAGACCTAAAGAGGGAGGTCCTACCTTCTACAGAGACCTTAAGAGGGAGGTCCTACCTTCTACATAGACCTAAAGAGGGAGGTCCTACCTTCTATGCAGACCTAGAGGGCGAGGTCCTACCTTCTACAGAGACCTAGAGAGGGAAGTCCTACCTTCTGCAGAGACCTAGAGAGGGAGGTCCTACCTCCTACAGAGACCTTAAGAGGGAGGTCCTACCTTCTACATAGACCTAAAGGGGGAGGGCCTACCTTCTATGCTGACCTAGAGAGTGAGGTCCTACCTTCTACAGAGACCTAGAGAGGGAGGTCCTACCTTCTACAGAGACCTAGAGGGTGGGGGTCCTACCTTCTACAGAAACCTAGACGGGGGGGGGGCGGGTCCTACCTTCTACAGAGACCTAGAGGGGAGGTCCTACCTTCTACAGAGACCTAGAGAGGGAGGTCCTACCTTCTACAGAGACCTAGAGGGTGGGGGTCCTACCTTCTACAGAAACCTAGACGGGGGGGGGGGGGGGCGGGTCCTACCTTCTACAGAGACCTAGAGGGGAGGTCCAAACTTCTACAGAGACCTAGAGGGGAGGTCCTACCTTCTATAGAGACCTAGAGAGGGGGTCCTACCTTCTTCAGAGACCTAGAAATGGAAAGGGAGGCCCTACCTTCTACAGAGACCTAGAGAGGGAGTTCCTACCTTCTACAGCGACCTAGAGAGGGAGGTCCTACCTTCTACAGAGACCTAGAGGGGAGGTCCTACCTTCTACAGAGACCTAGAGAGGGAGGTCCTACCTTCTACAGCGACCTAGAGAGGGAGGTCCTACCTTCTACAGAGACATAAAGAGGGAGGTCCTACCTTCTACAGAGACCTAGAGGGGAGGGGGTCCTACCTTCTACAGAGACCTAGAGAGGGAGATCCTACCTTCTACAGAGACCTAAATAGGGAGGTCCTACCTTCTACAGAGACCTAGAGAGGGAGGTCCTACCTCCTACAGAGACCTTAAGAGGGAGGTCCTACCTTCTACATAGACCTAAAGAGGGAGGTCCTACCTTCTATGCAGACCTAGAGGGGGAGGTTCTACCTTCTACTGAGACGTCTCTGGACCGGACCAGGTCGGTCTTGTTCCCCACCAGGATGATGGGAATGTCGTCAGCTTGTCTTAACCTCCGGAGGCGGATCCTAAGCTCTCCGGCCGACTCAAAACTGGAGCGGTCGGTGACGGAGTAGACAATGAGGTACACACTGTGGTCCTTCATCACCTCCTCCTCTTCCTCCTGACACAATACACAGCTCACCTTAATATAGACCCCTAATCTTATGTTACTATTGACCCTGTATCTCACTATAGACCTCTTATCTTATCTCACTATAGACCCCATATCTTATCTTACTATAGACCCCTTATCTCACTATAGACCTTGTATATTATCTCACTGTAGACCCCTTATCTTATCTTACTATAAACCCCTTATCTTACTATAGACCCCTTATCTTATCTTAGTATAGACCCCTTATCTTATGTCACTACAGACCCCTTATCTCACTATAAACCCCTTATCTTATCTTGCTATAGACCCCTTATCTTATCTCACTATAGACCCCTTATCTCACTATAGACCCCTTATCTTATCTCACTACAGACCCCTTATCTTATCTCACTATAGATCCCTTATCTTATCTCACTATAGACCCCTTATCTCAGTATAGACCCCTTATCTCACTATAGACCCCTTATCTTATCTCATTATAGACCCCTTATCTTACTATAGACCCCTTATCTTACTATAGACCCCTTATCTTACTATAGATCCCTTATCTTATCTCACTATAGACTCCTTATCTTATCTCACTATAGACCCCTTGTCTCAATATAGACCCCTTATCTTATCTTAATATAGACCCCTTATCTTATCTCACTATAGACCCCTTGTCTTACTAAGGACCCCTTATCTTACTATAGACCCCTTATATTACTTTAAACACCTTATCTTACTAAAGACCCTGTATCTTATCTCACTATAAACCCCTTATCTTAGCTTATTATATACCTCCTATCTTACTATAAATACCTTATCTTATCTTACCTTAAGGTTAAAGGTGTCATGTCCCCATGTATCCATGACGACCAGCGTTGTCTCTTCTCTGTCGACTGTGAGTGTTCTTTCGTAGCGGTCGCCTAGGTAACAGTAACAAGTAAAAAACTGAAAACATGTGACACAAATGATCACATGTTACATGAATGATCACACAACTAGCGTTGTGTTTGCATAGCTAGTGATGTGTTAACCTGGCTAGCGTTATGTGAGCCTAGCTGATGTTGTTGTGAGACTAGCCTAACAACAGGTCAGTAAAACTCTGATCCATACTGAATGTCATCCACTGCCTCAGGCCGAGCCAATCCCAGTGCAGTGTGGGATTCAACCAATCAATGATTGAGATGAGTTACCTAGGTTACAAGTTCACAACAAAGATACTGACTAATAATAAACAACCAACTACCTAACTACCCAACTACCAACTACAACTACCAAATACCCACCGCCAGGCCACACCTCCTTCTCAGAGACTCCAGCAAATATTTCCGCCAGGGTGCTTTTCCCAACGCCACGGTCTCCTAGCAACAGCACGCTGTACAGGAAGTCTTCATTATTGTCATCTTCATCAGAGAGCCAGCGGTCCCAGAGTGCCGTGTCTCCCAGCTGATAGGACGACGAGAGGCCCAAGGGGGCATGGCCTCGCTGTGGGGAGGGGCCACACTGAGAGGCAGGGCCACACTGAGAGGCAGGGCCACACTGAGAGGCAGAGTCACACTGAGAGGCAGAGTCACACTGAGAGGCAGGGCCACACTGAGAGGCAGGGCCACAGTGAGAGGCAGAGTCACACTGAGAGGCAGAGTCACACTGAGAGGCAGGGCCACACTGAGAGGCAGGGCCACAGTGAGAGGCAGGGCCACACTGAGAGGCAGGGCCACAGTGAGAGGCAGGGCCACAGTGAGAGGCAGGGCCAGGTTGAGGGGCAGGGTTTTGTGTGGCAAGGGGGGCGTGGCTAGGAGAGGGCAGCGTGGAGCAGCGATGCAGGGGCTCCTTTTCTCTCTGGGTGTTGAGGGTCATGTTGCTACGGTAACCGCATCAGCACCGGGACATCCAGTATCCTCCATCAGTCAACATTAGATCTGGAATAGAGATGAGGATTAGATTACAATTACAGATGTAGATTACAGAGGGATAGAGTCTGTTAAACTCGTTTGTTAAAATACAGTCTGTTAAACTATGGGGAGAGTCTAATCAACTACAGTTTGTTAAACTACAGTCTGTTGAACAAGGAGTACAGTTAGTTAAACTACAGTCTGTTCAACTATGGGTACAGTCTGGTAAACTAGTTTGTTAAACTACAGTCTGTTAAGCTAGTAGTACAGTTTGTTAAACTACAGTCTGTAAACTAGGAGTACAGTTTGTTAAACTACAGTCTGTTAAACTAGGAGTACAGTTTGTTAAACTACAGTCTGTTAAACTAGGAGTACAGTTTGTTAAACTACAGTCTGTTAAACTAGGAGTACAGTTTGTTAAACTACAGTCTGTTAAACTAGGAGTACAGTTTGTTAAACTACAGTCTGTTAAACTAGGAGTACAGTTTGTTAAACTACAGTCTGTTAAACTAGGAGTACAGTTTGTTAAACTACAGTCTGTTAAACTAGGAGTACAGTTTGTTAAACTACAGTCTGTTAAACTAGGAGTACAATTTGTTAAACTACAGTCTGTTAAACTACAATTTGTTCAATTAGTGTTAAACTACAGTGTGTTCAACTATGAGTACAGTGTGTTCAACTACAGTCTGTTAAACTAGGAGTAGTTTGTTGAACAACAGTCTGTTTTTGTTAAAATAGTCTATTAAACTACAGTCTGTTAAACTACAGTCTGTTAAACTACAGATTTTTAAACTACAGTCTGTTAAACTACAGTTTATTAAACTACCGTCTGTTAAACTACAGTATGTTGAACTACAGTTTATTAAACTACAGCCTGTTAAACTACAGTCTGTTAACTAGGGGTACAATAGTTGATAAATATAGTTCACTTACCAACATGTAGGAACTGTGATAGAGAGTCAGATAGAGTTCACTACAATGACCATCATCTGCATCTCGCTCTCTCTCTCTCTCTATTCTCTCTATCTCCCCCCTCCTACTCTCTCTCTCTCTCTCTCTCTCTCTCTCTCTCTCTCTCTCTCTCTCTCTCTCTCTCTCTCTCTCTCTCTCTATCGCTTTCCCCTCATACTCTGCCTCCCTTTCCCCCCCTCCTACATTCTCTCCCTCTCTCCCTCCCCCTCTGGCTCTTGCCCCTTCTCTCTACCTGTAAAGCGACACAGGACTAACTAGAGTGTGAAACCAGATCCTTTGAAACGTCTGAAAAGTTCCACAAGCCGTTAAAAATTAACGAGCGGAATCACAGGGTTATCTATCTCCCCCCTCTCTCTCTCTCTCTCTCTCTCTCCCTCCCCTGTCTCCATCTCACCCCCCCCTCTCTCTCTCTCGCTCTCTCTCTCTCCCCTGTCTCCATCTCACCCCCCCCTCTCTCTCTCTCTCTCTCTCTCTCTCTCCTGTCTCCCTCTCACCCCCCCCTCTCTCTCTCTCTCTCTCTCTCTCTCTCTCTCTCTCTCTCTCTCTCTCTCTCTCTCTCTCTCCTGTCTCCCTCTCACCCCCCCTCCTCTCTCTCTCTCTCTCTCTCTCTCTCTCTATCTCTCTCTCTCTATTGTGCATCTCTCTCTCTCTCTCTCTACCTCTCTCTTTTTTCCCTCTCTATATCATTGTCTCTGCTTTGTTGACTTGGAAAACCCAACACAACTACAGAAAGACAGGTAGGAGGCCGACAGACAGACAGGCAGGCAGACAGACAGGCAGGCAGGGTGAGATAGAGGCAGCATCAATTGATTAATTGATATTCAATTGAATCAAATATGACCCACAACAGTCTGCTTGTCTGTCTGTCATGTGACCACAGACGGAGTGTGTGAGAGACAAGTGTTTGTGTTCCAGTCCTGTGTACGTCCTTGTATTGCGTTTTGTCTAGGGTTGTAGTGGGTATTAATAACGTTCAAAGGTTTCAGTCAAGATGATTGTCCTCCTGTTGAAATGCCTTATGGTTTATCCACCGTAGTGTTATATAGACGCCATCCGGTACTCTTAAGGCTGTGTCTCGAAATCACTCTCTACTCCCAACATAGTGCACTACATAGTGCGTTCGTTACATAGTGCGTTGTAGTGCTGTCCGAATGTATTGTAAGAATTGTTAACCCCTATATAGGGCACTTAATGTATCCCACAATGCATCGGGAAAAGCAGTGTCCAACCAATGGTCACCACCCAAACATACATCCAATCAAGCATTGAGCTGAAAGAAAAACGTCAAACCGACGTAGATCTGGCATTTAATTATGCAGCAGCCATGACGTCATTCACAGAGACTCCAGACGCGCCCCGAAGTGGGTTTCGGAAACAGCCTTAGGGTTTATTTGGTACTACACGTAATCATCATCATCATCATCATCATCATCATCATCATCACGTAATCATCATCATCATCATCACGTAAGCATCATCATCATCATCATCACGTAATCATCATCATCATCATCACCACGTAATCATCATCATCATCAGCCTGAGCAGACTGCCGACCACATAATCACCACCTGTCCTCTGTACAGACCTCCTTCAGAGGCTGGCCTCTTCCATGTGGGACCAGAGACGAGAGCGTGGCTTTGTGACACTGAGCTGGACATATGATGATGATACACGAAAGAAGAAGAGATCATCATCATCATCACGTAATCATCATCATCATCATCATCATCTTCACGTAATCAGGGCTGATCTGTCTGTTGGTTCCAGCTGAGAGGCGGAGTCCAGACCTTGATCAGGTGATTCAACACACCTGAGCACACCTGATCTCTCTCTCTCTCACTCATCATCATACACTCATTCATACACACTGATTTATTTATTTGTTTAATTTATTTTGTATTATATATTTTTAGAACTGCTGTCTGTCGTCGGGTTTTGCACATAAGATTTTCACTCACTTTATACTGAGAAGTGACAATAAACTGGACTTGACTCTTATTTCAGCCGGTGTTCTCACATTCCTTTGAGCCATGTTGTGACAATATGATTTGGGACATGCTTCATACTTTATACTACATACTGCTATATGTCAGATGCAGATACATTTGTTTTCGAGTTTGTTTTGGTGAAAAACTTTATTGTTCATATGAATTTAAACAACACACATGAAGAAATACAAATACAACTTTTGTATTTTTGGTATTTTCAAGTATTTATCAACCGCTGAAATAAATAACATCAATTTGAACATAAATATATGAAACATATTTCAGTTGTGTCATAGTTCATGTCTATATTTCACATATCTATATAGTTTATATATACATATATCTCATATCTATGTAGTTTATATATACATATATATCTCATCTATAGTTTATATATATATGTATGTATCTCATATCTATGTAGTTTAGATCTACATATACAGGTTTATTTTTATGAAAGTAACTCAAATAGTAAAGTAACTGTACTTTTACTTTAGTATAGAGCTTCAGTACTCTACCTATCACTGATATCCATACACTGTGTATCTAGGAGTGTGTACCTATCAGTCTGTGTATCTATCAGTGTGTGTTGATCTATCAGTGTGTGTATCAGTGTTTGTATCTAGGTGTGTGTGTGTGTGTGTGTCTAGGTGTGTGTGTATCAATGTGTGTGTCTATCAGTGTGTGTATCTAGGTGTTTGTATCTAGGTGTGTGTATCAGTGTGTGTGTGTGTGTGTGTCTAGGTGTGTGTGTATCAGTGTGTGTATCTATCAGTGTGTGTATCTAGGTGTGTGTATCTAGGTGTGTGTATCAGTGTGTGTGTGTGTGTGTGTAAGTGTGTGTGTGTGTGTGTGTGTCTAGGTGTGTGTGTATCAATGTGTGTGTCTATCAGTGTGTGTATCTAGGTGTGTGTATCTAGGTGTGTGTGTATCTATGTGTGTGTGTTGTTGTTCATGTCCATGCTGCCCACCAGCTGAGTGATGAGCAGCTGAAGAGACTCCGCCCTCATCCTGCTGACCTCCAAGACGCCTTCATGGTTCACCTGCTGCTCCTCATCGTAGCTCCTCACCACCTACACACACAGGGGGTTAGCTCCTATCAGCATCTGTTAGCTCCTCACCACCTACACACACAGGGGGTTAGCTCCTATCAGCATCTGTTAGCTCCTCACCACCTACACACACAGGGGGTTAGCTCCTATCAGCATCTGTAAGCTCCTCACCACCTACACACACAGGGGGTTAGCTCCTATCAGCATCTGTTAGCTCCTCACCACCTACACACACAGGGGGTTAGCTCCTGGATAGCACCTCCTGGCTAGTATATAGCATAATAGTAGTAGTAGTATATCGTTTTAGTACCTTGTTGGTGATGAGTGACAGGCCAAACACGCGGAGACCACAGTGAGACGCGACCAATACCTCCGGAGTAGTACTCATTCCTACAGAACACAGTATTACTATTATTATTATTATTAGTACTATAGTACTCATAATGGGTATATAATATATATGTTATATATATTATATATATACTATATATATATATATAATGTATAATGTGTATAAAATATATCTATATATATATATCTATATATATATATATATATATATATATCTATATATATATATATATATATATCTATATATATATATATATATATCATATATATATATATATCATATATATATAATTACATTACATTACAGTATAGTAAGTAAGTAAGTATATATACATATATATGTATATAATATATGTATAATATAAGTACATATAAAGTACACACCGACTGCGTCCACTCCCAGACTGTGCAGTAGTCTGGCCTCGGCGACGGTCTCAAAGTTAGGCCCGCCCACCATGGCGTACACGCCCTCGTGGACCAGCGAGGCCACGCCCATCTGGTCCAGGAGGGCGTGGGCCAGGCGCCTCAGACCTTTATCGTACACACTGGACATGGCGGGGAATCGGGGACCTAACCTGGAAGTACAAATACTACTGAATACCGAGTACTCGAACACACACATACTTTCGACTGAATGCTCGAATATACAAACACTTTCTGCTGAATACTCAAACACACAAATACTTTCCACTGAATACACAAATTCTTTCCCCTGAATACACAAACCCTTTTGACTGAATAAAACATAATCGACTTTATTAGTGGTAGTGTATCAGGTAGGTAAGTATCAAGTATATTATATGATATACTACATAGTGAAGTATAGACTATAATATATGATATACTATATGTGAACGCATAGCCTCTAGAGAGAACCATCACAGTAAGAAGAAGAAGAATTTAATCTATAATAATCTATGTATATAATAAGAATCTATTATAATCTATAATATATAATAATAATATATAATCATAATATAATATATAATGTGGTTTACTTGTCATCGTTGGGTCCGGTCAGAGGGCTGAGTCCTGATAGGCCGGGGAAGTTGACGTGGTCTTTGATGATCATGATGTCACCGGGTTGGTAGCCGTCAGCCAATGAGCCGGCAGCGTTGGTGACGATCAGAGTCTCCACCCCCAACAGCTTAAACACTCGTACTGGGAAGGTAGTCTGACACACAGACAGGTAGACAGACAGACAGGTAGGAGGAAAGACAGACAGGTAGGAGGACCGACAGACATGTAGACAGACAGGTAGACAGACAAATATAATAGACAGACACAGGTAGGAGGAGAGACAGACAGCCGGGTAGACAGGTAAGAGGAGATACAGACAGGTAGACAGAAGGATAGACAGACACACAGGTAGACAGACAGACAGACAGACAGACACACAGGTAGACAGACAGACAGACAGATGGGTAGACAGACAGGTACAACCAGGAAAGGTTACGATGGTAACATGATATAAACAGGAAGTTAGTGTGTGTGTGTGGTGTGTGTGTGTGTGTACCTGAGCAAGAGAGTGACCCTCATACATGTGGAAGCGTCCCTGCATACAAACACAGCTACGTCCCTTCAGCTCCCCGAACACCAAGCGACCAGCATGACCCTGAACTACACAGCACACACACACACACACACACACACACACACACACACACACACACACACACACACACACATACACATACACATACATACATACATACACATCACACACACACACACACACACACACACACACATACATACCACATAACACACACACACACACGGGTAAGTATACTAGTTTAGTATATATATTGTACAAGTAGTATAGTATAGTAGTAGTATATAAAGTGTACTAGTTTAGTATATATATTGTACAAGTAGTATAGTATAGTAGTAGTATATAAAGTGTACTAGTAGTATAGTATAGTAGTAATATATAGGGTGTCGGTGTATTAGTAGTATTTATAGCAGTATATATAGTAGTAGTATATAAAGTATAGTAGTAGTGCCTGTACTATGAGGGAACCCTGGTATCTCTGTGTATAGTATAGTGTATTAGCAGTATATATAGTAGTATAGTATAGTATATTCGTAGTATATATTACATTCCAGTCATTTAGCAGACACTTTTATCCAAAGCGACTTACAATAGTGTGTTTCAACAAAGGAAAGTAAGAGAACAACTCGTCACCAGAATATAGTAAAATATATAATACTAAAAATATATAGTATAGTTGTAGTAGTACCTGTGCTATGAGGGAACCCTGGTATCTATGTATATAGCATAATGTATTACCAGCATATTTAGTAGTATAGTATAGTATATTAGTAGTATATATAGTATAGTAGTACCTGTACTATGAGGGAACCCTGGTATCTCGGTGTATAGTATAGTGTATTAGCAGTATATTTAGTAGTATAGTATAGTATATTAGTAGTATATATAGTATAGTAGTACCTGTACTATGAGGGAACCCTGGTATCTCGGTGTAGTTGAAGCTCTCCTGGGCTTTCAGGGTGTCGGCCAGCAGCCCCAGACCAGAACCACATATGATGGCCACCAGGGGGCGCTGCTTAGTGCGGGACAACAGCCAATCAGCTGTCTGCTGGTACTCCTCATGGCTACAAAACAAATGTACAGTTACAGCTAACCCTTAACAGTTACAGTTAACCCTAAACTGACAGTGACAGACAGAAGCTTGAGCAGAAGGTCAAAGAAATGAGGAAGAGGTTGAGGATGACATCAGACCAGGTCAGGTGTTCCACAAGAATGAAAACTCAGAAGAACAGAAGTTCCTGCTCATATCAAAAAGATAACCAAACCTACATATGCACCATATGCAGAAAACCACAACAACAACAACAACAACACACACACACACACACACACACACACACACACACACACACACACACACACACACACACACACACACACACACACACACACACACACACACACACACACACACACACACACACACACACACACACACACACACACACAAGGAACAAGAGTCACATAGTGGTACCATGTGTCTTCAAAAATAAATTACTGCATTTTTTTAGTCTTTGTAATATTGTAAACATAAGGCATGTTATGAGTTAAGATTAAGCAATAAGGTTGAAGGAATATGATACAATCTGCAAACTAAATACTGTGGTCACTACCAGAAATGTGCAGTCACTATGGAAACAGTGTAGTCACTATGGAAACAGTGTAGTCACTATGGAAACAGTGTAGTCACTATGGAAACAGTGTAGTCACTATACTGGAACAGTGGGTGTTTTGTCAAAAATACAGTATATTGACTTATCAATTCAAATGTTATGATAATGATTAGTTAAATGTATGTTCAATTTCATCAATCATTAACTCTGACAATATGATCAGCCCTATGCATTTTACAAAGAAAGATTGCATTTCGATTTTGATGAATCTGATATGTTAAACTTATTGAGTTAGTTCAAATTAAAATTTGAATTTATTTAGTTGTGAAAACCTTTGAGAAGGGGGGTGGAAACACAATCTGATATATTAATATACTCATATATTCAAATATTACTCATATATTTATATACTAGTCAAATATAAGTCATATGTTCATATAGTACTCATATATTTATAAACTAGTCATATATTAGTCATATAATCATATACTATTCATATATTAATCACATATTCATATATTACTCATGTATTCATATATTAGTAATATATTCATATTTTACTCTTATATTCATATGCTACTCAGGTATTCTGTCATATGTTCATATATTACTTATATATTTATATACCATGTCATATAAGTCATATTTTCATATGCTAGTCATGGCCAAGAAGGGCAACTCATTTGCAATTGACACACAACTCAACTACTCACAGACAAGATCACTATAATGATATGTTAAAGGACCCCAACAACAAGCAGCAGTAGACCAAGTAAATAAATATCTCTCTGTTAGGCAACTTCTCAAGAGTCTCACGAGAACGGGCGTAGTAATAAGTAATATATTACTCATATATTCAGATATTAGATATAGTTTAGTCATATTCATATCTGTCAAACACACGTCTTACTTGATCTGCTCTTTGCTGTGCATGATGAAGATGAAGTCAAAAAAGTCCTTGATGAGGCTGGTGCTACGGCTCTGCTCTCCGCTGAGTGAGTTTATATGAGAGAGAGATGGAGAGAGACACACACACACACACACACAAACAATGAGAGAGAGAGAGAGAGAGAGAGAGAGAGAGAGAGAGAGAGACACACACACACACACACACATATAGACAATGAGAGAGAGAGAGAGAGACACACACACACATAGACAATGAGAGAGAGAGAGAGAGAGAGAGAGAGAGAGAGAGAGAGAGAGAGAGAGAGAGAGAGAGAGAGGTTAACTCCTAACATGTAATCACATGCCTCTGATTGGCTTTCACCTCCTCCACTCACACCAATCAGAGGTAGCATTCCTCAATTAGTTTGTTACCTAAAACCGCATCAGGAAGTCACGTTTCAGACTAACTTTAGAGGTCATGTGACCCTAGTCAGCTGACTGCTAATGAAGTCCTGCTCTACCCTTATTACACACACATACACACACACACACACTGTAATTGGGAGTGTTGGGTGGTGACGGTAATTGAGTGCTGATCTCAGGTCAGCTGTAACCCAGCATGTGAGATGGAGTCATGAGACTTAGAGACCGTCTTCTGCTACTGGTTACACTGGGAGCTGAACAGTACAACCAAAGTCTGCTACTGGTTCTACTGGGAGCTACCAGTACAACCACAGTCTGCTACTGGTTCTACTGGGAGCTACCAGTACAACCACAGTCTGCTACTGGTTCTACTGGTTCTACTGGTTCTATGGGGAGCTACCAGTACAACCACAGTCTGCTACTGGTTCTACTGGGAGCTACCAGTACAACCACAGTCTGCTACTGGTTCTACTGGTTCTACTGGTTCTATGGGGAGCTACCAGTACAACCACAGTCTGCTACTGGTTCTTCTGGGAGCTACCAGTAGAACCACAGTCTGCTACTGGTTCTACTGGGAGCTACCAGTACAACCACAGTCTGCTACTGGTTCTACTGGGAGCTACCAGTACAACCACAGTCTGCTACTGGTTCTACTGGGAGCTACCAGTACAACCACAGTCTGCTACTGGTTCTACTGGGAGCTACCAGTACAACCACAGTCTGCTACTGGTTCTACTGGGAGCTACCAGTACAACCACAGTCTGCTACTGGTTCTAGTGGGAGCTACCAGTACAACCACAGTCTGCTACTGGTTCTACTGGGAGCTACCAGTACAACCAGTCTGCTACTGGTTCTACTGGGAGCTACCAGTACAACCACAGTCTGCTACTGGTTCTACTGGGAGCTACCAGTACTACCACAGTCTGCTACTGGTTCTACTGGGAGCTACCAGTAGAACCACAGTCTGCTACTGGTTCTACTGGGAGCTACCAGTACAACCACAGTCTGCTACTCGTTCTACTGGGAGCTAACCAGTACCACCACCCTCTGCTACTGGTTCTACAGATACAGTAGGCTCGATAAGCTGCTGTGTATAAGGTTATAGATGATCTCTTACAAGGACAATTCATGAATGATCAATATTTATATTTATTTCCATTATTTAGTTACACACACACACACAGACACACACACCTACCTCACGTGAGACCTCAGGTTGAACATAACAAGCAGGTCTGTGTGCGGGTGTGTGTGTGGTGTGTGTGTGTGTGTGTGTGTGTGTGTGTGTGGTGTGTGTGTGTGTGTGTGTGTGTGTGAGAGAGTGTCATGTGGACTAAAGGCAACACTAATTGGAGAGATGCTGCTGAAAACCGTGTGACTGATGCAGTCTGCTTGCTGAGTGAGTAGTGTGTGTGTGTGTGTGTGTGTGTGTGTGTGTGTGTGTGTGTGTGTGTGTGTGGTGTGTGTGTGTGTGTGTGTGTGTGTGTGTGTGTGTGTGTGTGTGTGAGAGAGATATAAGTCTATTTTATTATCTGGTTTCTCACTGAGTAGAACTCCTGACTCCACAAATCAACTAGGTAAGATATATATCCAATATTATACCAGATTCACCAAAATATACACCATATAATACCAGATACACCAAAATATACACCATATTATACCAGATATACCACAATATACATGTCCACAGATCAACTAGGTCAGATATATATCCAATAATATACCCGATTCATCATATATACACCATATAATACCAGATCAACCAAAATATACACCATATTACATCAGATACACCATATCACGCATGTCCCAGCGTGCTTCAAAGCGACAACCATTGTGCCTATACCCAAAAATACCAAGGTAACATGCCTCATCACATGTTCACATGTGATGTCATGGATCATCGTCCAGTGGCTTTAACACCCATAGCCATGAAGTTCCTGGAGTAATGTCACATATAAACTTGTCCATCCCTGACTCCCTAGACCCACTCCAGTTTGCATACAGACCAAACAGGTCTGTAGTCGACGCCATCTCCCTGGCACTACACACGGCCCTGCAGCACCTAGACAGGAGGGACACCTACGTCAGACTGCTGTTCATTGACTACAGCTCGGCGTTCAACACCATCGTTCCCTCCAAGCTGGTCCTGAAACCGAGGGACCTAGGTCTGGGCGCCCCCATCTGTAACTGAATTATGGACTTCCTGACAGGCAGGCCTCAAGTGGTGAAGATTGGGAACAACATCTCATCCACTCTGGTCCTCAACACCGGAGCACCCCAGGGCTGCTGCCTCGGTCCCCGGCTGTACACAATATCCACCATTTTATACCAGATATACCATAATATAAACCATAATATGAAAACCAAGGAGCTCATCGTGGACTTCAGGAAGACCAGAGCTGGGGCCCACGCCCCCATCCTCATCAACGGAGCGGAGGTCCAGCGTGTCTCCAGCTTCAAATTCCTGGGGGTCCACATCTCCGAGGACCTCTCCTGGTCCCTCAACACGGCCTCACTGGTAAAGGAGGCTCACCACAGCTCTTCTGAGGAGGAGGAGACTGTGGAAAGCCCACCTGTCCCCTCAGATTCCGGTGAACGTTTACCGGTGTGCCATCGAAGCATACTAACCAACTACATCACAGTGTGGTACGACAACTGCCTCAGACAGGAAAACGCTGCAGAGGGTGGTGAAAACCGCTCAATGCATCGTTGGACTACCTCTCCCTGCAATAAACACTACCCACCACAAACGGTGTCTGAGGAAGGCACAAAAAATAGTGAAAGACACCTCTCACCCCAACCATGGACTGCTTGCCCTCCTCCTTTCCGGGAGGCACTACGGGAACCTTTGTTCCAAGTCAAGCAAGCTCAGAAACAGCTTCTTCCCCTCAGCTGTCATCTCTCTGAACTCTGCACCACGAAGACAGCCACCCCCCCCCCCCCACACAATATAAACCGCAATATCCCATAATGTACCAGAGATACCATAATATACACCATAATATACCAGATATACCACAATATCCCATATTATACCAACATACACCATACTATACCACAGATAACCATAATATACCACAGGTATAACATAATATACCACAGGCATAACATAATATACCACAGATAATATTAATTCATTGCATTTATGTAGCGCTTTTCAAGACACCCAAAGCGCTTTACATCGTGCGAGTGTGACTGTGTGTGTGTGTGTGTGTGCAATGGTAATCCAAAGCGCTTTACAAGTCAAGCATCACATTCACCCAGCCACTGACGGCAAAGTCAGCCATCAAGGAGACAGCCAGCAGGTCAGGAGCAGTTAGGGTTAGGGGGTCTTGCTCAAGGACACCGACAGGTTTTGCTAGGGGGAGCCGGGGATGGAACCAACAACCTTCCGACCACTCTACCTCCTGAGCTATACTGCCGCCCAAATATACCACAATATATGACATACATATACCATAATATAATTATAATTAAATGTGTGTATAATATGTATAATATGTGTAAATATGTCAGGTCTATTCATAAATATTAATATATAGTTGTGTAAATATATTTCATCAGGTCTGTTCATAAATAATATTAGATATCGTTTTGAAAATAGATTTCATCAGGTCTGTTTATATATAATATATAGTTGTGAAAATAGATTTCATCAGGTCTGTTTATATATAATATATATATATATATATATATATATAGTTGTGAAAATAGATTTCATCAGGTCTGTTTATATATAATATATATAGTTGTGTAAATAGATTTCATCAGGTCTGTTAATATATCATTTATTATATATACAAAGTTGTAAATATATTTCATCAGTCTGTTCATTTCATTGAAGATTTTACTAAGAAAGCCTAAATCCAAACAGTTACAGGTGATGTCACCGGGGTGGCAGTGATGTCACCGGGGCGGCGGTGATGTCACCGGGGTGGCGGTGATGTCACCGGGGCGGCGGTGATGTCACCGGGGCGGTGATGTCACCGGGGCGGTGATGTCACCGGGGCGGTGATGTCACCGGGGTGGCAGTGATGTCACCGGGCTGGCAGTGATGTCACCGGGCTGGCGGTGATGATGATGTCACCGGGCTGGCAGTGATGATGATGTCACCGGGGTGGTGATGATGTCACCGGGGCGGTGGTGATGTCACCAGGGTGGCAGTGATATCCCCGGGGTGGTGATGTCGTCACCGGGCTGGTGGTGATGTCACCGGGGTGGTGGTGATGTCACCGTGGTGGCAGTGATATCCCCGGGGGGGGGGGGGTGATGTCACCGGGCTGGTGGGGATGTCACCGGGCTGGTGGTCATGATGTCACCGGGGCGGTGATGATGTCACCGGGGCGGTGATGATGTCACCGGGGCGGTGCTGATGTCACCGGGGCGGTGTTGATGTCACCGGGGCGGTGTTGATGTCACCAGGGTGCTGGCGATGTCACCGTGGTGGCAGTGATGTCCCCGGGGTGGTGATGATGTCACCGTGGTGGCGGTGATGTCCTTCATGAGGTCATTACCCAACCCACTGTTCTATTGGAGGAGTGTTTTTGCTCAGCAGCCAATCAGGAATCAGTTTCAGTGTCCATATCGTCGATATCGTCAACCTCAGAGCGGCAGACTTCCTCCAACGCCAGTTCTGACAGGAAACGGGAAGTAAGACACTTACTTCACATCTGCTCATTTGTGTGTGTGTGTGTGTGTGTGTGTGTGTGTATGTATGTGAGAGAGAGAGTGAGTGATTGTAAGGGTCCCTGTGTGTTTGTGCGAGTGAGTGAGTGAGTGAGTGAGTGAGAGAACCTTCACTGTAGTCCAGCTGGGTGTTCCTCAGAGTGTCCCTCACAGCAGGGACCAGCTGCTCAAACATCATCAGGCTGCTGCTGCAGCCCTCAGAGAATCCTCCATGATGAGACATCAGCCAATGGAGCAGCAGCAGGGCCTCCCGGAGGACGGCCCCCTGGGGCCCGCTCGCTGCACCTGGGGATTAGGGGTAACAATTGAGGATTAGGGGTAACAATTGAGGATTAGGGGTAACAATTGGGGATTAGGGGTAACAATTGAGGATTAGGGGTAACAATTGAGGATTATTAGTATCAACAATCATCATGAGCACTAATATATAAATATATATACACAATATAATATATAAACATGAAAATATCAGCATTATGAATATTAACACATATATATACAGTATATATACCGTATATATATATATATATATATATATATAATTGACGCCAAACGTAAACAGAAAGCATGTCTGACCGTGACAAGGTGGTGTCTTTGGCTCGCGATTAGACAATTGACGTGATTTACGTGCATTTCTGGTATAATCTTTATGATAGTATGTTTTATTTTGATTATATACAGGTAAATAAACTTTACACAACAGAACAATTCTCCCTCAAGTCTCACTCAATTTCAGTTCCGTTAGTTTTGTTTGGTAGAACTAGCCACAGTGCATACAACTTCTATTCAGATTTATCATAAATGGGTTAATCGCTAAATATCTACTTTTCATCAAAACAATACTTCTTCCCCCTCAGATCACAATCGGTTTTAATTCAGTTTGGCTTGTCTGCTAAAATGACCCACAAATACACTGTCAAAATTGATAGTGAGGCACCTTCCTTCCTCCCCTACTTTTACAACCACCAGCCGCCACTGATATATATAGATATAGATATATATATATATATATATATATATATATATAGATATATCTCTATATATATATATATATATATATAGATATAGATATAGATATATATATATATATATATATATATATATAGATATAGAGATATATATATAGATATATATAGATATATATATATATAAAAAACACTTGATCACAATATGAATATATTAATCAATACATGCTGACCCATGCTACACTGTTACAATGTTACATGTAAACGGACTCACCATTTTACACCGTTACACTGACTCACCATGTTATAGGCATGTACATAATAACATAAAGATATTTAGCGCCATCACAACAATAATCTCTGCAACCAGATGCCTGCTCTGACAGACTATCAGGGTTGAGTTGACAGGTTCCTTCTAGGAGCATCACCAGGTGAGTTACCTGGAGGAGTAGTCTGTCTATCTCGGAGCTCCAACCACTGGCGATGCACCACCACCACCACCGTCTGCACCACCTGAAAGAGGAGGCACCAGCTATTAGCTAGCCCCCGTGACCATGGCCCTACTATTTATTTGGTATTACGGAACTGTAGTAGTGATCTGGTTGTAACAGGGGCAGCCGTGTGTTACCTGGTTGTAACAGGGGCAGCAGTGTGTGTGTTACCTGGTTGCAACAGGGCAGCAGTGTGTGTGTGTTACCTGGTTGTAACAGGGGCAGCTGTGTGTGTGTGTGTGTTACCTGGTTGTAACAGGGGCAGCAGTGTGTTACCTGGTTGTAACAGGGGCAGCAGTGTGTGTGTGTTACCTGGTTGTAACAGGGGCAGCAGTGTGTGTGTTACCTGGTTGTAACAGGGGCAGCTGTGTGTGTGTGTGTTACCTGGTTGTAACAGGGGCAGCTGTGTGTTACCTGGTTGTAACAGGGCAGCAGTGTGTGTGTTACCTGGTTGTAACAGGGGCAGCAGTGTGTGTGTTACCTGGTTGTAACAGGGGCAGCAGTGTGTGTGTTACCTGGTTGTAACAGGGGCAGCTGTGTGTTACCTGGTTGTAACAGGGGCAGCAGTGTGTGTGTTACCTGGTTGTAACAGGGGCAGCAGTGTGTTACCTGGTTGTAACAGGGCAGCAGTGTGTGTGTGTTACCTGGTTGTAACAGGGGCAGCAGTGTGTGTGTTACCTGGTTGTAACAGGGCAGCAGTGTGTGTGTGTGTTACCTGGTTGTAACAGGGGCAGCAGTGTGTGTGTTACCTGGTTGTAACAGGGGCAGCTGTGTGTGTGTGTGTTACCTGGTTGTAACAGGGGCAGCTGTGTGTGTGTGTTACCTGGTTGTAACAGGAGCAGCAGTGTGTTACCTGGTTGTAACAGGGGCAGCAGTGTGTGTGTGTGTTACCTGGTTGTAACAGGGGCAGCAGTGTGTGTGTTACCTGGTTGTAACAGGGGCAGCTGTGTGTGTGTGTTACCTGGTTGTAACAGGGGCAGCTGTGTGTTACCTGGTTGTAACAGGGCAGCAGTGTGTGTGTTACCTGGTTGTAACAGGGGCAGCAGTGTGTGTGTTACCTGGTTGTAACAGGGGCAGCAGTGTGTGTGTGTTACCTGGTTGTAACAGGGGCAGCAGTGTGTGTGTTACCTGGTTGTAACAGGGGCAGCAGTGTGTGTGTTACCTGGTTGTAACAGGGGCAGCAGTGTGTGTGTTACCTGGTTGTAACAGGGGCAGCTGTGTGTTACCTGGTTGTAACAGGGCAGCAGTGTGTGTGTGTTACCTGGTTGTAACAGGGGCAGCTGTGGGTTACCTGGTTGTAACAGGGGCAGCAGTGTGTGTGTTACCTGGTTGTAACAGGGGCAGCAGTGTGTGTGTTACCTGGTTGTAACAGGGCAGCAGTGTGTGTGTTACCTGGTTGTAACAGGGGCAGCAGTGTGTGTGTGAGGACCAGGTGGAGTGTGTCTGGGTAAGCAGTCTGCTCAGCAGCCGAATCACCTGGAACACAACATCAAAACACACGCTCTCATACAGGTACAGTGAGTAAGTAGTGAGATAATGAGTAGTGAGTGTGTAGTACCTGCAGGTCCAGTAGGGTTCGGTCTTTGTCCAGGGGTTCTGGTCTGGTTCCGATGTGGAGAAACAACCGGAGAAACACACAGGACTCTATACACACACACACACACACACACACACACACACACACACACACACACACACACACACACACACACACACACACACACACACACACACACACACACACACACACACACACACACACACCACACACACACACACACACACACACACACACACACACACACACACACACACACACACACACACACACACACACACACACACACACACACACACACACACACTTTTTCTATTTCTTAGAAGCTGAATTTAAGAAAATGGTCAAAATCTCATACTGATCTTAAATTGAGCTCAGTTTTGTCTAGGAATAATAGCCTAGATGATTTAGAATTTTAATTTTCTCTGGGAGTAAGCACTGATTAAAGCTTGCTAGGATTGCTTGGTGTCTTTTGATATATAGTTGACAATTTGTGCTGTGGAAGCTATTCTTATTACATGGATCAAGAGATGGTCTGAGCACAGAACTACAAAATGCATAGCCTGGGCGGCTAGTGTGTAGAATGACAGTTGTATTCTGTTATTCACATGACAATATAGGCCTTCTATAACGATAGTGTCAATGATAGACTCATCTGGCTATCAGTATCAATTTTGACAGTGTATTAGTGGGTCATTTTAGCAGACATAATTGAAACAGATTATGATCTGAGGTTGAAGAAGCATTGTTTGGATGAAAAAGAGCTATTAAGCAATTACTCCATTAATGATAAAAATCGGAAAAATCGGAATAGAAGTTCTATGCACAGAGGCGAGTTCTACCAAACAAAACTAACGGAATTGAAATTGAGTGAGAATCGAAAAGTATATTTACCTTAATTGAATTAAAATAAGACATTCTACCATATAGTAAAATTCACTCACTCAAGTAAATCACTTAAAGGGTCTAATCGTGAACCAAAACACACCACCTTGTCACGGTGGTGTGTTGCTTTCTGTTTACCTTTTGGTGTCATGCACGCTTTGAGTCCGTAAAAAAATCTAAAATTAAATTAAAAGTAAATGACAATACAAGATACAAGATAGATCCTTGCATGATGACAATAATATAATATTGAATCGGTGATTCAGAGTTTTGGGGGAATATTGTCTGAATCACCCCTGGCGGGTCTAGCCAGAGCTAGACCCGCCCTAAGGTAGGATGGTCCTCCCTTAGTGCCGTACACACTCATGTTAAAGACCAGGACTCACCGGCCCCACGGGTCTGAGAGTTTATAGGGTCCGGCAGTTTTATATCAATCAATCAATCAATTATAGACGGACCTCCGTACAGTCATTTTAAATTGGCGGTAGGGGGTGCTGTTGATATTTTGACACGTGGACATGATTGTTGTGCCTTCAAAGTGATAAAATAGTAATATCAGTATTTTCACAGATTAATCTAGGGAGGATTTAGGAAATTTAGGGAGGATGGTCATCTCTTTCCTCAATGGACAAGCTCCCACTGAGATAGATATATATATCTCCGCACACACAGTGTTAGTGTGTATAGTGTGCGTTTAGTGTGTATATAGTGTGTATTATTGTGTATTGATGACTTGCAACCAAGTGACCAAAAATGCACCATCACAAGCGTCCACAATGTTGGTGGGTATACAAACATCAAATATGCCTACTGTCGTAAGCACTATCACAACAAACATCCAATATTCTGATTATAACACCCATCTGAGAGGGCCAGAAAAGGTCAGATACAAGAAAAAGGTTGATATATGTGGTTTCGACCCATACAGTTTAAAAAAGCCAAATTCTCTGAGGATGAGTTATTTACCGGCCGATATGTTAAAGAAGGGATCTAAATACTGTAGCTTTTGTTTGGTTTGCTTGTGTTTATATGAAATCTACTAACATGGACACTTTGGCATTTCCTCTTCAGCTTAAACTTCCTCCACCTGGCTCTGTCCAAAGCCTCCACTGCTTCCTTAACTTCTCTTTTCCTTGTCCTATTCACCACCCGATCATTTATTTTAGCAGCTGAAGCATCGATGTTGAACCCTTGTTGAAACATGCTCCATGTTTTGAGTAGGCGCCCAGTAAGGATTGTTTGTCATACAACCTCGCCTGCACTCCTAAATGATAAAACACAATGAGTTAACTCTTCGCCGAATTGTTTGCGTAGCGCGAAGAATATTAGTTTAATAATTTGTAAGAACTAAAAAATATAGATTAACTGAGATAAAATGATTGCTACACACACGAGTGGACTTGATTTTCTCCTCTGTTGGATCGTGTTTTGATGTTATGAAGCCATGCTCGCCTTCTTTCAGTACCGAGTGACAGAGAGTTTGCTCCCCTTGATTTTGGATTATAGAAGGAATTCTAAAAAACTTGAATTGGCCACTTTCCATGAGTGCTATTGTGGCCACAATTGTATATTGCGCAAATATATGGCATGACTGATAAGAGCGCTTGTTAAGAACGAAACAAAGAGTTTTAAACGCCTGACTAATAGTGAGTCTGTAGCAGATTGTATATCCACCAACATGGCTGACTTCCGGTTCTCCGGTCGTATTTCAATTCGATTTGACGTCACTTGCAAGTCATCAATATAGTGTGTATACACGATACAAGATTTTTTATTTGCCATGTGTAACAAGTACATAGGAATGCTTACTCCCCATTCCCTCCAGCAGTATACATCTCCAAACCAACATGTACACAAAAAAAAGAGCAGCAAAGTGACTTAAATGATATGTACATGTTTTTTTACAAAAATCTTTTAAAGCATTTAAAGTGCCAGTAGTGCAGCAGCATCATGAATACAGTGCAGAAACAGTGTGTATTAGTGAGTATGAGTGTGTTACCGTGTGTAGAGCAGAGCTGTGTGGCCAGTAGCTGATGGTCAGCTATGCAGCGCAGGAGACTCACACACTCTGACACCACCTGGACACCCCCCCCTGAGACACACACACTCACAGCCTGCAGCCAACACACAGCCTGCAGTCTGCACACACACACACACACACACACAAGCTTGTAACAGTGGCTGTGGTCATGTGTGTGTACCTGTGTGAGTGTACATGTAAGAGTGTGTGTGCGTGTACCTGTGAGAGAGTGTGTGAGAGGTTCTCTCCACCAGGACCCTGAGGGTCTTCAGAGCCAGGTACACCAGCAGCTCCGTCCTCTCCGCCGGGGAGCAGAACCCCGGGTCACACAGCTTGAGCACCAGACTCAGCACATCGGCTGCTACACCTGCTGCTACAGCTGAGCTTGTCTGCTCGGTCCCCACCTAGAGGAGGCAAGGATGAAAGGAGGCAACTAATACGGTCAACCAGTGTAACTGGAAGTCTGCATTCCTGCCACTACGCTTCCACTGCACTTGACCAGATAGCCACGCCCCCTAATCGCATTCCACATTCCAGTCTCCTCACTCCCATTACACACTTCAGGATAGCCACGCCCCCCTTGTAATGTGGCGCATTACAAATCAGTCTATTGTTTAAGCATACCCCTGTTCACTCACTCGTTGCCAGATTGTACTTGACTAATGCCAAACTCTCCAGCGATTACTCCTGGACCGATTTCCAGTTGCCTCTCTCTGCCTGCCTGCCTTGGACCTGCCGGTTCTGCCTGTTTACCGACCCTGTTCGGCAGGTCCAGGGCAGGCAGGGTTGGTTCCCCCTGTTTCCCGACCTTGCCTGCCTTGGACTCGTCTCATGTGTTTCCCGAACCATCCTGTCCCCGATCTACCTGCCCTGCCTGGTTCCTGATCGTCTGCCCAACTACACTTCTGCCTGCCACTCTCTGGTTCGTCTGTGTGGACATCGTACCGGCCATTCTGTTTTGCCTTCATCTGTGTTATTTATATTAAATGATCACCGACTGTTCCTGGTTTCCCGTGTGTGCTGCATTTGGGTTCTAACACACTCTGTGACAGAACCAGTAGCAACTCCCAATATAACCAGCGTTCCATCCAGTATAATATTCTCACCCTGGTCTCTGGCTGCAGCAGTTGTTCCACCACCTGCTGTCCCAAGATCACATGACAGGAAGAACATAAGCATTAGCCATGCTACCACACTATTAGCATGATTAGCCCATGATATGATAACATGACAGACATAGTTAGTACCTAGCATATTAGCACTGCTGCCATGTTTGGAACATTAGCATTAATAAGAATAATAGCATCATGAATATTGATGAGTATTTATATGACCTCATCACTGTGAGCCAGAAGGAGGTGCAGGACCCGCAGCGTGGCCACTCCTCTCTCTTCCCTGCTGCGTCCCGCCTCCTCCCCGCCTGGAGGAGGCGGGACGCTGCCCAGGGAGTCACAGAGCTCCTTCAGGTGGTAGTGGAGGAGAGGGAGGAGGTGCAAGGCCCCTGGACACCACCTGTAACACACATAACACACACCTTAGGAGAGACGAGAGGAGGAGTAGAGAACAGGGAGGAGACTAGAGGGAGCAGAGGAGAAGGAGAAGAGATGGGAGAGAGGAGAGGAGGAGAGAACAGGGAGGAGAAGATTAGAGGAGAGGAGGGGAGAGAGGGAAGGGATGTGGAGAGGAGAGAAGAGCTGAGGAGAAGAGAGGAGGTACCGTTTGGTGGTTCTGGTCCTGGGTGGAGCTGGTTTATGGGTCAACATGTTGAGACCAGTCATGGCCAAGTTCTGGATGAGAGTGAAGTCTGGGTGGTCCTCCAGGACCTGCTGGTCTGGTCTACAGCAGGAGACCAACGGTCCATGTTAGAACTAAACATGACATCATATTACGAAATCAAAACATGACATCATATTACGAAATCAAAACATGACATCATATTACGAAATCAAAACATGACATCATATTACGAAATCAAAACATGACATCATATTACGAAATCAAAACATGACATCATATTACGAAATCAAAACATGACATCATATTACGAAATCAAAACATGACATCATATTACGAAATCAAAACAGCTGGTTCATCAAATAAATAAACAGCAGCATGTTTTATTATAGATAGATATTAGGATGTCACAGTTCACTACCATGCGGTTCAGTACCATGCGGTTCAGTACCAAACGGTTCAGTACCTTGCGGTTCAGTACATTACGGTTCAATACGTTTCAGTACCATATGGTTCAGTACAGTTCAGTACCATACGGTTCAGTATGGTTCAGTACCAAACGGTTCAGTACGGTTCAGTACCATATGGTTCAGTACGGTTCAGTACCATACGGTTCAGTACCAAACGGTTCAGTACCATACGGTTCAGTACCAAATGGTTCAGTACGGTTCAGTACCATACGGTTCAGTACGGTTCAGTACCAAACGGTTCAGTACAGTTCAGTACCAAACGGTTCAGTACAGTTCAGTACAAAACGGTTCAGTACGGTTCAGTACCATACGGTTCAGTACGGTTCAGTACCATACGGTTCAGTACGAAACGGTTCAGTACCATACGGTTCAGTACCAAACGGTTCAGTACGGTTCAGTACCATACGGTTCAGTACCATACGGTTCAGTACAGTTCAGTACGGTTCAGTACCAAACGGTTCAGTACAGTTCAGTACCAAACGGTTCAGTACAGTTCAGTACGGTTTAGTAGCAAACGGTTCAGTACAGTTCAGTACAGTTCAGTACAGTTCAGTACCATACGGTTCAGTACCAAACGGTTCAGTACAGTTCAGTACCAAACGGTTCAGTACGGTTCAGTACCAAACGGTTCAGTACAGTTCAGTACCAAACGGTTCAGTACAGTTCAGTACCATATGGTTCAGTACCAAACGGTTCAGTACAGTTCAGTACCATATGGTTCAGTACCATGCGGTTCAGTACAATTCAGTACCATATGGTTCAGTACCTTACGGTTCAGTACCATATGGTTCAGTACCATATGGTTCAGTACCTTACGGTTCAGTACCATGCGGTTCAGTACAGTTCAGTACCATATGGTTCAGTACCTTACGGTTCAGTACAGTTCAGTACCATATGGTTCAGTACCTTACGGTTCAGTACCTTACGGTTCAGTTCAGTACACTCGTCTGAGGAAGATAACTAGAGTGGAGGCCCCTACTGAGCCAAAAATGCCGCAATTTCAGATGGCCAAGGACATTGACAATTATTTGTTACGTTTTGGGTGCATGGCCAAGCAGTGGGCATACTGACTGGTTCCACTGCTGCATTGACACCGCGAAGGACAAGGAGAGAGTCCACTGCTCCCAGAAACATACCGAGAGCAGTTTGGAACAGCTACTACCGGGTGACATCTACCAGTGGTAGATCTCAGTGGCACGCTGAGGCTCTCAGCTGACAAAAGGAAATGGAGACGAACTGAAAACCCTAAATAGTTGCCCTGGTACAGCATTTCTATTGTGCATATTATTTTCATTTTTATGGTGTTGTTTTGGAGATTTATACTGCGGGAGGGAAAGGGGAGTAAGCATTCCTGTGTACAAATGGTAAAATAAAAATCTTGTATCTGTGTGTGTCTGTGTGTGTGTGTGTGTGTGTGTGTGTGTGTGTGTGTGTGTGTGTGTGTGTGTGTGTGTGTGTGTGTGTGTGTGTGTGTGTGTGTGTGTGTGTGGTGTGTGTGTGTGTGTGTGTGTGTGTGTGTGTGTGTGTGTGTGTGTGTGTGTGTGTGTGTGTGTGTGTGTGTGTACCTGCGAGGAGGGCCCATCAGGAGATGGCAGAGAGACAGGGAGCTGGGAGACAGGTAGGGCTGCAGTAGGAGGCTGAGGAGACCTACACCTGCTGACACACACAGACACACAGACACAGTTACACACACAGTTTCACACAAACAGACAGACAACCTACAGACAGGCAGGTTAGGGTCGTACCATCTGGTCGGACGAGGGCTGCTGAGTCTCTGGGTAAGGTCGTACCATCTGGCCTGGTGGGGGTGGTCTTGGGAATGAGCGGGGAAGCGAATGTCTCCTTGGTGATGAAACTACTTCCTGTTCCAGATGGACTACTGTTCCCATGTTGCACCTGGGTGGAAGACCCCAGCACTCTGAGACTTCAAAGAGACATAAGGCTAGTTAGAGGGACTAGTTAGAGGAGCAGGGACTAGTTGAATGGCTAGTTAGAGGAGCAGGGACTAGTTACAAGACATAGTTGGAGGGACTAGTCAGAGGGGATAGATAGAGACGAGAGTTATCCTTCAGATTCAGATTCAGACTAGTTAGAGAAATATTTAAAGGTGATAGAGGGACTTGTTAGAGGGACTAGTCAGATGGACTAGTCAGAGGAGCTAGTTAGAGGGACAAGTCAGAGGGGATAGTAAAGGGAATAGTTAGAGAAGATAGTTAGAGTGACTAGTTGGAGGGGATAGTTAGAAGGGATAGTTAGAGGGACTAGTTAGAGGCACTAGTTAGAGGGGATGGTTAGAGGCACTAGTTAGAGGGGATAGTAAAGGGAATAGTTAGGGGGAATAGTTTGAGTGGCTAGTTAGAGAGAAAAGTAAGAGTGACTAGTTAGAGGGGATAGTTAGTGACGAGTTAGAGGGGATAGTTAGAGGGACTAGTTAGCAGGACTACTTAAGTAGGATAGTTGGAGGGGTTAGTTAGAGGGGATAGTAAAGGGGATAGTTCAAGCGGCTAGTTAGAGGGGATAGTTCGAGGGACTAGTTAGATTGGATAGTTAGAGTGGCTAGTTAGAGTGGCTAGTTAGAGTGACTTGTTAGAGGGGATAGTTAGAGTGACTAGTTAGAGGGGATAGTAAAGGGAATAGTTAGAGTGACTAGTTAAAGAGGATAGTTAAAGGGGATTGTTCGAGTGACTAGTTAGAGGGGATAGTTAGAGGGGATAGTTAGAGGGACTAGTTAGAGGGGATAGTTTGAGGGGATAGTTCGAGTGACTAGTTAGGGGGGAAAGTAAGAGTGACTAGTTAGAGTGGATAGTTAGAGGGACTAGTTAGAAGGACTAGTTAGAGGGGATAGTTAGAGGAGATATTTAGAGGGGATAGTTAGAGGGGCTACTTCGAGTGACTAGTTGGAGGGGATAGTTAGAGGGAATAGTTCGAGTGACTAGTTAGAGGAACTAGTTAGAGGGACTAGTTAGAGGGGATAGTTCGAGTGACTAGTTAGAGGGGATAGTTAGAGGGGACAGTTAGAGGGGATAGTTCGAGTGACTAGTTAGAGGGGATAGTTCGAGTGACTAGTTAGAGGGACTAGTTAGAGGGGATAGTTAGAGGGACTAGTTAGAGGAGATAGTTAGAGGGGATAGTTAGAGGGACTAGTAAGAGGGACTAGTAAGAGGGACTAGTTAGAGTAGAGGAGGTGCTTGACTCACCTGTTACGGGTCAGAGGGGAGGAGTTCTTTGCCAGTTTAATTTTTGTGTTGTTGATCTCAGCCTCCTTGAAGTGGAGCTCAGCCTGGAGAGACTGGATCTGAACCAGCAACCAGCATCACATCACAGTACACATCACTACATCATCAGGGAATTACAGGGACTTTACTGACTGAACTGACTGACTGTGACTGAACTATCTCTTAAATCCGGAGATTTTGACACGCGTGCGTCGGCATAAAACGTCCCCGGACACTGTGCGCTTCAACCATTAGTTCCGCCCTTAATCTACAGCATTTAGGTAGGAACCAAAAACTGGTAGGAACCAAAACTCAAACTGAACACCGAGGCAGTTACAATGATAGTACACATCACTACATCATGACAGTACACATCACAGTACACGTCGGGTTTAGGTTGCATACATCACAACATAGTCTAAATCACATCAGAGTCTGTGATATAGATACAGCAGGTGGGTGGTGCAGTAGGTGATGTTTGCAGGGTGGGGCTTCTAATTTCTCACCTTTTTCAGCAGCTCCTTCTCCTTCTCCTGCTGTTTCTTGTATTTCTGCTGCTCAAGCAGAAGTCGCTGCTCTTTCTGCACCTCCTTCTCCTGCTGTACTCCTCTCAGGGAGTCCCTCAGCAGGCTGATCTCCCCCTCTTTGAACACCACCTGCTCCTCCACTTCCTTCAGCTACACACACATACACACACACACACACACACACACACACACACACAGTGTGGGTATGTTATGGCTATATTCTAATGTTGTAGTGTGGTTATGTTATGCTTTATGGTAATGATATGGTTATGGTATAGTGTGGTTATCTTATAGTTTTTTTGTTTAATGTAATGTTGTTGTATTCGGGTGATCACCTTCTCTCTGAATTCTGAGTGTTGGGTCTCCAGCAAGCTGAGGTAGTCTCCTCTGTCTGTAACACACACACACACACACACACACACGCAAACACACTTGTAGTTCAAATAAGTTGAATGTATTTGAAGGTTAAGGGTTTGTCTTAACTCACGTTCAGGGTTTACTGGGCTGTGATTGGCTGTGGGCCTGGTCGGTGGGCGGGACCTGAACGGTTGGAGGGGCCCAACAGCCTGTGAGTTGATGACGTCGAGCTCGTCCAGGTCGTCCTGGGTGAAGTCCTCTTCTTCTCCAAAGCTGTCCTCCTCCTCTCGAGGACGCTTAGGGGGCGGGGCTTGCATGATGGGCACAGGAAGCGGTCACACGGGAAGCTGTCACACATGAGCGAGATGAAATGAAATGACGTAAACTATCAGATGGTTATAGTGTAACTTAACCTTCAGCTCCACTGTTCCAATAGACTTAAAAGCAATACTCAACTCCCTAAAGCCTGATCCTCCACTAGCTGCTCCTCTCCTCCTGCCCCTCCTCTCCTCCACTAGCTGCTCCTCTTCTCCACTAGCTGATCCTCTCCTACTGTTCCTCCACTAGCTGCTGCTGCTCCTCTTCCTCCACTAGCTGCTCCTTCTCCTCATCTGCTCTGCTAGCTCCCCTCCTCCAGTTATTCCACTAGCTGCTCCTCTCCTCCACTAGCTGCTCCTCTCCTACTGCTCCTCTCCTCCACTAGCTGCTCCTCTCCTCCTGTTATTCCACTAGCTGCTGCTCCTTTCCTCCTCCTCCTGTGTAGTGAGGATTGGGGAGGTTAGCTAAACATGCTAGCTAACTGTGGCGTCACTTTCTTACCAACAACAGACGTGTCCTCAAACAGGTCCGCTGACTGTATCCTTGACCAACTTAATTCACTAAAACGAATATTAATTATTATTAACTATTAATTAAGTAAAGTTACACTTATGTTAGAAACTCATGTGTTTCTTACACAGGAAATACACAACGCGCTCAGGCCAATCATCGCGCCATTCCACTTTGGCCAATCACTGCGCTGGATTCCACTTTGGCCAATCACTGCGCTGGATTCCACTTTGGCCAATCACTGCGCTGGATTCCACTTTGGCCAATCACTGCGCTGGATTCCATTTTGGCCAATCGCTCTGGTAGAAGAACACAATATAAATACACACTCTGGTAGTAAAACACAGTATAGCAACTTTTTGGATGCCAGCTGCCGTAAAACCAAATAGAAGAAGAAGAAGAAGAAAACACAGTATAAATACACGCTGGTAGAAAAACACAATATATACCGGTAAACGTCTTCTCTCCCAGACTGAATATTATAATCTATAAAGATATATTTAATATCTAATGTTTAAATGTACTCTTCAGGTTTCATGAATGACATACACTAGGAAACGACTAAAGTGACGTAATTTGCGACACAGCCAATCACGAGCAGGGACGCGACCCTGTGGCCAAGAGCAGCCGAGAGGGCGGGACTTCCTGGAGGTCCTCTCACAGTCCGCTCCTGCTGCCGCCTGTCGTGCCCTGTGCTCGGCTACTGGTCGGCTGGCGGCCCGGTAGTTTCCTATGGAGGAAGAAGACCACAGGATGGACGAGACCGAGTGGAGCTACCACGGAGAGGGGAACAAGAGCCTGGTGGTGGCGCACGGACAGGTGGGACACGGATAGCATCTAGCCACCGGCTAGGCTAACTAGCAGCTTGTTGATGAGAGTGATACCGGCTAGGCTAGGCTACATAAGGATACGACAGATGAGCCGGTTTCGGTCCTCCTCACCTCAGCCTAAGTTAAGTTTATCTGCCCTGGGGGACTAATCTCACTAACTGGTGGAGTAACTTAACACACTAGTTAATGAATGTGTTAGTTCAGTAGTTTACGAACCAGGTAACCGTGTTAACTAACTTGTAAACTATCGTGTAAACTCAAATGACCAGTTAGTCACGTTTCTACGGGCGGGTCCCGTCTTGTTGTGCAACAAGACGGTGAATGGCCTCTATACAAAGTGTGTGTGTGTGTGTGTGTGTGTGTGTGTTCAATAGTCAACATGTCTCTTGTGTCCAGATGTCCAGGGTTTTGCGTCTCCTTAAGTACTCCTCAGAAGATGCTGAGAACGCCCCACAGGTGAGGACACTACTGCTGCTACTACTGCTGCTGCTGTATAAGTCTTACTACTAGTAGTCAGTTGCGGCTGGTGATAACATTGTTTTTAACTTTAAAATCTGGATTTACAGTCAAATTTAGCATGAGAATATAGGGAAAAACAAGGTTTTCCCCTATATTGTACTGCTACAAAGGTTATGCAAGGGGGACACCAGTTTACGGCACAATACAATCAACATTCAAGAGAGTGCAGAGATGGGTCCAAACTTGTATTAAAATGCAAACATAACAAAAACATATTGCACAACAACAAAATCAAATCAATCAATCAACACCTCTGATCCCCACCACACTCTGCCAGTAGCTAAATATTCAATATTCAACAGTTTAAGTACAATGGAATGCTTACTCCCCATTTCCTCCCGCAGTATGAATTCCTACAACAATACTAAACTATAATAAACTATACTATACTAAATATGCAACCTACAACCAAGAAAACCAACATTAAATATGTAAATAACGCAGCAGAAGGTCATGAACCTTCATCCGACACAGTGGCCCACTTGACACACAATGTACCCAACACACACACTGATTGTTATCATTTCAGCTATCGTTCGCATCCCTTACAGACAAACAACCTACCGGCACGCAGAGATAGGGGATTGTTACGGATCGACACGTTACTAAGCCAATACAATTCCCTGCCAACTGAAAGTGGGAGTGTGGGGCGCAGCTCTCTTGCGCCGTGTGAAATCGGAACACAACTAATTAGAGCGCAGCCACAGCTCATATGCTTGCCAAAAGTTTGAGGACTTGCATACATACAGGTTTGGCCAGCGCCCTTCACCCAGAAGGAAATATATTTTCACAGTGAATTTTAACACGACATTTGCAACCAATTTTTAATGAATGCTGACAGGTGTTGCCAGAATACCAGGCGCATGAGTAAACAATGTTTATTTTATAATTATTTCGCATTATTATGTTCAGCATGTTTAAGTAGACATCTCTAGTGGGAGGGTGGGGGCAGTGCCCTCTATTGGCCAGCCGCCACTGCAAGTAGTACTACTATAACTGCAGTACTACTACTACTACGTGTGTTGTGTAGACCACATAGGAAGCCTTCAGACAGATGGACAACATCCTTGTACTACTTCTACTGCAGTACTAATACTACTGCGACTTAATTTCACTACATGTATGTGTGTGTTGTGTAGAACCCAGAGGAAACCTTCAGACAGATGGACAACATTGTTGACTTCAGTAACAACGTGATGGGTCCTCTACTAGGAGACAAGTTCGTCCACAGTGGAGTAAGACACCCTTCTGTCTCTGCCTGTCTGTCTCCCTACCTGTCGGTCTCTCTACCTGGTCATGAACCCTCTACATGTTGTCGTTAAGCAGCAATCAAACCAGTAGCTGACTAGTGTTTCTCGCCAACAGGAAGTGGTCAAACTACCGCTGGAGTTCGTAAGACAGCTGTCAATCAAAGTTCAACACCAGAGACCAGGTGGGAGGGGCTTCTGATTGGTGGAGGTGTGCTGTGTCTGCTGGATCTCTACTAATGTGTGTGTGTGTGTGTAGCCTGGCGGTGTGATAAGGTGATGGACATCTACAGCGGTGCTGCTCTCTGTCTGCCCAACCTCACCGCTCCCCCCTGCCTCCAGACACACACCCCCCCGCTCTGCATCGAGATCAAGGTGAGACACACACACCCTAGAGCAGCACGGGAGGAGGAGGAGGTGTCAACCCGTCACAACGTCCCTGTCTAAAGTTTCTCTCTGTCTAACCTGTCTTTCTCTTAACGTCTCTGTCTAACCTGTCTTTCTCTTAACGTCTCTGTCTAACCTGTCTTTCTCTTAACGTCTCTGTCTAACCTGTCTTTCTCTTAACGTCTCTGTCTCACCTGTCTTTCTCTTAACGTCTCACCTGTCTTTCTCTTAACGTCTCACCTGTCTTTCTCTTAACGTCTCTGTCTAACCTGTCTTTCTCTTAACGTCTCTGTCTAACCTGTCTTTCTCTTAACGTCTCTGTCTAACCTGTCTTTCTCTTAACGTCTCTGTCTAACCTGTCTTTCTCTTAACGTCTCTGTCTAACCTGTCTTTCTCTTAACGTCTCTGTCTAACCTGTCTTTCTCTTAACGTCTCTGTCTAACCTGTCTTTCTCTTAACGTCTCTGTCTAACCTGTCTTTCTCTTAACGTCTCTGTCTAACCTGTCTTTCTCTTAACGTCTCTGTCTAACCTGTCTTTCTCTTAACGTCTCTGTCTAACCTGTCTTTCTCTTAACGTCTCTGTCTAACCTGTCTTTCTCTTAACGTCTCTGTCTAACCTGTCTTTCTCTTAACGTCTCGGTCTAACCTGTCTTTCTCTTAACGTCTCTGTCTAACCTGTCTGTTTCTAACATGCCTGTCTCTCTCTCGGTCTGTCTCAAATGTGTCTCTCTCCGTCTTTCAGCCCAAGTGTGGGTTCCTCCCGTCTCCAGAACACGTCAGTAAGGACATCAAGACCAAAGTCTGTCGCTACTGTATGCACCAACACTACAAGGTACTACTGCTATACTACTACTGCTATACTACTACTGTATGCACCAACACTACAAGGTACTACTGCTATACTACTACTGCTATACTACTACTGTATGCACCAACACTACAAGGTACTACTGCTATACTACTACTGCTATACTACTACTGTATGCACCAACACTACAAGGTACTACTGCTATACTACTACTGCTATAGTACTACTGTATGCACCAACACTACAAGGTACTACTGCTATACTACTACTGTATGTACCAACACTACAAGGTACTACTGCTATACTACTACTGTATGTACCAACACTACAAGGTACTACTGCTATACTACTACTGTATGTACCAACACTACAAGGTACTACTGCTATACTACGACTGTATGTACCAACACTACAAGGTACTACTGCTATACTACTACTGTATGTACCAACACTACAAGGTACTACTGCTATACTACTACTGTATGTACCAACACTACAAGGTACTACTGCTATACTACTACTGTATGTACCAACACTACAAGGTACTACTGCTATACTACTACTGTATGTACCAACACTACAAGGTACTACTGCTATATTACTACTGTATGTACCAACACTACAAGGTACTACTGCTATACTACTACTGTATGTACCAACACTACAAGGTACTACTGCTATACTACTACTGTATGCACCAACACTACAAGGTACTACTGCTATACTACTACTGTATGTACCAACACTACAAGGTACTACTGCTATACTACTACTGCTATACTACTACTGTATGTACCAACACTACAAGGTACTACTGCTATACTACTACTGCTATACTACTACTGTATGTACCAACACTACAAGGTACTACTGCTATACTACTACTGTATGTACCAACACTACAAGGTACTACTGCTATACTACTACTGTATGTACCGACACTACAAGGTACTACTGCTATACTACTACTGTATGTACCGACACTACAAGGTACTACTGCTATACTACTACTGTATGTACCGACACTACAAGGTACTACTGCTATACTACTACTGCTATACTACTACTGTATGTACCAACACTACAAGGTACTACTGCTATACTACTACTGTATGTACCGACACTACAAGGTACTACTGCTATACTACTACTGTATGTACCGACACTACAAGGTACTACTGCTATACTACTACTGTATGTACCAACACTACAAGGTACTACTGCTATACTACTACTGTATGTACCGACACTACTGCTATACTACTACTGTATGTACCAACACTACAAGGTACTACTGCTATACTACTACTGCTATACTACTACTGTATGTACCGACACTACAAGGTACTACTGCTATACTACTACTGTATGTACCAACACTACAAGGTACTACTGTATGTACCAACACTACAAGGTACTACTGCTATACTACTACTGTATGTACCAACACTACAAGGTACTACTGCTATACTACTACTGTATGTACCAACACTACAAGGTACTACTGCTATACTACTACTGTATGTACCGACACTACAAGGTACTACTACTGTATGCACCAACACTATGGTGTAATAATTGGTCAGTGTGTTACTGGATATTTTTTTACCAGTTTATTTTGTTTAGCTTAATTTTTTAAACTATTTTTCAAATTTCTAAGTGTCATAAGGATAGCTAGACCATTCTGTTGTACAATGACAAAGGCATTATGATTGGGATTAAATGATCACATTGTGTGTTAACTGGTCACATGGTTTGTCTCCAGGTGGCCAATGGCAAGTGGAAGAGAAAAAGTCTGTATTGCCCTCTGGACCTTTTCTCAGGGTAAGACCATAATACTGCACATACTAATACATGTACTCCTGTAGTATGTACTGCACATACTACATGTACTCCTGTAGTATGTACTGCACATACTTATACATGTACTACTGTAGTATGTACTGTACGTACTACTGTAGTATGTACTGTACATACTACTACATGTACTACAGTAGTATGTACTACACACAACTACATGTACTACTGTATGTACTGCACATACTACTACGTATGTGCTACAGTTGTATGTCTAGTGTATCTACATATCTAGTAGTGTATATCTGTGTTTCAGGAACAAACAGAGGATGTATTTTGCCATCAAACACCTGATAGAAGAACCTCAGAATAACTTTAAGATCTTCAAGGTGAGACACCAGGACACGCCCACCTGGGGGGGGGGGGGGAATTAAAATTCTAAATCATCTAGGCTATTATTCCTAGACAAAACTGAGCTCAATTTAAGATCAGTATGAGATTTTGACCATTTTCTTAAATTCAGCTTCTAAGAAATAGAAAAGTGTGTGTGTGTGTGTGTGTGTGTGTGTGTGTGTGTGTGTGTGTGTGTGTGTGTGTGTGTGTGTGTGTGTGTGTGTGTGTGTGTGTGTGTGTGTGTGTGTGTGTGTGTGTGTGTGTGTGTGTGTGTGTGTGTGTGTGTGTGTGTGTGTGTGTGTGTGTGTGTGTGTGTGTGTGTGTGTGTGTGTGAGAGAGCGCGCCAGGGAGGGCACTGTATCCATGGTGATAATGTGTGTTTGTGTACCAGGGAGGGCAGTGCATCCATGGTGATAATGTGTGTTTGTGTACCAGGGAGGGCAGTGCATCCATGGTGATAATGTGTGTGTGTACCAGGGAGGGCAGTGCATCCATGGTGATAATGTGTGTTTGTGTACCAGGGAGGGCAGTGTATCCATGGCGACCGGGAGGAGCTGCCATCTCTCAACTCGTTGGTCCAGAAGCTCCGGCCGTACTTTACCTGTGGGACCGGACGCAACATGACACTGCTGCATGATTTCATTCAGGTCCTCAGACTAACCTACCAGACACCTACCAGACACCTACTGCTGTAGTTAAAGGAGATGTTTAGGACCTGATGGTGTGTTTGTTTCAGGTGTTGGTGGACAGTCTGCTGAGTAGTGATGAAGAGGGCAATGAAGGTGTGGAGCGGAGGCGGGAGGAGAGGACAGTGTGTGAAGCCAGCCTCTGCTCTAAAGAGCTCATCCGGACAGGTAGCGTGTGTTCAACGTCCTGTTTCTCTGCGTAAGACACCCCCCCCCCCCCCTTGTGTGTGTCTGTCTAACCTGGCTGTCTCTTTGTCTATCTGCAGGCTCACAGCCCCTCCCCAGGGACAGTGTCCTGGGGAGGATTCTTCAGGTCCAGCTGCTGGACTCACTGGACATCGAGGGTGTTTTCCCGCTTTACCGTCGGGTAGAGCAACACCTGCACCACTTCCCCCAGGAGAGGTAAGAACCCCTATGTAACCATAGAGCCCCTACGTAACCATAGAGACCCTATGTACAGCACTCCTTTTAGGGGCAGAATTACATCCAACTTGTTTATTATGTAAATTTAATTTCCATATGTTCTTAAATTAATGATTATTCATGTTATTAAGTTAATCATTTCATGTTATCTGCAATTTGTTATCGAAAAAATATATATACATTATTTTGGTTGCATGACTGCAGTGGGGCTGCTGTTACACTTATACAGTGGGGCTAGTAGTAACGGTAACCATGGTAACGTGTGGTCCAGGGGTCGTCTGCAGGTCGACGGGCCGTATGACAAGGCCTTCCTGGAGAAACTACAGAAATGTCCGGCGGAAGACGACGGGTCCATAGAATATGCAGTTGCCAAGGTAACTTAGCGTCATCTTTAAGATGCAACATGCGGTTGTGTATATTAATTATATAATATATATATATAGAATTAATATACATACAATTATTATTATTGTGATTCATTATATATTCATATATATTTTAATAATGTGATTGTGTTCAGGTGCAGCAGTACCGCGTTGCCATGACAGCGAAGGACTGCTCCATCATGGTGACCCTGGTGCCCCGCCGTGACGAAGAGGACGGTGGTGACCGGTGAGGAAGGCTTTGTTCTGCTGTATACCGGGTTACATGGGATGAAACCTGCCTAGCAACAGGGAAGGTTTCCCATCTAGAGGGTTCATGTGGTTCTAGAAGCTGAAGTGTTCTAGAACGAGGAAGTGTTCTAGATGGCTGGCGTGTTCTAACCTGTGTGTTCTAGAAGGCTAATTAGTGAGGAGGAAGTGTTCTAGAAGGCTGAGGTGTTCTAACCTGTGGGTTCTAGAAGACTGAGGTGTTCTAACCTGTGTGTTCTAGAAGGCTGAGGTGTTCTAACCTGTGGGTTCTAGAAGGCTGAGGTGTTCTAACCTGTGGGTTCTAGAAGGCTGAGGTGTTCTAACCTGTGGGTTCTAGAAGGCTGAGGTGTTCTAACCTGTGGGTTCTAGAAGGCTGAGGTGCTCTAACCTGTGTGTTCTAGAAGGCTAATTAGTGTTCTAGAAGGAGAAAGTGTTCTAGAAGGCTGAGGTGTTCTAACCCGTGTGTTCTAGAAGGCTAATTAGTGTTCTAGAAGGAGAAAGTGTTCTAGAAGGCTAATTAGTGTTCTAGAAGGAGAAAGTGTTCTAGAAGGCTGAGGTGTTCTAACCTGTGTGACCTAGAAGGCTGAGGTGTTCTAACCTGTGACCTAGAAGGCTGAGGTGTTCTAACCTGTGTCCTAGAAGGCTGAGGTGTTCTAACCTGTGTGACCTAGAAGGCTGAGGTGTTCTAGAAGGTTGACATGTTGTAACCCTTGTGTTCCAGCGCTGTGTCCTCCTCCGTGTCTATCCTGGACCTGGACCCCAAGCCTCAGGACGGCGTGCGGCGGCAGCAGCGTCTGGACCACCGGGTGGTCTCCTCCTACCTGAGGGACGCCCCAGGGCCCCGCCCACCCCGCTTCCCAGAATGCACCCTGCTCATTCATCCCGTATGAAGAAGCTGCTTGATCTGTCGCTAGGTGACGGGTACTGTCGGTCCTGAAGCGGTCGCCGTAGCGACTCCCTCCGGAGGGTCCGCAGGATGGGGGGACGACTAACTTTCTAATATTAACCTCTGCTGTGGCGTGTTGTCGATGACATCAGCAGCAGCTAACCGTACGTGCCACGTGACATCACCGTGAAATCACCGTGACTCGTCCAGTCGGAGCCCAGGAGGCGTGTCCCGGTGATGCTAGTTTCACTGTGACCACACCAAGGAGTCCATTTGTATTTAAATTATTTATTTTTCTAGCTTTCATTAATGACGTTCGCTTGGAGATTCAACATGTTTGTATTCAATAAAGGGTTTCTGAAACAGGTCTTATTATTATGATATGTGAGGGGAGGAGGTGCTAGTGCTAATGTCCTGTGCTGAGGGCCAGCAGGAGGCTTTCCAGAGCAGCTTCTGTTCCCAGTGTAGTCAGGAGGCTGTGGAAGGACTCTGCAGCGCCCTCTAGTGTCCTGGATGAGTCCATGTTGTGAACTGCAGACAGAAGATACACCAGTCTTGGGTGTGTATATACAGTCTGAAATATATTATGTGTTACTAGATCATTATATTAATATACATTATTATATTATCAGGTATTAATAGATCTTTGTATTAATATTATGTATTAATGGATAATTGTGTATTAATATTATTATAATGTATTAATAGATCATAAGATTATAATATCTATAAATAAATTATATGAATATCACCTGTCTGGGGAACTCTGGGCAGCAGGTGGATCTGAGCAGTGACATCACCTTCTTTAGACACCGCCACTGACCAATGAACAGCCAGAACACAGCTAGAGAGACAGACGGGTACATATCACCACCAATATATATATAACCATGCACTTTACTGCAACATTTGCACTCTGGTTAGATGCTGAATTATTTTCGCTGTGCTGTACGACAATAAATTTTAATCTAATCAATAGAGACAGACATGTACATATCACCACCAATACAGCAGAAAATAGACAGCAAAAACACCACTAGATGAGTCCAGTGAGAGCAGAGCGACGGGTAGACGAGAGACAGGTGTTTACCCAGGAAGTTGTGGATGGATTAGGTTCATGACTTCTGACCCCGAACCTTCTGGAAGAGACACCACAGATGGATATTTCTCCTGGAGAGAGAGAGAGAAATCGATAAAGGGACATGTAGAGTGAGGTCATGTATCCGATATAAAGCCAGGACATTCTAGAGCCAGAAGATTCTAGAAGTGTTGCACCCTAGCAGAAGCGATGTTGCATCAATCAGTCAGCAGGTGGGCAGACAGGTACAGGACATGTCTTTTATATCTTCACATGTACACACTCTACATGTTGTCTTTTATATGTTCTTCTAGGAGTGTTTAGTTAAGTGCTTGGCTGGACCAGAGAGATGGTGCTGGACCAGAGGGAAGGTGCCGGGATGTCCCAGAGGGGATGTGCTGTACCAGTGGGGAGGTGCGCTCCTAGTCTCCATGAGAGCCTGTTCATCCAGGACTCCTCCTCCTGCTCCCCTATTGGCTGAGGGGGCAGTGGGAGAGGGGTGAGGTGTTTGTGTGGGGTTATTGTTTCCACAAGAACAGATGTTTTACTCATCTGGTTTTGGTGAAACTCCCACTCTCTCTCTCACACACACACACACACACACACACACACACACACACACACACACACACACACACACACACACACACACACACACACACACACACACACACACACACACACACACACACACACACACTTTATAAACGACTGTAGCTGGCATCACTGGTAGGTTAACTGGTATATATATATATATATATATATATATACCGATATACTGTATCTATAGTAATAGTTGGTTATATATAACATAATATATATGTTATTTGTTGAAACAAACTATTGTCAGTCGCTTTGGATAAAAGCGTCTGCTAAATGACTAATGTAATGTAATATATAGTACTGAATATATACAGTATATAGTACTGGTATGATATATATATATAAAGTACTATTATAGTAGTATGTAACATATAGTACTGGTAGGTTATGAAGTGTATAAAGTTCATGTCCTGATCTCAGTCAGTCAGTCTGAGGCCCCTCCCTAATAATGACAGACCTTCACCCCACAGACAGTCAAAACACACACACACACACACACACACACACACACACACACACACACACACACACACACACACACACACACACACACACACACACACACACACACACACACACACACACACACACACACACACACACACACACACGACCTTCGCAGCCACTCATCCTGTCTGTCAGCCCCTCATCCTGTCTGTCTGTCAGCCCCTCATCCTGTCTGTCTGTCTGCTTGTGTCCGGTTAGAGAAGAAGAGCAGAGAGAGGAGGGAGGGAGGAGTCCAGGGAGAGGAGGCGGGAGGGCTTCAGGTAGACAGCAGGTATAGTGTACCTGTGTTCTTCAGGTAGACAGCAGGTATAGTGTACCTGTGTTCTCCAGGTAGACAGCAGGTATAGTGTACCTGTGTTCTTCAAGATAGACAGCAGGTATAGTGTACTTGTGTTCTCCAGGTAGACAGCAGGTATAGTGTACCTGTGTTCTCCAGGTAGACAGCAGGTATAGTGTACCTGTGTTCTCCAGTATGAGGTGGGTTCTACTTCTTGGTGTTCTGGGGGTTCTGCTGCTCCTGATGGTCCCAGAGGCTCAGGGACGCCAGCGCTCTGGGACACACAGACGCCAGCGCAGAGGCAAGAAGAGGAGAGGACGACGGGGTGAGACACACACTCTCTCTCTCTCTTTCTGTCTCGCTCTCTCTCCAGATACACCGGCATCACTAGTAGACTTTCCCCTTCAGGAGTGGTCAGACATCACTAGTAGACTGCCTCCTTCTGCTCCTCTATTCTCAACAGTCACGTCGATCCTTGTAGAGACAGCAGACGGGGTGGAGGTAGTGATGTGTGTTGTGTTCAGGACCTGAGAGAACCAGGGCCCTCCAGATGAGCCTGGGTCCAGCAGACGCTCAGGTCCTGGGCTACCTGAAGAACCTGGACTACCCTGCTCTGCTCTCCCTTAGCCCCGAACTCCCTACAGGTGAGTGTTAGTTACTACTGTTACTACAGGTGAGTGTTGCTGTTACTACAGGTGAGTGTTGCTGTTACTACTCCAGGTGAGTGTTACTGTTACTCCAGGTGACTGTTACTCTACACCAGGGGTTCTTAAACGTTTCACCTCGGGAGTAAAAAGACAATTTCAGTCTCTAAGTATAACAGAGTGTATCTCAGTTTAACATCTCAGTATAACAGAGCGTATCTCAGTATAACATCTCAGTATAACAGTGTATCTCAGTATAACATCTCAGTATAACAGAGTGTATCTCAGAATAACATCTCAGTATAACAGAGTGTATCTCAGTATAACATCTCAGTATAACAGAGTGTATCTCAGTATAACATCTCAGTATAACAGAGTGTATCTCAGTATAACAGAGTGTATCTCAGTTTAACATCTCAGTATAACAGAGTGTATCTCAGTATAACATCTCAGTATAACAGAGCGTATCTCAGTATAAAATCTTAGTATAACAGAGTATCTCAGTATAACATCTCAGTATAACATCTCAGTATAACAGTGTATCTCAGTATAACATCTTAGTATAACATCTCAGTACAACAGAGCATATCTCAGAATAACATCTCAGTATAACAGAGTGTATCTCAGTATAACATCTCAGTATAACAGAGCGTATCTCAGTATAACATCTCAGTATAACAGAGTGTATCTCAGTACAACAGAGTGTTTATCAGTTTTATCTGAGAGCTCATCCCTCAGACATCAGATGACAGGAGAGCGACCTGGCCCGAGACCATAAACAGGACAGGTCCAATAGACCCAGCATTTACATGCTGCAGTCTGAGCCCTTTAACTACGTGTGTTGAGGTGCAGATGACAGGGTGGGAGTGCCAGGAGACCGGGTGCTGCTCCCCTGCTGAGTCACCCCGGTACAACACAACAATTACTGGAAGAGAGCAGCAGAAGGCAGCCTGGCCCTCACCTGGCCCGCACCCGGCCCTCACCTGGCCCTCACCCGGCCCTGCTGGTAAAGACTGTTATGGTTATTGGTGATAACAGGAGCACGTAAGGCCTGTGTTATTATATATATATATATATATATATATATATTATGGGATTCCCACCCAGCCCCACCTGCTAACGCTAACTAAGTACTGTCAGGTTGAGTTAAGGTAGCTATGATTCTCTAAGCAAGCTGGCTGGCTGTTAGAAGCCCTGCAAGTTAGACGTTGGTCTGTAGCAGTTTGGTAAAGCGTTTCTTCAGTTGGAGGTGCTCACAGTCTTCTGAGGTTCCACGGACACACACGTTGTCTTTTGGGTCCAGAGATGAAAGAACACTGGGTTTATGGTGGTCTGTTGCTCAGTCTATAGTTGTTTGTTTCTCTCTCTCTCTCTCTCTTTTGGTGTAAGACTAACACAGGGTCTCCTCTCTGGTCTCCTCTCTGGTCTCCTCTCTGGCCTCCTCTCTGGTCTCCTCTCTGGTTTCTTCTCTGGCCTCCTCGCTGGTCTCCTCTGTCTCCTCTCTGGTCTCCCCCATCCCCTATCCAGTCTTTGACCTCAGCCTTGACCTCTCTGGTGACTCTGCAGTTCTCAGCGACCCCGGCGACCCTGTGACCTCCCTGACCCAGGAACAGATTCAGCGTATTCTGTGGCACGAGAAGGAGGAGCACCGCAGAGAGGAGGAGCGCTTGAGGAGGAAGGACGAGGAGAGGAAGAAGAGAAGGAAACAGAGAAAGGAGCAGGCAGAGAGACAAAGACATTTTGTGGAGGAGAGGAGGAGGGAGGAAGAGGAGGCTCTAAAGCTACAGGTGGAGATGGAAGAGGAGTGGAGACAGAAGGAGAAAGGGAGACAGGAGGCGGCCGAGAGAGAGGCCCTGGAGAGGAAGATGGAGGAGGAGAGGAAAAGGATGGAGGTGGCTGAAAGAGAGGCTTTGGAGAGGAAGCTGGAGGAGGAGGAGAGGATGAGACAAGAGGAGCTGTTGAGAGAGAAACTGGAGGCTCTACAAGAGGAGGACCAAGAGGAGGAGTGGTTGAGAGGAGACGTGTTTCAGATGTTACCAAACCAACTGGATGAGCACACCCTACTCCATCCTCCTCACCCAATACCTCCTACACTGCTGGGCCAGGAGCTGGCCGGGGAGCAGGAGGAGGTGGGAGGAGGGGAGGAGGAGATGGAAGCGTCTCCAGCTCTTCCTCCAGGATGTGACATCTCAGATGTTACGATGACGTGTGAGAACGCCCAACTAGACCACTTCCCCCCTCTGACCATCCCACACCTCAAGTCCCTCAGCCTAGAAGGTACAGTATGTAGTCCACTTCTTAAGTAGGTAGTCCACTACTTAGCACTATATCACCTCCAGTCTAGAAGGTAGTCCACTACTAAGCATGATATGTTAGCTTTTCATAGTACAAAGACGGGTGTAAAGAATCATTAGATTCCAGCAATTGGACCAGCAATTGTTGAGTGTTATTTTTTGACTGCTGGATTTAATTTATTAAGAAGGGCCCATACTTTATTGATTTTTTCTAAGATAACAGTACTACTAGTAGTATTAGTTATATTCTGGTGGTTGTTGTGTACAGGTAACACCACTACTAGTAGTAGTATTCTTGTGGTTGTTGTGTACAGGTAACAGTACTAGTAGTAGTAGTAGTAGTATCACTTCACAGTTTTTAAGTATAAAGCAGTGATGTGAAAATCTTATGTGCAATACCCGACGACAGACAGCAGTTATAAAATAAAAATAAGATAAAAATAGAATAAGAATAGAGTAAAGTTAAAAAATAAAAATAAAGATAAAAAAAAAAATGCAATTTATAAAATGTAAAATATCGGCACAGAAAAGAGCAATATGTATATATAAATCAATGTAATAAAATATACATTGTTATATGCTATACGCCCTTGTTCAGCAGCCTGATGGCCTGACTGTGGAAGCTATCTCTGAGTGTATTTGATACCGCTTGATACTGCGGTATCGCCTGCCTGACGGTAACAGTGAGTACAGTTCGTGGCTGGGGTGGGCAATGTCTTTATGATGCATTTGGCCTTGGCCACGCACCGCTGGTTGTATATATCCAGGAGGGAGGGGAGCTCACCTCCAACGATATACTGGGCCGTCCGCACCACCCTTTGAAGCGCTCTGCGCTCGAGTGCGGTGCAGTTCCCGTACCAGGCGGTGATGTGTACAGGTAAGAGTACTAGTAGTAGTAGTAGTAGTATTGGTAGTATAAGTAGTTTGTTGTGTACAGGTAACAGTATCAGGAGCATCCCAGCTGAGGCCTTTAATGGTATCCAAAACCTGGAGTGGGTCAACCTCGGGAAGAACCGGATTACCTCCGATGGCATCGATGACGCAGCCTTCAGAGTAAGACTACTACTCAGTACAACTACAAATACACTGAAAATACACAAACTACACTACAAAACACAACATAATACATAATCAAATGACATTACAAATACACAAACTGCACAAACTACACAACAAATACACGAACACTGCAATTACACTACGTGTAACTGGTGCTATCCTCCTGCCTCAGGGCCTAAGGTTCCTGAGACGTCTATACCTGGATGGGAACCTTCTAGAACACGTTCCCTCAGACCTCCCCTCCACCCTGCAGGAACTCAAGATCAACGAGAACAAACTGAGTACCATCAATGAGAAAAGCTTCCAAGGTCAGTCCACCCTTGCCTCATATGTTTAGAACAGCCTCTAGTCCACCCTTGCATTGTGTGTTCAGAACAGCCTCCAGTCCACTCTGGCCTCATGTGTTAAGAACAGCCTCCAGTCCACCTTGGCCTCATGTTTTTAGAACAGCCTCAAGTCCACCCTGGCCTCATGTGTTAAGAACAGCCTCCAGTCCACCTTGGCCTCATGTTTTTAGAACAGCCTCAAGTCCACCCTGGCCTCATGTGTTAAGAACTGCCTCCAGTCCACCTTGGCCTCATGTTTTTAGAACAGCCTCGAGTCCACCCTGGCCTCATGTGTTAAGAACAGCCTCCAGTCCACCTTGGCCTCATGTTTTTAGAACAGCCTCCAGTCCACCTTGGCCTTGTATGTTTAGAACAGCCTCAAGTCCACCTTGGCCTCATGTTTTTAGAACAGCCTCAAGTCCACCCTGGCCTCATGTGTTTAGAACAGCCTCCAGCCCACTCTGGCCTCATGTGTTTAGAACAGCCTCCAGTCCACTCTGGCCTCATGTGTTTAGAACAGCCTCCAGTCCACCTTGGCCTCATGTGTTTAGAACAGCCTCCAGTTACTGTATGTCTGAATTTATGTCTATTCAACGTGTTACTGTATGTCTAACATGTAATTCAACATGTTACTGTATGTCTAACATGTAATTCAACATGTTACTGTATGTCTAACATGTAATTCAACGTGTTACTGTATGTCTAACATGTTATTCAACGTGTTACTGTATGTCTAACATGTTATTCAACGTGTTACTGTATGTCTAACATGTTATTCGAGTTGCTACTGTATGTCTAACATGTTAATCAACATTCTACTTTATGTCTAACATGTTATTCAACATGTTACTGTATGTCTAACATGTTATTGTATATGTGACTGTAGGTCTCAGCAGCCTGATTATCCTGGAGATGGAGGACAACCTCTTGAGTGAGAACAATGTGGAACCATCATCCTTCTCCTCTCTGGCCCAGCTATCCTACCTCCGGCTGGGCCGAAACCACTTCCGCACGGTCCCTCAGGGCCTACCCAGCACCCTACTGGTATTCACCTGTTAACCTGTACCAGCACCCTACTGGTATTCACCTGTTAACCTGTACCAGCACCCTACTGGTATTCACCGGTTAACCTGTACCACTACCCTACTGGTATTCACCTGTTAACCTGTACCAGCACCCTACTGGTATTCACCTGTTAACCTGTACCAGCACCCTACTGGTATTCACCTGTTAACCTGTACCAGCACCCTACTGGTATTCACCGGTTAACCTGTACCAGCACCCTACTGGTATTCACCTGTTAACCTGTACTAGCACCCGACTGGTATTCACCTGTTAACCTGTACTAGTACACTACTAGTATTAACATATTAACCTATGCCAACTGGTATTTACCTTTTCCTTGACTCTTAGAGTTGTAAAGGTATATTTGTTCTATTTAAGACTACCTGTGATTGTAGCTTCCTTGTCCTTCAGGAGCTGTACCTGGAGAACAATGTGGTGGAGGAGATCTCAGAGGTGGTCTTCAACCAAACCACTAGTCTGAACCTGGTGTCCCTCCGACACAACCGCCTGGACGAGAGCAGGATCGCTCCGCTGGCCTGGATCAACCTCAGGTAGGAGGTCACCCTTTCATCTCCCTGCTTCACCCCCCTCACCCCTTCATCCTCCATCCGTGTGTGTGTCCCCAGGAGCCTGGAGTCCATCGACCTGTCCCATAACGACCTCTACATGGTTCCTTCATACCTGCCGAGGTCCCTGGTTCACCTGGTCCTGGTTGGAAACCACATAGAGAGGATACCTGGTAGGTGACCCCTCCACAACACACCTGGCCCATAGTGGGAGAGGCTTCGTGATTGAGTGGATATCTGGTTGGCTGTGTTTAGAACTAGTGATAACTAGCCTGGTTAACTTGCCTGGTTAACTTGCCTAGTTAACTAGCCCGGTTAACTAGCCCGGTTAACTAGCCCGGTTAAGAGACAATGTTGACCCTACAGGGTATGTGTTTGCCCACATGGAGCCTGGGCTGGAGTATCTGTACCTGTCCTACAACAAGCTGGACGGGGAAGGAATGGAACCAGAGTCCTTCTTGGGTGCGTACCAATCCATGGTGGAGCTGTGTCTGGACCACAACCAGCTGGTGTCGGTCCCCTCAGGGATCAACCAGATGAACACGCTACACTTCCTCAGGCTCAACGATAACTCCATCAGGTACCACAAACTACACAGTACTGTAGTTTACAGTACACACTACCTACACAGTTATGTAGTTTACAGTACACACTACCTACACAGTTATGTAGTTTACAGTACACACTACTGTAGTTTACAGTACACACTACCTACACAGTACTGTAGTTTACAGTACACACTACCTACACAGTTATGTAGTTTACAGTACACACTACTGTAGTTTACAGTACACATTACCTACACAGTTATGTAGTTTACAGTACATACTACCTACACAGTACTGTAGTTTACATTACACACTACCGACACAGTACTGTAATTAACAGTACACACTACTGTAGTTTACAGTACACACTACCGACACAGTACTGTAATTTTCAGTACACATTACACAGTACTGTAGTTCACAGTACACATTACCTACAAAGTACTGTAGTTTGCAGTAAACACTACACAGTACTGTAGTTTACAGTACACACTACCTACACAGTACTGTAGTTTGCGGTACACAGTACTGTAGTTTGCGGTACATACTACTGGGTTCTCAAACATTTTTGCCAATTAATTTTCTAAAATGTATAAACTTTTCCATCATTTTTTTTTTCAAGTTCCTTGACTTTATTTAGGTAGTTTAAAATAGGCCCTAAATTAAGAGGCTCTTACTCCAGTGTGCTACACCCTCATTTAATTAAGAGGCTCTTACTCCAGTGTACTACACCCTTATTCAGTAAAGAGGCTCTTACTCCTATCTATCTGGCTCTAAATACAGGCTTTATTAAACTGGTCTCTGAACTGTAATGCTGGGTGGGGGACGGGGTGTGGTCTCTGAACTGTAATGCTGGGTGGGGGTCTGGTCTCTAAACTGTCGTTCCTGTTCCAGGACTGTCCCAGAGGAAAGCCTGTGTGAGCCAGGTGGGGCAGCAGACTCCAACCTGGTGGCTGTGAGGCTGGAGAACAACCTTCTAGACCCTGACAGCATCTCCCCAAGCAGCTTCTCCTGTGTCCGCACTGCCTCCAGTGTGGTCTTCAAACCACAGAGGAAGAACAACTGAATGACTCCTTTAAACACTGTCCACCACCAGGCTCACCATGAAGACTGGAGCTTTGGTGCGTTTCCCCACTGAGGACTACACCTGGTGCTATACCAAAGTACCGGGTTCCAAGTGTAGGGCTGGAACTAGGGATGGAGCTATGGGTGGAGCTATGGGTGGAGCACGCCACTGGTCAACATCACAATATTGCTGTAAAGGTAACACAGATCCCCAGACCTTGTTTACGCTGACCAAGTCTCACCAGGATGTGGGCCATCAAGTGACCACCATTGGGATCCAACATCTGTGTTCCTCATCAGGAATGGAAGCATGAACACTTTCTACACTGTAGTCTGCACAATATTATCTATATAGACTTCCACTGTTCTAATACAAATAATATAAATACATAATACAATTTATAGATAAACAGGAACACTTCTTTAACCTAACCTAACCGACACACGAGGCCCTACTAACAGTAGACTTCTATTGTTGCTTAGCAGAATACATACAATTAGCACTTTTACTTTATACGTTTGTCTTTGGTGACTGTAATATCAATTGACATTTTTATATCTTTGGACATTAGTGAAGCATTCATGAAAGAGTGAAACAAGAAGGGAAAATGGGTCAAGCACAAAGTCTGTAAAAACGTGTACAAGGGATTAACAAAATGCCATGGATGTACCATGGATAGAGAGGAAGGAACAGTGTGCTCAGGTACCCATGTGTAAGGTACACTCACATCTCCTGGTTTCATGAATAACAAATAACTTAGTAGTAATGTAATGGTCTAAATGTCTTTTCTTTTGCTAAACACCTGCTCACGTGCTAAATAAAGTCAGTCACACAACTATCTCTATAACTCTGTTTCATGCAAAGATTTACAAACCCTAGCGCAAGAAGCACTCACCCCTCCAGGACTCCTACAACCATCCCTGAAGGTTTTACAGACTCAAGGTCATAAAGGAACATGTAACACATTTCCAACGGTCTGGAAAATATGAGTTATCCAGGGAAGTCTGTCTTCAGCGGCTTTTTATTCCAGTAATTAGGCTTTGAACTCATGTCCACTTGCCAGTTTCCATTCAATAGTTAAAGAGCTGCTGGCTTGTGTTCAGGGGTTCCCCTGTGCTATACTTTAGACCTGGGTGTCCTGGTCTAATCTAGACACCTATCTGGTAAGTTAGTCTACTCCCCAGGTAACATCACCTGGAGGTCCTGGTCTAAACATCTAGTTTGATCTGGTAAGTTAGTCTACTCTCCAGGTAACATTAGATTAGATTAGATTCAAATGTATTGTCATTGCACAGCACAAGTACAGTACAGCGAAAATAATTTAGCATCTGACCAGAGTGCAAATGTTGCAGTAAAGTGCATGGTAATATAATATCATTTACAGTTTAAATTGACAGGTTAAAAGACAGTCTAGGTATAAATGTGATATGAGCAGCATAATAATAATGGGTATATGTATATACAGGTAAGTAAGAATTTAACAGGTAGTGATCAGGGGTATGCTATTATTAAAAGCAGGATACAGATGTAGAAGTAAATAGATGTAAATGTATATGTATATACAGGAGTAGGAGCAGTTCTATCAACAGATTTAAATATATATTATAGGTATCTTAGTAATAAATATGTAAACTATAGAGAGGCAGGTAGTTGTGATACAGTTTGTTCACCTGGAGGTCCTCATCCAAACATCTAGTTGTTGTTGATTGTAGGATCTGTTGGGTGCTCATCTCTTGGAGGTTTGGTCCAGTGAAGTAACTCTAACTACCTAAGGCATACGGGATGTGTTGTGTGCAGCAGTGGAAGGCCGGTCATATAGCCACATAGTTGATAGTTTGGAAAATATGACAACCCCAAGACCCAAGCTCTATTGATACCACAGCCCAGACCCTCTACCATGTTGGTTTGCCTGTGAGCCAAGCCAGAGCATATTTATCAGCATCCTGCTGTCCTCAGCACAAAATACCAGCCATGGCTGGAAAAAATGAAGAGTGTTATACAGCAACAAAGCCCAAACAGGACCCATTTACATTCTGGGAAGGAATATGAAGCAACAAGCAAAAGCACCAGGTGGTTATCTGACTCTACGACTCACCGTCATCTCTACTACTAACCCGTTTGGTTACCTGCAGATACTGATTCTACTACTAACCTTGTGATGGATATCAACACACAAACCCTAGTATGTACCCCCCTCAATGAAACGTTTCCAATAAAAATGAAAAATAAACTATCATACAACATTTAATTTTTTCCCAAAAAATAAAACTGGAAGGATGTGAATTCTATGGAGGGCTCATCATCATCAAGTTAAGCTTGAATATTTAGTATGCTGACAGGTCATAAGTATGTTCTATAGAACCACCTTGTCGTATTTATTATGTTGACAGGTCATACAGCCTACCTCACTAACTACTCTAGCACCAGTTCAAAGCCCTTGATTAGAAGCACATGGTCAACGATTCTCAGTGAGAAGCAGCCCAGACGGGAGCTCTGTATCCCAGCAGAGGCAAGGGTCTGGTTTCAGGGAGGAGGAGGGGGTGTGAGGATCAGAGTAAGGTCTTCTGTGTGAACAGAGGACACAGCTGATTTTGAGAGGAGATAACCATAACCCCTCCAGCACACAGACCATCTGATTCACAGACCACCCGGTGATGCAGGTAGGATATACTCTTGATACACAGCTCCATGTACGGTAGAAGGACCTGCCTGGTGATGCAGGTAGGATATGCTCTTGATACACAGCTCCATGTACGGTAGAAGGACCTGCCTGGTGATGCAGGTAGGATATGCTCTTGATACACAGCTCCATGTACGGTAGAAGGACTTGCCTGGTGATGCAGGTAGGATATGCTCTTGATACACAGCTCCATGTACGGTAGAAGGACCTGCCTGGTGATGCAGGTAGGATATGCTCTGTCACTGTTCTTTTTAGATTATTTTTCTAGTTTTAAATTGTTGACAGAAAGATTTTAGGTTTTAATATACAAATACAAATATTGTGAGTTATTTTAAGAGGTTATGAACCACAATCTTAATCTCTTTTTTAAATATGTATACTCAATTTTGATTAGATTCTGTCTTAGTTAATAGTAACACTAATACACGATCATCGTAGTTAAAAAATCATTCTGTGCAACATTCCTAACTCTTGATGAAGGTTTTAAATGGTAAAAGCATTTCCTAACTACAGTCTCCTGGGAGCCCTGCACAGTTCCTCTAGTGGTGGAACCTTACACCACTGGAGGAGCTGAAGGGACATCCAGGGTTACACAAAGAGTACTACTATGTACACATACAGTAGTACAGGATACAAGTAGGGTACTACCATGTATACATACAGTAGTACTAGATACACATAGGGTACTACTATGTACACATACAGTAGTACTAGATACACAGAGTACATCATTGTACACTACAGGCTACAGGGTGATCTGGGAAAGTGTTTTGCTACAGGATGTAAGGATTTAGCTACAGGATGTAAAGGTTTAGCTACAGGATGGACAGGGTTTAGCTACAGGATGGAAAGGGTTTAGCTACAGGATGGAAAGGGTTTAGCTAGTGGATGGACAGGCTTTAACTGGCGGATGAACAGGGTCTAGCTACAGGATATAAGGGGTTTAGCTACAGGATGTAAGGATTTAGCTACAGGATGTAAAGGTTAAGCTCGCGGATGGACAGGGTTTAGCTAGCGGATGGACAGGGTTTAGCTAGCGGATGGACAGGGTTTAGCTAGCATATGGACAGGGTTTAGCTAGCGGGGGACAGGGTTCAGGTAGCGGATGGACAGGGTTTAGTTAGCGGATGGACAGGGTGAAGCTGGTATAGCTGTAGCTGGTATATGCTGTGCAGGGTACTGGACCACCACATAGTTGTGGGCTGACTGAGGATCCGTTCCGAGTCACGCGACCACAGTGAGTTGTCCCGCATAGCAGGAATGAAGAACACAAACATTAGTTTTGGCTGTAGAGTTTCCACTGAATCATCCACTCCTGGATGGAAACTCTGCTGGAAGAATGTTGAGCTTCCTGTGGGGGACCCAACACACCGCTAACAACCTGGTGTAGTAATCTGGTTTACCATGACTAACAACCTGGTGTAGTAATCTGGTTTACCATGACTAACAACCTGGTGTAGTAATCTGGTTAACCATGACTTACAACCTGGTTTACCACGACTAACAACCTGGTTGACCATGACTTACAACCTGGCGTAGTCATCTGGTTTATCAAGACTAACAACCGGGTTTACCATGACTAGCAACCTGGTTTACCATGACTAACAACCTGGTGTAGTAATCTGGTTTACCATGACTAACAACCTGGTGTAGTAATTTGATTTACCATGACTAACTACCTGGTTTACCATGACTAACAACCTGGTTTACCATGACTAACAACCTGGTTTACCATGTCTAACAACCTGGTGTAGTAATCTTATTAACCATGACTAACTACCTGGTTTACCATGACTTACAACCTGGTTTACCATGTCTAACAACCTGGTTTACCATGTCTAACCACCTGGTTTATCATGTTGCTGGAAGCTAGCTGTTTCTTACCACCTCTACTCTCTACTATAGGAAACACCTTCAATGCATTTTAGGCAAAACTGTCTCTTTCTACTGGAAATAATGTTCTGGTCTATTGGTTCTGCATCCCTTCACTCCCCCTTACAGAGAGGTCTCATAACAACATCACCATGAAGCTGTTCCTGTTGCTATGCCTACTGGCTCTTGGAAATGCTAAACCCTACCAGCCAATCAATGTCAAGGAGTTCCTAAGAAACTATGACATGATGATGGCTGACTCAGGCGATGACAATGATAACAATATCGATAATGACGATGATGAAGAGGAGGATGAGGAGGAGGAGGAGGAGGAGGAGGAGGAGGAGGAGGAGGAGGAGGAGGAGGAGGAGGAGGAAGTTGAAAACTGCCCAGCAGGGTGCCAGTGTTGGCCAAGAGTGGTGCAGTGTTCTGACCAGGGTGAGTCAACAGTTGTATTATCTGTAACCACTCTAGAACTTCAGAGAACAGAGAACATGGTTAATATCTACAACATGGGCTCATGGAAAATATTATTGATTTTTGAACTACTGAATGCAGCTAAGCGATAATTGAGTCTTGCTTCCAGGCCTGATCTCCATTCCTGAGAAGATCCCCGAGGACAGCGTAATGATTGACCTCCAAAACAACGACATCAGTGACATCAACGAGAACGACTTCAAAGGCCTCAACAAGCTCTATGTAAGGTCATGTTCTGTCTGACATTATGAGAGGGAACAGACTTTCTACTCATCAATAATACAAGTGTTCTAACTATCCCGTTGACTTCCAGGCCCTGTTTCTGATCAACAACAAGATCTCTAAGATCCACCCCAAGGCCTTCAAAAACATGGACCACCTGAGACTGCTCTACTTATCCTACAACATGCTGATCGAGATCCCTGCCAACCTGCCGCGCAACATTCTGGAGCTACGTTTCCATGGAAACCGCATCAGCCGAATCCAGAAGGAGGCCTTTAAAGGCCTGAGGAGCCTGCATGTCCTCGGTGAGCCTGGACATAGAGATACCTAGAACTAAGACTGGAGCTTCTGGACCCAAAGATACTAGAGCTAAGACTGGAGCTTCTGGACCCAAAGATACTAGAACTAAGACTGGAGCTTCTGGACCCAAAGATACTAGAGCTAAGACTGAGCTACTGGACACTACAGATACACACTACAATTGTACGACTACTGTGTGTTGACTACTTCCTTTGTTCTGCCCACAGAGATGAGTGCTAACCCTCTTGCCAACAGTGGGATCAGCCTGGGAGCGTTTGATGGCATGTCCAGCCTTTATGTTGGGATGGCAGAGGCCAAACTCACTGCTGTGCCAAAAGGTACAGCTCCTTCTATACACATAACATACAAAACTAAGTACAAGTGAATAAGATGTTCTAGAAGATAATGAAGGATTGTTCTAAGGATGTTCTTCTGGTTCCCCAGACTTGCCCTCGTCGATTACAGAACTGAGCCTGGAGTACAATAAGATCTCCAAGGTGGAAGTGGAAGACTTCATCAGATACAGAAATCTGCAGAGGTAAACATTTCCCCTGTATATCCCACGACAATATGCTGTTTTAAACATTCCCCCGGTATATACCAAGACAATATGCTGTTTTAAACATTCCTCCGGTATATACCAAGACAATATGCAGTTTTAAACATTCCCCTGGTATATACCAAGACAATAGGCTGTTTTAAACATTCCCCTGGTATATACCAAGACAATATGCTGTTTTAAACATTCCTCCGGTATATACCAAGACAATATGCAGTTTTAAACATTCCCCTGGTATATACCAAGACAATAGGCTGTTTTAAACATTCCCCTGGTATATACCAAGACAATATGCTGTTTTAAACATTCCCCCGGTATATACCAAGACAATATGCTGTTTTAAACATTCCCCCGGGATATACCAATACAATATGCTGTTTTATGGTAAGCTTCTCTTTTGGTGTGTTTCAGACTCGGTCTGAGTTTTAACCAGATCAAATCCGTAGAGAACGGCAGTCTGGCTCGCATACCCAACATCCGAGAGATCTGCCTCGACAACAACAAGCTGAAGAAGGTTCCAGCACAACTCAGCTCCCTGCGCTACCTCCAGGTCAGAGGTCATATATACTACTACCTTACTACCTCTAGGTCAGAGGTATATAGGTATATAGAAGTCCTACATACTACTACCTTACTAACTCCAGTTGAGATATATACTACTACCTCCAGGTCAGATATATACAGCAGCAAGTAATGGGGATTTCCTATTTGGTTCCTATCATGGTTCTCTTTGTTGAGCATGTTACTACTGTTGTTCAGAAGAATTGTCCCTGTGTGTTCCCAGATGATCTACCTTCATGCCAACAAAATCAGCAGCGTTGGCATCAATGACTTCTGCCCCATCAGCCCAGGCAGTAAGAAGAACATGTACACGGGCATCAGTCTGTTTGCTAACCCTGTCAAGTACTGGAACGTGCAGCCGGCAGCCTTCCGCTGTGTGGCAGGCCGCAGGGGAGTGCAGATGGGCAACTTCAGGAGGAGGAAGTAGAGGCTGACCGTCCGACCTCCACCTGACCTTTACAGCAGGGGTTCTTAAACTTTTTCACCTCGGGACCTGGGTCCACGGTATCCGACCAATGCACCGACCAATGCACTGCGTGTCCTCAGGCCATGACCTCCAACTGAATGGTTGTCACAACCTCCAACTAGATGGTTGTCACGACCTCCAACTGGAGTGTTGTCACAACCTCCAACTGGATGGTTGTCATGGCCTCCAACTGGACGGTTGTCACGACCTCCAACTGGATGGTTGTCACGACCTCCAACTGGATGGTTGTCACAACCTCCAACTGGATGGTTGTCACGACCTCCAACTGGATGGTTGTCATGACCTTCAACTGGATGGTTGTCACGACCTCCAACTGGATGGTTGTCACGACCTCCAACTGGATGGTTGTCATGACCTTCAACTGGATGGTTGTCATGACCTCCAACTGGATGGTTGTCATGACCTCTAACTAGATGGTCATCAGGTCACGACCTCCAACTGGACAGGGACCTACTCAACCCACAGTTTAAGAAACGCTGCTTTACAGGAACCTCAGCCTTACAGAAGACAAGGCTAGAGGATCAGGTGGATCTACGCTCATAAAATCTACGCTCAGCAAATTTAATAGTTATAGAGGGTGTATGTTCAACTATTTAGACAAACGTACATATGTAAATATTAGGTTTTTTTTCTATGCATGTGTTCTGTCTTGGGTCATCCACTAATGATGTCACTGTCCTTCTGTCCAATCAGGACTCTCCAGTTATACTTGCTTTCTTCCTGGACTCCACTGTATTCTGCATTTAATTAATATGTAACCTGATTTGATGCACCATATGTGATACTTACAACATTATGATCCACACTGGCTCACCACGGGCTACAGTCTGACCCTATGGACACAATCACCATCCCTATCCATCAGGTCCACTACTAGGCCAATGCTTTGGGCTGTTTGGAGTGGATGTGGCTATTGCTATAGGGGGTGGAGCTAGCCATGGAGTGGGTGGAGCTAGGCCATGACTCATAACGTGTCACATAAACCTATAGAGCTGCTCTTAACAATAAGACAAGCAGCTTCATATAAATAATGTCCATAGCGTATAAATACTCAAAACTAAGACAAAAACTGCATTTTTGTGGCATTAGGTCATGACTGTATTTAAATGCTTTCTATCATACCAGAATGTGTAGAATATTTATACCAGAATATGTTAAGTGCAACAGGTCAAGCAGGTCTGACTGTGCCGCAATGATGTTAGAAGGTGTAAATCCTTGTTGAATGGTTGAATCCTGGTTGTTTTGAAAGCGGTACAACTATTTAACAATTTTACCTTCCAAATAGTGGAATAGGAACATGCATAATATCGAGATCATACTAGATAACATGCATAGTATCTTGGTACTAATCCTACTAGATAACACAAGATAACCAGTATGTAGGATAAGTCCTTAATGGCTATGAAATGCTTGAACGCTTGAATGCTTGTGCATATATTGTTATTGTGACAATATGGCAGACCAGGATTGTGTATGTTCTGCATCTTGTGTAGAAACAGACGTTTCCTAGATGTGTATCTTTTTTTGGAGTCTATTCATCTGGCGACCCTCACACACGGTGCTGCGTATTTATTAGGTTGCTCAATAAACAATTTGTTGTTACCTTCTGTGTTCTTTATGCAGAATAGAAGAGTCTGGCTTTAGCAACCATAGCAGAATTAACTATTCTACTACAGAGGTTAGCTCCACTCAAAGACGGAGTGTGTAAGGTTAGCAGCTCTATCAGTAGATGGAGCTAAAGGTTAGCAGCTCGATCAGTACATGGAGCTAGGTGCTGAGGTTAGCAGCTCGATCAGTAGATGGAGCTAGGTGCTAAAGGTTAGCAGCTCAACCAGTAGATGGAGCTATGTGCTGAAGTTCAAGATTCAAGATTCAAGATTTTTTTTATTTGCCAATTGCAGTTAGCAGCTCTACCAGTAGATGGAGCTAGGTGCTCAAGGTTAGCAGCTATATCAGTAGAGGGAGCTAGATGCTAAAGGTTAGCAACTACATCAAATGGCAAATGGAAAATAAAAAAAATCTTGAATCTTGAACTTCAGCACCTAGCTCAATCTTCTGGTAGAGCTGCTTACCTTTAGCACATAGCTCCATCCACTGGTAGAGCTGCTAACCTTTAGCACCTAGCTCCATCTTCTGATATAGCTGCTAACCTTTAGCACCTAGCTCCATCTACTGATCGAGCTGCTAACCTTTAGCACCTAGCTCCATCTACTGGTAGATTAGCTAACTTCAGCACATAGCTCTATCTAGCTCCATCTAGCTCTATCAGTAGATGGAGCTATGTGCTGAAGTTAGCAGCTCTACCAGTAGATGGAGCTATGTGCTGAAGTTAGCAGCTCTACCAGTAGATGGAGCTAGGTGCTGAAGTTAGCAGCTCTACCAGTAGATGGAGCTAGGTGCTAAATATTACCAGCTATATCAGTAGATGGAGCAGGTTAGCAGCTCTACAAGTAGATGGAGCTAGGTGTTAAAGGTTAGCAGCTATATAATTAGATGGAGCTAGGTGCTAAAGGTTAGCAGCTCTATCAGTAGATAGAGCTAGGTGCTATAGGTTAGCAACTCTATCAGTAGATGGAGCTAGGTGCTAAAGGTTAGCAGCTATATCAGTAGAGGGAGCTAGATGCTAAAGGTTAGCAGCTCTACCAGTAGATGGTGCTAGGTGCTAAAGGTAAGCAGCTTTACCAGTAAATGGAGCTAGGTGCTAAAGGTTAGCAGCTCAACCAGTAGATGGTACTGTGCTAGTAGCTAGTGTTGCTGTTCTATTCTAATATAACATGGAGCTCTGGACTGCTCCCCCTCCCCTCTGCTTTCTCTCACATATGGAACACATCTACTGGTTGGCTAGACTCTCTGAGCCACGTCTCTCTTTTTCTCTCTCACAGACCAGAACAGACCCCCTAGAGACTAGACCATCTAGAGACCAGACCCCCTAGAGACCAGACCCCCTAAAGACCAGACCCCCTACAGAACAGACCCCCTAGAGACTAGACCATCTAGAGACCAGACCCCCTACAGAACAGACCCCCTAGAGACCAGACCCCCTAGAGACTAGACCATCTAGAGACCAGACCCCCTAGAGACCAGACCCCCTAAAGACCAGACCCCCTACAGAACAGACCCCCTAGAGACTAGACCCCCTAGAGACCAGACCATCTAGATACCAGACCCCCTACAGAACAGAACAACTAGAGACATAACCCTGTACCGGGTTCCTTGACTTCTCTGATTCATGAGACATGGGACACTTTGGTCCCACGGAACACTTGAAGTGGGAGTATCCCACTACACTATGTATCATCTAAAGATAAAGAGAGGGAGAGGAGAGAGACAGAGAAACTTGGACCATCCTGCTGTGGATGGAGAATCACAACATGTGGGAAAGCAGCAGCAAACAAACATTAGTCTGCTACACTATGTATTATCCAAAGTTAGAGAGAGAGAGAGAGAGGAGAGAGAGAGAGAGAGAGAGAGAGAGAGAGAGAGAGAGAGAGAGAGAGAGGAGAGAGAGAGAGAGAGAGAGAGAGGAGAGAGAGAGAGAGAGAGAGAGAGAAGACAAAGACACACACACACGCACAGGGGGAACATTCCAGACAACAGTCCTATTAAAGGCCTAATGAGTTTACCATGGGAGCTTCCTAGAACCAGACATCTGCTACAGACATCCAGCAATACAGGAGACAGTAACAGACCAGGACAGACCTACAGTAACAGACCAGGACAGACCTCCAGGACAGACCTCCAGGACAGACCTCCAGTACAGACCTACAGTAACAGAGTAGGACAGACCTAAAGTCTAGCCCAGGACAGACCTACAGTAACAGACCAGGACAGACCTACAGTAACAGACCTCCAGGACAGACCTACAGTAACAGACCAGGACAGACCTCCAGTACAGACCTACAGTAACAGACCAGGACAGACCTAAAGTCTAGCCCAGGACAGACCTACAGTAACAGACCAGGACAGACCTCCAGGACAGACCTCCAGTAACAGACCAGGACAGACCTCCAGGACAGACCTACAGTAACAGACCAGGACAGACCTACAGTAACAGACCAGGACAGACCTCCAGTACAGACCTACAGTAACAGACCTACAGTAACAGAGTAGGACAAACCTAAAGTCTAGCCCAGGACAGACCTCCAGTAACAGACCAGGACAGACCTCCAGGACAGACCTACAGTAACAGACCAGGACAGACCTCCAGGACAGACCTACAGTAACAGACCAGGACAGACCTACAGTAACATACCAGGACAGACCTCCAGGACAGACCTACAGTAACAGACCAGGACAGACCTACAGTAACAGACCAGGACAGAGCTACAGTAACAGACCAGGATAGAGCTACAGTAATAGACCTACAGTAACAGACCTACAGTAACATACCAGGACAGAGCTACAGTAACAGACCAAGACAGACCTACAGTTACAGACCAGGACAGAGCTAGAGTAACAGACCAGGACAGAGCTAGAGTAACAGACCAGGACAGACCTACAGTAACAGACCAGGACAGAGCTACAGTAACAGACCAGGACAGACCTACAGTAACAGACCAGGACAGAGATACAGTAACAGAGCTACAGTAACAGACCAGGATAGAGCTACAGTTACAGACCAGGACAGACCTACAGTAACAGACCAGGACAGACTGACAAGTAGGACAGTAACAGATTAACAACTCAAAGCAGTAAGCTACTGTGGTCCTGGGCTCTGGTAGGACTAATAGACCTACGAGACAACTCTAGCTCTGTGCTCGAGGGCTGAGGCTCAACTATTTGGTAACATAAGAGTTTCTCACTAATGTTCTCCACATGTTCCACATGTCAACATCACAGCACTCAACTTGTTACACATACTACCACTGTTAGCACACAACCAAATACACTGTCTGATACACCAGATGATACCTATAGTATGGTATAGATATGGTTTAATAGACTATACACTGTCTGTTATATATCTATAGTGTACTAAATATATTGGTATAACAGCAGAGGCAGGGTACCTATGAATGAGGATCAAAGGACCAACAGGGGGTGGCTGGCATGGTCTCCATGTCAGATGACCAGAGGAGCTTCATGGAGATATTCCAGACACATCAACATGTATTGGTAAGGACTGGTGTGTCATTATATTTTTGGTAAATGGGAACAGAGTAGAGTCTGCTGCCAGAGGATCCTGGTCCTCTGCTCTTCCAATCTTCCACCTCCTCCTCCTGCTCCTCCTCCCCTCTCCTCTGGGACTGAATTCCTCCTCTCACAGCTCCATGTGGAAAAACAGTTACTTCATTAAACCCTGAGGTATGCTATCATGATACTATATAGAAACATCTAACCTACTGAGGTATAGAAAAATTCTAACACAACATCCTGAGGTATAGAAACATCTAACATAACCTACTGAGGTATAGAACCATCTAACATAACCTACTGAGGTATAGAACCATCTAACATAACCTACTGAGGTATAGAACCATCTAACATAACCTACTGAGGTATAGAACCATCGAACATAACCTACTGAGGTATAGAAAGATCTAACATAACCTACTGAGGTATAGAACCATCTAACATAACCTACTGAGGTATAGAACCATCTAACATAACCTACTGAGGTATAGAACCATCTAACATAACCTACTGAGGTATAGAACCATCTAACATAACCTACTGAGGTATAGAACCATCGAACATAACCTACTGAGGTATAGAACCATCTAACATAACCTACTGAGGTATAGAAACATGTAACTTAACCTATTGAGGTATATAACCATCTAACATAACCCATTGAGGTATATGACCATCAGACATAACCTACTGAGGTATACCATGAGGCATAGACACATCTAACACAACCTACTGGGGTATACCTTGAGGTATAGACACAACATAACCTATTGAGGTATACCATGAGGTATAGAAACATCTAACACAACCTACTGGGGTATACCTTGAGGTATAGACACAACATAACCTATTGAGGTATACCATGAGGTATAGAAACATCTAACACAACCTACTGGGGTATACCTTGAGGTATAGAAACATCTTAAATATGACATGAAAAAAATATGATATTGGTTGCTAATGTTATGAAGGAGGTCCAACATCTTATTATTAATTATGTGTCCATTTGAAAGCATTAATTGCCATTATTAGGACATTAACGTATTATATTCTTACACATTACATTATTGTTGTAATGTCTGTTATTTAAACACGGAACAATTATGTTATGTAGTGGTGCTAACATTCTTTAAAGCTGGTTGAATGTGGCCAAAGCAAATATAACAGAACACTGGCTGCCTTGTGTTTTGGTTCCGATGCTGGATGAGTCACTACCTCTCCTGCTGTCAGTTAGCTGAGCCTGGCTCCCAGGGGCCCTCATGACCAGAGTACTAGTCTGTTTTACTGGCTGCCAGGGGCCCTTTATGACCAGAGTATCAGTCTGTTTTACTGGCTCCCAGGGGCCCTCATGACCAGCACTAGTATGTTTTACTGTGTCTGGCTCCCAGGGGCCCTCATGACCAGCACTAGTATGTTTTACTGAGTCTGGCTCCCAGGGGCCCTCATGACCAGCACTAGTATGTTTTACTGAGTCTGGCTCCCAGGGGCCCTCATGACCAGCACTAGTATGTTTTACTGAGTCTGGCTCCCAGGGGCCCTCATGACCAGCACTAGTATGTTTTACTGAGTCTGGCTCCCAGGGGCCCTCATGACCAGCACTAGTATGTTTTACTGTGTCTGGCTCCCAGGGGCCCTCATGACCAGCACTAGTATGTTTTACTGTGTCTGGCTCCCAAGGGCCCCTTATGACCATGAGCTTGTGTGTTTGTTGAGGTTGTTCCCCTCTGTTAGTTTGCAGCTAGCTGTGGCTGAGAGAAGTGGAGAAGTGGAAGAGATAATTGAGGAGTGGTCAGCTTGGTTTGTGGGTGGCATTCCCCTTTAATCCAATATGAACGGTCAGGCCTCACGGAGGCCACCTTGACAGCCCAACCCCTGGCACACATCATTAGCCACAGTAAAAGCATTCTCCACGCTCTGGCACTCCTCCGAGGGCAGTACAAGTTGGAAGGTGTTCATAATTGTTACCACACCTGTAAAGCCCCAGGCATAAGGCCCCAGTCATGAGGCCCCATCTGGCCCAGGCTAGATGGGGCTAATCCTGGCTGTTTGTGGACCACCTCTGGTCTTCTGGTAGACACTTAGCACCTCACATGGTTCCTATCACACATGTCTCCTGCTGGGTAGTACATTCACACAGCTCTGCTTGTTTACGAGCTTCTGAAAGTTGCCATTGTATTTGACCATGGCTGCTGACAATAAAGATTAAGTAAATTTCTCTCCAAATGCCCATGACCAGCTCTGGAGGTTTACCCAGAGAGCAGGTTGTTTCCCTCATACACACAAGACATGTCCAAGTCCTGCTTAGTTTTCTGCTAGGCAGGGAGTGAAGGGTTAATATTTTGTCTGGTTGGGGTGCTCAGCAGGGAGTGAAGGGTTAATAGTTTGTCTGGTTGGGGTGCTCGGCAGGGAGTGAAGGGTTAATAGTTTGTCTGGTTGGGGTGCTCGGCAGGGAGTGAAGGGTTAAGTGTAATGCTGGTAGTCTTTAAAGCTGTACTTGACACACCCCCCTCTCACATAGGCTGAGCAGCCAGCAGACAGAGCAGCTAGTGAGGTCTAGTAAGGTCTAGTGAGCTCTCAGCAGGATGTATCTCAGCATATTGTCTCCAGTGTTGTTCTTGTGTCTGGTGGCCCCATGGCTGACCACCAGCAGCTCCCTGGACCACAACTCACAGCTGATACTCGGACGGGTTCCAGCAAGGCACAGAGCTGGGTACTACGTAGAGTCAAGGAGAACCAAGGTAAATCCCTTAACAGAAACCCTTAAGGTAAATACTAACCCTTAACACTAACCATGATGGTAAACACTAACCCCTTAACACTAACCATTATGGTAAACACTAACCCCTTTACACTAATCACTAAAGGTAAACACTAACCCCTTAAAACTTACCATTACAGTAAATACTAACCCCTTAATACTAACCATTAATGTAAACACTAACCAGTAGAAGTAAACACTTACCCCTTAACACTAACCATTATGGTAAACACTAACCCCTTTACACTAACCACTAGAGGTAAACACTTACCCCTTATTACTAACCATTATGGTAAACACTAACCCCTTTACACTAACAACTAGAGGTAAAAACTCACCCCTTCACACTAACCACTAGAGGTTAACACTAAGCACTTAATACTAACCATTTAGGAAAACACTAACCCCTTAACACTTACCATTATGGTAATCACTAACCCCTTAACACTTACCATTATGGTACACACTAACCCCTTAACACTAACCATTTAGGTAAACACTAGCCATTCAGGGATAATCCTAACCCTAATGATGATATTATGGCAATGTTCTGCCAGCTGATATCCATCTCATTAAGGTCAACATCTGTATTTATGCAGCTACTCCTCTGTGATTTACACACACATCAACATTGGCTGTTGCAAGATAAACCACACTATCATAGGAGAGTAAAGGCAGCCTTCACTGCACTAGTTATGACACTAGAGCTCATTAGAGTTATAACTAGAAAACACATTAGCTCCAGTTAGTTAGATCTGGAGCTGAAAGTTAGAACCAGGAGTGACAGGTTTAACGTTGGTTGGCTTGTATTTCGGCTGTATTAGAAGTCAGTTGATCTCAGGCAGTGTGAACCCTCAGGGTAAAGGTCACCTGAGACAGAGGGTGAGGGGTCATGTGTGGAACCAAGGACCCATGCTGCCACAAATAAAATGCTGCCACAAATCCAGAAACTTCCATGTTTACAACTCTGTTAATTCAAGCATGGTTCTGGTCCTGATTAGGTCCACAACTCTTCTGCTGATCGGAAATCATTACAAATAATGACCAAGCTCTGCCAACAGCAGACACCACAACCTACGGAGTGTACCATGGTCTTTGAGTGGTTGAAGCCCAAATTAGACTTCTGTGAGAGCACACATTCAAAGAACCGTAAACTGCTGACCTCCACAGAGACAGGTGATGCTAACCTCCAAGAGGTTAGCATCACCTGTTACAGGCAGCTCTGTAAAGATTTGCCTGTTCATTCTGTACCTATGTAGAACTGTACACCATAGAACTGTAATTGTAGCTTTCAGTGAACCAATAGTTATGTCCCACATGTTTCCTGTAGAGGGCGCCGTCTGCTGACAGTGTGCTTGATGGTGAACCAGAGGATGGGCCGATTGCGGGGGGAGACGCCTCTGGTAAGACCAAGATTTAAGATTTAGTTTTGCCATGTGTAACAAGTAGAATGGAATGCTTACTCCCCAATCACTTCCACATTCAGAATTTCAATAACAATACTATACTATACTTATACCACACTGATCTCTAGTATACTAGGTCTAGACTACAGCTCTCTCTTCATCACCACCCTCATCATCTCACCTGGTCTAATGATCATGAGTTAACTAGGGTTTAGTCTATTGGTCCGGTGTTGGACTGAACCATGAGTGTTGCGGTGTTCCAGATCTCCCCACCTGCTTGCTGTGTGTGTGTCTGACTGGCTCGGTGTACTGCGAGGAGGTGGACATGACCTCCGTGCCCACCCTGCCCAAGGAGACGGCCTATCTGTACGCCCGCTACAACAAGATCAAGAAGATCGCCGCCAAGGACTTTGCGGACATCTGTGAGTCTGGTCACCTTCATGACGCCAACCCGTGTGCCGTGTTGGCTCCACCCCTCCGCCCCTGGCTCACACCGTTAGTGATGTATAGATGGTACTGTATATACTGTAGAACAAACAAGTGTAGGGTGATATGGAGTCAATCAAATATCGCAATATCTTTGATCAATACCTCCATATCGATATTGGGCCGATATTGTAGGGTTGACTATTGTGGTGCTTTCACTTAATTATGTGGATATAATAACTAACTTAGGAAATAATAGTAAGAAAATGGCAGGATAGATATAATATGGATGTACTGCCGAGCCAAGAATGGACCTCTGATATTCTCTAATGCAGCTGTCATTCATATGTGGACCAGGCTATAGAACACTAGTTCATCATGTTAGTCTGCTGGTGTATAGATTATGGTACATGACAGATCGATCTTTAGACAGGGTCCAGGACCAATACAGAATATAAGACAAAATGAATACATTTCAGGACCTGACCCTAATTCGAATGTGGAATCTATGATTTATAATGCAGACTACAGTGAAAGACATAGCTTTGTAGTATATGCAGTAGTTCCACTAACTAAGTGTGGTATACACATATATATAGACAGTGTGTAACAGTGTTGTTCTCTGGTCGTCCAGTGACTCTGAAGAGGATCGACCTGACGGGGAACCTGATTTCGGAGGTGGAGGACGGAGCGTTCTCCAAGCTGCCCCTGCTGGAGGAGCTCTCTCTGGCAGAGAACCGGCTGGTCAAGCTGCCCATGCTGCCGGCCAAACTCACTACCTTCAACGCCAACCACAACCTCCTCAAGACCAAGGGCGTCAAGGCTACTGCCTTCAAGGTACACAACTCTCCAAACACTCACATGCTTTATCATCCACTCAACCACTACAACCTTTCCCACAAGTTAGTGGCCCTGTATTTAACCCCTTCCCGACCCCAGGACAACTGTGAACCTCTCTTGTACCATGGAAATGACATTAGTTTATACATTTAGAAGACAAACCGTTCCAGCTCAACCAATCAAAGTTGTAGATCACGAGCATCCCCACACAGCCATGTTGTTCATCTTGTCATGTTGAAAGTCATGGTAGTTATAGCCATTATAACATATGATATATAATGTTATAACTATTATAACATGTTATCCACCAGAAACTGACCAGGCTGGTCAAACTGTTTTTGGCCGACAACCAGCTGGAAGCAGTTCCACACCTCCCAGAGAGCCTCCGCACTGTCCATCTACAGGTCTGTTATTTTATATATATATATATATATATATATATATATATATATATATATATATATATATATATATATATATATATATATATTTATATATATATATATATATATATATATTTATATATATATATACACATACATACACACACACCCTGACATCTAGAGGGTCTACCCTAACCTCTACCTCATTATAAACCCCATACCCCACCTCTTCCAAGCTTGTACCTTCTTAATCTTTACTGTTCTTGTGCCATTTCAGAACAACAATATCACAGAGATCAGCACAGACACCTTCTGCAAGGGCAACAACACGTACTACCTCCGGCCCAACCTCAACGAGGTGCGCCTGGACGGGAACCCCGTTCTGCTGTCCAAGTACCCCAACAGCTGCACCTGCCTCAAGGCCCTGCCTATCGGACGCTATCAGTGAGAAGGTCGCTCTCCTGGGGCATTCTGGGAACCAGCTGTCTTTCTTTACTGGCCACTGGCTACATGGTATCAAATACCTTCAACAGTTCTGCTTCATCTAAGAAATCAGTTGTTCTGTCCATGCACAGCTAGTCACAATCTAACAAACTAGTCTTGTTTTCCAAGTACAGTTAGGTGAGAAGCTAGCCTAGACCTAGCTGCACCGATGGTTGTCCATGCTAGTCACAGGCCAACATGAGATCAACATCTCAACACCAACGCAGGATGTTTTTGCTACTGTGTGGCAAGTATGTACTAAAGAAACTAACTCATCTCATACTGCGTTACCGTCAACTCATTCTATGTGGTCCTTTGTGGCATATAGTCACACTTTTTTTTTGACCTTTGAATTCTGTCTCTATAGTTTATCACAGTGGATGACTGTGTGGTTTTGTTGGAAGACCTAAACCTCCTAACCCTTATGGTGCAGCTCCATCATGTTTATTCATGTCCTTAGACTCACATTATTACTCTGAAGTTGTGAGTAGTTCCTCAGTAGCCCTACAGGAGGTACAATACCCTTACACTACAGGAGGTACAATACCCTATCCCTACAGGAGGTACAATACCCTAACCCTATCTGTACAGGAGGTACAATACCCTAACCCTATCTGTACAGGAGGTACAATACCCTTACACAACAGGAGGTACAATACTCTAACCCTACAGGAAGTACAATACCCTAACGCTATCTGTACAGGAGGTACAATACCCTAACCTTACAGGAGGTACAATACCCTATTCCTACAGGAGGTACAATACTCTATCCCTACAGGAGGTACAATACCCTAACCCTAGTGGCAGTATAGCAGGTAGAATACCCTAACCCTAGTGACAGTATAGCAGGTAGAATACCCTAACCCTAGTGACAGTATAGCAGGTAGAATACCCTAACCCTAGTGACAGTATAACAGGTAGAATACCCTAACCCTAGTGGCAGTATAGCAGGTAGAATACCCTAACCCTAGTGGCAGTATAGCAGGTAGAATACCCTAACCCTAGTGGCAGTATAGCAGGTAGAATACCCTAACCCTAGTGACAGTATATAGCAGGTAGAATACCCTAACCCTAGTGGCAGTATAGCAGGTAGAATACCCTAACCCTAGTGACAGTATAGCAGGTAGAATACCCTAACCCTAGTGACAGTATAACAGGTAGAATACCCTAACCCTAGTGACAGTATAACAGGTAGAATACCCTAACCCTAGTGACACACACACACATATAAACATATACTGAAATATATATATAAACATATATATACTGATACCCTGGGAGCCATTATACATGTGAATACGACAATAATGTACAGTCAAATGTTTTTGTTAAGATATTTCAATAAAGTTACACTTTTAAAATGAAAGCATTGTTTCTATGAACGTGTGTTTGAAAGACAGATCCGAAGACCAGGAGATTTACAATATTTCATAAGATGATTTATTAGAAGATAAATCAAGTGTATGGTGTCGATTTGCGATGTGATAATAGTCCTTTGTCTTCACGACTACTGCTCATGATTAGTACGGGAACCACAAGACACATTGAGAACAATCCACCGACTGCAAGTCAAACAAATATGTGCATGTTTAGCGAAACGCGGACGATTTTGGAAAATATGGGTTAATCTTATTCCTTCAGCCCAGCCAAACTGGCAGCAGCTGAAGCTACATTCTCCAAGTAAACAGAGGGACGGGTTCCATGTTGTTTCAACACTTTCATTCAGTGTTCTGCCTCTCAACATCTGGAGCCATCCAGAGTTCTGTCCGAAAGGCTCCAACGTCAAAACATCCCCAGCTTCAGTGCTCCTCGGTGAAGGCTAATGTCAACCGACCACGCTCACGGCATTCCTCTTTGTACATTGATTGTTTTCTGGTGTTAGACTTGAGCGCCCTGAGGAGCTGACAGCATGTTGACGCCACACTGATGAGGCCCTGGTGTAAGGAGACGCTACTAACTAGTAGTTAGTGACACAGAACAGCTTGTCAACACAGCTCACCCAGCTGCTAACTAGCAGTGTACAGCCCCTCCAAGCAGAGCGTAGGGGTGTGTGTGTGTGTGTGTGTGTGTGTGTGTGTGTGTGTGTGTGTGTGTCGGGCTATATTGATTATTATTTGTTGTTGGTTATATTTTTCCATCTACACGGTTGGACATTGGATTCCTCTTTTGCATAAGTGTTTGCGTGAAGTGATTTATTATTTATTGAATAAACCTTAGTGCGACCAAGTTATTTACTGTAGTCCGAGAGGACCGGTCATTAGACTCAGGTAAACGTGCTAGCCAGAGTTAAGGTTCGGTACCTGGAAGTGCTGGAAGGTTCTGCGCCGGTCCTCCAATCTCTCAGAGAAGTATCGAAGGGTTCTAAAGAACTGGGGCAGATCACAGTCTTCCTCAGCTCTGGAACACAACAAGACTATAGATTAGTACAGTACATTATACAGTATTATATGTTAGAATGTTATGCTGTTCTAAAAGTATTAGATGTTATAATGTCATCATGTAGCACACAACAGGATTATAATAGTAGTATATGAGACACAGAGAGAGAGAGTGAGAGAGTGAGGGAGAGAGAGAGACCGGTAATGAGACACAGAAAAAGAGAGAGACAGACAGACAGACAGACAGAGACATACAGAGAGACATACTGTGTAATAGTTTCCATATTGTGGGCCTCAGGGTTAAGTTTCCATAAAGAGCAGATGGAAACATGGCAGGCCTCCAGCACTGGAGCATAACCAATAGTACAGGGATAGAGCGAGCTATAGAGACATTTAGACAGACGACAGAGAGAGAGCACTACTGAGGTCTTAAGCAAGCCAAGGTGAAGGCAGGTCAATAACCTGTAGGACCCACAGGTGGTCCCAGTCAGACAACCAGACACCAACCACACTCACTCTACATAATAGACCATAATAAAACAGACTGGCAGGTTCAGAAAATTAACACTTTACCGTAATGCAGCAGGGTTAGTCAGTACAGCGACGGGTCATTAAGGAGCAGGTAGGGGTTAGACGGTACAGAGATGGTTCATTGAGGATCAGGTAGGGGTTAGATGGTACAGAGACAGGTCAATAAGGAGCAGGTAGGGGTTAGACAGTACAGAGACAGGTCATTAAGGAGCAGGTAGGGGTTAGACAGTACAGAGACAGGTCATTAAGGAGCAGGTAGGGGTTAGACAGTACAGAGACGGGTCATTAAGGAGCAGGTAGGGGTTAGACAGTACAGAGACAGGTCATCAAGGAGCAGGTAGGGGTTAGACAGTACAGAGACAGGTCATTAAGGAGCAGGTAGGGGTTAGACAGTACAGAGACAGGTCATTTAGGAGCAGGTAGGGGTTAGACGGTACAGAGACAGGTAATTTAGGAGCAGGTAGGGGTTAGACGGTACAGAGACGGGTCATTAAGGAGCAGGTAGGGGTTAGACGGTACAGAGACAGGTAATTTAGGAGCAGGTAGGGGTTAGACGGTACAGAGACGGGTCATTAAGGAGCAGGTAGGGGTTAGACGGTACAGAGACAGGTCATCAAGGAGCAGGTAGGGGTTAGACGGTACAGAGACAGGTCATTGAGGAGCAGGTAGGGGTTAGACAGTAGACAGTACAGAGACAGGTCATTTAGGAGCAGGTAGGGGTTAGACGGTACAGAGACAGGTCATTGAGGAGCAGGTAGGGGTTAGACGGTACAGAGACAGGTCATTAAGGAGCAGGTAGGGGTTAGACAGTACAGAGACAGGTCATTGAGGAGCAGGTAGGGGTTAGACGGTACAGAGACAGGTCATTAAGGAGCAGGTAGGGGTTAGACAGTACAGAGACAGGTCATTAAGGAGCAGGTAGGGGTTAGACAGTACAGAGACAGGTCATTAAGGAGCAGGTAGGGGTTAGACGGTACAGAGACGGGTCATTAAGGAGCAGGTAGGGGTTAGACAGTACAGAGACAGGTCATTAAGGAGCAGGTAGGGGTTAGACAGTACAGAGACAGGTCATTAAGGAGCAGGTAGGGGTTAGACAGTACAGAGACAAGTCATTAAGGAGCAGGTAGGGGTTAGACAGTACAGAGACAGGTCATTAAGGAGCAGGTAGGGGTTAGACAGTACAGAGATGGTTCATTAAGGAGCAGGTAGGGGTTAGACGGTACAGAGACGGGTCATTAAGGAGCAGGTAGGGGTTAGACAGTACAGAGACAGGTCATTAAGGGGCAGGTAGGGGTTAGACAGTACAGAGATGGTTCATTAAGGAGCAGGTAGGGGTTAGACAGTAGACAGTACAGAGACAGGTCATTTAGGAGCAGGTAGGGGTTAGACGGTACAGAGACGGGTCATTAAGGAGCAGGTAGGGGTTAGACAGTACAGAGACAGGTCATTAAGGAGCAGGTAGGGGTTAGACAGTACAGAGATGGTTCATTAAGGAGCAGGTAGGGGTTAGACAGTACAGTACAGTATATATATATTGGGGCTGTCAAAGATAACGCAATAATAACACGTTAACGCAAATTTGTTTTAACCGCATTCTTTTACTGGACACATTAACGCGTTCTGTTATGATGCCCGACCGTAGTTTAGGAATCATGTAGCGTTAACATTGTGACATAAGTGAACGAATAAAGAAAAAGGAATGCATCCAACGATCGCATCCACTTATGAATTGCCTTCGAGGGCCCCCACTGTATCGAAGATACACAACCGGTATGAAGACCAGAAAGACTTCACTCCCTCTCCCTCTCATCTACATAACAGTCTGTTTGAGGGTTTCTGGACACTGTTTGTCATTATTTTGTGTTGTTAAATGATTTCCAAGAAGCATAAGCACATTTGCATTAGGCAAGCATGTTTGTCCACTCCCACGTTGATAAGAGTATTAAACACTTGAAAAATATCCCTTTAAGGTACATTTTGAACAGATTTAAAAAAAAGTTTGATTCATTTGCGATTAATCACGGGCAATCATGCGATTAATCGCTATTCAATATTTGAATCGAAATATCATATATATCTATTTCACACACATATATGCACATCTGCTCAGTACTGATGTGTTACCTCAGTATTAACGTGTTACCTGCTCAATACTGACGTGTTACCTACTCAATACTGACGTGTTACCTGCTCAGTACTGTCGTGTTACCTGCTCAGTACTGACGTGTTACCTACTCAATACTGACGTGTTACCTACTCAATACTGACGTGTTACCTGCTCAATACTGACGTGTTACCTGCTCAATACTGACGTGTTACCTACTCAATACTGACGTGTTACCTGCTCAGTACTGTCGTGTTACCTGCTCAGTACTGACGTGTTACCTACTCAATACTGACGTGTTACCTACTCAATACTGACGTGTTACCTACTCAATACTGACGTATTACCTGCTCAGTACTGACGTGTTACCTGCTCAGTACTGTCGTGTTACCTGCTCAGTACTGTCGTGTTACCTGCTTAGTACTGTCGTGTTACCCAAGTAATGCCATGTTACCTGGAAACAAAGGGGCTGATTAGCATGTCATCTGTGTCCAACACGATGTCCATCTCAGTGATGGTCTTGTTCTGACCAAAAACCAAGAGAGAACCATTAGATTAGATTATAATGTATTGTCAGTGTACAGCACAAGTACAGTATAGAGACAATGAATTTGGCATCTAACCAGAGTGCAAATGTTGCAGTAAAGTGCATGGTAATATATAATGTACAGTTGTTGAATAATATGTAAAAACAGTCTACTAAAACAAATACTACTAAAAACAGGTATACAATTACTTATTGAGTAAGTATTAGATATGTGCAGAATTCTAGGTATATATATACAAGGTAAGTATACAAGTATAAACAGGTAGTAAGCAGGGGTATGCAGTATCAAAAGATAAATAAATATATAAATGTATATACAGCAGGTAGTAGGCAGGGATTTGTAGTCATATCAGCAACTGTGAATACTACGTTCATACACTCTTAGAAACATGTAGCTGCACATGCTTGAACCAGTTTGTACCAGTCCAACTTTTCCTGGAAACTGGTAGTTCAAATAGAATACATACTGACAATGTTCCTCAGAATGCATACCTGAAATGACCTTGTAAAACTGATAGGTACTATTTGTATTACTTATCCTTCTAGAAGGTACTATTTGTATTAATGATCCATCTAGAAGGTACTATGTGCAATACTGATCCTTCTAGAAGGTACTATGTGCACAACCGATCCTTCTAGAAGGTACTATGTGTACTACTGATCCTTCTAGAAGGTACTATGTGTACTACTGATTCTTCTAAAATGCCTTATGTCTGGTCCCTGCTGGTCCTTGGCTCTGGCTCTGCTCTGCTCCTAACTCTCTGCTCCTAACTCTATGCTCCTAACTCTCTGCTCCTTACTCTCTGCTCCTAACTCTCTGCTCCTAACTCTCTGCTCCTAACTCTATGCTCCTTACTCTCTGCTCCTAACTCTCTGCTCCTAACTCTATGCTCCTAACTCTCTGCTCCTAACTCTCTGCTCCTTTTTGTTTGGTGACTCCACTCTTTGTAGGGTTTACATGTTTAATTTGTAGGACTACTGCCCTCTAGAGTATGCAGATGTATTTACACTCAGCTACAACACCAACTGGTAACAGATTAGATTTGATTAGATTAGATTAAAATGTATTGTTATTGCACAGCACTGTAAGTACAGTACAGTACAGCGAAAATAATTTCTAATCTAACCAGAGTGCAAATGTTGCAGTAAAGTGCATGGTAATATCATGTACAGTTTAAATGTATAGGTTAAAAGACAGTCTACTAGGTAGGACAGTTGTACTGTATCACTTCTTAGTCCTTTTCAGACAAAGCTACACATAACGTTCAAAAAAGGCCATTACCTGAGCCTCGAAGAGCTTGAACTCCACCTGAAAGGGCAGGTCCAGACAGCTGCCTGCCAGGGTGTGCTGCTGCTCCAGCCCTCTGTCACCTGACATGACATGTGGTCACACAACATGACATGGCATGACATCACACAACATGACATGGCATGACATCACACAACATGACATGGCATGACATCACACAGCATGACATGGCATGACATCACACAACAGGACATGGCATGACATCACACAACATGACATGGCTGCACACAACATGACATGGCATGACATCACACAACATGACATGGCATGACATCACACAGCATGAGTGTGTGTGGTTGGTGGCTGGTTTGAGCAGCCTCACCTGGCCTGAGTGGGGCTGATTGGCTGGTGAGGCTGCACACCTGTGGGTCCTTGTTAATCAAGGCCCACAGGTTAAAGCAGCCACCACCACACACACACTAGAGGAGAGCTCTAACATGTACCATCTGCTCTGTTCACCATTATTCAAAACAATAAACCGGATTTCTCACCCAATTAAGACCCTTTAATCATATTAATAATAATATGAATGAATAATATGAACAACATTCATGAATAATATGAATAGCAATGACTATAATAGACACCAGCTCACATAAGCTGTTCTAGCCTATGAGCTGGTGTCTAGTATAGTCATATTGCTATGAATTTGGGGAAGGTCTCATTCAGTTAAATTACAACCTGTTCATGTGTGGTAATTTAAAGTCTTTAATTAACACCTTGATGATAAATCTTTATCAATGCCAGAGGACATGGTTAGAGAAAGTGGTCCCTTTAATAAACACCTTGATAACCCTTAGATATATAATCTATATAGACAAGATACAATATATTTTTATCAGCCAATTGCAACAGGTACATAGGAATGCTTACTCCCCATTCCCTCCCGCAGTATACATCTCCAAAACAATACCATAAAAATAATATATCCAATCACCTATATCTATGTCTCTACTCACTCTTGTGGAGGGTCTTGACGGTGCAGCTGGTCAGACGGATGCCGTTCATCCCAGTCTGTCTCGTCACATCTTCCTCCATCTGCTCCACCTCCGCCCTCAACTTCGACACCGCCTCCTCTGTTCCCAGTTTACCACTCAGAGACAACCTGCAGCATCAATCACCATGGTTACCACTCAGAGACAAACTGCAGCATCAGTTACCACGGTTACAGCATAAATTACAACGGTTACCTCAGAGACAACCTGCAGCATTAGTCACCACAGTTACAACTCATAGACAACCTGCATCAGTCACCACGGTAACAGCATCAGTTACCACAGTTACCACTCAGAGACAACCTGTAGCATCAGTTACCATTTAATGACAACCGGCAGCATCAGTCACCACAGTTAGAGCATCAGTCACCACAGTTGCAGCATCAGTTACTATGGTTACCTTTCAGAGCCAAACTGCAGCATCAGTTACTATGGTTACAGCACCAGTTACCACGGTTACAACTTAGAGCCAACCTGCAGCATCAGTTACCACGACGGTTACTGCTCGGAGACAAACTGCAGCTTCAGTTACCACGGTTAAAGCATCAGTTACCACAGTTACCACTCAGAGACAACCTGTAGCATCAGTTACCGGGGTTACCACTCAGAGACAACCTGCAGCATCAGTCACCACAGTTACCACTCAGAGACAACCTGCAGCATCATTCACCACAGTTACCACTCAGAGACAACCTGCAGCATCAGTCACCTAAGTTACCACTTTACAAACCTAGATAATAGAACCCTTACAGTGCATCCTGCATGCGTCCTTCAAACTGCATGGCCATGGACCTCTCTCTATGCTGGTGGAGGCCACGCAAGGAGGCTATCTCCACCTGCAGGGCCTGGCTCTGGGCCTCCAGCAGGGCTTGGCTCTGCGCCTCCATATATCCCTTGGTCCTTGAAGGTGTAGGAAACCTGAAACTTCCACTCCTGCTGAAAAGGTTTTAAAGATGACTAAAAAGTATCTTCTATCACAGGCAACAGCTGTATATCAGTTAACTCCTAACTCCTTTAATCTCCTAAACACGTACGTACTGTTTCCTACAGCTTTAATACTGTTCTAACATTACATGAAGAATGACATGGAGAAAGTATGTTATATCATTAGTATTATTATATCATTATATTCTATCATGAGCAACAGCTGTACATCAGTTAACATCTTATAAGAACATCTTAAGGGTTTCCTACAGCTCTAAGTGAAGTTTAAACGGTCGTTAGTTGACACACTGCCGTACTCTCTACAGTAGTAAATGGTGTGATCTATCTATTTAAGTTTAAATAGAATATCATTTAATATATCAATAACCGTGGTGTCTATTGCAGTGTTAATATAATATATTGATATATTAATAAAAGGTTAAACTCACTTTGTTTTGGTCGCTTTACGTACAGCTTCTAGAACCAAAACATAAACAAGCTCCGTTTTCGCGCTGTCTGGAATGTACCACTTTTCACATGACGGGAGGTGATCACTTTAATGTACACATTAATAACATTGAAACATACTCTTTGTATGATTATTTTCTGAATACTAACTTAATGGTATATTTGATTTATTATACGGTTATTCACTATGTTAAAATACTGCCACTTAATATCGTCACTTTTATCAACCTTATAACCCCCCCCCCTCCAAAAGGTGGAACAGCTCCTGTGACGCGTGCTCCACTGTCCGTTATATGTTATATTATTAAAACATGTGTTAATGGATTATTTTGCCCCCTTTTTAACTGTATTATAAGGTAATCCAGTTAAATTCTTATTACATTATATCAATAGGATCTGTTCTGTTGAGATCAAGACGTGACAGTCTGTCGCTTACTCTGAAAGCGGAACCTAATCGCCCGGAACTATTCTTCACAGGTTGTAGATGTTCCGGACGGAGTTAACAGTAGCTCCAGCGTGTACATGTGAGTAAATATCTCTTAATCTTGTGTACTTTTTCCCTACTACAGGTTTACCACTACAGGTTTATCTACAGGTTTATTCTTTACTTTATAGTTATCCGAATGCCATCGTGTCATGTATAATAATGTTAAACATTGACTTTACTCACATTATTTAGATCTATATCCAATGTGTGTTCTCAAGTAATACGTGTGTGTGTCTCTCTCTCTCTCTCTCTCTCTCTCTCTCTCTCTCTCTCTCTCTCTCTCTCTCTCTCTCTCTCTCTCTCTCTCTCTCTCTCTCTCTCTCTCTCTCTCAAGCATGAAGCGTCTGTATGTGGGTGGGCTCGGTCACAGCGTCACACAGAAGGACCTGCGGGACCGCTTCGGGAAGTTTGGCTCTGTGGAGGACGTGGAGCTGCGAACCAGAAGCGGAGATGATGGTGATGACCACACACACACACACACACACACTTCAAACTATGGGAACAGAGTACTGCTTTCACAACAGGCGACTGACTGACCATCTACAATACATCACTGCAACAGTCTGTCGTCCCAGTGTGCTTCAAACAGACAACCATTGTGCCATTACCCCAAAAGACCAAGGTAACAAGCCTCAATGATTATAGTCTAGTAACACCCTGGCCATGAACTTCCTGGAGAAACTTGTCATGTCACACATCAACTTTTCCAACCTGATTCCCTGGACCCACCCCAGTTTGGATACAGACCAAACATGTCTGTAGACAACACCATTTCCCTGGCACTACACACGGCCCTGGAGCACCTAGACAGGAGAGACACTTACGTCATACTGCTGTTCATTGACTACAGCTTGGCGTTCAACACCATCGTTCCCTCCAAGCTGGTCCTGAAACTTAGGGACCTAGGTCTGGGTGTCCCCATTTGAAACTGGATTATGGACTTCCTGACAGGCAGGCCTCAAGTGGTGAAGATTTGAAACATCTCATCCACTCTGGTCCTCAACACCGGAGCACCCAAAGGCTGCTGCCTTAGAGCAGCAGTTCTGTACACATGACTGTACTGCCACACACGGCAACAATTGTTTGCAGACAGACAGATCCAAAAGTCATCGACCTGATAAGCGACGACAACAGTCCAGAGATGAGGTAGTCCAGCTGACACGATGGTGCAAGGACAACAACCTTTCACTGAATGTCAGCAAGACTAAGGAGCTCATCGTGGACTTCAGGAGCCACCGGGGAACCCACTCCAACATCAGCCTGGACGGTACAGCAGTGGAAATCAGCGGCTTCTGTTTCCTGGGACTACAGATCTCCGACGACCTGGCGTTGACCTACAACACAGAAGTCATGCTGAAGAAGGCACACCAACGCCTCTATGCTCTGCGGTGCCTCAGGAGAAGCAGCATAGGCAAATGGTGGCTGGTGAACTTCTATCGTGGCCCTGTAGAGAGCGTCCTGACGAGTGGCGTCACTGTTTGGTTCAACAACACATCTGCACAGGACAAAAAAGACATCCAGAGGGTACGAGGACAAGGACTACCAGATTCAAGGACAGTTTCTATCCACAAGCAGTGAGCTAGAGTGCGGCCACTATCATAACATTTTCATTCATATTACCTTACACTATCATACTTTTGCTGGACTTTCTGGACTCATTACAGTAACTTCACTGTTCTTCACTGTATTCATGATGCTGATGCACTACTGATACTTTAAAATATGTTTTAAAAGATTTTTGCACAATTCAACAAATGTATATATCATCCATCAATCACTTTATTGCTATTTTTATTGTGTACAGTATTGTTATACTATAGTGTTGTAAAGTACATAGTAATGGGGAGTAAGCATTCCAGTGTACTTGTTGCATATGGCAATATATGTATAGTATATAGTCTAAATAGTGACACTAATGTGTGTGTGTGTGTGTTTTCTGTCTTCATAGGGATTCCTTTCAAGACGTTTGGCTACATCAACATCAGCATCTCGGACAACGATTTCAAGAAATGTAAATAGCCCTAGCAACTGTTGTTGCGGTAACGAGGCGCATTGTGTTCAGTACACTGGTTGTCGTGGTAACAGACGTGTGTTACAGGTATGACTGTTCTGAACAAGTCTAAATGGAAAGGAGGGACCCTGCTGATCGAACCTGCCAAGGAGAGCTTCCTGCAGAGGTAACCCTTAACTCTCTAACCCTAACCCTCTAACCCTAACTCTCCTAACCTTAAATCTCTAACCTAAACTATCAAATCCTAACCCACAAACATTAACCCTCTTACTCAAATTCTCTAACCCTAACTCTATAACCTTAACTCTCCAAAACTAACTCTTTAACCCTCTGAGGGCTGGGAAATATATCAATATTGAACTAAATGTATGGTTATAAGAGACTAGATATCCTCCTAGATTTAGGATACCGTCTTTTTCATCTCTTCTTTCATCTCCCAGCCCTGAACCTCTGTCCCTCTTCTTCAGACTGGACCAGGAGCGTCAGGCCCGGAGCCACAGCCCCCCTCCTCCTCAGCAAGATTCCAAGGAGAAGGTCTTGGCCTCTCTGAAGAGTGCCGGAGTGGAGAACTTCCACATGAAGTCTGCTGTCCCGGGGACAGAGGTCCCAGGACACAAGGTCTGTTTCTAATGGTCCCCGGACACAAGGTCTATTTCTATTGGTCCCAGGACACAAGGTCTGTTTATATTGGTCCCAGGACACTAGGTCTGTTTCTAACGGTCCCAGGGCATAAGGTCTGTTTCTAATGGTCCCAGGACACAAGGTCTGTTTCTAACGGTCCCAGGGCATAAGGTCTGTTTGTAATGGTCCCAGGACACAAGGTCTGTTTATATTGGTCCCAGGACACAAGGTCTGTTTCTATTGGTCCCAGGGCACATGGTCTGTTTCTATTGGTCCCAGGACACATGGTCTGTTTCTATTGGTCCCAGGACACAAGGTCTGTTTCTATTGGTCCGTTGTTGTATTTGGTTGACGTCCTTGGCACCAAATGAGAGCACCTTGAACTCCACCCCAGCAAACACAAAACAAAAGACTTGAACCGGAAGCTGAGGATCAAGGTGAACCAAAGGGTTTGGGTTGGAAAGATTAGATTAGATACGATTCTAATTGATTGTCATTGCACATCACAAGTACAGTACAGCGAAAATAATTTAGAATCTAACCAGAGTGCAAATGTCTTCGCAAGATGACAGCTGAGGGGAAGAAGCTGTTCCTAAGCCTGCTTGACTTGGAACAAAGGTTTCTATATCGCCTCCTGGAGGGCAAACAGTCCATTGTTGGGGTGAGAGGAGTCTTCCACAATTTTTGTGGTGGGTAGTGTTTATTGCAGGGAGGGGTAATCCAACGATGCGTTGGGCGGTTTTGACCACCCTCTGCAGCGCTTTCCAGTCCGAAACAGTGCAGTTGCCGTACCACACTGTGATGCAGTTGGTGAGTATGCTTTCGATACCGGCGCACTGGTAAAAGTTCACCAGAATCTGAGGTGACAGGTGGGCTTTCCCCAGTCTCTTCAGGAAGAAGAGACGCTGGTGAGCCTTCTTTACCAGTGAGGCCGTGTTGAGGGACCAGGAGAGGTCCTCGGAGATGTGGACCCCCAAGAATTTAAAGCTGGAGACACGCTGGACCTCCGCTCCGTTGATGAGGATGGGGGCGTGTGCGCCAGCTCTGGTCTTTCTGAAGTCCACAATCAGCTCCTTGGTCTTCTTGGTTTTGAGGGCCAGGTTGTCAGCGCACCACGCCACCAGGTGCTGGACCTCGTCCCTGTAGGCTGCCTCATCGTTGCTTTTGATGAGGCCCACCACCGTTGTGTCGTTGGAAAACTTGATGATGGTGTTTGTACTATGTACGGGAGTGCTGTCGTGGGTGAAGAGGGAGTGGAGGAGAGGGCTCAGGACACAGCCCTGGGGAACGCCGGTGTTCAGGGTGAGTGTGGAGGAGGTGAGATTGTCTAACCTGATTGACCTGAAAGATGTAAATGGTCTGCAGAACCCAGGAGACGACATCCTGAACTCCAAGACTTTTAAACAACCGTTGCTGTTCCTTGGGGCCAGGATATGCTGGAACCCTCTTCCCTGTTTGCTTCATAACCCAAATCTAGATGAGCATCTTATATCCGTGATCTCGGTTTTTCATTTCAACAATGTTGTGAAGAGCACACATGTCTCAATAAGACCAACCACACTGGTGACTCTGTGTTGTGATTGGTCCATTGTCAGGAGTGGGTGCTGACTCTGTATTGTGATTGGTTCGTTGTCAGGAGTGGGTGCTGACTCTGTATTGTGATTGTTTTGTTGTCAGGAGTGGGTGCTGACTCTGTATTGTGATTGGTTCGTTGTCAGGAGTGGGTGCTGACTCTGTGTTGTGATTAGTCCGTTGTCAGGAGTAGGTGCTGACTCTCTGTGTTGTGATTAGTACGTTGTCAGGAGTGGGTGCTGACTCTTTGTGTTGTGATTTGTCCATTGTCAGGAGTGGGTTGTGAGTAAGTTTGGCCGAGTGCTTCCTGTCCTCAACCTGGCCTGCAAAAGAGGCAGTAGGACCAGGAGTGTCAAGTACGACCCGTCCAAACACAGCCACAACATCAAGAGACTGGAGTCCTCCGACACTCTGACCTCCGTCACCCAGCTGACCTGGGAGCTACCGGGGGGAGACGATGACATCAGCAAGAAGAGGAGGGGGGAGTTCCCCCAGACCCCCCCCTGGAGGCCAAAGAGAACCAAAACACAGCCTGCCTCCGACAGGTACCAGAACTTCCCATCTAGTGTCCTCTCCTCTCCTAGGGTCCTCACTACTCTCTTAATGTCCTCTCCTGGTCTCCTCTCATAGTTGTAAACACAGTGGTTGTTGTGTCCTTGATTCAGTGCTGATGGTGACCAGACAAACGGTCACATGGATGAGGAGCAGAGCCACAGAATGTCCCAGGGTGCACTGGGGCACCGTGTGGAGGAGGATAAGCTAGAAGTGGTCAGAGAGGACTTCCTGGTGGGCTCCAGAAGGTTCCAAAAAGGTAACTACTTTACATTTATTTTACAGCTGCACTCTTTTGTAACCGGAGTGCATTTGTAACGAAAAGACCAACTTGACCTTGAATGATAACAATGATACCAAACGATACCAAACATGACATACTTGACCCTCGCCTGGTCCACACGGGATGTCTTGCGTTTAGATCTCAGTGTACCTGTTGTTGCTGTGTTCAGATGAAGAAGACTACGACTCTGCGGATACAGACGAACTGCTGGCCTCCAACAGGCCTCCGCCTTCCTCTCCCAGAGAGCATGCTGGGAAACGCAGTCTCCTGCCGTCTTCTGGGAAAGGTCGGAAGAAAAACTCTCTTCCTCTGCTTCAACCGTCCTCCTCTGATGAAGATGATCATGATGAAAATGACACCGACCATTTAAAACAATCAGACCCTAAAGCAGACATGAGCCAACAAGCACGGGATCACCCCATGTTGAAACCTTCTGCTATAGCAGATAGTGGTGAAGAGGTGGAGTCACATGATGATGAGGGGGGGGCGAAGAGGGAGGAAGAGTCAGACGGTGATGAAGATGGAGAGGTAGAGTCACATGATGATGATGATGATGAGGAGGGGGAGGAAGAGTCAGACGCTAATGAAGATGAAGTAGAGTCACACCATGATGAAAAGGAAGAAGAGTCACATCATAATGAGGAGAGTGATGAAGAGTCAGACAGTGATGAAGAGTCAGACAGTGATGAAGAGTCAGACAGTGATGAAGATTCGGACTATGATGCCTTATTCTCCAACTGCACCAGACTGGAGATCTCCCTGACTGACCTGCAGCGCCTGGTCAAAGATACTGAGACTACAACTCCCAGCATGCCCCAGCCCCCAGGAGGTCCAGCAGCAGTGGCGCCTCCTCGTCCTAAGAAGGGAACAACTCCCGAGGAGATCCTCGCTGCCCTCCTGGAGGAGGACAGCGAGGATGATTTGAAGACCAAGAGGAGGAGGAAGAAGAAGAAGAGGAGCAGCGTGTCCTCTCTGCTCCCTGCCTTCCAGGGGACAAGCAGCCTCCTGGGGGGGGAGGAGGAGGAGGAGGAGCAGCGGGAAGGAGGAACTACCAGGAGGAGCCAGGACCCAGCAGAACCCTGCAGTGTCTCTCAGAGTCCCGCGACAGAACCAGAACCCTGCAGTGTCTCTCAGAGTCCCGCGACAGAACCCCAACCCCAGGAGGAGCAGGTGGTCCCTTCTGCCTCAAATCAGAAACTGAAAGGTCGGAAGGTTTCTGTAACCAAAGATGAAGACTCGTCCTCCAGTGAGGAGGAGGAGGAGGAGGAGGAGGAGGTTGGGGTAACAGCAGACCACCCAGCACTCTGTCAGGAGCCTTCATCAGGAAGCAGTGAGGAGGAGGAGGATGACGATGAAGAGGAGGAGGAGGAAGAGGAGGAGAAGCAGCAGCAGCAGGAGGTGGCAGGAGCTCCAGACAGACCTGTGGACCCGGAGCGTCAGCGGCTTGACAACAAGAAGAGACTTGAGGCTGTGGTGCAGAGACACCAGGAGACCCAGAACCAGAGGAACCTGATCCAGGAGGCCCTTGCCAGCCTGGTGAGTCTTCGTCATCGTCAGAATAATAATGATGAATTATAATAAGAATAAAGAATAAAATGATAATAAAAAGAATACTTCATAAATTTAAAACTATGTATATCTAGATAGATATAGATATATTATATTATGTTACCTATATGTGTATTCCAATGTTCCAGGACACTGGGTGTGCTGCTGCTCCAGGTAAACACACCGTCTTCAACTCTGATGAGGAAGAGGATGAGGAGGAAGACTCTGATGCAGCACCAGCCAACCAGAGAACAGCTCTGAAAGAGAAGGTGAATTAAAGACAGACTACAGACTACAGGCTACAGACACATTACAGACTAAAGGCTACAGACACACTACAGGCTACAGACACACTACAGGCTACAGACACACTACAGACTACAGACTAGACACACTACAGACTAAAGGCTACAGACACACTACAGGCTACAGACACACTACAGGCTACAGACACATTACAGACTAAAGGCTACAGACAGACTACAGACACACTACAGGCTACAGACACACTACAGACTAAAGGCTACAGACACTACAGACTATAGGCTACAGGCTACAGACAGACTACAGACACACTACAGACTACAGACACACTACAGACACACTACAGACTATAGGCTACAGACTACTGACTCACTACAGACTGCAGACACACTACAGCCAGACGGACAGGTTGAAAGAGAACACAATGCCTGTTGCTTAAGTGTGTGTGTGTGTGTGTGTGTGTGTGTGTCAACAGAAGGGCTCCCAGCTGTTTGAGGATGAGGAGGATGCGGAGGATGAAGGTGATGACGACCGGTTTCTGATCAAACCTCAGTTTGACGGACCAGCCGGACGCAAGGTGACCACCATGCAGACACGCCCAGAGACACACGGCCACAGACACACCCACAAATACAGATACGTCCATGAATACAGAGCCACAAATGTACAGGCCATGCCCATATAACGTTAGACCATGCCTACAAACCCCAATGCCACACACCAACCACATCCATGTTGAAGTGCCTTGTTAAAGACTGTGTGTGTGTAGCTTATGGAGATCCAGTCAAGGTTCGGGACAGACAATCGGTTCCGGATGGATTCTCGCTTCGCTGAGAGTGACGAAGAGGAGGTGGAGGAAGAGCAAGAGCAGGCAGCAGCAGCAGAAGAGGGTAGTGTGTGTGTGTGTGTGTGTGTGTGTGTGTGTGTGTGTGTGTGTGTGTGTGTGTGTGTGTGTGTGTGTGTGTGTGTGTGTGTGTGTGTGTGTGTGTGTGTGTGTGTGTGTGTGTGTGTGTGTGTGTGTGTGTGTGTGTGTGTGTGTGTGTGTGTGTGTGTGTGTGTGTGTGTGTGTGTTCAATATGATTGGTCATTATACTGTTTGTGTGTGTGCAGTGAAAAAGGGGGATGGTGAGGAAGAGGAGGGTCTGGAGCAGGAGAGGAAGATGAACTTGTCCATCCTTCAAAGTGTTCTGAACAGCAACCCACAAATACACACCAAGACAAGCAAGAGGACACACACCTTCAGGTAGACACACACAGACTCCTACCTTCAGGTACACACACACACACACACACACACACACACACACACACACACACCCCTACAGGTACACGCACACACGCGCACACACACACCTTCAGTCCTGGCTGATGATTGGCTGTTGTGTTGTGATGTCAGAGACGTCCAGGCCCTCCATTACGACCCCAGCCTGCAGGAGCACACCGTGTTCGAGGACAAGATGGAGGACGCGGCCAAGGAGGGGTACGACCACACAAACACGGCTCCATATATACATCACATAATGTAGTGTTGGTAATAATACCCCCCCCCCCCCCCCCCCCCCCTCCCCCGCGCCCTCTTTAGGAAGGCCAGCAGGAAAAAGAAGAAGCAGAAGGAGGCGGAGCTCCCAGAGGTTTCCAAGGAGATCTACTTTAATGTGTGTGAGGAGCTGAAGGGGGTGTTTGGTGGGGCGGAGCCTGCGGGACCCCTGCCTCAGGAAGCCTCCTGCTGGGACAGACAGGAGGAGGCGGAGGAGATGAAGGAGAAGGAGGAGGAGCAGTCTGCCTTCAAGTTCTCCTTCTTCCAAGAGGAGACTCAAACAAGCAAGGAGACAGGTGAGCTGTGGGTCTCTGTCTGTCTGTAGTAGATTCTTCCACATGTTCTGTTCAAAGACGTGTGCGTGTATGTGTTTGCGTGTGTGTAGAGTATCGGGTGGAGGTCATCAAAGAGCCACAGGTGTTGTGGAAACTAGAGTCTCGTTTCCAGGACAGCTCTGATGATGACGACGATGATGATGATGATGATGAAGAAAAGGTCCAACAGAGCAGCTGTGACCCTGCAGAGTAAGATCTCTATTATATTACAATATATATTATATATTACATTTACATTTAGGGCATTTGGCAGACGCTTTTATCCAAAGCGACTTACAAGGTGTACATTAGTTGAAGCAGACAATAGCATAACACTGGGGTACGCAAACATAAAAATACAGCAGTTCACAAGTATTCATTTTAACAAGATGAATAACACAATTTCGTACTGCTAGGTCACCTGCTTAAGTAGCTGTGATAAGAGCGTGTTATCAACATTAAGGATATACACTTGCTAACATATACAACATGCTAAGAGCTATTAATGTCAGGACTTAAGCAAGTTTAGGGGTTTCACGAAGGAGAAGGAGGGTTCAAGGAGAGTCCAGGTGGACTCTGAACAGGTGGGTCTTTTGGACGAGCGATGCTCGTATATATATATATATATATATATCAGTGTATGTATATATATATATATATATACTGTTATATATATATATATACTGTTATATATATATATATATATATATATATGTGTGTGTAATATATATATAACAGTACTATTAAAATTAATTATTAAAAAAGTGAATTACCGGTATTAGTTAAGGTTAAATAAAGGCTAATTATTATCTGTACCAGCTGGACCCCACTTAAACACATTTACTCTACTATTCAGAGTTAAAATGTTTTTCTTTCATGCAGACCTTTTGCGTGACGCTAACCAATCCCATTATTGAATACTAATTCATAAATATTCCACTATACTGCCATAAATAACAAGACAACCAGGAAGAACAACTAATCGTATTCTAAATAACTGATTCACTGAGGTTCAGGTTCGCTCCTGGACATAAGGCTTATCATGAGGCTTATCATGGACATGAGACTTATCATGAGGCTTATCATGGACATGAGACTTATCATGAGGCTTATCATGGACATGAGACTTATCATGAGGCTTATCATGGACATGAGGCTTATCATGAGGCTTATCATGGACATGAGACTTATCATGAGGCTTATCATGGACATGAGGCTTATCGTGAGGCTTATCATGGACATAAGGCTTATCATGAGGCTTATCATGGACATGAGACTCATCATGAGGCTTATTATGAGGCTTATCGTGAGGCTTATCATGGACATGAGGCTTATCATGAGGCTTATCGTGAGGCTTATCATGGACATGACTCATCATGAGGCTTATTATGAGGCTTATCATGAGGCTTATCATGGACATGAGGCTTATTGTGAGGCTTATCATGGACATGAGGCTTATCATGAGGCTTATTATGAGGCTTATCATGGACATGAGGCTTATCATGAGGCTTATTATGAGGCTTATCATGAGGCTTATCATGGACATGAGGCTTATCGTGAGGCTTATCATGGACATGAGGCTTATCGTGAGGCTTATCATGGACATGAGGCTTATCATGAGGCTTATTATGAGGCTTATCATGAGGCTTATCATGGACATGAGACTTATCATGAGGCTTATCATGGACATGAGACTCATCATGAGGCTTATTATGAGGCTGATGAGGCTTATCATGGACATGAGACTCATCATGAGGCTTATTATGAGGCTTATCATGGACATGAGGCTTATTATGAGGCTTATCATGGACATGAGGCTTATCATGAGGCTTATCATGGACATGAGGCTTATCATGGACATGAGGCTTATCATGAGGCTTATCATGGACATGAGGCTTATCATGAGGCTTATCATGGACAATATGGACATGAGGCTTATCATGAGGCTTATCATGGACATGAGGCTTATCATGGACATGAGGCTTATCATGAGGCTTATCATGGACATGAGGCTTATCATGGACATGAGGCTTATCATGGACATGAGGGTTATCATGAGGCTGATCAGTTTAACAGTAACAAAACTGAAGCTCTCCTTATTGATACCCCTCATCAGGTTCAGTCCCTCCCTATATCTCATCTCACCTTCGACGGTCAGGTCATCCCCCTCTCCTCGTCAGTCACTAATTTGGGTGTCAGGTTTGACCCACACCTGACTTTGAATGACCATATAAAACATTGGTGTAAAACCTCCTATCATCTCAAAGAACCTTTTCAAACTCTGCCATACTTTAAGCCTGTCAAATGCAGAGGCTTGTTCATGCCTTTATCTCTTCTAGGCTAGACTACTGCCATGCACTTTTTATTAGGATCCCTGGAAAGAGCATCCAGAAGATACAGTACATTCAAAATAGTGCCGCCAGGACACTGATTTGAGACACTGAGATTTGTAAACATGAGCATATAAGACTCTGTTTTTATTGCACTGGCTTCCGGTCTCATTCAGGATCGACTACAAAGTCCTGTTACTTACACACAAATGCATAAATGGTTATGCACATCCTTATCTACAAGAACTCATTACTCCACAAACTGCCACCTGCGCCCTCAGATCTGCCAACAGCTTGCTCCTCAGGGCCCCAGTACTAAGCTCCGCCCCTTGGGGGATGGCCTTCCTCATCAATTAAGGGACCACAGACCGTGGACTCTTTTAAGATGGGCCAAAATACCTTTTTCTTAAGGAAGGCTTTTTTAGGATTATATGAGTGCTCACTATTTTTTGTTTGTCGGTTATGTTTTTAACTTTGTAGCACTCTGATATTTGTTTTGCAGTATAGATAAATGTGTGTGTGTGTGTGTGTGTGTGTGTGTGTGTGTGTGTGTGTGTGTGTGTGTGTGTGTGTGTGTGTGTGTGTGTGTGTGTGTGTGTGTGTGTGTGTGTGTGTGTGTGTGTGTGTGTGTGTGTGTGTGTGTGTGTGTGTGTGTGTGTGTGTGTGTGTGTGTGTGTGTGTGTGTGTGTGTGTGTGTGTGTGTGTGTGTGTGTGTGGAGCAGGGAGAGCGTAACGCCCTTTAACAGAGAGTTATTCTTCTACTACCCTGAGGACAGCAGACTGACAGGTAGATGCACATACACACACACTATTACACATACACACACACATGGTCACACACACTCACTCTGTCTCTCCGTCTCTCAGAAGGTCCAAAGTCGTTCTGTCGTTCGTCTCAGCTGAAGGAAAACGACTGGGAGGAGAAAAGAAACGCACTGATACAGGTAACACACACACACACACACACACACACACACACACACACACACACACACACACACACACACACACGGTCATAATGTTGAGTGGTGTTTCCTGTGTCAACAGGACTGTCGTAAGACCCATAAGACAGCCCGCAGGCAGTGCACCAAGAGGCGCTGAGGATTGTGGGTAACCATGTGGTGCTGCCGCGGTGAAAGGATGGGATGTCATCTCCTTCCAGCTTCTTGTTTCTATGTTCCTGCTTCCTGTTGTGTAAATGTGAGACTTCTATAAATTCCAGGAACACGATCGGGCTCCCATGTTTATTTCGACAGTTAACCCCTCGAACCCTAGAACGGTACTTCCTATGTAACAGGAATTACATCAGCTGGTAGAGCCAGGCCACTTCCTGTCCAGACGAGATGCAGATTTAAATGTGTTTGTGTAGTATTTTGTATTTTATACAAGTAGCTTTTGCTTCTTGTTGCAGTCAGAAGTGTACAGAGTACAGTCAGATAATGGCGAGAACATCATTATGATTACATGCAGAAGGGGGGCTAATAACAGTCCAGGATGTCAAGTTTCAAGAGGCCTGTGTACTCATGGGAAGATATTATGTTCAGTGGTGGAAAGGGGACACATGGTGTCAAGTTAGGCTTCGTAAAATCTAAGAGCTTTGTTTTAAATAAAGTAATCTAAAACAACTGATCCTGTGGCCCGGTCCTTTGAACCACAGAGTTAAACCACAGGGTTAAACCCAAGGTGAAGCTCTCACTGGAAGTGAACGTGCATGTCTTTTCCTCACCTGAGGGTGGCGGTGTTGAGCCCTAACCTCATGAACCAAGTCCGAACTGTCAAAATAAACACTTTATGAACTGCATCTGATTGTAGCTGACAGAATACAAGAGCTTCCAAGAGCATCTAATCAATGCAAGAGCATTTAATCAATACAAGAGCATCTAAGATCGACCAGGAGGTTTTAAAATCATAGAAAACAAATCAGTACTTCAGCTACTGTAGAGAATCTCTACAGTAGCTGTAAACACTATAACATATACACTAGAGATGTTATAGTGTGTACAGGACTGTAGAGTGATGTCATGTTCTTTACGGGACGGTGTCGGAGTGACGTAATGTGTCCGTCGCCCTTTTCTTAATAAAGTTCCGAGACGTTTGAATGAGTCAGCTGGTGCTGACGTCACAACAAAGATGGCGCCCTCAGCCTCCTAGACCAAAACCGTCTGGAAAGTAAACAACAAATATCAACTAAAGAGAGAAGGTGCTGGAGGAGAGAGAGAGAGAGGATGCGTTGAGGAGCAGCAGATGAAGGGTTGAGGAGCAGCTAGAGGAGGTGTTAAGGAGCCGTAGAGGAGCTGATAGAGGAGTTGTTGTAGGAGGTATTAAGGAGGAGCAGATGGAGCCGTCCGGAGGGTCTGAGGAGGGGAGGAGGAGGACCGTCAGCATCGTCGGCTCGGAGCTGGTGGAGAATTACACCGTAATGTTACTATGGTTATATGTAGTATTACATGTATTGTAACATGTACAATTATTATTATGAATAACAATAATTATTATCGTTATGAATAATTAAGACATGTCATTTCCTGATCGTTCGAACCGGCCGCTAACCAGTCTTTAACCGGCCGTTAACCAGTCATTAACCGGCCGTTAACCAGTCTTTAACCGGCCGTTAACCAGTCTTTAACCGGCCGTTAACCAGTCATTAACCGGCCGTTAACCAGCCGCTAACCACTCTTTAACCGTTATCCAGTCATTCACCGGCCGCTAACTAGTCTTTAACCGTTAACCAGTCCTTATGTGTATGTGTTATCATGTTTTCCAGGTGTATGTCATCCAGATGAGCGACGGGGATCACCTGTGGACCGTGAAGCACCGCTACAGTGACTTCTACGAGCTGCACGAGAAGGTGATCACTATTATAATGATTATTATTAACTAATTACCTAATATGTACACTAAAACATAAACTACCGTCATATCTAGAACCATCATATATACACTTAAACATAAACTACACATCTATAACGTGTTGTGTACAATCAAACAAACTACACATTTATAATGTCATATATACAATAAAACAAACTACACATCTATAACGTCATACACATATTTGTACTCTTAGATGCCATCAGTAGCGTGGCGTGGTGAAAATTTTAGGGGAAGCCAGTTTTTTTTGGGTCAATAACGTAACCAGTTGAGTGATTACAGTGCCCGGTATCATTTTACACAGTTGTATCATACAGATGCAGGACTTGCACACGCCTGTTATCTAACCGACAGGTCCGCACGCACTCTCCAGCCAAAACTCTCTCGTCTTATTAATTTAAGCATTCCCCCCCCCCCCCCCAAATGCATAACCAGCCGCTCAATGCGCAGTGCAGATTCGGTAATGAATAAAAAAGCTTCAATTTCACAGCACAATCTATGTGATTTTTTGATTTACCGTGCCTCTCAATTGCCCGTGACAGGTTGGCAAGGTCGATGAATCCTGAAGTTGCCCAAGGATTGTTCAGGGAGCACGAATCCTTGTCAAAAAGAAGACATGGCCAGCAAAATAGACGCTGAAGTTCAGCGCTTCCAGTTAGCCACTCCGTGCGGACATAATTGTCCTCATTGAACGTCCGATTCGCTCCCTTTTTCCTCTGTGCACACAGCTCGAGTGTGGGCATGGGCCTGTCATCTGATTTAATTTTTAGTTGCTGCTGTAGCGGAAGTTTAGTAAAGTTGTTTTTTATTAAGTACGCCAAATCTCCACCCTCCATAATGCTTAATACTATCAAACGGCGAGGATGACAGTTACAGTACTACGTACTGATGTTGATGTGATTTGATTGGATTTGTGAGTCAAGGGATTCCCTTCAAATCGATCCAATGGGATCAAGGGATCCCATTCCCTTGAAGGGAGGCCAGCCGTCTCTGGCCTCCCTTGGCATGGCCCTGACCAATCACAGGTTGGCAGGGGGACATGACGTGCCTCATCTGATTGGTCAATCCGGGACAATCCCCCATTTTTTTTTTCACCAAGGGAAGCTCATTCGGCTGGCCTCCTCTATTTCACCATAATATCTAGGGGGCGCTGTTGTTTCACTCTTTGTAAAATACTCAATGAGAATGGGGGAGAGACGGTCCGGCAGCAACACACAGGCTGTGTGTTGCTGCCGGACCGTCTCTCCTACATTTTTTAAATTAAAATAAAAAAAATTCGGTAATTCTCCTTTGCTGTGTGACACAGCAAAGGAGAATTACCGAATTTTTAAAAAAAATTATAATTTTAAAATGTATTAAAATTATAACTACAATCCGAAAAAACAGGGGAAGCCTGGCTTCCCTTGGCCTCCGGGAGAAAACGCCACTGGATGCCATTGGAACTATTTTATTCTTAAAATGTGCACCCTTAATACTTTTCATAGTAATAAACAAACACATTTAATTTGCTGAAGCTGCTTCCTCCGCGACCCGACCACGGATAAGCGGTAGACGATGGATGGACATTTCATTTTTCGATCATGTTAATACCACTTTTATACTTTGTAATTTATTTATTATATTATATACTGAACAGTAACAAGACATTGTCCTATAACTATGAACAGTAACAAGATGAACAGTAACAACAGTGACAAGACATAGTCCTATGAATATTAACAGTAACAAGATGAACAGTAACAAGACATAGTACTATGAATATGAACTGTAACAAGATGAACAGTAAGTACTATATGATATAGTACTGTCTTAGGACATAGTCCTAAGACAGTGAACAGTAAGGCTAAGGCTGACTTTCCTAAAACTTTTCAACCTAAATGCTTCAGACCGGTTTCATAGTAATAAACAAACACATTAAAATTTGAATCATGTTAATACCACTTATATACTTTTTAAACTGTAATTTTATTTTGATTAGCATTTTTACCCAACTTGACAGCATTTATACTTTTTAAGTCATTGATCTTAAGAGCTTTCAGTCCCAACTGAGTTATCCTCCTACTCATGTATCTACATCTATATTAATATTTGTTATACATCTCATATTTTCTATATATGGTAGTTATTCATGATTTCTCTATGGTGTTTCTGTGTTGCAGCTCAGCACTGATTGGCTTGTGGACAAACAGCTCCTCCCCCCTAAGAGGTTTCTAGGGAAGAACTCCCCCGGATTGGTGGACAGGAGGAGGCGGAGCCTGGAGGTCTACCTGCAGGAGCTCCTCCTCCTCCCTTCCCCCACACCTCTTCCCCTCGCCGCCTTCCTGCACTTTGACCTCTACGTAAGTGTGTGTGTGTGTGTGTGTGTGTGTGTGTGTGTGTGTGTGTGTGTGTGTGTGTGTGTGTGTGTGTGTGTGTGTGTGTGTGTGTGTGTGTGTGTGTGTGTGTGTGTGTGTGTGTGTGTGTGTGTGTGTGTGTGTGTGTGTGTGTGTGTGTGTGTGTGTGTGTGACAGCTACATGTTGTTTGTCACGGTTTACATCATCTACCATACATTCTGCTGTCGGTCTCTCTATCTGTCTACCTGTCTGTCTCTCTACCTGTCTGTCTCTCAGGAGAGGGGTGGTGTTGCAGCATCGTTGGCTGAGGCCTTGTTTCACAGAGGTGAGTTTCCCGTTAACCTTTAACCTCCAGAGGTCTCTCGACCTCTCTACTTGTCTTTCTCTACCTGTCGCTCTACCTGTCGCTCTACCTGTCTCTCTATCTGTCTTTCTACCATCTCTCTTCCTGTCTCTCTATTTGTGTCTGTCTCTCCACATGTCTCTCTACCCGTTTCTCTCCCCATCTTTCTACCCGTCTCTACCTGTCTTTCTACCCGTCTATCTGTCTCTCCACCTGTCTCTACCCATCTATCTACCAGCCTCTCTCTGTCTCTCTACCTGTCTGTCTACCTGTCTCTCCACCTGTCTCTACCCGTCTATCTACCAGCCTCTCTCTGTCTCTCTACCCGTCTATCTACCAGCCTCTCTCTGTCTCTCGACCTGTCTGTCTACCTGTGTATGTCACCAGGTGAGGAGCTGCTAGCAGAGGGCCAGGTGTTCTGTCTGCGGCCCCTGCAGCTTCACTCAGTGTGGGAGCAGCTGCACCGGTCTGCCCCCTGCAGGCCGGAGGTCCACACACACCTGGGACACATCCTGGACTTCACCTGTAGGCTGCGCTACCTCAAGGTACAGGTGTAGAGGGGGAGGGGGTAGAGGGGGAGGGAGTAGTGAGAGAGAGAGGGAGTAGTGAGGGAGGGAGTAGTGAGAGAGAGAGTAGTGAGAGAGAGAGTAGTGAGAGAGAGAGTAGTGAGAGAGAGAGTAGTGAGAGAGGGAGGGAGTAGTGAGAGAGGGAGGGAGGGAGTAGTGAGAGAGAGAGAGTAGTGAGAGAGGGACTAGTGAGGGAGGGACTAGTGAGTGAGGGAGTAGTGAGTGAGGGAGTAGTGAGTGAGGGAGTAGTGAGTGAGGGAGTAGTGAGTGAGGGAGTAGTGAGTGAGAGCGTAGTGAGAGAGGGACTAGTGAGGGAGGGAGTAGTGAGGGAGGGAGTAGTGAGAGGGAGTAGCGAGAGAGGGACTAGCGAGGGAGGGAGGGAGTAGTGAGAGAGGGAGTAGTGAGAGAGGGAGTAGTGAGTGAGGGAGTAGTGAGTGAGGGAGGGAGTAGTGAGTGAGGGAGGGAGTAGTGAGAGAGGGAGTAGTGAGAGAGGGAGTAGTGAGGGAGGGAGGGAGTAGTGAGGGAGGGAGAGGAGTAGTGAGAGAGAGAGTAGTGAGAGAGGGACTAGTGAGAGAGGGACTAGTGAGAGAGAGAGTAGTGAGAGAGGGACTAGTGAGGGAGGGAGTAGTGAGAGAGGGAGTAGGGAGGGAGGGAGTAGTGAGTGAGGGAGTAGTGAGAGAGGGACTAGTGAGGGAGGGAGTAGTGAGAGAGGGACTAGCGAGGGAGGGAGTAGCGAGGGAGGGAGGGAGTAGTGAGAGAGGGAGTAGTGAGAGAGGGACTAGCGAGGGAGGGAGTAGCGAGGGAGGGAGGGAGGGAGTAGTGAGAGAGGGAGGGAGGGAGTTGTGAGGGAGGGAGTAGCGAGGGAGGGAGGGAGGGAGTAGTGAGAGAGGGAGTAGTGAGAGAGGGACTAGCGAGGGAGGGAGTAGCGAGGGAGGGAGGGAGTAGTGAGAGAGGGACTAGTGAGAGAGGGAGTAGCGAGAGAGGGAGGGAGGGAGTAGTGAGAGAGGGAGGGAGGGAGTTGTGAGAGAGAGGGATGTTTTTTTGGTTTGTTTTTCTAAATCTTGCTCTCTCTATAGCAGCTTTCATGTTGTAATACTAATGATATCCAGCTGATTGTTAGTTGTGTTGTGATTGGTCAGATCCAGGGGACGCAGGGTCCAATAGGAACCAGTAACATCCAGGAGAGCAGCCTGACCTTTGACCTGTCCATCTTTAAATCCCTGCTGCATGTGGAGGTGAGTTTGACCTCTGACCTCCTTTAATTAATATATGTAATGTGCTATATGTAAGTCCCTTTGGTCAAAAGCGTCTGTAATGTATATACTATAAACTATATACTATAACCAATATTATACACAATAAAACAGAACAAGAAGAACAATAAAGTAAATAAGTGTACGGTGCAGTACTGTAATAAGTCCATTAAGTCCAGTTATGGCAGCCTGACAGGTGATGTGTGATTGACAGGTGAGCGAGTGCTCCTCCCAGCAGATCCAGGGTCTTCCAAGCCTCCGCAGGACCCTGGTGACCTGCAGCATCCACTACAGCACCTCCTCCATGACGGTACCACCATGATGAGGATGATGAGGATGATGATGATGATGATGAGGATGATGAGGATGATGATAATGTAATTTTATGTGTTGTAGGCCATTTTGGCTCCAGAGGCCAGTGAGTTTCCCCAATGGGAGGCGGAGTCATCAGAAGGGGCGGTGCCTGGCTCACATGTGACCGCGGTTATTCCTCTGTGGAGGAAACTGACGACCCTTGACCTCAGTCACAACACCATCACTGAGATAGATGCCTCTGTGGTGAGTTACTACAACTAACTAGAACTAACTTTATAACTAACCATAACTAACATGACATATTATAACTTACTATATATAACTAACTAAATCACTTTAATTAAGTAACTATACAACTAACACGACCTGAGTCATAACATTATCACCCAATACCATAATACCTCCATCACTACACCACCTCCATCACTACACCACCACCTCCTCCATCACTACACCACCTCCATCACTACACCACCACCTCCTCCATCACTACACCACCACCTCCTCCATCACTACACCACCACCTCCATCACTACACCACCACCACCTCCATCACTACACCACCACCTCCTCCATCACTACACCACCACCACCTCCATCACTACACCACCACCTCCATCATCACTACACCACCACCTCCTCCATCACTACACCACCTCCATCACTACACCACCACCTCCTCCATCACTACACCACCACCTCCTCCATCACTACACCACCTCCATCACTACACCACCACCTCCTCCATCACTACACCACCACCTCCTCCATCACTACACCACCTCCATCACTACACCACCACCTCCATCACTACACCACTACACCACCACCTCCTCCATCACTACACCACCTCCATCACTACACCACCACCTCCTCCATCACTACACCACCACCACCTCCTCCATCACTACACCACCTCCATCACTACACCACCACCTCCTCCATCACTACACCACCACCTCCATCACTACACCACCACCTCCTCCATCACTACCACCACCTCCATCACTACACCACCACCTCCTCCATCACTACACCACCACCTCCTCCATCACTACACCACCACCACCTCCATCACTACACCACCTACACCACTACACCACCACCTCCTCCATCACTACACCACCACCTCCACCACTACACCACCTCCATCACTACACCACTACCTCCACCACTACACCACCTCCAATACTCCACCACCTCCATCACTACACCACCTCCATCCCTACACCACCACTACACCACCACCTCCTCCATCACTACACCACCTCCATCACTACACCACTACACCACCTCCACCACTACACCACCACCTCCACCTCCAATACTACACCACCTCCATCACTACACCACTACCTCCACCACTACACCACTACCTCCACCACTACACCACCACCACCTCCAATACTACACCACCACCACCTCCATCACTACACCACCACCACCTCCAATACTACACCACCTCCATCACTACACCACCACCACCTCCAATACTACACCACCTCCATCACTACACCACTACCTCCACCACTACACCACCACCACCTCCATCACTACACCACTACCTCCACCACCTCCATCACTACACCACCACCACCTCCAATACTACACCACTACCTCCACCACTACACCACCACCACCTCCACCACTACACCACCACCACCTCCAATACTACACCACCTCCACCACTACACCACCACCACCTCCACCACTACACCACCACCACCTCCATCACTACACCACCACCACCTCCATCACTACACCACCACCACCTCCAACACTACACCACCTCCACCACTACACCACCACCACCTCCATCACTACACCACCACCACCTCCAATACTACACCACCTCCATCACTACACCACCACCTCCATCACTACACCACCACTACCTCCACCACTACACCACCACCACCTCCACCACTACACCACCACCTCCAATACTACACCACCTCCACCACTACACCACCACCACCTCCATCACTACACCACCACCTCCACCACTACACCACCACCACCTCCATCACTACACCACCACCACCTCCATCACTACACCACCACCACCTCCATCACTACACCACCACCACCTCCATCACTACACCACCACCTCCATCACTACACCACCACCACCTCCATCACTACACCACCACCACCTCCAATACTACACCACCACCACCTACACCACCACCACCTGCATCACTACACCACCACCACCTCCATCACTACACCACCACCACCTCCTCCAATACTACACCACCACCACCTCCAATACTACACCACCTCCATCACTACACCACTACCTCCTCCATCACTACACCACCTCCATCACTACACCACCACCTCCTCCATCACTACACCACCTCCATCACTACACCACCACTACACCACCTCCACCTCCATCACTACACCACCACCACCTCCACCACTACACCACCACCACCTCCACCACTACACCACCTCCATCACTTCACCACCTCCATCACTCCACCACCACCACCTCCACCCCTACACCACCTCCACCTCCACCACTACACCACCTCCTTCACTTCACCACCTCCACCACTACACCACCTCCATCACTTCACCACCACCTCCACCACTACACCACCTCCATCACTACACCACCACCACCTCCACCACTACACCACCTCCATCACTACACCACCTCCACCACCACCACTACACCACCTCCATCACTACACCACCACCACCTCCACCACTACACCACCACCATCACCACCACCACCACCACCTCCACCACCACCACTACACCACCACCCCCACCACCTCCACCACTACACCACCTCCACCACCTCCATCACTACACCACCACCTCCACCACTACTCCACCACCACCTCCACCACCTCCACCACTACACCACTACACCACCACCTCCACCACTACACCACCACCTCCACCACTACACCACTACACCACCACCTCCACCACTACACCACCACCTCCACCACCACCACTACCTCCACCACTACACCACCTCCATCACTACACCACCACCACTACACCATCACCTCCACCCCTACACCACCTCCATCACTACACCACCACCATCACTACACCACCACCACCTCCAATACTACACCACTGCACCACCACCTCCACCACTACACCACCTCCATCACTACACCACCTCCACCACCACCACCACCTCCACCACTACACCACAACCATCCCTACAACCACCACCAAAACCATCACCACCACCTCCACCATCATCATCACCACCACCTCCTCCATCACTACACCACCTCCACCTCCACCTCCATCACTACACCACCTCCACCACCACCTCCACCACTACACCACAACCATCCCTACAACCACCACCAAAACCATCACCACCACCTCCACCATCATCATCACCACCACCTCCTCCATCACCATCACCACCACCTCCTCCATCACCCCCCTGGACCAGCTGACCAGCTGACCAGCCTAAACTGTGATTGCTGGTTTTGTGTTGTACAGAAACTTGTTCCAGAAGTGGAGTTTCTGGACTTGAGCCACAACCAGCTGCAGTCTGTAGACTACCTAGAGGTACCAGCGACTGTACCTGTTTCATGTACCAGTTAAACCAGTTCACCTCTCAGATGGTTTTAATGGTGCGTTTTGTTTTCAGCACCTGTACAACCTGGTCCATCTGGACCTGTCCTACAACGCTCTGCAGCTCCTCCAGTCGGCCCACACCCGCCTGGGGAACATCCGGACCCTCAACCTGGCGGGGAACCGCCTGGAGCAGCTGTCTGGTCTCAGCAAGCTGTACTCCCTGGTCAACCTGGACCTCAGCCACAACCTGCTTGCACAGGTTAGCATGCTAGCTGTACTCCCTGGTCGACCTGGACCTCAACCACAACCTGCTAGCACAGGTTAGCATGCTAGCTGTACTCCCTGGTCAACCTTGACCTCAACCACAACCTGCTAGCACAGGTTAGCATGCTAGCTGTACTCCCTGGTCGACCTGGACCTCAACCACAACCTGCTAGCACAGGTTAGCATGCTAGCTGTACTCCCTGGTCAACATGGACCTCAGCCTCAACCTGCTAGCACAGGTTAGCATGCTAGCGGTACACCTTGGTCAACCTGGACCTGTGCATATATATTGTTGTAGCTGCGTGTTGAAGGTGTGTGTATTTCTATAATTGTGTGTATATATTTCTGTAGGTGCAGGAAGTGCGGTGTGTAGCAGTCCTACCGTGTCTAGAGAGGTTGTCTCTGAGCTTCAACCCTTTGTGCTGCTCCCCAGACTACAGGACCAGAACTCTGGCTCTGTTCTGGGACCGGGCCACAGAGGTACCTCTTATACCTCCTCTCTCCTCAGACCCTACCTCCTCTCTCCTCAGACCCTACCTCCTCTCTCCTCAGACCCTACCTCCTCTCTCCTCAGACCCTACCTCCTCTCTCCTCAGACCCTACCTCCTCTCTCCTCAGACCCTACCTCCTCTCTCCTCAGACCCTACCTCCTACCTCCTCAGACCCTACCTCCAACCTCCTCAGACCCTACCTCCTACCTCCTCAGACCCTACCTCCTACCTCCTCAGACCCTACCTCCTATCCTCTACCTCCTACCTCCTCAGACCCTACCTCCTACCCTCTACCTCCTACCCTCTACCTCCTACCTCCTCAGACCCTACCTCCTACCCTCTACCTCCTCAGACCCTACCTCCTACCTCCTCAGACCCTACCTCCTACCTCCTCAGACCCTACCTCCTATCCTCTACCTCCTACCTCCTCAGACCCTACCTCCTACCCTCTACCTCCAACCTCCTCAGACCCTACCTCCTACCCTCTACCTCCTACCTCCTCAGACCCTACCTCCTACCCTCTACCTCCTACCTCCTCAGACCCTACCTCCTACCCTCTACCTCCTACCTCCTCAGACCCTACCTCCTACCCTCTACCTCCTACCTCCTACCCTCTACCTCCAACCTCCTCAGACCCTACCTCCTACCTCCTCAGACCCTACCTCCTCAGACCCTACCTCCTACCTCCTCAGACCCTACCTCCTACCTCCTCAGACCCTACCTCCTACCTCCTCAGACCCTACCTCCAACCTCCTCAGACCCTACCTCCTACCTCCTCAGACCCTACCTCCTACCTCCTCAGACCCTACCTCCCACCCTCTACCTCCTACCCTCTACCTCCTACCTCCTCAGACCCTACCCTCTACCTCCTACCTCCTCAAACCCTACCTTCTACCCCCTACCTCCTCAGACCCTACCTCCTACCAACCTCCTCAGACCCTACCTCCTACCCTCTACCTCCAACCTCCTCAGACCCTACCTTCTACCAACCTCCTCAGACCCTACCTCCTCAGACCCTACCTCCTACCCTCTACCTCCTACCTCCTCAAACCCTACCTCCTACCCTCTACCTCCTACCTCCTCAAACCCTACCTCCTACCTCCTCAGACCCTACCTCCTACCTCCTCAGACCCTACCTCCTACCCTCTACCTCCTACCTCCTCAGACCCTACCTCCTACGACCCTACCTCCTACCCTCTACCTCCTACCTTCTCAGACCCTACCTCCTACCTCCTCAAACCCTACCTTCTACCCCCTACCTCCTCAGACCCTACCTCCTATACCTGCCCCTACCTTACCTCCTATACCTCCTACCCACTACCCCCTCTCCTTGCTTCCTACTTTAAAGTCTTGTTTAGTTCCTTGTACCTTACGTGTGTGTGCAGGTGTGTCTAGACGGGACCCCTACCTCTCAGCAAGAGAAGGACACGGTGGAGGTGCTGAAAGCCATCCAGAAAGCCAAGGAAACCAAAGACAAGCGGGTGAGTACCACCCAGACACCACCTCCTTCTGCTCCTCCTCTTCCTCCTCACCGCTCCTCTGCATCCTACTCAGGTTGCTGAGGAGACCAGCCTATCTCCCCTATCTGCTCCTCCTGCCGACTCCTCTTCCGACTCCTCTTCCTCCTCCCAGAAGGTCAACTGCTCTAGTCAAGGTAACCATGTATGTATCATCCTACGTAGACCTACCAACCCCTCAGTGTCGTACCCCTCACTACCTAACTCCTCACTACCTTAACCCCTGACTACCTAAACCCTGATTACCTAAACCCTGATTACCTAAACCCTGACTACCTAAACCCTGACTACCTTACCCCTCGCTACCTAACCCTTCACTGCCTAACCCCCCTGTCCCTTACCTCTCAGTAACTAACCCCTGACTACCTAAACCCTGGTTACCTTACCCTTCACTACTTGACCCCTGACTACCTAACCCTTCACTAACTAACTCCACATCACATGACTTTGGTGTCATAGCATTGTGTAGTTCTGTGTGATGAAAGAACTACAGTCAGCTCCAGCCAATGACAGAGGTGTGATGTTTTCTGTGCAGAAGTGAAGAGCAGAGAAGAAGAAGTAGTTTGGCCTCGCCTCCTCTGTCCTGCTGGCTCCGCCCTCCTTCTCCCACAGGTAACGCTAGCTGTTAGACTCTCTTGCATAGTTCACTAGTACATGGAAGGTACAGACTGTTCCCAAGTATATAGGGTACAGACAGTTCACTAGTACATGGAAGGTACAGACAGACGGTTCACTAGTACATGGAAGGTACAGACTGTTCCCAAGTATATAGGGTACAGATGGTTCACTAGTACATGGAAGGTACAGATGGTTCACTAGTACATGGAAGGTACAGATGGTTCACTAGTACATGGAAGGTACAGATGGTTCACTAGTACATGGAAGGTACAGATGGTTCACTAGTACATGGAAGGTACGGACTCTAGTTCTTCTGTTCACCCAGGTCCTGCCCCCTGCTGTCTGTCCGTCTCCCCTCCAGTCCAATCACACGGCTCCCTACTGCAGTCCTGGGGTTGGAGCTACAGGTCCAACCAGGTGGGGGATGTTACACTATAAGTACACACTATATATATATATATATATATATATATATATATATATATATATATATATATATATATAAATAATATATATATATATATATATATATATATATATATAAATATATATATATATAAATAATATATGTATGTATGTATGTATGTGTGCTGTCAATAGATCAAAATATGTAATCGGATTAATCACAATAAAATTCTGTGATTAATCTAATGTTTATGTTTATGTAAAATAAACATATTTACTTGTAGTTTTTGCGGGTGGCAAAACAAATGCATGTATCTAAGAATGAAATGCTAAAAGCAGTTGGAGATCAAGATTTTTATTATTTTATTTGTTACTTTTCACTTTAGTTTTTCTGAGCAAAAAGGTCTCAGGAAGTGCTTAGTATTGCCCAAAACATCGATAATAAGATTAATATTAGGCAGACAACTGCAACAAAGTGAACATAAACAGCTTGCCTGTAAATTGTTTGCAAAGAAACCTCTAATGCAAATGAATTTTGCAACAAGTAGACTACTTTAAGAAACTGAATAACAAAGTGCTAAAGTGAACATTCCTTTTTCCCATTCTTAGCTGTAAAATGACATTGAAACAGAGTCAACTTGGTGGACTTTCAGCTCCGCTGTGTTTGCAGGAAGTTTGCAGGAAGTGTCCAACTATTTGACGGCACTTTGCTAAAGCCCCATCAAATCCACAGTCGCGGAGTGAGACCAACGGCCCTCTGTCTAATGTGCGCTATACAGGGCATCTGCTCAAAGGAAGGTTCTTTGCTACCGCAATCATATTGCAAGCGTGATGTGTTAAAGTGCAATGTCCCGCCCAGCACTCTGCGGTGCGTCTCCTCAGTCATCCTGGTAGTTTAACACGCTGCCTCTCAGTTCATTCCCAGGTGCGCATGCGCGCTGTAAACACTGAGGGAGGAGCCTCTAAACCAGATACTATGATTCATTTGAGTTAAAAATAATAGTGCACGTTAAAGTCTCGAGATTAATCACATGCGTTAAAGCGTTAACTTTGACAGCCCTAATATATATAGTGAATAATGTTTGTTTTCTGTAGTATTCTTGACTGTTTCTCCTCTCTGACAGTCTGCTCCCTCAAGACACTGTCAGTACCCCCTCCCACCTCCTCTCCCCCTCCTCCCACCTCCCCTGCGTCTCCTCCCATCTCCACTCCCTATCCTCCAACAAAGACTTCATTACCCAGCTGTCCCTCCTGTTGGCCTCGCTCCTCAGCCAGCAGGAGGTGCAGGAGCAGGAGATGCTGACGTCCGAACACGGATGTGTTGTTCTGCCTCCTGCTGGCTGCCCCAGGTAACCAATCTGAAAACGAGTTGAACACAATAATATTTTCATAGCCTGAACTGGTTTCGTGTGGAGTTCTATTTGGACCAGCTCTACACAGACCAGCTCGAGTTAGACAATCTCTATGTCTTGTTAGACTAACTCTAGTTAAACCAGCTCTACTTAGACCAGCTGTAGTTTTTGTTTGTCCAACTCTAGTTCTAGTTAGACCAGCTGTAGTTCTAGTTAGTCTACCTCTAGTTAGACCAGCTGTAGTTCTAGTTAGTCCAACTCAAGTTAGTACAGCTCTAGTTAGACCAGCTGTAGTTAGTCCAACTCAAGTTAGTACAGCTCTAGTTAGACCAGCTGTAGTTAGACCAGCTCTAGTTCTACTTAGACCAGCTCTAGTTCTAGTTAGTCCAACTCAAGTTAGTACAGCTCTAGTTAGTCCAGCTCTAGTTCTAGTTAGTCCAGCTCTAGTTAGTCCAGCTCTAGTTAGTCCAGCACTAGTTAGTCCAGCTCTAGTTAGACCAGCTCTTATTCTTGTTAGACCAGCTCTAGTTAGTCCAGCTCTAGTTAGACAAGCTCTAGTTAGACCAGCTCTTATTCTTGTTAGACCAGCTCTAGTTAGTCCAGCTCTAGTTAGACCAGCTCTCGTTAGACCAGCTCTTATTCTTGTTAGACCAGCTCTAGTTAGTCCAGCTCTAGTTAGACCAACTCTAGTTAGACCAGCTCTTATTCTTGTTAGACCAGCTCTAGTTAGTCCAGCTCTAGTTAGACCAGCTCTTATTCTTGTTAGACCAGCTCTAGTTAGTCCAGCTCTTATTCTTGTTAGACCAGCTCTAGTTAGTCCAGCTCTAGTTAGACCAGCTCTAGTTAGACCAGCTCTTATTCTTGTTAGACCAGCTCTAGTTAGACCAGCTCTTATTCTTGTAAGACCAGCTCTAGTTAGTCCAGCTCTAGTTAGACCAACTCTAGTTAGACCAGCTCTTATTCTTGTTAGACCAGCTCTAGTTAGTCCAGCTCTAGTTAGACCAGCTCTAGTTAGACCAGCTCTAGTTAGACCAGCTCTTATTCTTGTTAGACCAGCTCTAGCTCTAGTAAGTCCAGCTTTAGTTAGACCATCACTAATTCTAGTTAGACCAGCTCTAGTTCTAGTTAGACCAGCTCTAGTTCTAGTTAGTCCAGCTGTAGTTAGTCCAGCACTTGTTAGTCCAGCTCTAGTTGTAATGTATTTAATAAGAGGTTGTTCTTCTCCAGGTCCAGAGACGGGTACTTTGAGATGGGTCTGGGGGGGGAGTCCTCCTGTCCCCTGACCCCTGCTGACCAGCTGCCCAGAGCCAGGGAGGTCAGGTGGTGCTTCTGTGTGGAGGTGGAGGAGGAGATGGAGGATGAGTGTGAGGAGGTGAAGGCGGTGCAGCAGAAGGTGGGGTGCCTAGTGCTCACTGAGCAGCACCTGGGTCTGTTCTCCTTGTCAGCTGACAGCCCCTGGACCAAGCACAACGCAGGTACCAACACAGTCCCAGGTAGACATATGTAATCCCTTCTGACAGACCTACCCTATTGAGGTTTCTCCTGTTTTAGACCAGGAGGCACGTCTGTGTGTGGAGGAGGTGATGTCCAGTCTACAGAAGGAGTTCCTGCTGCCCTACGAGGAGGTGCTGTTCTCCTGCTCCCTGCTCCCAGAGCCCTGGGTCTCCCTGGGGCTCCGCTCCACATCCAGACACCACTGGTTTCTCTGCTCTTCCCCCCAGGAGACCCCCCTATCAGCCCTGATCCAGACCAAGGTAGACCAACCCTACTTTAGACCTACCACTAACCCTAACCCTACTATAGAGCTAACCTTAGCCCTACTGTAGAGCTAACCCTAGCCTTACTAGTGTGTGTGTGTGGGGGGGGGGGGTTCAAAGGGCCACATGTTTACAGCCTCCCAACCCAAGCTCCCCTAAGGGCAACAAAAATCTCTGGAGGAAGATGGATTTAGTTGTTTATTTTGGTTGCTCTACAGCTTCCGGTCAGTCCTGAGACTCCGGCCCCGAGTACCCAGAATCCTCAGCTGCTGCTACGATCGCTTCTCAGCTCCTGGGAACAGCAGGAGGTGCACGGAGGATACCCCGCCCACCTGCTCCTCCCTCCCTCTGGCTCCTCCCCCCTTCTGATAGACATCCTGGACCAGGAAGTAGCCTCCTCCTGCCCCCCCTTCCTCCTCTTCCTCACCCCCCGACACCTGTGTGTGACGAAGGTGGACTTCAACACTCTGGCTTCCAGGGAGAGGAGCAGCACCTCCTCCTCCTGCACCTCCTGGTGCCAGATGGCCCGTGTTCCTCTGGGAGCTGTGGTCCTCCATCCTCGACACCGCAAACACAGGTCCTCCACCCTCTCTGGTTGACTGGTTGACTGGAGTTTGATTACTTAATTAATTAGTATGTAACTAGTTGGATATCTATTTCTAGTGTCTAACTAGTTGGTTATCTGTTCCTAGTGTGTAACTAGTGGGTTATCTGTTCCTAGTGTGTACCTAGTTGGTTATTTGGTACTAGTGTGTAACTAGTGGGTTATCTGGTACTAGTGTGTAACTAAATGGTTATCTGGTACTAGTGTGTAACTAGTGGGTTATCTGGTACTAGTGTGTAACTAGTGGGTTATCCGTTACTAGTGTGTAACTAGTTGGTTATCTAGTACTAGTGTGTAACTAGTTGGTTATTTGGTACTAGTGTGTAACTAGTGGGTTATCCGTTACTAGTGTGTAACTAGTGGGTTATCCGTTACTAGTGTGTAACTAGTTGGTTATCCTAGTGTGTTCCTAGTGTGTAACTAGTTGGTTATCTGGTACTAGTGTGTAACTATTTGGTTATCTGGTGCTAGTGTGTAACTAGTGGGTTATCTGGTACTAGTGTGTAACTAGGTTATCTGTTACTAGTGTGTAACTAGTTGGTTATCTGTTCCTAGTGTGTAACTAGTGGGTTATCTGTTCCTAGTGTGTAACTAGTTGGTTATCTGGTACTAGTGTGTAACTAGTGGGTTATCTGGGACTAGTGTGTAACTAGTTGGTTATCTGTTCCTAGTGTGTAACTAGTGGGTTATCTGTTCCTAGTGTGTAACTAGTTGGTTATCTGGTACTAGTGTGTAACTAGTGGGTTATCTGGGACTAGTGTGTAACTAGTTGGTTATTTGGTACTAGTGTGTAACTAGTGGGTTATCTGGTACTAGTGTGTAACTAAATGGTTATCTGGTACTAGTGTGTAACTAGTGGGTTATCTGGTACTAGTGTGTAACTAGTGGGTTATCCGTTACTAGTGTGTAACTAGTTGGTTATCTAGTACTAGTGTGTAACTAGTTGGTTATTTGGTACTAGTGTGTAACTAGTGGGTTATCCATTACTAGTGTGTAACTAGTGGGTTATCCGTTACTAGTGTGTAACTAGTTGGTTATCTGGTATTAGTGTGTAACTAGTGGGTTATCTGGTGCTAGTGTGTAACTAGGTTATCTGTTACTAGTGTGTAACTAGTTGGTTATCCTAGTGTGTTCCTAGTGTGTAACTAGTGGGTTATCTGGTACTAGTGTGTAAATAGGTTATCTGTTACTAGTGTGTAACTAGTTGGTTATCTGTTCCTAGTGTGTAACTAGTGGGTTATCTGGTACTAGTGTGTAACTAGTTGGTTATCTGGTACTAGTGTGTAACTAGGTTATCTGTTACTAGTGTGTAACTAGTTGGTTATTTGGTACTAGTGTGTAACTAGTGGGTTATCTGGTACTAGTATGTAACTAGTTGGTTATCTGGTACTAGTGTGTAACTAGTGGGTTATCCGTTACTAGTGTGTAACTAGTTGGTTATCTGATGCTAGTGGGTTATCTGGTTCTAGTGTGTAACTAGTTGGTTATCTGGTACTAGTGTGTAACTAGTTGGTTATATGTTACTAGTGTGTAACTAGTTGGTTATATGTTACTAGTGTGTAACTAGTTAGTTATATGTTACTAGTGTGTAACTAGTTGGTTATATGTTACTAGTGTGTAACTAGTTGGTTATCTGGTACTAGTGTGTAACTAGTGGGTTATCTGGTACTAGTGTGTAACTAGTTGGTTATCTGGTACTAGTGTGTAACTAGTTGGTTATATGTTACTAGTGTGTAACTAGTTGGTTATCTGGTACTAGTGTGTAACTAGTGGGTTATCTGGGACTAGTGTGTAACTAGTGGGTTATCCGTTACTAGTGTGTAACTAGTTGGTTATCTGGTGCTAGTGGGTTATCTGGTACTAGTGTGTAACTAGTTGGTTATCTGGTACTAGTGTGTAACTAGTTGGTTATCTGGTACTAGTGTGTAACTAGTTGGTTATCTGGTACTAGTGTGTAACTAGTTGGTTATCTGGTACTAGTGTGTAACTAGTTGGTTATCTGGTACTAGTGTGTAACTAGTTGGTTATATGTTACTAGTGTGTAACTAGTTGGATATCTGGTACTAGTGTGTAACTAGCTATGTGCTCCAGGGCTGGCCATGAGCTGGAGGTGCTGCTTGGTGGCTGGAGGCTGGGCCTGGTGTTCCCTGTAGCCCAGGACAGGCTCTCCTTCCTGGGGGAGCTGAGCACCAGGACAGCCTCTCTGGAGGGCCTGAGGACCGTGGCTCTGTCCAGACCAGCCTCCCTGCAGCCAGGTACTACTACAGAATACTATGAAATACTACACTATACTACAGAATACTACACTATACTCTTTACTACACTACAACTATACTACAGTATACTATACTACAGTACACTATACTATAGTACACGATAATACAGTGCAGTCTATTATACTACAAGCCAGTGTACTATACTACAGTACAGTGTATTATACTATAGTACACTATAGTACACGATAATACAGCGCAGTCTATTATACTACAAGCCAGTGTACTATACTACAGTACAGTGTATTATACTATAGTACACTATAGTACACGATAATACAGCACAGTCTATTATACTACAAGCCAGTGTACTATACTACAGTACAGTGTATTATACTACAGTACAGTGTATTATACTATAGTACAGCTCAAGAGTAATCTTGTCGTCCTCCAGACCTCCAGACACTGGACCACCTGGACCTTCACAGGTGAGATGTTTACTTGCTGGTATCACAGTATATTTTTTTAGAGAGAACTTTATTAATAAGAGTACTTTATTGATCAGTGAGTACTTTATTAATCAGAGTACTTCATTGATCAGAGGGTACTTTATTAATCAGAGAGTACTTCATTGATCAGAGAGAACTTTATTGATCAGAGAGTACTTTATTAATCAGTGAGTACTTTATTGATCAGAGAGTACTTCATTGATCAGAGAGTACTTTATTGATCAGAGAGTACTTTATTAATCAGAGAACTTTATTGATCAGAGAGAACTTTATTAATAAGAGTACTTTATTGATCAGAGAGTACTTCATTGATCAGAGAGTACTTTATTAATCAGAGAGAACTTTATTAATCAGAGAGTACTTTATTAATCAGAGAGAACTTTATTGATCAGAGAGTACTTTATTAATCAGAGAGTACTTCATTGATCAGAGAGTACTTTATTAATCAGAGAGAACTTTATTGATCAGAGAGTACTTTATTAATCAGAGAGTACTTCATTGATCAGAGAGTACTTTATTAATCAGAGAGAACTTTATTAATCAGAGAGTACTTTATTAATCAGAGAGTACTTTATTAATCAGTGAGTACTTTATTAATCAGAGTACTTTATTAATCAGTGAGTACTTTATTAATCAGTGAGTACTTTATTAATCAGAGAGTACTTTATTAATCAGAGAGTACTTCATTGATCAGAGAGTACTTTGTTAATCATAGAGGTTTAACTTTTATCACAGTACTTTATTTAATACATTTAGATGGTATATTCTTACTGAGATGTACCCCCCTGTTAGATGGTATATTCTTACTGAGATGTACCCCCCTGTTAGATGGTATATTCTTACTGAGATGTACCCCCCTGTTAGATGGTATATTCTTACTGAGCTGTACCCCCCTGTTAGATGGTATATTCTTACTGAGCTGTACCCCCCTGTTAGATGGTATATTCTTACTGAGCTGTACCCCCCTGTTAGATGGTATATTCTTACTGAGCTGTACCCCCCTGTTAGATGGTATATTCTTACTGAGCTGTACTCTTCCCCCAGTTAGATGGTATATTCTTACTGATTATATTCCAGCTCTGAGCTCCAGAGGCTGAGTGAGGAGAACCAGCCCCCAGCCCACCTCCTCCCCAGTCTGTCCCCAGGACAGGTGCTCCTGGCTGGGCTACCGGGCGCTGCGCTGCAGGCCCTCTTCCACAGCTCCATCGCTCAGGTGGGTTTCCAAAGCCACACCTCAGACAAATCCAGTTTTCAGTCTGCAGTCTGTAGCAATCCCACCATCTGGATTTCATAAAACTATTGCTTTTACACATGTTTTTACATCAAATTATTATTTTTTGTTTATAAAAAAGTGTATTTTCATCCACACTGCTTGACTGATTTTGTAACATGAAATCCTTTTTGCGTTGAACAGTGTGACGGCGAGGAGGTGAGACAGGTTTTATGGCTGTCTGTTATTTTCTACACGTCTCCGGAGACCGAGGTCACTTCCTGTCTGCTGTTGTCCAACAAAGCCATCTACTTCCTGTTGGAGGACTCCGCCTCCGCACTTAGCCTTCCATCTGGTGAGATGCAGCACTCTGATTGCCAAGCAAGCGTATAATCACATGATCCCATTGTCACATGGTCACAGAAATATTCTTAAAAAGACGGGACTAAAATATACTGCTTTTCTGTTGTCTGTCTCTGTGTGTGTATCTCTCTCTGTCTGTCTGTCTGTCTGTCTGTAGTATGGGACATCGTGGATCAGAGACAAGGAGATAAGGAGCTGTGTCTCTGTGTCTGTCTGTCCATCAGCCTGTGTGACCTGCTGTCTGTCAACGTGGGACTGTTCGACCAGTACTTCCGCCTCATTGGTCAGAACAGCTGGTTTTTAAATCTTAACCCCTCCCCCTTCTCTCAAGTCATTTTAGTAGTTAAAAGATTTTATATGTAAACACTGGGTACAATATAACCCATATCTACAGTATCCTCTATATTTGATAAAGTGTATATTCTATAGTGTATTGTATTTTCTATATTCAATATTCTATATAGTGTATTGTATATTGTATATACTTTATTCTATCTTATCTATTCATAGACATATATTGTGGAGCTATTTTTGATTAAGAATCATTTTTTAGGTAAGAATAATAAAAAATAGGACAAGAATAAACAGTGTGTGTGTGTGTAGGGGCTAGGGCGTGTCAGGTAGTGTGTTGTGTGAGCAGAGACAGCTACGGGACGTCCTGCTTCCTGAAGGAGCTGATGTCAGCCCTCAGTCTGGACCGGACCAGACCGGACCCAGAACCCGCTGAGCAGGATTTCTACACCCAGTTCACCAGCACCGCTTCAGGTACACCACACCAGTCCTGGACCCGGTAGAGCAGTCCTGGACCCGGTAGAGCAGTGCTGGACCAGGTAGAGCAGTCCTGGACCAGCTAGAGCAGTCCTGGACCAGGTAGAGCAGACTGGACCAGGTAGAGCAGTCCTGGACCGGGTAGAGCAATACTGGACCAGGTAGAGCAGTCCTGGACCAGGTAGAACAGTGCTGGACCAGGTAGAGCAGTGCTGGACCAGGTAGAGCAGTGCTGGACCAGGTAGAGCAGTTCTGGACCAGGTAGAGCAGTACTGAACCAGGTAGAGCAGTCCTGGACCAGGTAGAGCAGTACTGCACCAGGTAGAGCAGTCCTGGAGGGTTACACTGATAGTCAAGTCAAGTTTATTGTCACTTCACAGTATAAAACAGTGAGTGAAAATCTTATGTGCAATACGACAGACAGCAGTTATAAAAATAAGATAATAGAATAAAATAAGTTTTAAAAGTACAAAACTGTATAAAGTGAAATATATAAAAGTAAAAATGCAATTTATAAAATGCAATTTATCAGCACAGAAAAATAGCAATATGTATATATAAATCAATGTAATAAAATATACATTGTTATATGCTATATGCCCTTGTTCAGCAGCCTGATGGCCTGACTGTGGAAGCTATCTCCAAGTCTGTTTGTACGGCACCTGATACTGAGGTATCGCCTGCCTGACGGTAAAAGTGAGTACAGGTCGTGGCTGGGGTGGGCATTGTAGTTGGTCCAGGTAGAGGGTTTATAGTTGGTCCAGGTAGAGGGTTTATAGTGGGTCCAGGTAGAGGGTTTATAGTGGGTCCAGGTAGAGGGTTTATAGTTGGTCCAGGTAGAGGGTGTATAGTTGGTCCAGGTAGAGGGTTTATAGTTGGTCCAGGTAGAGGGTTTATAGTTGGTCCAGGTAGAGGGTTTATAGTTGGTCCAGGTAGAGGGGGTCACCTATAGTGGGTCCAGGACAGCACCCGTAGACCAGACCAGACTAGACCACATGTGTCTCCCCCTGCAGGTAAGATGCAGAACTACGAGCTGGTCCACAGCAGCAGGGTCCGGTTCATCTACCCCAGTGAGGATGAGATGGGAGACCTGACCTTCATAGTAGCTGACAGGAAGAGCCTTGCCTCCTCATCCTCCTCATCCTCATTCAACATCCTACTCTACCTGCTGGTCTTCCAGGTCTGGCTTCCTGCTAACTCTGACACACTTCAACTGAAACACTTCAGTAATAAATATAATACCTTATTTATATTAAAAACTAGGACTATATTATAATATTATTCATATCTGATAATTCTATGCAGGTCCAGACTTCAGATCTTCCAGAGAAATCGGGCCACGGTCCTCCTGACCATGACTCCACCCCCTTTCCATGGCTCCTCCCCCGGACCCTGGTTCTGACCTCCTCCCACATCTTCCTATTGGATGAGGACTATGTCAGTTATCCCCTGCCCGACTTCGCCAAGGAACCACCCTGCAGGTCAGACCAGGACACGCCCTCTAACGCCAATCAATCACATACCAGATAGAAAAACTATTTATTATTGTCTATTTATTATATATTTTATGGAATACTATTGTCACCAGGGAGCACTACAGTATTATATAATTTATAATATATGTAATATAATAATAATATTTTATATGTGTCTATATAATACTGTCCACCAGCACAATACCAACCTACCAGGTTTAATATAATAATAATAATAATAATAATAATAATAATAATTGTGTCCACCAGGGAGCGCTACCAGGTGCGTGAGGCGCGGAGGATCCGGGACGTGGAGCGGGTCTTACTGGGGTACCAGACCTACCCCCAGGCCCTGACCCTGGTTCTGGACGAGCTGCCGGGACCGGACCTGCTGCCCCACCTCCACGCGGACCACTTTGGCCAGGGGGAGGAGCCTAGCCAGGGAGGCGGGGCCCAGGAAGTCACATGGTGTATCTTCGTACCGGCGGCCGAAAGCCGGGAGCGCCTGGTGTCTCTTCTGGCCCGCCAGTGGGAGGCGCTGTGCAGCCGCGAGCTGCCCCTGGAGCTCACCGGCTGATTGGTCCAAACGGTGCATGGTCTCTCTTGGTTGGTTGTCCGCTTGTGGACAGGAACTAAAACCGTTGACTGATGACCGCCCCCCCAATTGACAGCCACACAAGCCAATAGAATGAGAGACACACAAGAAAACAGACAACCGTGTGTTTTTAACTGGGACTTTACTTCTGAAGCAAAACAATTGTTTTATTTATATATATGTATGTATGTATGTGTATATGTGTATATGTATATATATATATATATATGTATGTGTGTGTGTGTGTGTGTGTGTGTGTGTGTGTGTGTGTGTGTGTGTGTGTGTGTGTGTGTGTGTGTGTGTGTGTGTGTGTGTGTGTGTGTGTGTGTGTGTGTGTGTGTGTGTGTGTGTGTGTGTGTGTGTGAAGATTATCAGTATTATCAATATCCAGCTGAACATTGTTTTTAATAATTTTATAATAAATTATCAATTTGCTCAGTTAGGTGTAAATGGATGTAATTGGCGGCAAGAAAAGTGAAGATCGGTAGTTGAGTGTATATGATAATGCCGGCTTTTATATAGCGCTTTTATCCAAAGCGCTTTACAAGTCACCCCGGCGGAGACAAAACTGTGTCAAGGACAGACAGTTTTTGCTAGGAGGAGCCGGGGGATCGAACCAGCGACCTATCGGTTGTGAGGCGACCGCTCTACCTCCTGAGCTATACTGTGTATATATATATATATATGAATATATATTGGTCTTCTACAGATCATATAAAGTTAAAACAATATAAATACAAAGAATGTGTGTATATACTGTATATATATATATATGTATATATATATATATGTGTATATATATGTATATATATATGTGTATATATGTATATATATATGTATGTATATATATGTATATGTATGTGTATGTGTATATATATATGTATATATATATATATGTATGTGTATATATATATATATATATGTATGTGTGTATATATATATATATGTATGTGTGTATATATATATATATATATGTATGTGTGTATATATATATATATATATGTATATATGTATATGTATGTATATATATGTATGTATATGTATGTATGTATATATATGTATGTATATGTATGTATGTATGTATGTATATATATATATATGTATATATGTATGTATATGTATGTATGTATATATATATATATGTGTATATATATATATGTATATATATATATATATGTATATATATATACTAAAATGTATATTCATAGTGAATTATCGTGTCATTCATGTCTGAAAACAACAACAATGGAACTCTGGACTTAACCAGTATACACCAGTATAACTAGTATAGTCTACCCGGTAGAACAAGTCCAACCTGTATTGAGCAGTGTAAACCAGTAGCACCAGTCAAAACCAATATAACCTGATCAAACCAGTAGAACCAGGCTAACCAGTATATCATAGGGTCTGTGTATTCTCCAGTCAGCATTGCCGGCTTCCTGTTTTGGAGGAAGGGCACATGCCCTTCCTCCAAAACAGGAAGCCGGCAACCAATCTTCATGTTTGCCTTGCATTACTTCCTGTCCTGGGAGGTTGGACGGATGCAGTCAGCATAACTGCTCAGACCTCCCATTGGATCCCTCCTGGCCCTGTTAGCCAATCAGAGGCAGCCGTTTCCCCTGTGATCTGCTGTGTCAGGAGAGGAGCAGCAAGGCACTTATGCTGCAGGGTTAGGGGTTCTATTCCCTGTGTAGCTTAGTAGGTAGAGCAAGGCACCAACACTGCAGGGTTAGGGGTTATGTTCCCTGTGTAGCTCAGCATAGAGCAAGGCACCAACACTGCAGGGTTAGGGGTTATATTCCCTGTGTATCTCAGCATAGAGCAAGGCACTAACACTGCAGGGTTAGGGGTTCTATTCCCTGTGTAGCTCAGCATAGAGCAAGGCACCAACACTGCAGGGTTAGGGGTTCTATTCCCTGTGTATCTCAGCATAGAGCAAGGCACTAACACTGCAGGGTTAGGGGTTCTATTCCCTGTGTATCTCAGCATAGAGCAAGGCACTAACACTGCAGGGTTAGGGGTTATATTCCCTGTGTAGCTCAGTCGGTAGAGCAAGGCACTAACACTGCAGGGTTAGGGGTTATATTCCCTGTGTATCTCAGCATAGAGCAAGGCGCTAACACTGCAGGGTTAGGGGTTATATTCCCTGTGTAGCTCAGCATAGAGCAAGGCACTAACACTGCAGGGTTAGAGGTTCTATTCCCTGTGTAGCTCAGCATAGAGCAAGGCACTAACACTGCACGGTTAGGGGTTCTATTCCCTGTGTAGCTCAGCATAGAGCAAGGCACTAACACTGCAGGGTTAGGGGTTCTATTCCCTGTGTAGCTCAGTAGGTAGAGCAAGGCACTAAAACGGCAGGTTTAGGGGTTCTATTCCCTGTGTATCTCAGCATAGAGCAAGGCACTAACACTGCAGGGTTAGGGGTTATATTCCCTGTGTAGCTCAGTAGGTAGAGCAAGGCACTAACACTGCAGGGTTAGGGGTTCTATTCCCTGTGTATCTCAGCATAGAGCAAGGCACCAACACTGCAGGGTTAGAGGTTCTATTCCCTGTGTAGCTCAGCATAGAGCAAGGCACTAACACTGCAGGGTTAGGGGTTCTATTCCCTGTGTATCTCAGCATAGAGCAAGGCACTAACACTGCAGGGTTAGGGGTTATATTCCCTGTGTAGCTCAGCATAGAGCAAGGCACTAACACTGCAGGGTTAGGGGTTATATTCCCTGTGTAGCTCAGCATAGAGCAAGGCACTAACACTGCAGGGTTAGGGGTTCTATTCCCTGTGTAGCTCAGCATAGAGCAAGGCACCAACACTGCAGGGTTAGGGGTTCTATTCCCTGTGTATCTCAGCATAGAGCAAGGCACTAACACTGCAGGGTTAGGGGTTCTATTCCCTGTGTAGCTCAGCATAGAGCAAGGCACTAACACTGCAGGGTTAGGGGTTATATTCCATGTGTAGCTCAGTAGGTAGAGCAAGGCACTAACACTGCAGGGTTAGGGGTTATATTCCCTGTGTATCTCAGCATAGAGCAAGGCACTAACACTGCAGGGTTAGGGGTTATATTCCCTGTGTAGCTCAGCATAGAGCAAGGCACTAACACTGCAGGGTTAGGGGTTCTATTCCCTGTGTAGCTCAGCATAGAGCAAGGCACCAACACTGCAGGGTTAGAGGTTATATTCCCTGTGTAGCTCAGCATAGAGCAAGGCACTAACACTGCAGGGTTAGGGGTTCTATTCCCTGTGTAGCTCAGCATAGAGCAAGGCACTAACACTGCAGGGTTAGGGGTTCTATTCCCTGTGTATCTCAGCATAGAGCAAGGCACTAACACTGCAGGGTTAGGGGTTCTATTCCCTGTGTAGCTCAGTAGGTAGAGCAAGGCACTAACACTGCAGGGTTAGGGGTTCTATTCCCTGTGTAGCTCAGCATAGAGCAAGGCGCCAACACTGCAGGGTTAGAGGTTCTATTCCCTGTGTAGCTCAGCATAGAGCAAGGCACTAACACTGCAGGGTTAGGGGTTCTATTCCCTGTGTATCTCAGCATAGAGCAAGGCACTAACACTGCAGGGTTAGGGGTTATATTCCCTGTGTAGCTCAGCATAGAGCAAGGCACTAACACTGCAGGGTTAGGGGTTCTATTCCCTGTGTAGCTCAGCATAGAGCAAGGCACTAACACTGCAGGGTTAGGGGTTCTATTCCCTGTGTAGCTCAGCATAGAGCAAGGCACTAACACTGCAGGGTTAGGGGTTCTATTCCCTGTGTAGCTCAGTAGGTAGAGCAAGGCACTAAAATGGCAGGGTTAGGGGTTCTATTCCCTGTGTATCTCAGCATAGAGCAAGGCACTAACACTGCAGGGTTAGGGGTTCTATTCCCTGTGTAGCTCAGCATAGAGCAAGGCACTAACACTGCAGGGTTAGGGGTTCTATTCCCTGTGTATCTCAGCATAGAGCAAGGCACTAACACTGCAGGGTTAGGGGTTATATTCCCTGTGTAGCTCAGCATAGAGCAAGGCACTAACACTGCAGGGTTAGGGGTTCTATTCCCTGTGTAGCTCAGCATAGAGCAAGGCACCAACACTGCAGGGTTAGAGGTTATATTCCCTGTGTAGCTCAGCATAGAGCAAGGCACTAACACTGCAGGGTTAGGGGTTCTATTCCCTGTGTAGCTCAGCATAGAGCAAGGCACTAACACTGCAGGGTTAGGGGTTCTATTCCCTGTGTATCTCAGCATAGAGCAAGGCACTAACACTGCAGGGTTAGGGGTTATATTCCCTGTGTAGCTCAGCATAGAGCAAGGCACTAACACTGCAGGGTTAGGGGTTCTATTCCCTGTGTAGCTCAGCATAGAGCAAGGCACCAACACTGCAGGGTTAGAGGTTCTATTCCCTGTGTAGCTCAGCATAGAGCAAGGCACTAACACTGCAGGGTTAGGGGTTCTATTCCCTGTGTATCTCAGCATAGAGCAAGGCACTAACACTGCAGGGTTAGGGGTTCTATTCCCTGTGTAGCTCAGCATAGAGCAAGGCACTAACACTGCAGGGTTAGGGGTTCTATTCCCTGTGTAGCTCAGCATAGAGCAAGGCACTAACACTGCAGGGTTAGGGGTTCTATTCCCTGTGTAGCTCAGTAGGTAGAGCAAGGCACTAAAACGGCAGGGTTAGGGGTTCTATTCCCTGTGTATCTCAGCATAGAGCAAGGCACTAACACGGCAGGGTTAGGGGTTCTATTCCCTGTGTAGCTCAGCATAGAGCACGGCACTAACACTGCAGGGTTAGGGGTTATATTCCCTGTGTAGCTCAGCATAGAGCAAGGCACCAACACTGCAGGGTTAGGGGGAGAGAGAGGAGAGATTGATAGATATCAGCTGAACCAGCATATCGGTCTAATCTGAGGCGTAAGCGGGATAAGCTCCTCTATCCTTCCTGACAGGAAGTTTTCTTTCTTGGAAAACTGCTTTTCCTCTCTCCACTCATTCTCTCTCCCCCCTTCTCTCTCTCTCTCTCCCCCCTTCTCTCTCGCTCTCTCCCCCCTTCTCTCTCACTCTCTTCCTTTATCTCTCTCTCACTCTTGGTTGGCCTTGCAGGCTGCAGAGTTGTAGAAAGGCCTGCCTGTCTGTCTGCTAGGGGAGGTGCTAGGGGAGGGTAGGTGCTGGAGGAGGTGATAGGGGAGTAGCTGGAGGAGGTGCTAGGGGAGGTGCTAGGGGAGAAGCTTGACCAGGAGCTAGAGGAGGTGTAGGGGAGGAGCTAGAGGAGTTGCTTGGGGAGGAGCTAGGGGAGGTGCTAGACAAGCAGCCAGACAAGGAGCTAGAGAAGGTTCTAGTGGAGGTGTAGGAGTGGAGCTAGAGGAGGTGCTAGGGGAGAAGCTATACAAGGAGGTGATAGGGGAGGTGCTTGGGGGAGAGCTAGGTGAGGAGGAGCTAGAGGAGATGCTAGGGGAGGTTAAGGGGCGGTGCTAGAAGAGGTGTAGGGGAGGAGCTAGGAAAAGTGTAGGGGAGGAGCTGTAGGGAGGATGTTAAGTTAAAGTCTCAGTGCAAGGAGAGGAGATAGGAGACGCTTCCTGGACTGGTCTGCTGCTGCCTGGTTAGTTCTCACAATTAGTATAGAGGAATATATACTACATAGTATATTGTACTAGATACTGTATAGTATATTGTACTAGATACTGTATAATATATTGTACTCAATACATTATAGTATCTAGTAGGGGAGGGGATACTATATAGTATCTAGTCAAATATACTTAGTAGTACTTATAGTATCTAGTATCTATAGTATCGAGGACTAAATACTATATATAGTACTAGATACTAGTACTAGATATGATATAGTACTACATAGTATAACGCATATAGTACTATATAATATTAAGTTCTAGATATTACATAGTACTAGATACTAGATACCATACAGTACTTAATACTATATAGTATATATATAACTAACTACTGTAACATATTTACATGGTTAGTTCACAACTAATTTATAATCTAATATAGAGGTAAATATTATTTGTATTTATTATTACTGTATCACATATATATTATGTTCAATAGTAGTTATATCATTAGTTTACTACTACCTATACTATGATGTTAATGTGAGTGTAATGCTGGTGTGATGTAGTGTAATGTTAATGTGATGTTGACATAATGTCAGGGGGATGTTAGTGTGATGTTAGTGTGAGGTTAGTGTGAGGTTTATGTATTGTTATTGTAATGTTATTGTGATGATAGTGTGAGGTTAGTGTGAGGTT
>CM051002.1:20220021-20327521 GCA_027704905.1 Muraenolepis orangiensis | reverse complement strand
AGTAATATGCAGCTTATGCTTATGGCGGATGAAAGCGACAAGGAGAAGTTTGACAGGAGCCCTTGAAGATGGAGAAGATGGATTTTTCCTTTCTTCCACCTGCGCTCCGCCTCTCTGAGGCTCCGCCTCTCTGAGTACGCACTGAGTCCCACAACCAGGAGGCACGTGGAGCTGGACGTGCAGACCTGGAGGTGAGGGGACAGAGAGTGTCCAAAGAGGAGGACAGGGTACAGAGAAGAAGGTCAGTGGCAATATATACAACATACAGCTTTGGACCTGGATGATGTCCTGTACCTGGGATGTCTAGGGATCCTGTTACCCTGGGGTCTCTGTTACCCTGGGGTCTCTGTTACCCTGGGGTCTCTTTTAGCCTGGGGTCTCTGTAACCCTGGGGTCTCTGTTACCTTGGGGTCTCGGTTACCCTGGGGTCTCTTTTAGCCTGGGGTCTCTTTTAGCCTGGGGTCTCTGTAACCCTGGAGGCCCTGTTACCCTGGGGCCTCTGTTACCCTGGGGTCTCTGTTACCTTGGGGTCTCGGTTAACCTGGGGTCTCTGTTACCTTGGGGTCTCTGTTACCCTGGGGTCTCTGTTACCCTGGAGGCCCTGTTACCCTGGAGGCCCTGTTACCCTGGGGTCTCTGTAACCCTGGGGTCTTTGTTACCTTGGAGTCTCTGTTACCTTGGGGTCTCTGTTACCCTGGAGGCCCTGTTACCCTGGGGTCTCTGTTACCCTGTGACCCTGTTACCATGGGGCATGTCAGTTGGCCATGTCCCCTGACTGAGTGGTATATTGTAGATATCTGATAGATAGATATATGGACTTTATTTATCCCAAGGGAAATTATTGTGCAACAGTCGCAATACAAAGTAGGAGACAATATATGGTTCAAAAGTACACAATAGTGCTAAATGTTTTATACAAATATATATACAAATATATATATATATATATATAAAATAGCAACATTCAAACACAGTAGAGAGAAGACCTGGATGGATGCATGGTGGATGCATTGTAAAGTGCCCCTGTATGACGACAGTACCCGGTGGAGAGGGTGAGAGTCACTGTCCATGATGCTCTGCAGCTAGCACAGCATCCTCCTCTCTGACACCACCACCAACCAATCAAGTTCCACCCCCAGGACAGAACCCGCCTTCCTGATGATTTGATTGATTCTGTTGGTGTCGACTGCCCTCAACCTGCTGCCCCAGCACACAACCTCAAAGAAGATGGCACTGGCTACCACAGACTGTTAGAACATCCGCAGCATCATACCACAGACATTGATAACTGGTCAGTTATCAGGACATATGAACTGAGGAACTCTCATCTAGAATGTGGAACTTCATGAGGGTCTTAATTGAAACAGTATTGCCCAATCAGGATCAAGTATTTAACAATGCAGTGGAAATATAGTGACATATGATCTACTTTATAATGATCTATATAGATATGATAATAATATTATTAATATGAATATCCACAGTACTCAGACCAGACCATCGGAGAGATTCTGAGTCTGGACAACCAGTTCAACCGCTTCCAGTCTCTGGTGGATGTATGACCTCACTTTCTCTACATGATGACCTCACTTCCTCCTATTATCCATTCATATTTCAACACACAAATTCTCCCTCTTTATAATGTCATTGTGTGTGTGTGTGTGTGTGTGTGTGTGTAGAACTGCGGGGCCACTCTGCCCCTGCGGGACCCGGGGCCTTTCACAGTCTTCATCCCGACCAATCAGGCGGTGGATAGAGCCCGTGATGGCAGCCTCATGTACATGATCTCTAATGTAACTTCCTCTTTATAATACACAATGTCATGTGATTATGATGATGTCATATGATAAGGATGATGTCATATGATAATGATGATGTCATGGGTGGCAGTATAGCTCAGGAGGTAGAGCGGTCGCCTCACAACCGAAAGGTCGCTGGTTCGATCCCCCGGCTCCTCCTAGCAAAAACTGTCGGTGTCCTTGAGCAAGACACCCTAACCCTAACTCCTGACGTGCTGGCTGTCTCCTTGATGGCTGACTCCTCGTCGGTGGGTGAATGGTGATGTGAGGCATGACTTGTAAAGTGCTTTGGATAAAAGCAGCCATTACCATATGGTATCATATGATAAGGATGATGTCATATGATTATGATAATGTCATATGATGATGATACACAATAATAATGTAATATGATAATACATTCAATTTCATATGAGAATGATGATAATAATACTATCTCATTCATCTGTTTTTTTACAGGCCAAACATAAACTCCAAGAACTCCTGAGGCACCATATGTATTCACGCGCAGCGGTGATATGCTGTCCCTCTCTCCTGTCTCTCTCTCCTCTATCTCTCTCTCCTATCTCTCTCTCCTGTCTCTCTCTCTCTCTCCTGTCCCTCTCTCCTGTCTCTCTCTCCTGTCCCTCTCTCCTGTCTCTCTCTCTCCCTCTCTCTCCTGTCTCTCTCTCCTCTATCTCTCTCTCCTATCTCTCTCTCCTGTCCCTCTCTCCTGTCTCGCTCTCTCCCTCTCTCTCCTCTATCTCTCTCTCCTCTATCTCTCTCTCCTATCTCTCTCTCCTGTCTCTCTCTCCTATCTCTCTCTCTCTCTCTCTCTCCCTCTCTCTCCTGTCTCTCTCTCCTCTATCTCTCTCTCCTGTCTCTCTCTCTCCTATCTCTCTCTCCTGTCTCTCTCTCTCTCTCTCCTGTCTCTCTCTCCTATCTCTCTCTCCTGTCTCTCTCTCTTTCCCGTCTGTCTGTCTGTCTGTCTGTCTGTCTGTCTGTCTGTCTGTCTGTCTGTCTGTCTGTCTGTCTGTCTGTCTGTGTCTGTGTGTCTGTATGTCTGACCTGTCTGTCTCTCTTTCTGTCTGTCTAGTTGAGTGCGGGCCAGTTGGCTAGTCTACCCCAGATAGAGTCGCTAGCCAATCAGGTCATCAGTATCACCGTAGGAAATGATGTAAGATATATCACTATCACTATACACACACACACTCTAACACTCTATGACTTTATCACTCTATCGCTCTATCTATCGATCACTCTATCTATCAGTCTATCACTTTATCACTCTATCACTCTATCTATCTATCACTCTATAACTCTATCTATCTCTCTATCTCTCTATCTCTCTATCTATCTATCTATCTATCTATCTATCTATCTATCTATCTATCTATCTATCTATCTATCTATCCCTCCCTCCCTACGTCTGTGCCAAACCTGTCTGTATGTCTGTCTGTATAACCTGTCTGTCTGTCTACCCTGCCTGTCTGTCTGTCTAATCTGTCTGTATCTTACCTATCTGTCTGTCTTACATGTCTGTCTATCCATTCTGTCTGTCTGTCTAACCACTCTGTCTGTGTCTGTCTTTCAGGGTAAAGTCTTATTGGGTGAGAAGTCTGTCCCTCTTCAGACCACCAACATCGTGGCATCCAATGGGATGGTCCATATGGTGGACGGGCTGTTAGTCCCGCCCTCCATCTTGCCCATCATGCCCCACCGCTGTGATGTCAACAGCAGCAGGATCGTCATGGTGAGCCCTGTGTGGCTACCGGTCATGTCTCATATAAGGAGTGTGTATAACAAACTCACAATAGTGTGTGTGTGTGTGTGTGTGTGTGTGTGTGTGTGTGTGTGTGTGTGTGTGTGTGTGTGTGTGTGTGTGTGTGTGTGTGTGTGTGTGTGTGTGTGTGTGTGTGTGTGTGTGTGTGTGTGTGTGTGTGTGTGTGTTTCAGGGTCCATGTGTTCGCTGTAGTTCCCTTGATCAGACCCAGTGTCCTGAGGGCTCCAAAGAACTGGTACAAACACTTTCTACTTTATATTTTGTTCTGGTATGTTATATTATGTTCTGGTATGTTATATTATGTTCTGGTATGGTCTAGTATGTTCTGGTATGTTATATTATGTTCTGGTATGTTATAGTATGTTCTGGTATGTTATATTATGTTCTGGTATGTTATAGTATGTTCTGGTATGTTATATTATGTTCTGGTATGTTATATTATGTTCTGGTATGTTATAGTATGTTCTGGTATGTTATATTATGTTCTGGTATGTTATAGTATGTTCTGGTATGTTATAGTATGTTCTTGTATGTTATAGTATGTTCTGTTATGTTTTAGTATGTCTGTTGGTTTCATTCCCACACAGATGTCAGACCATCTGTGTGACTGTCTGTGTGTCTGTCTGTCCTCCCTTTTCCCTCTCTCCCTGTCCATCTCTACTCCTTCTTCCCTCCCTCCCTCCCTACCTCCCTGCCTATCTGTCTGTCTACCTATCTGTCCGCCTGCCTGTCTCTCTGCAGGCCACTCATCAGACAGGGTGTAACTATGTGTCGTCATCTATCAGCATCAGTACCGGCTGTGCTAAATACTGCAACTCTACCACACAGGTAGGTCTCTCTCTCTCTCTCTCTCTCTCTCTCTCTCTCTCTCTCTCTCTCTCTCTCTCTCTCTCTCTCTCTCTCTCTCTCTCTCTCTCTCTCTCTCTCTCTCTCTCTCTCTCTCTCTCTCTCTCTCTCTCTCTCTCTCTCTCTCTCTCTCTCTGTGTGTGTGTATATATGTATATATATATATGTGTGTATATATATGTGTGTGTGTATATATATATATAAATATATATGTTTGTGTGTGTCCAGGTACCAGAGTGTTGTCCAGGGTTCTATGGTCCAGATTGCAGACCCTGCATAGGAGGCTTCCAGACCCCGTGCTACAGCCGTGGACAGGTTAGCGCTCTGCTAACAAGCATTTCAGCTAACTAGCCTCTCTGCTAACTAGCATATCTGCTAACTAGCCTCTCTGCTAACTAGCATTTATGGTAATTAGTCTCTATGTTTACTACTCTATATGTCAAATAGTATATACTATATGTTATACTAGTCTCTTTGTTAACTAGTGTAAATGTTAACTAGTTGTATGTGAACTAGTCTATATGTTAACTAGTCTTTATGACAACTTGTCTCTGTGTGAACTAGTTAATATGTTGACAAGTATATATGTGAACTAGTCTATATGTTAACTAGTCTTTATGTCAACTAGTCTCTGTGTTATCTAGTTGATATGTAAACCATTTTCTCTGAATGCAGTGCTCTGTTGGTATCCATGGCGACGGGTCCTGCAGCTGTCAGTCAGGATTTGAGGGTCTGGCCTGTCACATCTGCTCTGACCCCAACAAACATGGAGACAACTGTGATCAAGGTACCGGAGAGAGACAGACAGGAGAGAGAGACAGGAGTGAGAGACAGACAAGAGAGAGACAGACAGGAGAGAGAGACAGGAGAGAAAGACAGACAGGAGAGAGAGACAGACAAGAGGGAGACTGACAGGAGAGAGACGAACAGACAGACAGACAGACAGGAGGGACAAAAAGAGAGACAGGAGTATGTATCATCTTGAATGCCTAATATATTTATGTGTGTGTATACGTGTGTGTGTGTGTCAGACTGTGAGTGTGTGCATGGTGTGTGTGATAACCGTCCCTCCAGTGAAGGTGTGTGTCGTCGAGGGTCCTGTGAGGAGGGATTCTCTGGGTCTCTGTGTGACCAGAAGAGATCAGACTGTACCTCAGACGGACTGCACCGACACTGTCACCTTAACGCATACTGTACTGCGTCTGAAGGAGAGACTACGTAATACGACTTCTATTATACTACTACTAATACTACACTGTCACCTAGCTTAACGCATACTGTACTGCGTCTGAAGGAGAGACTACGTAATACGACTTCTATTATACTACTACTAATACTACACTGTCACCTTAGTGCATACTGTACTGCGTCTAGAGTGACTATGTAATACTACTACTATAATACTACTACACTGTCACCTTAATGTATACTGTACTGCGTCTGGAGGAGAGACTACGTAATACTACTACTATTATACTACTACTACTACTACTACAACTACACTGTCACCTATCTGTCTATTATACTACTGTACTGCGTCTGGAGGAGAGACTACGTAATACTACTACTATTATACTACTACTACTACTACTACTACTACACTGTCACCTTAATGCATACTGTACTGCATCTGGAGAAGAGAATACATAATATATACTACTACTTCTACAACTACTAATATCAAACATTGTCCTTTATATTAATTGTCCTTTATATTACAATACATATATCAAAAAAAATCTTAAATCTTGAATATCATCCATCAGTCACTTTATTGTTATTTTTACAGTATTGTTATAGTATAGTGTTGTAAAGTATAAGTATAGTACATTGTATAGTATATAGTGTTACATTTGAGGAAATTCATACTGCGTGAGGGAATGGGGAGTAATCATTACGTTGCCATACTAAGTGTGTATTACTACTACTACAGTACTGTAATTCAGTGTGTACTCTGTGTGTAGTACTACTACAGTACAGTATTTCAGTGTGTACTCTAGGTGTGTAGTACTACTACAGTACAGTAATTCAGTGTGTACTCTAGTTGTGTAGTACTACTACAGTACAGTAATTCAGTGTGTACTCTATGTGTTTAGTACTACTACAGTACAGTAATTCAGTGTGTACTCTAGGTGTGTAGTACTACTACAGTACAGTAATTCAGTGTGTACTCTAGGTGTGTAGTACTACTACAGTACAGTAATTCAGTGTGTACTCTAGGTGTGTATGTGCCACGGGCTATGAGGGTGATGGGCTGTCCTGCTCCTTGGTTAACCCCTGCCTGACTAACAGAGGAGGCTGTGATACCAACGTAAGAACATACTACTGCTTCTACTGGTATAACTCAGCTTCGACTGGTTCTACTGGTATCTCTAACTCCATCTCTCTCTCTCTCTCGCTCTCTCTTTCTCTGTCTGTGTGTCTCTCTCCCTAGGCCCAGTGTGTGTATGTGTCAGTGCGTAACGTGTCCTGTGTGTGTAACCATGGCTGGTCAGGTGATGGTCTGCTGTGTGTGGAGATCAATAACTGTGAGCTGACCAGCAGGGGGGGCTGTAGCCCTGATGCTAACTGTCTCTACGTTGGACCAGCACAGGTTAGACCTCCCAACGCTAGCAAGGCTAAGACTAAGGCTATGGCTTAGCTAAGGCTAGACTAAGATTAAGGCTAAGGTTAATGCTTAGGCTAAGACTAAGGCTGATGCTAAGGCTACAGCTAAGGCTAAGGCTAAGGTTAGAATGAAGTTAAGGCTAAGGGTATGGTGTACACTAGGGTAGCATTGTGTATAAAGGCCTTGATAACGACCAAAAAGGCCACTACCAGCAATAACCTGTGTGTGTGTGTGTGTGTGTGTGTGTGTGTGTGTGTGTGTGTGTGTGTGTGTGTGTGTGTGTGTGTGTGTGTGTGTGTGTGTGTGTGTGTGTGTGTGTGTGTGTGTGTGTGTGTGTGTGTGTGCGCGCAGAGTGAGTGCAAGTGTAAGAGTGGTTTCCTAGGAGACGGAGTCAAATGTCTGCGTATAAATCCCTGTAGAAAAAACAATGGAGGCTGTCACACCCTGGTACAAACACACACACACACACACACCCTGGTACAAACACACACACACACACACACACACACACACCCTGGTACAAACACACACACACACATACACACCCTGGTACAAACACACACACACACACATACACACCCTGGTACATACACACACACACACACACACACACACACACCCTGGTACATACACACACACACAAACACACACACATACACAACTGATAGTAGTTGTGCTGTTGTTATAGTGGTGTATGTTACTATGTTATAGTGGTAGTTGTTACTATGTTATAGTGGTAGTTGTTACTATGTTATAGTGGTAGTTGTTACTATGTTATAGTGGTAGTTGTTACTATGTTATAGTGGTAGTTGTTACTATGTTATAGTGGTAGTTGTTACTATGTTATAGTGGTGTATGTTACTATGTTATAGTGGTAGTTGTTACTATGTTATAGTGGTGTATGTTACTGTGTTAAAGTGGTCGTTGTTGCTATGTTATAGTGGTGGTTGCTGCTATATAATAGTAATGGTATTACTATGTTATAGTAGTTGTGTTATAGTAGTTGTTACTATGTTAAAGTAATGGTAATGGTAATGGATGCTTTTATATAGCGCTTTTATCCACAGCGCTTTACAAGTCATGCCTCACATTCACATACCCAGTCAGCCATCAAGGAGACAGCCAGCACGTCAGGAGCAGTTAGGGTTAGGGGGTCTTGCTCAGGGACACCTCGACAGGTTTTGCTAGGAGGAGCCGGGGGATCGAACCAGCGACCTTTCGGTTGTGAGGCGACCGCTCTACATTACATTACAGTCATTTAGCAGACGCTTTATCCAAAGCGACTTACAGTAGTGTGTTTAACAAAGGAAGGTAAGAGAACAACTCGTCACCAGAAGTCAGAAAGTACATTTCATTTCTAACAAGTCTCTTAGAACTGAACCAGTGCTCAGGTAGAAGTACAATCAGTTCAGGTAAAAGTACAGTAAGGGAAAAGTACAATAAGTTGGCAAACAAGATATTACAATATCTAGAACAATATCTACCTATCTATAATATCTAATCTAATTAGATAATCGACTTAGCGCTACGAGGAAGGATCCGGGAAGTGTGTCCTGAAGAGATGGGTTTCAGCCTGCGGTGGAAGATGGGAAGTGACTCTGCAGTCCTGACCTCCGTGGGGAGTTTGTTCACCAAATTGGGGCCACAGGACAGAGAAGAGCCGTGACCGCGTAGACCGGCCACACGGGCCCCTAAGTTGAGCTATACTGCCGCATGTGGTGGTTTTTACTATGTTATAGTGGTAGTTGTTACTATATTATAGACACAGGTGTTACTATGTTATAGTAGTTGCTACTATGTTATAGTAGTTGTGTTATAGTAGTTGTTACTTTAATATAGTAGTTGTGTTACTGTTACAGTAGTTGTTACTATGTTACAGCGGTGTAACAGTAGTTGTGTTACTGTTACAATAGTCTAACAGTAGTTGTTACTGTTACAATAGGCTAACAGTAGTTGTTACTGTTACAGTAGTCAAGTCAAGTCAAGTGTGACAGTACTTGTGTTACAGTAGTGTTACAGTCATGTTACAGTTGTGTTACTATGTTACAGTAGTGGGACAGTCATGTTACAGTTGTGTTACTGTAATGTTACAGTAGTTGTGTTAGAGTAGTTGTTACTACGTTACAGGAGTGTTACAGTAGTTGTGTTACTATAACAGTAGTTGTTACTATGTAACAGGAGATTTACAGTAGTGTTACTATGTTACAGGAGTGTTACAGTAGTTGTGTTATTGTTCCAGGCCCAGTGCTCTCTGAGTCAGGACAAGGTGAACTGTACCTGCAGCCTCGGTCTCCATGGAGACGGACTGTCCTGCTATGGCTCCCTGCTGGAGGTACCGTAATACCGCTCATATTCCTGTACTAATCCTACTGTAATACCTCTACTATACCTGTATTAATACTACTGTAATACCTCTAATATACCTGTCATAATCCTACTCTAATACCTCTAATATACCTGTCATAATCCTACTGTAATAACTATATTATACCTGTATTAATACTACTGTAATACTTCTAATATACCTGTCATAATCCTACTGTAATACCTCTAATATACCTGTCATAATCCTACTGTAATAACTCTATTATACCTGTATTAATACTACTGTAATACTTCTAATATACCTGTCATAATCCTACTGTAATACCTCTAATATACCTGTCATAATCCTACTGTAATATCTCTATTATACCTGTATTAATACTACTGTAATACTTCTAATATACCTGTCATAATCCTACTGTAATATCTCTAATTTACCTGTACTGTAATACCTCTAATATACCTATACTACCCTTATACCTCTAATATACCTGTACAAATAGTATGGTGATACCTCTTATATACCAGTACCATAATACCTCTAATAAACCTGTACTACCGTAATACCTTTAATATACCTGTATTAATACTACCGTTATACCTCTAATGTACCTGTATTAATACTCCCATAATAGTCAAGTATAAAGCAGTGAGTGAAGATCTTATGTGCAAAACCCAACGACAGACAGCAGTTATAAGAATAGAATCAAACAGAATAGAATAAAATAAGTTATTTATAAAATAACTTTTATTATAAGAAATGTATTAAAAAAATGCAATTTATAAAATGCAATATATCGGCACAGAAAAAGAGCAATATGTATATATAAATCAATGTAATAAAATATACATTGTTATATGCTATACGCCCTTGTTCAGCAGCCTGATGGCCTGACTGTGGAAGCTATCTCTTAGTCTATTTGTGCGGCACTTGATACTGAGGTATCGCCTGCCTGACGGTAACAGTGAGTACAGTTCGTGGCTGGGGTGGGCAATGTCTTTATGATGCGTTTGGCCTTGGCCACGCACCGCTGGTTGTATATATCCAGGAGGGAGGGGAGCTCACCTCCAACGATATACTGGGCCATCCCACCACCCTTTGAAGCGTTCTGCGCTCGAGTGCAGTGCAGTTCCCGTACCGGGCGGTGATACACCCTGTAAGAACACTCTCGATTGTGCCGGTATAGAATGTTCTCAGGACGCGGGGGCCCATGCTGAATTTCCTCAGACGCCTGAGGAAATCCAGGCGTTGTTGGGCCCTTTTCACCACGTGTGTGGTGTGCGTGGACCATGTGAGGTCCTCGGAGATGTGCACGCCGAGGAACTTGAAGCTGCTGTCTAATACCTCTAATGTACCTGTAATATACATCAATACTACCATAATTCCTCTAACATGCCTATATGAATACTACCCCAATACCTCTAATATACCTTTAAGATACATTATTACTATGGTAATACCTCTAATATACCTGTACTGTCATACCTCTAATATACCTGTACTATACATCAATTCTACCGTACTGTTTGTGTGTGTGTGTGTGTGTGTGTGTGTGTGTGTGTGTATGTATAGGAACTGGAAATGAAACAGAAGCTGTTTGGATTTAATCGTTTGATCCAGGTAGTTCTCATATATATATCTCATATATATGACCTGACATATATCATAATATATAATATACAATGTGTTATATAAAATGTGTAATATATCAATTAGAATATATAATTGATATGTAATATGTAAATGTGATTTGTAATATAATATTACATATTACATATTATATATATTATATGTAATATATAATACTGTGTGTCAGAGGGACAAGGCCTCTAGAAATTCCCTCTCGGAGAACGTGACGGTGTTTGTTCCAATCAGAGAAGTCTGGACCAACTTCAGCTTCTGGGCTCAGCGCCATCGTGTCTCACACTTCCTACAGTAGGATCAACTACCCCATCAACTGCCACACACATAAATGACCACACATATCAACTGCCACCCATCAACTACCACCCATATCAACGACCACACACATTAACAACCATCCATTAACTACCACACACATCAACTACCACCCACCAACTACCACCCACCAACTACCACCCACCAACTAACACACACATCAACTACCACTCACCAACTAACTCACACATCAACTACCACCCATAAACTACCATCTATAAACTACATCACAAACATCCACTACCAACTACCAAATACATCAACTACATCCCATCAACTACCACCCACATCAACTACCACAAACATCAACTACTACCAAACACATCAACTACCACCCATGAACTACCACCCATGAACTACCACCCATGAACTACCATCCATCAACTACCACCCATCAACTACCACCCATCAACCACCACCCATCAACTGCCACACACATCAACTACCACAAAGATCAACTACCATCCATTAACTACCACACACATCAATTACCACCCATCAACTACCACAAACATCAACTACCACCCATCAACTGCCACACACATCAACTACCACCCATCAACTGCCACACACATCAACTACCACAAACATCAACTAGCATCCATCAACTACCACACACATAAATTACCACCCATCAACTATGACCCATCAACTACCACCCATCAACTGCCACACACATCAATTACCACCCATCAACTATGACCCATCAACTACCACACACATATACTATCACCCATCAACTACAACACACATCAACTACCACCCATCAACTACCACACACATCAACTACCACCCATCAACTACCACACACATATACTATCACCCATCAACTGCCACACACATCAACTACCACATGTATTCTTTCACACTGTGTGTGTGTGTGTGTGGTGTGTGTGTGTGTGTGTGTGTGTGTGTGTGTGTGTAGGGCCCACATGCTTGCAGGGGTCTGGTCTTTGGAGGACCTGGAGGACATGGTGGGCCACAGCCTCCCCTCCCTCAGCCCCCCCACCGCCTGGACCATCAGCAGCAGCAACGGGGTCTCAGATACTTCCCTTCACCCTTAACCTTGCCCTGAACCTCAACCTTAACCCTTGAACCCTTGACCTTACCTCAATCAACACTGGGCTATTTCATATATAATAATATTGCTTCATATTCACATGTTGTGAAAAACAACAATAAATCAACCTCAAAGCTTATTAATATAGTCTACATTACTTTAATAATATTGTGTTGTGGCTTTCAGACGATCCGTATTGGGAACGCCTCCATCCTGACCGCTAACCTTCCTGCAACCAATGGATACATACACATTATTAACCAGGTGACCAATCAGGAGCAGGTAGGATACACACACATCATTAACCAGGTGACCAATCAGGAGCAGGTAGGGGTTAGACGGTACAGAGACAGGTCATTAAGGAACAGGTAGGGGTTAGAGTCTAACCCCTACCTGTTCCTTAATGACCTGTCTCTGTACCGTCTAACCGTTAGACGGTACAGAGACAGGTCATTAAGGAGCAGGTAGGGGTTAGACAGTACAGAGACAGGTCATTAAGGAGCAGGTAGGGGTTAGACAGTACAGAGACAGGTCATTAAGGAGCAGGTAGGGGTTAGACAGTACAGAGACAGGTCATTAAGGAGCAGGTAGGGGTTAGACGGTACAGAGACAGGTCATTAAGGAGCAGGTAGGGGTTAGACGGTACAGAGACAGGTCATTAAGGAGCAGGTAGGGGTTAGACAGTACAGAGACGGGTCATTAAGGAGCAGGTAGGGGTTAGACAGTACAGAGGCAGGTCATTAAGGAGCAGGTAGGGGTTAGACGGTACAGAGACGGGTCATTAAGGAGCAGGTAGGGGTTAGACAGTACAGAGACGGGTCATTAAGGAGCAGGTAGGGGTTAGACAGTACAGAGACAGGTCATTAAGGAGCAGGTAGGGGTTAGACAGTACAGAGACAGGTCATTAAGGAGCAGGTAGGGGTTAGACAGTACAGAGACAGGTCATTAAGGAGCAGGTAGGGGTTAGACAGTACAGAGACAGGTCATTAAGGAGCAGGTAGGGGTTAGACGGTACAGAGACAGGTCATTAAGGAGCAGGTAGGGGTTAGACGGTACAGAGACAGGTCATTAAGGAGCAGGTAGGGGTTAGACGGTACAGAGACAGGTCATTAAGGAGCAGGTAGGGGTTAGACAGTACAGAGACGGGTCATTAAGGAGCAGGTAGGGGTTAGACAGTACAGAGGCAGGTCATTAAGGAGCAGGTAGGGGTTAGACGGTACAGAGACGGGTCATTAAGGAGCAGGTAGGGGTTAGACAGTACAGAGACGGGTCATTAAGGAGCAGGTAGGGGTTAGACAGTACAGAGACGGGTCATTAAGGAGCAGGTAGGGGTTAGACAGTACAGAGGCAGGTCATTAAGGAGCAGGTAGGGGTTAGACGGTACAGAGACGGGTCATTAAGGAGCAGGTAGGGGTTAGACAGTACAGAGACAGGTCATTAAGGAGCAGGTAGGGGTTAGAGTCTAACCCCTACCTGTTCCTTAAAGACCTGTCTCTGTACCGTCTAACCGTTAGACGGTACAGAGACAGGTCATTAAGGAGCAGGTAGGGGTTAGACAGTACAGAGACAGGTCATTAAGGAGCAGGTAGGGGTTAGACGGTACAGAGACAGGTCATTAAGGAGCAGGTAGGGGTTAGACGGTACAGAGACAGGTCATTAAGGAGCAGGTAGGGGTTAGACGGTACAGAGACAGGTCATTAAGGAGCAGGTAGGGGTTAGACAGTACAGAGTCAGGTCATTAAGGAGCAGGTAGGGGTTAGACAGTACAGAGTCAGGTCATTAAGGAGCAGGTAGGGGTTAGACAGTACAGAGACAGGTCATTAAGGAGCAGGTAGGGGTTAGACAGTACAGAGACAGGTCATTAAGGAGCAGGTAGGGGTTAGACAGTACAGAGTCAGGTCATTAAGGAGCAGGTAGGGGTTAGACAGTACAGAGTCAGGTCATTAAGGAGCAGGTAGGGGTTAGACAGTACAGAGACAGGTCATTGAGGAGCAGGTAGGGGTTAGACAGTCTACCTGTCTAACTGGTTCTTTCTGTCACAGATCTTGGCTCCACCCCTCTCTGACCTCCCACCTGACCCCCCCACCCTTATGGCGTTCTTAAACTCCTCCTCCAACTTCACCTTCTTCAGACGCTATGCCATGGTAGGACCACCAACAACCACCCACCAATCACACAGCCATGTGTCTATTGTACAAATGTGTGTGTGTGTGTGTGTGTGTGTGTAGCTTTACAACCTGACTGAGGATCTGAAGACATCTGAGTTCACCCTCCTGCTGCCAACGGACGATGCGGTCAGACGCCACCTGAGCTCCACTAACTCCACCCTCCTGGTAGGTCACTAACTCCACCCTCCTGGTAGGTCACTAACTCCTCCCTCCTGGTAGGTCACTAACTCCACCCTCCTGGTAGGTCACTAACTCCTCCCTCCTGGTAGGTCACTAACTCCTCCCTCCTGGTAGGTCACTAACTCCTCCCTCCTGGTAGGATAACCTTTCTCCCGTGTGTGTGTGTGTGTGTGTGGTGTGTGTGTGTGTGTGTGTGTGTGTGTGTGTGTGTGTGTGTGTGTGTGTGTGTGTGGTGTGTGTGTGTGTGTGTGTGTGTGTGTGTGTGTGTAGGACCCCTCTAGCTTCAGGTATCATGTTCTTAAGGAGGTTCTGTTTCCTGCTGACTTGAGGGATGGGATGACTAAAGAAACTCTGCTGGGCTACGACTACCAGCTGCAGTTCTACCTTAAGAACAACCAGGTACATATGTACAGTCCACCTTAAGAACAACAACCAGGTACATCTGTACAGTCCACCTTAAGTACAACAACCAGGTACATATAAAGTCCACCTTAAGAACAACAACCAGGTACATATGTACAGTCCACCTTAAGAACAACAACCAGGTACATCTGTACAGTCCACCTTAAGAACAACAACCAGGTACATATAAAGTCCACCTTAAGAACAACAACCAGGTACATCTGTACAGTCCACCTTAAGAACAACAACCAGGTACATATAAAGTCCACCTTAAGAACAACAACCAGGTACATCTGTACAGTCCACCTTAAGAACAACAACCAGGTACATATAAAGTCCACCTTAAGAACAACAACCAGGTACATCTGTACTTTACAACCAGATACATCTGTACTTTACAACCAGGTACATCTGTACAGTCCACTTCCTGTCTCCTCTGATGGCGGGAGGATAGCTCAGTCTGTTGAGGTTGGCCTGGGAACCAGAAGCTCACCGGTTCAAGTCCCCGAAAAACCTGAGCACTGCCGAGGTGCCCTTGAGTAAGGCACCAGACCCCTACCTGCTTCCCAGGCGCCTAATACTAGGATGGGTTAAATGCAGAGAAACTAATGTCACGTGTGTGTGTGTGTACATGTGTGTGTGACAAATAAAGAGGATTTAAGGATTAAGGATTATCCAGATTTAGATTGATGTCTCCACTCTCCTCTATCCTCTCCTGCTCCCTTTGTTTCCTAACTCCTCTGGTCTTGTTTCCTCCCCCCAGTCCTTGGTGAATGATGCTGTGATAGACAGTGGTTATGTGGAGACACAGTTTGGTGTTATCCTGGTTCTCCCTCAAGTCCTTAAAGTCCAGAAGAACCGCTGCAGTAAAAGTGTCATTCTGCAAAGTAAAGTAAGGAAGAACTCACTGTTTTCCACTGTTCCACTCTACTCTAAGTTACTGTACTCTACCGAGCTGTACCATATAATCCATCCTCTCTCTCTCTCTCTCTCTCGCTCTGTGTCTCTCATTGTCTCAACAGGGCATCTGTTCTGATTGTAATGGACCTCCCAGATGTTTCTTCAACTTCAAACCAGTAAGCCAGGTGGCAGACAGACAGGCAGACAGGCAGACAGGCAGAGTGATAGACAGAGTCTGACCTCTTGTGTTCCAGATCTGGCCTAAGTTCCCAGACATGGCGTCTGACTGCTACTACAGAAAGCGGGTTGGCATCAGCAGGAAGATGCTCTCCGGCTGTCGGCCCCAATGCTTCAGTGTTACCATGGTAACTAGCTAACTGATGGCTAATTTAAGGACAGGTTTGGTTTCTGTGCCGACCCCCCCATCTCCTCCTGCTCCAGGACCACGCCTGTTGCCCCGGTTACTACGGCCACCAGTGTTCCCCGTGTCCTGGGGACGAGGACCGCCAGTGCTCGGCCCACGGGCTCTGTCAGGACGGGAACCTGGGGGATGGGGAGTGCCGCTGTTACGAGGGGTTCCACGGCACCGCCTGTGAGGACTGTGAGCCGGGCCGCTACGGAACCAACTGTTTATCTAGTAAGATACCTTTAGAACCAGAAGTAAAAGTAGAATACAGTAGAACCACCAGTAGAATACAGTCAAATACAGTAAAAACCGCAGTAGAATACAGTAGAATACAGTAGAACCTACCAGTAGAATACAGTAGAACCTACCAGTCGAATAGAGTATAACCTACAAGTAGAATACAGTAGAACCTACTGGGCTACAGTGTTGCTGCAACTTCTGGATTAGAGATAAGGGTTAGACAGTAGAATACAACTGACTACTGTGTGTGTGTGTGTGTGTGTGTGTGTGTGTGTAGAGTGTGTGTGTGACCATGGGAAGTGTGAGGATGGTCTAGCAGGAAGTGGAAGGTGTTTGTGTTTTAAAGGCTGGAAAGGAACTTCCTGTTCTGTAGGTAAGTGATCACATGACACCAGGTTACGGTGGTAACCAGCCCAGTGTGTATTTCTCAGTGTGTATTTCTTAGTGTGTAGTTCTTTAGTGTGTATTTCTGCGTTTTTTCTGTCTCTTAGAAATCAAAGACGACGCTTGTGGAGGTGTGTGTGATGAGAACGCAAAGTAAGATCTATCAGTCTGTCTGTCTGTCAGCCTGTCTTTCCGCCTGTCTGTCTGTCTATCAGGCTGTCTGCCTATCTGTCTGTCTTGTCCGTCTGTCTATCAACCTGCCTGTCAGTCCACCTGTATGTATGTCTGTCTGTCTGTCTGATGGTGTGTCTGGTTTCAGCTGTGTCTCTGGTCCTCGGGACTCCAGCCCGGCCTGCGTCTGTGTTGCAGGATACAAAGGAAACGGAACTTCCTGTGAAGGTCTGAAACGACGTGGTGTACACATGTCTAACCAGAGCTGCTAACACATGACTGCTAACACATAGCTAACACATAGCTGCTAACACACATGTCTAACACATAGCTGCTAACACATAGCTGCTAACACATTTCTGCTAACACATAGCTGCTAACACATGGCTGCTAACACATAGCTAACACATAGCTGCTTACACATAGCTACTTACATATAGCTAACACCTCCCCCTTCTCTCTCACCAAACATTGTCTCTAGAGATGGACCTGTTTGTCAGTCTCTAGAGATGGACCTGTCTGTCTGACCTGTCTGTCTGGCTCTAGAGGTGGACTTGTCTGTCTGACCTGTCTGTCTGGCTCTAAAATGGACCTGTCTGTCTGACCCGTCTGTCTCTAGAGATGGACCTGTGTGGATGGCAGAACGGTGGCTGTTCTCCGGCTGCTGTGTGTGCTCAGGTATCTGCTGCACACAGGACGTGTAGCTGCAAGCTAGGATTCACTGGAGACGGGGTGGTCTGTCTAGGTAAGAGAGACTAACTAACCCTACCTTACCACCACTAACTAACCCTACCTTACCAAAACAAACTAACCCTACCATACCACCACTAACTAACCGTACCTTACCATCACTAACTAACTAATCCTACCTTACAATCACTACACTAAGCCTACCTTACAATCACTATCCAACCCTACCTGACAACACTCACTAACACTCCTTACAATCTCTAAATAACCCTACATTACAATCACTATCTAACCCTACCTTACAATCACTAACTTATCCTACCTTACCATCTCTAACTTTCCATACCTTACAATCACTTTACTAACTAACCCTACCTAAATCTAAATTTAGGTAGGTCTAATGCCTTGCTCTAGGGCACCTCGGCAGTGCCCAGGTGTTTCAGGGACTTGAAGCGGCGACTTTCCGGTTCAAGTCCCAACAGACGGAGCTATGCTGCTGCCCCCTACCTTACAATCACTACACTAAGCCTACCTTACAATCACTATCCAGCCCCTTCTTAACAACACCCACTAACCATACCTTACAACACTCACTAACTCTACCTCACTAACTTACTAACCCTACCTTACATCACTATCTAATGCTACCTTAAAATCCCTATCCAACCCTACCTTACAACACTCACTAACCCTACCTTACAATCACTATCTTACTAACCCTACCTTACAACACTTATTAACCCTACCTCACTAACTTAATAACCCTACCTTACATCACTATCTAACCCTACCTTACACTTACTAACTAACCAACCCTATTTTACATCACTACACTAACCCTACCTAATATCAATATCTAACCCTACCTTACCACACTATCTAACCCTACCTTACAACACTCATTAACCCTACCTCACTAACTTACTAACCCTACCTTACATCACTATCTAACCCTACCTTACACTCACTAACCAACCCTACCTTACAATCACTACACTAACCCTACCTAATATCAATATCTTACCCTACCTTACAACACTATCTAACGCTGTGTCTTCAGAGGTTGATGGGTGTCTCTTCAACAACGGCGGCTGTGACCCGAATGCAGACTGTATGAGAACTGGACCGAATACCGTAAGACCTGCTAGCTCTAGGCTAGCTCACATTAGCTGTTCCTCATCCCACCTGCTAGCTCTAGGCTAGCTTACATTAGCTATTCCTCATCCCACCTGCTAGCTCTAAGCTAGCTTACATTAGCTGTTGCTCATACCACATGCTAGCTCTAGGCTAGCTTACATTAGCTGTTCCTCATCCCCCTGCTAGCTCTCGGTTAGCTTACATTAGCTGCTCCTCATCCCACCTGCTAGCTCTAGGCTAGCTTACGTTAGCTGTTCCTCATCCAACCTGCTAGCTCTAGGCTAGCTTACATTAGCTGTTCCTCATACCACCTGCTAGCTCTAGGCTAGCTTACGTTAGCTGTTCCTCATCCGACCTGCTAGCTCTAGGCTAGCTTATATTAGCTGTTCCTCATACCACCTGCTAGCTCTAGGCTAGCTTTCATTCGCTGTTCCTCATCCCACCTGCTAGCTCTAGGTTAGCTTACATTAGCTGTTCCTCATCCCACCTGCTAGCTCTAGGCTAGTTTATATTAGCTGTTCTCTGCAAGCTTATAGATTTTTCTCTGCTCGTGTTTATCTATTAGCTATTCGTTGCTAGCTGCATGCATCAATGTGTGTGTGTGTGCGTGTGTGTGTGTGTGTGTGTGTAGACAGCGTGTTCCTGTTCTCCTGGCTTCTCAGGTTCAGGCCGCAAATGTTCCAGTATAATGTCCTGCTATCGGGTGAGTCCTCTGAGTTAGTCTCCTCTGACCTAGTCTCTTTTGACCTAGTCTCCTAGTCTCCTCTGACCTAGTCTCATAGTCTTCTCTGACCTAGTCTTCTCTGACCTAGTCTCCTCCGATCTAGTCTCCTCTGACCTAGTCTCATAGTCATAGTCTCCTCTGACCTAGTCTCCTCTGACCTAGTCTCCTCAGACCTAGTCTCCTAGTCTCCTCCGATCTAGTCTTTTCTGACCTTGTCTCCTAGTCTCCTCTGACCTAGTCTCATAGTCTCCTCTTACCTATTCTCCTCTGACTACTTGATTCCTCTGGCCTCTTTTGACCTAGTCTCCTAGTCTTCTCCAATCTAGTCTCCTCTGACCTAGTCTACTAGATTCCTCTGGCCTAGTCTCTTTTGACCTATTCTCCTAGTCTCTTCCGATCTAGTCTCCTCTGACCTAGTCTCATAGTCTCCGCTTACCTAGTCTCCTCTTATCTCTACTAGATTCCTCTGGCCTAGTCTCTTTTGACCTAGTCTCCTCCAATATAGTCTCCTCTCACCTAGTCTCCTCGTCTCCTCTGACCTAGTCTCCTCTTGTCGTGTGTGTGTGTGTGTGTGTGTGTGTGTGTGTGTGTGTGTGTGTGTGTGTGTGTGTGTGTGTGTGTGTGTGTGTGTGTGTGTGTGTGTGTGTGTGTGTGTGTGTGTGTGTGTGTGTGTGTGTGTAGGGCAACTGTTCCTGTTCTCCAACAGCGATCCGCCATGGAGCCTGCAAGGGAAAGACAATGGATGTGAGTCATACTCTTACCTATCACTCCAATAACATACATAACAAACATGTCCTCTAATGGTGTGTCTCTCTGTCTGTCTGCCTGCATGCATGTCTGTCTGTCTCTCTATCCGTCTGTCTTTCATTTAGGAGCTCAAATATAATCCAAAAAACCGCTTCTTCCGTCAAATGATGTATGTAAGTACAATCCTGCCCTCATGGGGCCCTCATGACCAGAGTAATAGTCGGTTTTACTGGTGTGAGTAATAGTCTGTTTAACTGGCTCCCAGGGGCCCGCATGACCAGAGTAATAGTCTGTTTTACTGGCTCCCAGGGGCCCGCATGACCAGAGTAATAGTCTGTTTTACTGGCTCCTATGGGCCCTCATGACCAGAGTAATAGTCTGTTTTACTGGTGTGAGTAATGGTCTATTTAACTGGCTCCTAGGGGCCCTCATGACCAGAGTAATAGTCTGTTTTACTGGTGTGAGTAATGGTCTATTTAACTGGCTCCTAGGGGCCCTCATGACCAGAGTAATAGTCTGTTTTACTGGTGTGAGTAATGGTCTATTTAACTGGCTCCCAGGGGCCCTAAGTGAAGTGTATTGTGTTGTGTCAGACGGTGGTCCGTCCCTTCAAGGCCCCTGCCACAGTGTTTGTTCCAGACAGCTCAGCTAACGAGGACTTCCCAGTATGTAGAAACACAGGAACTATACCTTTACACTAACTAGTATAAATAACTCATAGTTATAACTTGTATTTATAACTAGTGTTACTTTCATGTACTACTTTGTTGTATTAATTAATAGTATACATAACTTGAAATACTAACTAGTATTACTAAGTAGTTTACTTATATTTGTATTATTAACTAGTGTGTACTAGTGATTACTAAGTAATATTCCTTACTGATATTGTTGATAGCTGTTAGGGTTTGTTAGCGTCTAGGTGGGAAGGTCTAGTGTTACTAACTGGTATTATGAACTAATGATAACTTGTTGTCTAGCTGTCAGACTGGATGTCCCAGGGCCAGATTACACCTCTGGTCCAGACCCATGTGGTCTCCTGTGAGGTCCTCAGCTTCAGTGACCTGAAGACCACCAACCAGGTGGTGGCGCTCTCTGGACACACTCTGGACTTTTCCCTAAAAGAGGTAACACACACACACACACACACACACACTGTATATAGTATGTATATATATATGTGTGTGTATATATATATATATATATATATATATATATATATACATATACACACACACACACACACACACACATGCACACATATGAAGTCAAGTTTATTGTCACTTCACAGTTTACACAAGTATAAAGCAATGAGTGAAAATCTTATGTGCCCGACGACAGACAGCAGTTAAAAAAGAAGTTATAAAAAACTGAATAGGATAAAAAGAAGTTAAAAAGTACTAAACTGTATAAGTTAAATATATAAAAATGCAATATATAAAATGCAATGTAAGAAAAAGAGCAATATATATATATAAATCAATGTAATAAAATATACATTGTTATATGCTATACGCCCTTGTTCAGCAGCCTGATGGCCTGACTGGAAGCTATCTCTGAGTCTATTTGATACCACTTGATACTGCGGTATCGCCTGCCTGACGGTAACAGTGAGTACAGGTCGTGGCTGGGGTGGGCAATGTCTTTATGATGCGTTTGGCCTTGGCCACGCACCGCTGGTTGTATATATCCAGGAGGGAGGGGAGCTCACCTCCAACGATATACTGGGACGTCCACAGTATATATATGGTATACATATATATATAGTATATATATATATATATATATATGTACACACACACCACACACACCACACACACACACACACACACACACATTAAAGGTTAAAACATGTTTCTGTCTGTAGGGTTATGTGTACATTAACAACCGGTCCAGGATAACAGGAAGTGATGTCACGACTGATGGCATCATTCATTATGTGGATCAAGTCTTGACTCCATATTCACTAGAGAACAAGACCAGCCTGAGGATAAACGTACGTACCTGTTGGTCTGTCTGTCTTTCTGTTGGTCTGTCCATCTGTCCATTGTTTGGTCTGGTCTGGTCTGGTCTGGTCTGGTCTGGTTTGTTGTGGTCACAACAACACTATTTTTGGTTTTGTTTTTCCAGATGAATTTTACAACAGCAGCAAAAGTTTACGGCTATACCCGTTTTAGCGAACTGATCAAGGTAATACTACACAATGACTACTAATTATCACTTTCTACATCATTACTACATCATAACTATTGCTACATCATTAATACTCATTATCACTATTGCTACATCAATACTACAAACAATCACTATTACTACATCATTAATACTCATAATCGTTAATACTACATCATTAATACTAATAATCACTATTACTACATATTTATACTCATAATCATTAATACTACATCATTAATACTAATAATAACTATGACTACATCATTTATACTAATATCACAATTACTAGATAATTACTACTAATATTCCCATCATTCAAATGTTTATAACTCAACTGGATAATGGACAAAATACACAGAATGTTAAATGGTAACGACTGGGTGATGGATATAGAACACTATGTTACATGTTATGTTACATGTTAATAATGTTACGTGTGTAACAGGAGTCCGGTCTGCTGCCGGTGATCCAGATGACTCACCTCCAACCCTTCCTGATGCTGTGGCCTTCAGACGAGGCCCTGCAGCGCCTCCCAGAGGCCAGGCAGCGCTGGCTCAACGCCGCTGAAAACAACCAGCAGCTACAGGACATCCTGGAGGCACACATCCTCCAGAGCAGCTGGGTACCTGTATGCCGATCTGTCTGTGTCTGTCTGTGTGTCTGTATGGCACCTGTCTACCTGCCTATCTCTGCCTAAATATCTTGTATCTGTCTCTCTAACATATTCATTTGTGTGTGTTTTCTCAGGTTTGGAACGAGGTAGGTTCTCTCTCCTCTCCTGTCTCCTTGTCTCCTCTCTCCTGTCTCCTGTCTCCCTCTCCTCTCCTCTCCTCTCCTCTCCTCTCCTCTCCTCTCCTCTCCTCTCCTCTCCTCTCCTCTCCTCTCCACTCCTCTCCTCCTCTCCTTCTATCTCCTCCTCAACTCAGTGACAACATTACATATTGTTGATGCATGTATTGATTACCATACAATAGTGTATATATATATATATATATATATATATACAACAGGAAGAGGCAATGTATTGAGTGATTGGTTGTTCATAGCGTAGCCCACCGATTACATTTGAACTATAATATAATATTTTATAATAGTATTATAATAATCTAATATGATGTAATCATTTCTACTTCTGGTAGTCTAGGAACCATAACTATTTACCCACAACTAACTAGGGCCCCACAGTTAGTTAGGACCACAACTAGACTAGTGTGTGTGTGTGTGTGTGTGTGTGTGTGTGTGTGTGTGTGTGTGTGTGTGTGTGTGTGTGTGTGTGTGTGTGTGTGTGTGTGTGTGTGCGTGTGTGCGTGCGTGCGTGCGTGCGTGCGTGTGTGTGTGTAGATTCCGCTTGGCTCTGCGCTCCGGTCTATGCATGGATCCATTCTCCGTTTCAACTGCAACAAGAACCTGGTGGTGAGAACACACACACACATATATACAGACACACATATACACACACACACACATATACGACACTACAGCACACCACCATATACAGACACACATACACGCACACACACAGAAGCTTTGGAACAAATTCTCTATTTTCCCAGTTTACTATCTGGATTGTTTTTAGATGGTCCGTTGAAGGGAAATATCCCAGGTTTATTTTGACTAGTTTTACTGATAAGGAACCAAGAGGTTTTCAGTGTTACAACAAGAGAAGAAAACAGGTTGTGGCATTCAAAGCTTGGAAGAACTCTGTCTCTCACGTTGGACTCGGGGCTCTGCCCATGGCCTCTGTTTATCCTCCTCCACCGACCCAAGGAATAACTTACTATCATTTTCCCCCATTTGGCACAAATACAATTACTCATGGTATGTCATATGTCATATGACATGTCATAAATGTGTGGGGAGTTGTTTTGGACCCTCACATTTATTTTCCATTTAATCTTTATTACTAATACTAATTATCAAGTAATTGATACATATATTTATTGTGGATTTCCGACTCAATGATGTGGACATGTGGATCTAAGGGGTCACTTTAGTCCTCTTACATAGAACATATCCCCGAGGGTTAGATTTATTTTTTTATTAGGGGGGTAGACGTTTGGAAGATAAGGTAATAAGGCCTGTCTCCCCCACGACCTGTTAACCATTACTGGACCACAGGTCTCGCCACCACCACGGTGGTGTTGAGGCAAGTCGATGGATCCAACACCGTGGAACCGCACGTTGGGAGGGTTGGATCTTTCGATTCTTAAGAAAATAAAAAGTCCTTCCAAGCTCTGAATACCGCAACCTTTTCCTTCTCTCTGCTCCCTTGTTGTAACACTGAAAAGCTCTTGGTTTCCTTATCAGTAAAACTTGTCAAAATAAACCTGGGAAGGGAAGCCCATAGGGTCTGTGGGATATCCCACAGACCCTATGGGCTGTGGGAGGCGTCTTCCCTTCAACGGACCATCTAAAACAATCCCGATAGTAAACAGTGAAAATAGGGAATGTGTTCAAATGCGGCAGAATTCGGAAAAATAGAGATTCCGGAGAATTCTAAGGTGCCTCTCCGTTACTTGCTGTATGTTGACTCCTTGTATGTGGTCCACCCAAACTGAAACTCAGGGCTTCATCAGTTGTTAGTGTTTCTTTGGACAACTTTAGTGCCTTAGTTATTATTAGAAAACTTTAGTGCTTTGGTTTCGAACATTTACATTTCATTTGGCAATACAGACATAATGAACCCACAATAATACTTAATACATGGATCATGTATATTATATATATATATATTGATATAATACATTGGGTCAGTTACATGATTTTAACAACAGGATAACTTGGATCATGATTAAATGCTGAATATATAATGTTTAAAGTAAAATAAAAACAAACAAACAACCCTATTTGAATTTGACAATACACACATATATACACCAACACACACACATACACACAGACAGACACACACACACACACACTTACGGTATTTTAGTCATTATTTTGGATTATATACTTTATTTCTTTATTGTGTGTGTGTGTGTGTATGTGTGTGTGTGTGTAGGGGGACTTGTCTGTTAATGGCGCTCGGGTGGTTGAGCGGTTCCTGAAGTTCAAAGAGGGCGTGGCTTATGGAATCGACCAATTATTGGAGCCGCCTGGGCTTGGAGCACACTGTGATGGACTGGAGAACAGCACTGTGAAAGTAATCAGATTACTGTCAAATGATCAGATTAATACTGTCAAATCAGATTACTTAATGATCAGATTAATACTGTCTAATCAGATTACTGTCTAATGATCAGATTAATACTGTCTAATCAGATTACTGTCTAATTATCAGATTACTGCTGTCTAATCAGATTACTGTCTAACGATCAGATTACTACTGTCTAATCAGATTACTGTCTAATGATCAGATTACTACTGTCTAATCAGATTACTGTCTAATGATCAGATTAATACTGTCTAATCAGATTAGTTTAGTTTATTAGTTTGGACCTATTACTGTTTGATTCATGTTCTTTCCTCAGGGTCGCTGTGGAAGCGTTTTCAACATCCCAGTCTGCCCTTACAAGTCAATAGACACAGTAGGTGTCAGTCTATCTGACATATCTGTCTGTCTTTCTGATATATCTGTCTGTCTGTCTAAAATATATGTTTGTGTCATATCTGTCTGTCAGTCCATCTGACATATCTGTATGCCTGTCTGTCTGACATATCTGTCTGAAATATCTGTCAGTCTGACATATCTGTCTGTCTGTAATATCTGTCTGTCTGTAATATCTGTCTGTCTGACATATGTGTCTGTCCATCTGTCATTCTGTCTGTCTCTGTCTGTCTGTCTGTCTGACATGTCTGTCTGTCTGTCTGACATATGTCTGTCATTCTGTCTGTCTGTCATATCTGCCTGTTTGTCTCTTCCAGGGGAAGGTGGAGCCTTGTTCTTCAACAAGTGGTCTCCTCGTTCCTCCAGACGCTGGAGACCTTCCATCTCCATGGGCCTGAGACTCTGCAAGAAGATGGTCTGGAAACCTGAGTGCTGCAAGGATCACTATGGCGCTGACTGCCAAGGTGTGTTCATATTACAGACACTGCACTGTTGCAAATCACTGTTGCTATTCATACCATCCTCTTCACATAGTACAGACACTGCACTGTTACTAAACATACCCATGTGTCATTCATCATGTGGCACTGGTAGTATGTTGTGTTGCAGTGTGTCCAGGTGGGCTGGCCACACCCTGTAGTAACCATGGTAACTGGTATGTTGTGTTGCAGTGTTTCCAGCTTGGCTGGCCACACCCTGTGGTAGCCAGCCAAGCCAGGGTAACTAGTATGTTTTGTTGCAGTGTGTCCTGATGGTAACCATGGTAACTGGTATGTTGCAGTGTGTCCAGGTGGGCTGGCCACACCCTGTGGTAACCACGGTACCTGTCTGGACGGCCGGGGAGGGCAGGGCAGCTGTGTCTGTAACAAGGGCTTCACGGGAAGTGCCTGTGAGCGGTGTGAGCCCCGTCACCATGGCAACAACTGCACATGTAAGACCAAGATGGCTGCCCTTATGTTATATATCACATATAGTAGTAGAAACAGGTACATATAGAGTATATACTGTACTTTACTATATATACAGTGTGCTTTAATCTATGTATACTATATATATGTGTGTGTGTGTGTGTCAGTGTGTGAGTGTGTCCATGGCAGCTGTGATGATGGGATGGAAGGTTCTGGAGGTTGTTCCTGTAAGAGCAGCTGGTACGGAACACACTGCCACAACAAACTAGGTGATCAATCATCATCAGTATGTCCATGTAATGTATAATATAGAGTACATAATCTATTCTGTCTATGTGTATTGTAACATCATGGGAGGCCGTCTCAGTGGGCTAGTGTTGGGCGGTGCAGAGTTCCAGGCAAAACAGGTCAAAATAGTAAATAAAAAAATAAAAATAGGCTTTATTTCCTCACAAAGTGCTTTTTCCCCAAGCACAGTTCATCAAACAAAAAATTAGACTTTCCTTCTCTTTTGAGGCTTTTCTCCAAGTGTCTCCAGCTCCTTACAGCCATGTGCTCCTGGTTCTCTTTCTGCTCCTGAGAGTCTGGGCTTTTGTCTGTTTCCCCAGTGCAGCTTCAATTAGGTGGCTTAAGCACCTACACCTGTCAGAGTTGTGGGGCATGCTGGGAGATGTAATTTGTGGACCGGTGGCCATTTTGGAATGTTGTAGCTGGTCCACCAGGGGAATATAGCACCCCTCTATAACCTGTCCCCTCATGATGCCTGTGTATATGTATTGTATAATAGAGAATGGGTTTTGAGTGTACTGTAGTATATGTTTTAGATTAGATTTAAATGTATTGCGGCTGTCATTGTGGTACAGAGTTCAGAGAGATGACAGGCGGCTGTCATCGTGGTACAGAGTTCAGAGAGATGACAGGCAGCTGTCATCGTGGTACAGAGTTCAGAGAGATGACAGGCAGCTGTCATCGTGGTACAGAGTTCAGAGAGATGACAGGCAGCTGTCATCGTGGTACAGAGTTCAGAGAGATGACAGGCGGCTGTCATCGTGGTACAGAGTTCAGAGAGATGACAGGCAGCTGTCATCGTGGTACAGAGTTCAGAGAGATGACAGCAGGCGGCTGTCATCGTGGTACAGAGTTCAAAGAGATGACAGCTGAAGGGAAGAATCTTTTCCTGAGCCTGCTTGACTTGGAACAAAGGTTCCTGTGGCGCCTCCCGGAGGAGAGGAGGGCAAACAGTCCATGGTTGGGAACATTTTTCTTGCCTTCCTCAGACACCGTTTGTGATGGGTAGTCTTTATTGCGGGGAGGGGAAATCCAACGATGCGTTGGGCATTTTTTTACCATTCTTCTTTTACCAGAAGAGACGCTAGTGAGCCTTCTTGACCAGTAAGGCAGTGTTGAGGGTCCAAGAGAGGTCCTCGGAGATGTGGACCCCCAGGAATTTGAAGCTCGAGACACGCTCGACCTCCGCCATGTTGATGAGGATGGGGGTGTGGGCCCCAGCTCTGGTCTTTCTGATGTCCACGATGAGCTCCTTGGTCTTCTTGGTGTTAAGGGCCAGGTTGTTGCCTCATCGTTGTTTTGTCTGAAAACTTGATGATGGTGTTTGTACCATGTACCAGAGTGCAGTAGTGGTTGAAGAGGGAGTAGAGGAGAGGGCTCAGCACACAGCCCTGGGGGACGCCGGTGTTCAGGGTGAGGGTGGATAGGTGGAAGGTTACCAATCAGGTTACCTGACCTTGGTTAGGAAGTCCAATAACCACTTAAAGACAGAGTGGTTAATGTCAAGATTCTTGATTTTCATGAGTTCACCAAGTTTGATTTGTTTGGAGGGGAGGATGGTGTTGAATGCTGAGCTGAACTCGATAAACAGCATTCTCACGTGGGTGTTGCTCTCATCCAGGTGGGACAGAGTAGAGTAAAGGGCTGAGGAGATGGTGTCCTCCATGCTCCTGTTCTCACAGTAGGAAAATTGGTGTTTATCCAGTGAGGGTGAGAGGCCAGATTTGAGGTGAGCCAGGACCAGCCTCTTGAAGCACTTCATGATGATGGGGATGAGTGGAACAGGGCAGGAAGTTGTTAAGGCTAACACTTGGAGTGTTTTGGCACTGGCACAATGGAGGTGGTTTTAAAGAACGCTGGGACAACTGCCTGAGCAAGTGCTCAGCACAGTTCCTGAGCATGCTACCAGGGATGCCATCAGGACCAGCTGCCTTATGCGCATTTGTTCTGCTGAGTGACTGTGGGGGAGAGGGTGAGGGGTTTGTGGTCAGTGGGGAGAGTAGCCCTGGTGGGCAGTTTGTGGTTGTCCCTGTCGAAGCGGGCATAACAATTATTGAGCTCATCAGGGAGGGATCAGTCAGGGATTGGGGGGGAGTTGCCTGAGGGTTTGTAGTCCGTAATGGCCTGAATGCCATGCCACATGCGTCGGGATCAGAGTTGTTGAAGTGGTCTTCAACCCTACGCTTGTGGTTTAGCCCTGGCTGAACAGTAGACCTGTTCATCTCTGTTCACCCACGGCTTCTGGTTGGGGAATGTGTTTGAGGGTGGTGACAGTGTCAATGCTGGAGTTAATATAATCCAAAACAGAGGAGGTGTAGGAGTCGATGTCGGTGTGGGAGTCCAGGGTGGACTGGGAAGCAAACAGACTCCAATCTGTGTGTAAGAACCGGTTCTGCAACTCAGAGTCTGCTCCCTCAGGCCACACTCTGACTGTCCTAATGGTGGGCTTCACACGCTTGATGAGTGGCGTGTACTCAGGCAGCATGAACAAAGAGACATGATCACTCTGTCCAAGGTGGGGGAGGGGGACAGCTTTGTAGACATCAGCCTTGTTGGTGTTAACATGGTCTAATGTTCTCTCTCCTCTTGTAGAACACGAGACATGCTGTATAATATAGTGTATATATAGTGTTTAATGTGTATATGTAGTGTATAATAACTCATGTGTATTGAATGCTTCTTCAGAGAAGCTCCCAGAGGAGTGTGAGCGCTGTCATGTGGAGGCTGAGTGTTTTCCAGGGAAAGGCTGCCTCTGTAGACCTCATTTTGAGGGGAACGGGACCGACTGCAGCCCCATGCCAGGTGGGTTGTACCAGACCAGCCTCTCACCAGACCAGCCTCACACTAAACCAGCCTCACACCAGACCAGTCTCACATCTCACACCAGGCCCAGCCTCACACCAGACCAGCCACACACCTCACACAAATACCCAGCCTCACACCAGACCCAGCCTCACACCAGACCTAGCCTCAGACCAGCTTCAACAGTAGTGATTCTTGTTTACTGTGTAACAGTAGTGGTTATAGTGTAATGGTAGTGTATGGTAGTGTAACAGTAATGATTGTTTGTGTCACGGTAGTGATTATTGTGTGATGGTAGTGATTATTTTGTACCGGTAGGGATTGTTGTGTAACACTAGTGATTATTGTGTAACGGTAGTGATTCTTGTGTCATTGTAGTGATTATTGTGTCACGGTAGTGATTCTTGTGTCATTGTAGTGATTATTGTGTAACGGTAGTGACTCTTCTGTAACGGTAGTGATTCTCCTGTAGTTCCAGATCTTTGTGCAGAGTATAATGGTGGCTGTCACCCGGAAGCCGACTGTAACCAAACCAGTTGGCAGACCAACTGCTCCTGCCATGCTGGTTACCGTGGAGACGGATACTCCTGTGAGCCCATCAACAGGTGAAGAGACAACACTGTAGCTACAGTTGATATTATTATATATATATAAATATATATATATAATGTTTGTTTGTGTGTTTGTGAACCAGGTGTATAGAGGAGCTTAATGGAGGATGCAGTGACTTTGCTACCTGCAAATTTACTGGACCGGTCAGTCTGTCTGTCTGTGTTCTCCCTGTCTCTCTTTCTCTATCTGTCTGTCTGTCTGTGTTCTCCCTGTCTCTCTTTCTCTATCTGTCTGTCTTTTCTCTGGTTCTCTCTCTCTATTTGCCTATATGTCTGTCTGTCGGTCTGAGTCTGTGTCTTGCCTCCAGAGCCAGCGTCAGTGTGAGTGTGAACAGGGGTACGTGGGTAATGGTGTCCAGTGTTTGGAGAGGGTGGTGCCGCCGGAAGACCGCTGCCTGGAGGACAACGGAGGCTGCCACGCCCAGGCCTCCTGCAAAGATCTGCATTACCATGGTAACACATCCTGCTATCATCATTATCACCATGGTAACAAATCCTGCTACTATCATTACCATGGTAACACATCCTGCTATCCTCATCATCATCATCATCATCATCACCATGGTATCACATCCTGCTACCATTATTACCATGTTAACACATCCTGCTCTCATCAATACCATGGCAACGCATCCTGCTTCCATCATTACCATGGTAACTCATCCTGCTATCATTACCATAGTAACACATCTTGTTATCATTACCATGAAAACACATTCTGTTATCATTACCATGGCAACACATCCTTCTATCATTACCATGGTAACACATCCTGCTCTCATTACCATGGTAACACATCCTGCTCTCATAATTCCCATGGTATGACATCCTGCTATCATTACCATGCTAACACATCCTGCTATCATTATCATGCTAACACATCCTGTTATCATTACCATGGTAACACATCCTGCTATCATCATGCACATGTTAGTGTTAGTGTACATGTTAGTGTACATGTTTGTGTACATATTGGTGTTAGTGTACATGTTAGTGTTTAATGAAGCAAATAAAGTATCAGTGGGAGGTCAGACATGTTGGCTCCAGCCCTGGGCAGTTGCTAGGTAACTAAAATGGATGGTCCATGTTTCCATGGAGACAGGAGAGGATGTTGTTCCTTATCGGCCATCTTGAATACATCAAGATAAGAGAATCCCAGGCATTATTTAATACTACATCAAATACCATCATAAATACTACATCAAATACTGTCATAAACACTTTATCAATCACTGTCATAAACACTATGGAAAACTATATGAAATACTATAATAAAACCTAAATTATAAAAATACTAATAAAAAACATATATATAATATAAATGTTATATAAATTACTATATTCGTTGTGTGTGTGTGTGTGTGTGTGTGTGGTGTGTGTGTGTGTGTGTGTGTGTGTGTGTGTGTGTGTGTGGTGTGTGTGTGTGTGTGTGTGTGTGTGTGTGTGTGTGTGTGTCAGCCCGTACTGCCGGAGTGTTCCATCTCCCCTCCCTGGGGGGGAAGTACCAGATGAATCTGACAGAGGCTCAGACCGCCTGCAGGCAGCAGGGAGCTATGCTAGCTAGCTTCAAACAGCTAGCAGACGCTCAGCAGGTACACACACACACACACACACACACACACACACACACACACACACACACACACACACACACACACACACACACACACACTGTCACACACAAGTCTGCCTGTACATATATATTAGCTATATTAGGGCTGTCAATCAATTTAAACAATTTATCAAATGAATGACATGATATGCTGATTAACCCATCGAACAAATTGCAAGTCGTTTTGGCAAAAAGTTAGCCTTGAAAGGTTAACTATATATATATATACAGTATATACACTATATATGTACATATACTTCATATATATATAATGTGTGTGTAGCTGGGGATGCACCTGTGTGTGTGTGTGTGTATATATATATATATATATAATATATATATATATATATATATATATATATATATATATATATGTGTGTGTATAGAATATAATCGAATATATCATCTGTATAATATATAATAATGTGTGTGTGTGTGTAGCTGGGGATGCACCTGTGTATCGCAGGCTGGATGGAGGGGGGAGGGGTTGGCTACCCCACCACGGTGCCCTCCCCCCGCTGTGGAGACGGACATGTGGGGGTAGTGCTCTACAAGGCACCCGTCTCACCCTCCAGCAAGTACGACGCCTACTGCTACAGACAGACAGGTACTGATACTGACAGACAGGTACTGATACTGACAGATAGACAGGTACTGATACTGACTGACAGACAGGTACTGATACTGACAGATAGACAGGTACTGATACTGACAGACAGACAGGTGCTGATACTGACAGATAGACAGGTACTGATACTGACTGACAGACAGGTGCTGATACTGACAGATAGACAGGTACTGATACTGACAGACAGGTACTGATACTGACAGACAGGTACTGATACTGACAGACGGGTACTGATACTGACAGACAGGTGCTGATACTGACAGACAGGTGCTGATACCGACAGACAGGTGCTGATACTGACCGACAGACAGAAACTGATACTGACAGATAGAATGGAACTGATACTGACAGATAGACAGGTGCTGATACTGACAGATAGATAGGTACTGATACTGACAGACAGGTGCTGATACTGACCGACAGACACGTGCTGATACTGACTGACAGACAGGTACTGATACTGACTGACAGACAGGTACTGATACTGACTGACAGACAGGTACTGATACTGACTGACAGACAGGTGCTGATACTGACAGATAGACAGGTACTGATACTGACAGACAGGTGCTGATACTGACCGACAGACACGTGCTGATACTGACTGACAGACAGGTGCTGATACTGACAGATAGACAGGTACTGATACTGACTGACAGACAGAAACTGATACTGACAGATAGAATGGAACTGATACTGACAGATAGACAGGTTCTGATACTGACAGACGGACAGGCACTGGTACTGTCAGACAGGTACCGATACTGACAGACAAACAGGTACTGACAGACAGACAGGTTAATGTGTGTCTGTGTGTGTGTGTAGATGTGTCCTGTGTGTGTAACAGCGGTTATGTGGGCGACGGAGGTGTCTGCAACGGTCTCGTCATTAACGTGGTGGCAACAAACACTAACTACAGCCTCTTCTACAAGGTAGGACGGGTTAGTTACTACTTAGAGATGGAAGTTAGGTGTTAGGTTAGAGATGGCTAGTTTAGGTGTTAGGTTACCGATGGTTAGTTTAGGTGTTAGGTGAGAGATGGTTAGTTTAGGTGTTAGGTGAGAGATGGTTGGTTTAGGTGTTAGGTTACCGATGGTTAGTTTAGGTGTTAGGTGAGAGATGGTTAGTTTAGGTGTTAGGTGAGAGATGGTTGGTTTAGGTGTTAGGTTAGAGATGGTTAGTTTAGGTGTTATGTGAGAGAGGGTTAGTTTAGGTGTTAGGTGAGAGATGGTTAGTTTAGGTGTTAGGTGAGAGATGGTTGGTTTAGGTGTTAGGTTAGAGATGGTTAGTTTAGGTGTTATGTGAGAGAGGGTTAGTTTAGGTGTTAGGTTAGAGATGGTTAGTTTAGGTATAAGAGATGGTTAGTTTAGGTGTTAGGTTAGAGATGGTAAGTTTAGGTGTTAGGTGAGAGATGGTTGGTTTAGGTATAAGAGATGGTTGGTTTAGGTGTTAGGTTAGAGATGGTTAGTTTAGGTGTTAAGTTAGAGATGGTTAGTTCAGATGTTAGGTTAGAGATGGTTAGTTTAGGTGTTAGGTTAGAGATGGTTAGTTTAGGTGTTAGGTTAGAGATGGTTAGTTTAGGTGTAAGAGATGGTTAGTTTAGGTGTTAGGTAAGAGATGGTTAGTTTAAGTGTTAGGTTAGAGATGGTTAGTTTAGGTGTAAGAGATGGTTAGTTTAGGTGTTAGGTTAGAGATGGTTAGTTTAGGTGTTAGGTTAGAGATGGTTAGTTTAGGTGTTAGGTAAGAGATGGTTAGTTTAGGTGTAAGAGATGGTTAGTTTAGGTGTTAGGTTAGAGATGGTTAGTTTAGGTGTTAGGTTAGAGATGGTTAGTTTAGGTGTAAGAGATGGTTAGTTTAGGTGTAAGAGATGGTTCGTTTAGGTGTTAGGTTAGAGATGGTTAGGGTGGAGTTATACCTCGTTTCCTGTTTCATAACGGCTTGTTTCCTGTTTTGTTACGGATAATTCTACCAAAGAGAAACTGATTTGCGTGAGTGGATGAATTTTTCAGAAATGTAGTATAGTATAGTCGTAAGTGTATTTAAATAATGAAATAATCTGGGATCCAGAAGAGCAATATATATTTATACCATATATATACATATAAATATATATATATATATATATACATATATATATATAAATATATATATATATATATATATACATATATATATATAAATATATATAAATATATATATATATATATAAATATAATTGTTGTAGTATTTCTTTATTATTCTTTTTTTATTACTTTCAGACACACAGATTACATACAATTGTTCGGAATAACAATAAAATAACAATAAGGGGCCAGAAGTGTAGGTGCTATTTAGGACTACAAATTATTTATGTTGAATTATGAATTCAAATTATGATTTTGCTATATCCATGAATATTTACTTTAGAATTGAGATATACCTCTAATGCATTTAAAATTTTTGATATTTGATAGTTTCTACAGTATATGGCCAACAGGAAGTGTCCCGGGGTGAAAGGATGGTTTAAGCGTCACTAACCTGGGCGTCTGGGTGGAAGTTTCATGAGGAACAACAGGTTTAGAGTTTCTGTGACAGATGTGTTCATCTTGAAGGATCCTCTCCATGTTGGAGCTGTCTGTAAAGGTTTCAAAAGTAGACACTGTAGAAATACATTTGATAAATGGTCTTCTGAAACCTCCATCTTGTTCTCTAGAATGAGTTTCTCTCCAGACGAATATCTCACTGCGTGACTCCACCCCCTCACACTCACTGGTTTCCGGCCAGAAAATGTGTAGTCCCTCCCCCCAGGAGATGTGTAGTCCCTCCCCCCAGGAGTTGGGCTGTAGCGGTGTACTATTATTGTCCTAAGTATTGGATCCCAGATTAGTTAAAGGCTAACTCCCCTGTCTGTCTGTCTGTGTGTCTACCTACCTGTCTGTGTATACCTGTCTGTCTGTCTGTTTCCCTACCTGTCTGTCTCTAGTTCATCCTGGGTTATAGCATGTCATCTTTGAAAGGAAGAGAGCTCCTGGACTTCCTGTCTAGTAGAGGATCTGATGTCATGCTCTTTGTCCCTCACAACGACGGCTTCCTACCCAATCAGGTACCTGTCCAGCTACCAGTACAATAACCAGTATAACTACTACTACAACTACCAGTACAGCTAGTACCGATAACTGGTGTGTGTGTGTGTGTGTGTGTGTGTGTGTGTGTGTGTGTGTGTGTGTGTGTGTGTGTGTGTGTGTGTGTGTGTGTGTGTGTGTGTGTGTGTGTGTGTGTGTGTGTGTGTGTGTGTGTGTGTGTGTGTGTGTGTGTGTGTGTGTGTGTGTGTGTGTGTGTGTGTAGACTCTGTCGGGTAGAGATCTAGAGTACCATGTCTCAGCCAATCACAGCAGACGTCTCTACCAGGACCTCCAACACCAGGAAGTAGTCCACACCTGGCTGGGAGCCAACCTGACTGTCACCCATGGCAACAACCAGGTGACCTTACACACTCACACTTACCCAGATTATCGATAAGGTTATTGACCAGGTTATTGATCAAGTTATTGATCGAGGTTATTGACCAGGTTATTGATCAAGTTATTGATGAGGTTATTAATCAAGTTATTGATGAGGTTATTGACCAAATGATAAACCAGGTTATTGATTAAGTTATTGATGAGGTTATTAATCAAGTTATTGATGAGGTTATTGACCAGGTTATTGATCAAGTTATTGATGAGGTTATTGACCAGGTTATTGATCAAGTTATTGATGAGGTTATTAATCAAGTTATTGAGGAGGTTATTGACCAGGTTATTGATCAAGTTATTGATGAGGTTATTAATGAACATATTGATGAGGTTATTGACCAGGTTATTGATCAGGTCATTGTTATCTTGACAGAGTAATAAGCTGGTGAACGAGCAGCTGCTGTTGGACTGGGATGTTCCCGCCATAAACGGAATCATCCATGTGATCCAAGCTCCTCTTCAAGCCCCGCCCCTGCAGGTAGGTCTCTCTCCAGTATAACCAGTAAGTCTCTCTCTCCCAGTATAACCAGTAGGTCTCTCTCCAGTATAACCAGTAGGTCTCTCTCTCTCTCCCAGTATAACCAGTAGGTCTCTCTCTCCAGTATAACCAGTAGGTCTCTCTCCCAGTATAACCAGTAGGTATCTCTCAGTATAACCAGTAGGTATCTCACCAGCTTACTAGCAGCTCATTTTAACTCAACATGGATCACATCATCCATGTGATCCAAGCTCCTCTTCAAGCCCCGCTCCTGCAGGTAGGTCTCTCTCCAGTATAACCAGTAGGTCTCTCTCCCAGTATAACCAGTAGGTCTCTCTCTCTCCCAGTATAACCAGTAGGTCTCTCTCTCCCAGTATAACCAGTAGGTCTCTCTCCCAGTATAACCAGTAGGTCTCTCTCTCTCTCCCAGTATAACCAGTAGGTCTCTCTCTCTCCAGTATAACCAGTAGGTCTCTCTCTCTCTCCCAGTATAACCAGTAGGTCTCTCTCTCTCCCAGTATAACCAGTAGGTCTCTCTCTCCCAGTATAACCAGTAGGTCTCTCTCTCTCTCCCAGTATAACCAGTAGGTCTCTCTCTCTCCCAGTATAACCAGTAGGTCTCTCTCTCTTCCAGTATAACCAGTAGGTCTCTCTCTCTCCCAGTATAACCATTAGGTCTCTCCCAGTATAACCAGTAAGTCTCTCTCTCCCAGTATAACCAGTAGGTCTCTCTCTCTCCCAGTATAACCAGTAGGTCTCTCTCTCCCAGTATAACCATTAGGTCTCTCCCAGTATAACCAGTAAGTCTCTCTCTCTCCCAGTATAACCAGTAGGTATCTCTCTCTCCCAGTATAACCAGTAGGTCTCTCCCAGTATAACCAGTAAGTCTCTCTCTCCCAGTATAACCAGTAGGTATCTCCCAGTATAACCAGTAGGTCTCTCTCTCCCAGTATAACCAGTAGGTATCTCTCAGTATAACCAGTAGGTATCTCACCAGCTTACTAGCAGCTCATTTTAACTCAACATGGATCACATCATCCATGTGATCCAAGCTCCTCTTCAAGCCCCGCCCCTGCAGGTAGGTCTCTCTCCAGTATAACCAGTAGGTCTCTCTCCCAGTATAACCAGTAGGTCTCTCTCTCTCTCCCAGTATAACCAGTAGGTCTCTCTCTCTCCCAGTATAACCAGTAGGTCTCTCTCCCAGTATAACCAGTAGGTCTCTCTCTCTCTCCCAGTATAACCAGTAGGTCTCTCTCTCTCCAGTATAACCAGTAGGTCTCTCTCCCAGTATAACCAGTAGGTCTCTCTCTCTCCCAGTATAACCAGTAGGTATCTCTCTCCCAGTATAACCAGTAGGTCTCTCTCTCTCTCCCAGTATAACCAGTAGGTCTCTCTCTCTCCCAGTATAACCAGTAGGTCTCTCTCTCTTCCAGTATAACCAGTAGGTCTCTCTCTCTCCCAGTATAACCATTAGGTCTCTCCCAGTATAACCAGTAAGTCTCTCTCTCCCAGTATAACCAGTAGGTCTCTCTCTCTCCCAGTATAACCAGTAGGTCTCTATCTCCCAGTATAACCATTAGGTCTCTCCCAGTATAACCAGTAAGTCTCTCTCTCTCCCAGTATAACCAGTAGGTCTCTCTCTCTCTCCCAGTATAACCAGTAGGTATCTCTCTCTCCCAGTATAACCAGTAGGTCTCTCCCAGTATAACCAGTAAGTCTCTCTCTCCCAGTATAACCAGTAGGTCTCTCTCTCCCAGTATAACCAGTAGGTCTCTCCCAGTATAACCAGTAAGTCTCTCTCTCCCAGTATAACCAGTAGGTCTCTCTCTCTCCCAGTATAACCAGTAGGTCTCTCTCGCTCCCAGTATAACCAGTAGGTCTCTCTCTCTTCCAGTATAACCAGTAGGTCTCTCTCTCTCCCAGTATAACCATTAGGTGTCTCCCAGTATAACCAGTAAGTCTCTCTCTCCCAGTATAACCAGTAGGTCTCTCTCTCTCCCAGTATAACCAGTAGGTCTCTCTCTCTTCCAGTATAACCAGTAGGTCTCTCTCTCTCCCAGTATAACCATTAGGTCTCTCCCAGTATAACCAGTAGGTCTCTCTCTCTCCCAGTATAACCAGTAAGTCTCTCTCTCCCAGTATAACCAGTAGGTCTCTCTCCCAGTATAACCAGTAGGTATCTCCCAGTATAACCAGTAGGTATCTCTCAGTATAACCAGTAGGTATCTCACCAGCTTACTAGCAGCTCATTTTAACTCAACATGGATCACATCATCCATGTGATCCAAGCTCCTCTTCAAGCCCCTACAGGTAGGTCTCTCTCCAGTATAACCAGTAGGTCTCTCTCCCAGTATAACCAGTAGGTCTCTCTCTCTCCCAGTATAACCAATAGGTCTCTCTCTCTCCCAGTATAACCAATAGGTCTCTCTCTCTCCCAGTATAACCAGTAAGTCTCTCTCCCAGTATAACCAGTAGGTCTCTCTCTCTCCCAGTATAACCAGTAGGTCTCTCTCTCTTCCAGTATAACCAGTAGGTATCTCTCTCTCCCAGTATAACCATTAGGTCTCTCCCAGTATAACCAGTAAGTCTCTCTCTCCCAGTATAACCAGTAGGTCTCTCTCTCTCCCAGTATAACCAGTAGGTCTCTCTCTCTCTCTTCCAGTATAACCAGTAGGTCTCTCTCTCTCCCAGTATAACCATTAGGTCTCTCCCAGTATAACCAGTAAGTCTCTCTCTCTCCCAGTATAACCAGTAGGTCTCTCTCTCTCCCAGTATAACCAGTAGGTATCTCTCTCTCCCAGTATAACCAGTAGGTCTCTCCAGTATAACCAGTAAGTCTCTCTCTCCCAGTATAACCAGTAGGTCTCTCTCTCCCAGTATAACCAGTAGGTCTCTCCCAGTATAACCGGTAAGTCTCTCTCTCCCAGTATAACCAGTAGGTCTCTCTCCCCCAGTATAACCAGTAGGTCTTTCTCTCCCAGTATAACCAGTAGGTCTCTCTCTCCCAGTATAACCAGTAGGTATCTCCCAGTATAACCAGTAAGTCTCTCTCTCCCAGTATAACCAGTAGGTCTCTCTCTCCCAGTATAACCAGTAGGTCTCTCTCTCTTCCAGTATAACCAGTAGGTCTCTCTCTCTAGTATAACCAGTAGGTCTCTCTCCCAGTATAACCAGTAGGTCTCTCTCTCTCTCCCAGTATAACCAGTAGGTATCTCCCAGTATAACCAGTAAGTCTCTCTCTCCCAGTATAACCAGTAGGTCTCTCTCTCCCAGTATAACCAGTAGGTCTCTCTCCCAGTATAACCAGTAGGTTTCTCCCAGTATAACCAGTAGGTATCTCACCAGCTTACTAGCAGCTAATTTTAACTCAACATGGATCACATCATCCATGTGATCCAAGCTCCTCTTCAAGCCCCGCCCCTGCAGGTAGGTCTCTCTCCAGTATAACCAGTAGGTCTCTCTCTCTCCCAGTATAACCAGTAGGTCTCTCTCTCTTCCAGTATAACCAGTAGGTCTCTCTCTCTCCCAGTATAACCATTAGGTCTCTCCCAGTATAACCAGTAAGTCTCTCTCTCCCAGTATAACCAGTAGGTCTCTCTCTCTCCCAGTATAACCAGTAGGTCTCTCTTTCTCTTCCAGTATAACCAGTAGGTCTCTCTCTCTCCCAGTATAACCATTAGGTCTCTCCCAGTATAACCAGTAAGTCTCTCTCTCTCCCAGTATAACCAGTAGGTCTCTCTCTCTCCCAGTAAAACCAGTAGGTATCTCTCTCTCCCAGTATAACCAGTAGGTCTCTCCCAGTATAACCAGTAAGTCTCTCTCTCCCAGTATAACCAGTAGGTCTCTCTCTCCCAGTATAACCAGTAGAGTAGGTCTCTCCCAGTATAACCGTTAAGTCTCTCTCTCCCAGTATAACCAGTAGGTCTCTCTCCCCCAGTATAACCAGTAGGTCTTTCTCTCCCAGTATAACCAGTAGGTCTCTCTCTCCCAGTATAACCAGTAGGTATCTCCCAGTATAACCAGTAGGTATCTCCCAGTATAACCAGTAGGTATCTCCCAGTATAACCAGTAGGTCTCTCTCTCCCAGTATAACCAGTTGGTCTCTCTCTCCCAGTATAACCAGTAGGTCTCTCTCTCCCAGTATAACCAGTAGGTCTCTCTCTCTCCCAGTATAACCAGTAGGTCTCTCTCTCTCTTCCAGTATAACCAGTAGGTCTCTCTCTCTCCCAGTATAACCAGTAGGTATCTCTCTCCCAGTATAACCAGTAGGTATCTCTCTCTCCCAGTATAACCAGTAGGTCTCTCCCAGTATAACCAGTAAGTCTCTCTCTCCCAGTATAACCAGTAGGTCTCTCTCTCCCAGTATAACCAGTAGGTCTCTCTCTCTCTTCCAGTATAACCAGTAGGTCTCTCTCTCTCCCAGTATAACCATTAGGTCTCTCCCAGTATAACCAGTAGGTCTCTCTCTCTCCCAGTATAACCAGTAGGTATCTCTCTCTCCCAGTATAACCAGTAGGTATCTCTCTCTCCCAGTATAACCAGTAGGTATCTCTCTCTCCCAGTATAACCAGTAGGTCTCTCTCCCCCAGTATAACCAGTAGGTCTTTCTCTCCCAGTATAACCAGTAGGTATCTCCCAGTATAACCAGTAGGTATCTCCCAGTATAACCAGTAAGTCTCTCTCTCCCAGTATAACCAGTAGGTCTCTCTCTCCCAGTATAACCAGTAGGTCTCTCTCTCTCTTCCAGTATAACCAGTAGGTCTCTCTATCCCAGTATAACCAGTAAGTCTCTCTCTCTCCCAGTATAACCAGTAAGTCTCTCTCTCCCAGTATAACCAGTAAGTCTCTCTCTCCCAGTATAACCAGTAGGTCTCTCTCTCCCAGTATAACCAGTAGGTCTCTCTCTCCCAGTATAACCAGTAGGTCTCTCTCTCCCAGTATAACCAGTAGGTATCTCCCAGTATAACCAGTAGCTATCTCACCAGCTTACTAGCAGCTAATTGTAACTCAACATGGATCACATCATCCATGTGATCCAAGCTCCTCTTCAAGCATCGCCCCTGCAGGGTAGGTCTCTCTCCAGTATAACCAGTAGGTCTCTCTCCCAGTATAACCAGTAAGTCTCTCTCTCTCTCCCAGTATAACCAGTAGGTCTCTCTCTTCCAGTATAACCAGTAGGTCTCTCTCCCAGTATAACTAGTAGGTCTCTCTCTCTCTCCCAGTATAACCAGTAGGTCTCTCTCTCTCCCAGTATAACCAGTAGGTCTCTCTCTCTTCCAGTATAACCAGTAGGTCTCTCTCTCTCCCAGTATAACCATTAGGTCTCTCCCAGTATATCCAAAAGTCTCTCTCTCCCAGTATAACCAGTAGGTCTCTCTCTCTCCCAGTATAACCAGTAGGTCTCTCTTTCTCTTCCAGTATAACCAGTAGGTCTCTCTCTCTCCCAGTATAACCATTAGGTCTCTCCCAGTATAACCAGTAAGTCTCTCTCTCTCCCAGTATAACCAGTAGGTCTCTCTCTCTCCCAGTATAACCAGTAGGTATCTCTCTCTCCCAGTATAACCAGTAGGTCTCTCCCAGTATAACCAGTAAGTCTCTCTCTCCCAGTATAACCAGTAGGTCTCTCTCTCCCAGTATAACCAGTAGAGTAGGTCTCTCCCAGTATAACCGTTAAGTCTCTCTCTCCCAGTATAACCAGTAGGTTTCTCTCCCCCAGTATAACCAGTAGGTCTTTCTCTCCCAGTATAACCAGTAGGTCTCTCTCTCCCAGTATAACCAGTAGGTATCTCCCAGTATAACCAGTAGGTATCTCCCAGTATAACCAGTAGGTATCTCCCAGTATAACCAGTAAGTCTCTCTCTCCCAGTATAACCAGTAGGTCTCTCTCTCCCAGTATAACCAGTAGGTCTCTCTCTCCCAGTATAACCAGTAGGTATCTCCCAGTATAACCAGTAGGTATCTCCCAGTATAACCAGTAGGTATCTCCCAGTATAACCAGTAGGTATCTCCCAGTATAACCAGTAAGTCTCTCTCTCCCAGTATAACCAGTAGGTCTCTCTCTCCCAGTATAACCAGTAGGTCTCTCTCTCCCAGTATAACCAGTAGGTATCTCCCAGTATAACCAGTAGGTATCTCCCAGTATAACCAGTAGGTATCTCCCAGTATAACCAGTAAGTCTCTCTCTCCCAGTATAACCAGTAAGTCTCTCTCTCCCAGTATAACCAGTAGGTCTCTCCCAGTATAACCAGTAAGTCTCTGTCTCCCAGTATAACCAGTAGGTATCTCCCAGTATAACCAGTAAGTCTCTCTCTCCCAGTATAACCAGTAGGTATCTCCCAGTATAAATAGTAGGTCTCTACAGCGCCTAGGGGCGTAGCCAGGAGGTCTGTTTCTAAACAAATATGTGTTTGTGTTTTTGTGTGACAGGAACAGTCCTCTGCTTCTCTAAGCCCCGCACACTCCAGCAGTTTTTCGGCCATCTTTGTAGTACTTATTTTTTGTGGCCTGGGGGCTGGAGGTGTTGGCTACTTCCTGTGGAGACGACAGAAGATTCCCTTTGACTTCCACTACTTCAAAGTAAAACTTAGACACACACACACACACACAGTATATATATATATATGTTTTTAAAATTATATGTTTAACTGCAATCCTTAAGGACATATATATATGTATAATACAATATATAATATTGTCAAATAATAGTCCATAGTAAACACACATAAATAGATTATATATTGTGTTTGTCTTTCAGAACGAGAACGAGGCTGAGCCCGTCCCAGCGTCCTTGGTGTCCATTGACAACCCACTGTACAGTGAAAACACTGTTAGTACACACACACACACACACACACACACACACACACACACACACACACACACACACACACACTAACAACCCACTGTACAACTACATGTTAGATGTGTTAACTACATGTAGAGTATAACTACATGTTAGATGTGTTAACTACATGGTAACTACATGTTAGATGTATTAACTACATGTTAGATGTATTAACTACATGTTAGATGTATTAACTACATGGTAACTACATGTTAGATGTATTAACTACATGTTAGATGTATTAACTACATGTTAGATGTATTAACTACATGGTAACTACATGTTAGATGTGTTAACTACATGGTAACTACATGTTAGATGTATTAACTACATGTTAGATGTATTAACTACATGTTAGATGTATTAACTACATGGTAACTACATGTTAGATGTGTTAACTACATGGTAACTACATGTTAGATGTATTAACTACATGTTAGATGTGTTAACTACTTGGTAACTACATGTTAGATGTATTAACTACATGTTAGATGTATTAACTACATGGTAACTACATGTTAGATGTATTAACTACATGTTAGATGTATTAACTACATGGTAACTACATGTTAGATGTATTAACTACATGGTAACTACATGTTAGATGTATTAACTACATGTTAGATGTATTAACTACATGTTAGATGTGTTAACTACATGGTAACTACATGTTAGATGTATTAACTACATGGTAACTACATGTTAGATGTATTAACTACATGGTAACTACATGTTAGATGTATTAACTACATGTTAGATGTATTAACTACATGTTAGATGTATTAACTACATGGTAACTACATGTTAGATGTATTAACTACATGGTAACTACATGTTAGATGTATTAACTACATGTTAGATGTATTAACTACATGTTAGATGTGTTAACTACATGGTAACTACATGTTAGATGTATTAACTACATGGTAACTACATGTTAGATGTATTAACTACATGTTAGATGTGTTAACTACATGGTAACTACATGTTAGATGTATTAACTACATGTTAGATGTATTAACTACATGTTAGATGTATTAACTACATGTTAGATGTATTAACTACATGGTAACTACATGTTAGATGTATTAACTACATGGTAACTACATGTTAGATGTGTTAACTACATGGTAACTACATGTTAGATGTGTTAACTACATGGTAACTACATGTTAGATGTATTAACTACATGGTAACTACATGTTAGATGTGTTAACTACATGGTAACTACATGTTAGATGTATTAACTACATGTTAGATGTATTAACTACATGTTAGATGTATTAACTACATGGTAACTACATGTTAGATGTATTAACTACATGTTAGATGTATTAACTACATGGTAACTACATGTTAGATGTATTAACTACATGTTAGATGTATTAACTACATGTTAGATGTATTAACTACATGGTAACTACATGTTAGATGTATTAACTACATGGTAACTACATGTTAGATGTATTAACTACATGTTAGATGTATTAACTACATGTTAGATGTGTTAACTACATGGTAACTACATGTTAGATGTATTAACTACATGGTAACTACATGTTAGATGTATTAACTACATGTTAGATGTGTTAACTACATGGTAACTACATGTTAGATGTATTAACTACATGTTAGATGTATTAACTACATGTTAGATGTGTTAACTACATGGTAACTACATGTTAGATGTATTAACTACATGGTAACTACATGTTAGATGTATTAACTACATGGTAACTACATGTTAGATGTGTTAACTACATGGTAACTACATGTTAGATGTATTAACTACATGTTAGATGTATTAACTACATGGTAACTACATGTTAGATGTATTAACTACATGTTAGATGTATTAACTACATGGTAACTACATGTTAGATGTATTAACTACATGTTAGATGTATTAACTACATGTTAGATGTATTAACTACATGGTAACTACATGTTAGATGTATTAACTACATGGTAACTACATGTTAGATGTATTAACTACATGTTAGATGTATTAACTACATGTTAGATGTGTTAACTACATGGTAACTACATGTTAGATGTATTAACTACATGTTAACTACATGTTAGATGTATTAACTACATGTTAGATGTGTTAACTACATGTTAGATGTGTTAACTACATGTTAACTACATGTTAGATGTATTAACTACATGTTAGATGTGTTAACTACATGGTAACTACATGTTAGATGTATTAACTACATGGTAACTACATGTTAGATGTATTAACTACATGGTAACTACATGTTAGATGTGTTAACTACATGGTAACTACATGTTAGATGTATTAACTACATGTTAGATGTATTAACTACATGTTAGATGTGTTAACTACTTGGTAACTACATGTTAGATGTATTAACTACATGTTAGATGTATTAACTACATGGTAACTACATGTTAGATGTATTAACTACATGTTAGATGTATTAACTACATGTTAGATGTATTAACTACATGGTAACTACATGTTAGATGTATTAACTACATGGTAACTACATGTTAGATGTATTAACTACATGTTAGATGTGTTAACTACATGGTAACTACATGTTAGATGTATTAACTACATGTTAGATGTATTAACTACATGTTAGATGTATTAACTACATGGTAACTACATGTTAGATGTATTAACTACATGTTAGATGTGTTAACTACATGGTAACTACATGTTAGATGTATTAACTACATGTTAGATGTATTAACTACATGGTAACTACATGTTAGATGTATTAACTACATGTTAGATGTATTAACTACATGTTAGATGTATTAACTACTTGGTAACTACATGTTAGATGTATTAACTACATGTTAGATGTATTAACTACTTGGTAACTACATGTTAGATGTATTAACTACATGGTAACTACATGTTAGATGTATTAACTACATGTTAGATGTATTAACTACATGTTAGATGTATTAACTACTTGGTAACTACATGTTAGATGTATTAACTACATGTTAACTACATGTTAGATGTATTAACTACATGTTAGATGTGTTAACTACATGTTAGATGTGTTAACTACATGGTAACTACATGTTAGATGTATTAACTACATGTTAGATGTATTAACTACATGTTAGATGTATTAACTACATGGTAACTACATGTTAGATGTATTAACTACATGTTAGATGTATTAACTAAACGGTAACTACATGTTAGATGTATTAACTACATGTTAACTACATGTTAGATGTATTAACTACATGTTAACTACATGTTAGATGTATTAACTACATGTTAGATGTATTAACTACATGTTAGATGTATTAACTACATGTTAACTACATGTTAGATGTATTAACTACATGGTAATTCATGTAGTTAATACATGTTCACATGTTAGATATTGTAACTACATGTTAACTATGTTAGATAGGTTAACTACATGTTAGATAGGTTAACTACATGTTAGATAGGTTAACTACATGTTAGATAGGTTAACTACATGTTAACTACATGTTAGATAGGTTAACTACATGTTAGATAGGTTAACTACATGTTAACTACATGTTAGATAGGTTAACTACATGTTAGATAGGTTAACTACATGTTAACTCCATATTAGATAGGTTAACTACATGTTAGATAGGTTAACTACATGTTAGATAGGTTAACTACATGTTAACTACATGTTAGATAGGTTAACTACATGTTAGATAGGTTAACTACATGTTATATAGGTTAACTACATGTTAACTCCATGTTAGATAGGTTAACTCCATGTTAGATAGGTTAACTCCATGTTAGATAGGTTAACTACATGTTAACTCCATGTTAACTACATGTTAGATAGGTTAACTACATGTTAACTACATGTTAGATAGGTTAACTACATGTTAGATAGGTTAACTACATGTTAACTCCATGTTAGATAGGTTAACTACATGTTAGATAGGTTAACTACATGTTGGATAGGTTAACTACATGTTAACTCCATGTTAGATAGGTTAACTACATGTTAGATAGGTTAACTACATGTTAGATAGGTTAACTACATGTTAGATAGGTTAACTACATGTTGGATAGGTTAACTACATGTTAACTACATGTTAGATAGGTTAACTACATGTTATATAGGTTAACTACATGTTAGATAGGTTAACTACATGTTAGATAGGTTAACTACATGTTAACTACATGTTAGATAGGTTAACTACATGTTAGATAGGTTAACTACATGTTAGATGTATTAACTACATGGTAACTACATGTTAGATGTATTAACTACATGGTAACTACATGTTAGATGTATTAACTACATGTTAGATGTGTTAACTACATGGTAACTACATGTTAGATGTATTAACTACATGTTAGATGTATTAACTACATGTTAGATGTATTAACTACATGGTAACTACATGTTAGATGTATTAACTACATGTTAGATGTGTTAACTACATGGTAACTACATGTTAGATGTATTAACTACATGTTAGATGTATTAACTACATGGTAACTACATGTTAGATGTATTAACTACATGTTAGATGTATTAACTACATGTTAGATGTATTAACTACTTGGTAACTACATGTTAGATGTATTAACTACATGTTAGATGTATTAACTACTTGGTAACTACATGTTAGATGTATTAACTACATGGTAACTACATGTTAGATGTATTAACTACATGTTAGATGTATTAACTACATGTTAGATGTATTAACTACTTGGTAACTACATGTTAGATGTATTAACTACATGTTAACTACATGTTAGATGTATTAACTACATGTTAGATGTGTTAACTACATGTTAGATGTGTTAACTACATGGTAACTACATGTTAGATGTATTAACTACATGTTAGATGTATTAACTACATGTTAGATGTATTAACTACATGGTAACTACATGTTAGATGTATTAACTACATGTTAGATGTATTAACTAAACGGTAACTACACGTTAGATGTATTAACTACATGTTAACTACATGTTAGATGTATTAACTACATGTTAACTACATGTTAGATGTATTAACTACATGTTAGATGTATTAACTACATGTTAGATGTATTAACTACATGTTAACTACATGTTAGATGTATTAACTACATGGTAATTCATGTAGTTAATACATGTTCACATGTTAGATATTGTAACTACATGTTAACTATGTTAGATAGGTTAACTACATGTTAGATAGGTTAACTACATGTTAGATAGGTTAACTACATGTTAGATAGGTTAACTACATGTTAACTACATGTTAGATAGGTTAACTACATGTTAGATAGGTTAACTACATGTTAACTACATGTTAGATAGGTTAACTACATGTTAGATAGGTTAACTACATGTTAACTCCATATTAGATAGGTTAACTACATGTTAGATAGGTTAACTACATGTTAGATAGGTTAACTACATGTTAACTACATGTTAGATAGGTTAACTACATGTTAGATAGGTTAACTACATGTTAGATAGGTTAACTACATGTTAACTCCATGTTAGATAGGTTAACTCCATGTTAGATAGGTTAACTCCATGTTAGATAGGTTAACTACATGTTAACTCCATGTTAACTACATGTTAGATAGGTTAACTACATGTTAACTACATGTTAGATAGGTTAACTACATGTTAGATAGGTTAACTACATGTTAACTCCATGTTAGATAGGTTAACTACATGTTAGATAGGTTAACTACATGTTAGATAGGTTAACTACATGTTGGATAGGTTAACTACATGTTAACTCCATGTTAGATAGGTTAACTACATGTTAGATAGGTTAACTACATGTTAGATAGGTTAACTACATGTTAGATAGGTTAACTACATGTTGGATAGGTTAACTACATGTTAACTACATGTTAGATAGGTTAACTACATGTTATATAGGTTAACTACATGTTAGATAGGTTAACTACATGTTAGATAGGTTAACTACATGTTAACTACATGTTAGATAGGTTAACTACATGTTAGATAGGTTAACTACATGTTAGATAGGTTAACTACATGTTAGATAGGTTAACTACATGTTAACTCACATAAATAGATGATATATTGTGTTTGTCTTTCAGAACGAGAACGAGGCTGAGCCCGTCCCAGCGTCCTTGGTGTCCATTGACAACCCACTGTACAGTGAAAACACTGTTAGTACACACACACACACACACACACACACACACACACACACACACACACACACACACACACTAACAACCCACTGTACAACTACATGTTAGATGTGTTCAGATTCAGATTCAGAAAACTTTATTAATCCCGAGGGAAATTAAGGTGCAACAGTTGACACAGGGGGAATAAATGCACACACAAGAATACTAAAACCTAAGCTAAAAAACAAAACAACAACTAACTAAAATAAAACTATTATAAACAAAAATAGTTAAAATAATTCTAAATGAAGTCTAAATGTATTGATAAGTGAAGATAATTACAGTATTATAACAGTAGTACGTAGGTATATACAATACACAACAATACGTATAGTGCAAATTGGCAGTAATAATATATTAATAAATAATTCGACTGTTAACTACATGGTAACTACATGTTAGATGTATTAACTACATGTTAGATGTATTAACTACTTGGTAACTACATGTTAGATGTATTAACTACATGTTAGATGTATTAACTACATGGTAACTACATGTTAGATGTATTAACTACATGTTAGATGTATTAACTACATGGTAACTACATGTTAGATGTATTAACTGCATGTTAGATGTATTAACTAAACGGTAACTACATGTTAGATGTATTAACTAAACGGTAACTACATGTTAGATGTATTAACTACATGTTAACTACATGTTAGATGTATTAACTACATGGTAACTACATGTTAGATGTATTAACTACATGGTAACTACATGTTCACATGTTAGATATTGTAACTACATGTTAACTATGTTAGATAGGTTAACTACATGTTAGATAGGTTAACTACATGTTAGATAGGTTAACTACATGTTAGATAGGTTAACTACATGTTAACTACATGTTAGATAGGTTAACTACATGTTAGATAGGTTAACTACATGTTAGATAGGTTAACTACATGTTAACTACATGTTAGATAGGTTAACTACATGTTAGATAGGTTAACTACATGTTAGATAGGTTAACTACATGTTAGATAGGTTAACTACATGTTAACTACATGTTAGATAGGTTAACTACATGTTAGATAGGTTAACTACATGTTAACTACATGTTAGATAGGTTAACTACATGTTAGATAGGTTAACTCCATGTTAGATAGGTTAACTACATGTTAGATAGGTTAACTACATGTTAACTCCATGTTAGATAGGTTAACTACATGTTAGATAGGTTAACTACATGTTAACTCCATGTTAGATAGGTTAACTACATGTTAGATAGGTTAACTACATGTTAGATAGGTTAACTACATGTTAACTACATGTTAGATAGGTTAACTACATGTTAGATAGGTTAACTACATGTTAACTACATGTTAGATAGGTTAACTACATGTTAGATAGGTTAACTCCATGTTAGATAGGTTAACTACATGTTAGATAGGTTAACTACATGTTAACTCCATGTTAGATAGGTTAACTACATGTTAGATAGGTTAACTACATGTTAACTCCATGTTAGATAGGTTAACTACATGTTAGATAGGTTAACTACATGTTAGATAGGTTAACTACATGTTAGATAGGTTAACTACATGTTAACTACATGTTAGATAGGTTAACTACATGTTAGATAGGTTAACTACATGTTAGATAGGTTAACTACATGTTAGATAGGTTAACTACATGTTAACTACATGTTAGATAGGTTAACTACATGTTAGATAGGTTAACTACATGTTAACTCCATGTTAGATTGGGGGGCAGTACCTTAGTGGGTAAGGGGCTTGGCTTGGGAGCCGCAAGGTCGCCGGTTCAAGTCCCCGTAACACCAGGTTACTGCTTAAGTGCCCTTGAGCAAGGCACCCCATATGTGTTAAATACATGTTAACTTATTTTTAGATGTGTTAAGTACATGTTAACTACATGTTAGATGTGTTAACTACATGTGAACTCCATGTTAGATGTGTTAACTCTTAGATGTGTTTCTCTCTAGGACTCGGGAACTCCAAACTCCTAGATCCGTGTTACCTGCGGGGCAGGAAGCAGAAGAACCGGAAGGAACCTGTTCTCTCCCACTGAAAGCAGTGGCTGGTCTCACATCTAAAGGAAAAGTGAATGTGGTCCAACATTTAGTAAATATTACATTGATATCTGGATTGTAAAGGGTTAGTGAGAATTCTGTTGATATCTGGATTGTAAAGGGTTAGTGAGTATTCTGTTGATATCTGGATTATAAAGGGTTAGTTAGGGTGAGTTAGTATTACCTTGATATCTAGATTGTAAAGGGTTACATTGATATCTGGGCTGTAAAGTAGGGTTAGTTAGTATTACATTGATATCTGGGCTCTCTACGGCTCGTTGTTGTGACCTGGAATTCCCTCATAAAGTATTTTGTAATGATTGGTTTTGACCAATAAAATACTGTTCTAGTATGGCTTAATGATTTCAGACAGACAGAGAGATCGATTAAGTGTGTTTCAAAAAAATGAAGTGTGTTTTGAAAAATGATAGAATGAAATGCTAAAATAAATGGATAATTATGTAGCTGAATGCTTGTTTCATTTGTATATTTCTAATATAATTGCAGAGAAGTAAATTAATGTGTCAACTTCATTAATCCAAAGTCAGTCAATGTAAACCGAAAAGGGAACCAAGGACTCTTCGTAGGAAAGAGGATTCAAGATGTTCTTTATTGCCATTTGCAGCAATGGAATGCTTACTCCCCATTCCCTCTCGCAGTATGAATTACCTACAACAATACTATACTAAAGTACACAATACTATACTATAAACAACAAATGATATACTACCCATATGCTATACTATATACCAGTGGCTGGTGGTTGTAACAGTAGGGGAGGAGGAAGGGGGGCTTGGTGTAGTTTGGTTGTGGATGGGGATGTATGCGGTGATATGCGGGCATGTAAAACCCCAAAAATATCTTATCAGCTCTTATTAAGTGACAAAAGCACCCTACGGTCAATATGCATCATGCAAAAAAGAGCAATCTGAATAGTGAATAATGTAGGATATCACGAACACACCACTGGTGAAGTGTCAGGGCCTTAAAGGTATTCAGAGAAGACCCTGGAACTCTCAGATGAAACCAAAAAAATCGAATTAAAATTTAATACAATTTAAATAAAATTAAATGAGAATGGTATCTGTGTTGTGTTGTATTACAGTGTTTTGTTGATTTGTGTGTCTTTCTCGGTCCATGCACTACGCATTTGAGTGGTTTTGTGTTGGAAAAACAATGCAACCAATCAGATATGTTTCTAGGTTGCTGGGAAGAATATCCTTCAACCAAAGTATTCCCGATTGCTTTGGCCCTCAGACTGAACGAGAGCGTATGTTTGGATTGACAATTTGATCAACCAATCATATAGTGATTTGTAGCCAATGGGCGTATTCTTTCAGATTTCCCCACAGCTCAATAGGGAGCTAGAAGGTATACTGGCTGGAGCCAGCACGTTGTTTCTACGTAGGTTTTTTACGTCAAAATGGCGAAACAGGCGAAGATGATGTCGTTGCGGATTTATTGTCGGAACCATTTTCAAGACGACCATTCAATGTAAAGATGGACATTATTAAAAAGGCCGTCCAACACCCGACAATCTTGAGCTGAATCAAGTTGTTAAAGCAGGCTATGTTCGCCATTTTCAGGCTAGCAACTGGGAAAGATACCCGTGGCTAACGGGCTCTACTAACCACGAGAGGCTCTACTGCTGGGAGTGACCAGAGGGCAGGGAATTGGAAAGGCAACTTATTTTGGATCTGAAAAGCGATCATCTTTATGACCTGATGGTGGTCGCACCATTCATCCAGAAGGACAGGAGAATGGATTTGGTCTTTAAGTGAACATCATTGGTGAGTGAGACTCATTTGTCTTTGCTGGTTTAGTCTCAGTGTTGCGTCTCTTTGAACCCCTGGTCTACAGAAGGTCCAGTTGGGATAGACACGCTTCGCCACTGGAACACACCAATGCACTGTTCCTAAAGTCACAGAGGCTGAAATTCAGAGATTTTGTGGATTCTAAAACTGCACACATTCAGTATAAAGCAAGACATAATCTGTTGTATATTAACACAATAAAGTGTTCGTAAGTATAGAACAGGAATCCACACGGCAGACTTGCGAAAACTGGAGGACGGCTAGAGGCGTGTCCTTCACCTTTATAGTCGGGTAACAACCAATCATTACGTAATAAGTAAGTCATAAGTCAGAACGCTTTCCTGTGTTGAGAACACCACACATCATCTACTTCTAAGTAATATCCCAAACGTTTTTAAAGAAAGAGAAGGGGGGGGGGGGGGGAGTACAACTTAAGAGGAAGATGGAATTTGAAACAACAAATTGTACATACCACGCTGAAAGGCATGTGCATATCTGTGTGTGGGGTGAAGCTGTGGAATATATTAACTGATGATATCAAAGAAAGTAAAAATGTCACCTTATTTGTCCAAAAAAGTATGCATATGCAAGATGGTCATATTGGACCATATTTCCAATAAAAACACTGATATTATTCGTTTTGGGGTTTATATAACACCAATTAGCCTATAACAAAATGATTATAGTGTATATGTAACAAACAAGCCCAGTGGCTATATGATTTTAACATATGACAGATCATTGATGCAATACAATTTGGACCCACTAATTTGTTAGACACAGGGAGACCAGCAGAGAAAGAAACCCCAGAGAGGAGAAGATTGTGGATTTGTCTGTCCGGGAAGGGCAGAGAAGGGGAAACCATCAAAGTACACTTTGCAGTGTAGTACACACTCTTTGCAGTGAACATTTAACCCTCCTGCTGTGCTGTTGGACAGAGAGGATCTTCGGGTCAATTTGACTAACATGTCATGTGTGTGTGTGTATGTGTAACTTGAGTGTGTGCTTGGACAGGTGTTATGGACAGGGTTTGACTTAAAAATTCAAATGATGCATGCATAGTCTAAATAAAGATAAAACAAACAAATTCAGCTTATTTGACTGATGGTGGTCACAACCACCACTGGCGTGTGTTTCGTAATTGTAACGTGTTGTAATTCCTCAGTCGTCCAGCGGGGGCGGTGATCCGTCTGACTTCATCATAGTTGACAGAAGAAGAAAGTCTGCGTCTCATCATCCATCTTTGGTCTCGTCTGTCTGTGGCCAAAAAAATTGTAAACCTGGAAAGTCGTGACAACCACAACAACAAAGCTATAAATCAAATCATTATATCGTCTGCAACACTTAGTCTCCGCTATGAATCCATAGAGATGTTTGTGTCACAGGACGTCGTATTTAGCAGTAGTTTAAACATTAACACACAGATACAGTGTTAGCGTACTAGTTAGCCACCAGCTTACTAGCAGCTCCTTTTAACTTAACATTTATGAATTCTCACAAACTTTTACAAAGTTGTTAACTCTCTCACTTTAAATTATTAAATATTCACTCTAACTTTACGCTTTTAGTCCCAATGGCCATGTTAGAATCCAGTATGTTCCTTTCATCCCAGCTCTTTACAGAGTTCTCCATGTACCAAGGATTCAAGATTTTTGATTTGCCATATGCAACAAGTACAATGGACTGCTTACTCCCATTCCCTGCCACAGTAGGAATTTTCTAAAGCACCACTATAAGAATATTGTACACAACAAAAATAACAATAATGTGGATGGATGATATGTACATATGTTAAATTGAACACATTTTTTTTAAAGTGCCAGTATGATAGTGTGATGTTATATGGATGATAATGTTATGATAGTCCTTGTACAGATGCTGCGGAACCGACTGCAGGGGGGGGAGAGATAAGATGGTGCCCAGGGTGGTTACGGTCCTACGATGAAGATGGCCTTCTTCTAAAATCTGGTCCGAAAGATCTCCTCAATGCATGGAAGTGCACACACCCTATGATTCTTTTTAGCCGTCCTCACAATCCTCTGGATGTCTTTCTTGTCCTGTTCAGTGGTGTTTCCGTACCACACAGTGACGCCACTCGTCAGGACGCTCTCTACGGGCCACGGTAGAAGTTCACTAGCCACCGTTTGCCTATGCCGCTTCTCCTGAGGCACCGCAGGGCATAGAGGCGCCGGTGTGCCTTCTTCAGCATGACCTCCGTGTTGCGGGTCCACGCCAGGTCGTTAGAGATCTGTAGTCTTAGGAAATGGAAGCAGCTGACAATTTCCACCGGTGTCCCGTCCAGGCTGGTGGAGTGGGTTCCCTGGTGGCTCCGGAAGTCCACGATGAGCTGACCTCATCTCAGAAGACTGGAACGTAAATGGCGTTCAACGAAACTTGAAGTCTTTCATCTTGCATGGCATGGCAGCCTGCTCAGCTATAAAGCTACATTAGCTACTTCCAGGAACGCCTACTTTTCAAGTGTTATCAACTTAAACAAGAACAACCCTAAGTTTCTGTTTGACACAACAGTTAGCAACTACAGCAGTAGCAACAGTAGCAACTTCTCGGAATTATTTTAGCACAACATTTACAAAGTCTATTAGAAAAGACATTGATGCCTTCCCCACCCAGCATTCTGAACATCATGTAAGAGGGGCACGCTGTGTACCTCCTGAAGCAACCCTCCTGCAGTTCAGCACAATTTCCTTAGATTAACTTGCTAAACTAACACAGGCCTCGAAACCCACTACCTGTATGTACCTATATGTTGTTTGTGATGATTCACAATCAAATCACTGTAACCTAAGCTTTGTTCTTCCCCAAGGGTCGGTCCTTGGTCCTCTGCTCTTTGCAATGTACATGCTCCCTCTTGGTGATATTATTCGCAGTTATGGAATAAGTTTTCACTGTTATGCAGACGACACCCAAATCTACATTCCTATCAAGTCAAACGACTCCTCCCAGATCCAGAAAGTTGAATCCTGCCTGACTGCGATTAAAAGATGGATGTCCCAAAACTACCTGTGTTAAAAATCTTGGTGTCCTGTTCAACCCGATGCTATCTTTCAATCAACATGTAAAATGTATAACCAGAACTGCATTTTTCCATCTTAGAAACATTGCTAGAATACGACCAATGCTGTCTGCCGCAGATGCAGAGACACTCATCCTATTATATCATCTAGACTAGATTACTGTAAAATGCACAGTTTTCTGGGTTACCGAACTCTGCTATGAAAAGCCTCCAGTTTGTGCAGAACGCTGCTGCTAGACTTTTGATTAGGACCAGAACGTTTGACCACATTACTCCAATTCTGTCCTCGCTCCACTGGCTTCCAGTTAATGCAAGGTCAGATTTCAAGGTGCTACTACTTACTACTTATAAAATCCTACACGGATTAGCACCCTCATACCTGAAGGACCTTATTGTTCCCTATTGTCCTTCTTGGCCCCTCCGGTCTTCAGGAGCCGCCTTCTATCAATCCAAAAAGTCCTAAAGAAATCAGCAGGGAGTAGAGCGTTCTCCTACCGTGCGCCCTATTTGTGGAACAGTCTGCCACCTGGAATCAGGGAAGCAGACTCTGTTGAAATATTTAAATCTAAATTAAAAACCTACCTTTTTACATTTTCGTTTGGTGCCTAGGAGTGCACTTCAGCTCTCATTACAGCTAAATCGACCCGTTTGCCAGCACTAGCATACCCCTGCTGCCGATAGGTACTAGACTAGAGGTTCTCCACATGTTCCTGGTCCACCCTACCCCATCTAACCATCAGACTGATAGGTACTAGACTAGAGGTTCTCCACATGGTCCTGGTCCACCCTACCCCATCTAACCATCAGACTGATAGGTACTAGACTAGAGGTTCTCCACATGGTCCTGGTCCACCCTACCCCATCTAACCATCAGACTGATAGGTACTAGACTAGAGGTTCTCCACATGGTCCTGGTCCACCCTACCCCATCTAACCATCAGACTGATAGGTACTAGACTAGAGGTTCTCCACATGGTCCTGGTCCACCCTACCCCATCTAACCATACCGCAGTCTGCTTCTGTTTTCCAGTGTAATGCTGTGATCCCCACCTGAAGGATTACCGGCCAGCACCACACACAAATGATATTCTCATTTTAATATTTGTATATTGTGTATATTATTATTATTTTTTGTACTTTACTATGTACATTACTGTATATCACTTATGGCACCCATTGCACTCCTGAACCATCCCAGGAAGGATGGATCCCTTTTGACTCTGCGTTCCTTCATTAATTCTTTATTCTTGCCCTTAGGGCGGGTTTGGGGGGCGGGGCTAAGGGGGGCGGGGCTTAGGGTTTGGGGGGTGTTGTAAACATGTGGCCTGTGAAGTCCTTTGAGACTGGAACTGTGATTAAGAGATATACAAATAAAATTGACTTGACTTGACTTGTAATAAGGGGTGTTCTAGTGCAGCCTTTATTAATATTTAATGTTATATTAAACATGAAGCACCTTGTACCTCTTCTTCACTGACCAGAGCTCATTAACCCTTTTCATAGTCAGAGTTAATATTGAAGAAGTTACTTATATTATCAGCATAAACTGAACAAGTCAACGCTGTTTTATGATGAATGCGTGGTTGTGATCGTTGTGTTAGGAATATTCACGTAACATTTCACTCTATTAAGGTTTAATTATGCGTCTACTTTCTGTTAATTGTGTTAATTGTGTTAGTTGAACATTTCCCGTCTGGGAATATAAAGTGCATATTTTCTTGATTTATATGTCAAGGTGAACTACAAGGTGAACTTGTAGTGTTTTCTGTAGTTTAGATTAGATTCAAATTTATTGTCATTGTACAGCAATCAAGTCAAGTTTATTGTCACATCAAAGTTATAAAAGTATAAGCAATGGGTGAAAATACCCGACGACAGACAGCAGTTATAAAAAATAAAAATAATAAAAATATTAGTAAAAAGTACAAACTGTATAAAGTTAAATATATAAAAATATAAAAGTGCATATATAAAATGCAATATATTAGCACAGAAAAAGAGCAATATGTATATATCAATCAATGTAATAAAATACACATTGTTATATGCTATACACCCTTGTTCAGCAGCCTGATGGCCTGACTGTGGAAGCTATCTCTGAGTCTATTTGATACCACTTGATACTGCGGTATCGCCTGCCTGACGGTAACAGTGAGTACAGGTCGTGGCTGGGGTGGGCAATGTCTTTATGATGCGTTTGGCCTTGGCCACGCACCGCTGGTTGTATATATCCAGGAGGGAGGGGAGCTCACCTCCAACCATATACTGGGCCGTCCCACCACCCTTTGAAGCGCTCTGCGCTCGAGTGCAGTGCAGTTCCCGTACCGGGCGGTGATCCACCCTGCAAGAACAGAACAACAGTGCAACATACAACAACAACAAAAAGTTGGCATCTAACCAGAGTGAAAATGTTGCCGTAAAGTGCATGGTAATATATAATGTACAGTTATTGAATAATATGTAAAAAACATTTTTCTAAAAAACTACTACTAAAAACAGATATAAAATAACTTCTAGAGTAGGTATGAGATATGTGCAGAATTATAGTTATATATATATACAAGGTATACAAGAATAAACAGGTAGTGAGCAGGGTATGTATGTATGCAGTTGTATCAACAAGATAAATACATACAGTATATACGGTAAGTACAGTAAATATGTACATGACTAAACAATAAATATGTAAACTAGGGATGGGACGATCACGTTTTTTGCCACCGATCACCGATCACAATGAGAAATATCTGCCCCACCGATCACCGATCACCGATTTTTATTTTTTTTGCAGCTATAGCGGTCTACAGTGTATTGCTGCTATAGCGGTCTATTATAGCAAGGGTTCCCAAACGCCGGGCCGCGGACCGGTACCGGGCCGTGGAGGTGTTACTGCCGGGCGGCGAAACAGCTGTGTGTTTATCATCATATTTGACTCAAATAATTTGAGTATAGGTGAACGGCGGGCGGTATAATCTATATATAGAGATGATATATATAGTATAATCTATATATATAGATTATATAGCGGTATAATCTATATATATAGATTAAATATATATCGGCGGCATAACGAGAGACTTTCAGTTACACGCGCTACTAAAGAGACTACGCGCTAGTGACGTGTCGGTCGCGAACGAGCCGGTTTTGTTACGGGCGCTGCGCGTACATACTGAAATCGAGCCCTGCCGTTTTGTTAGGGGCACACACTTTGACAACCGGTCCGCGAAAATTGACAACTGGTCCGCGAGATTTTTTTTCATGTATCTGCCGGTCCGTGGCACAAAAAAGGGTGGGAACCCCTGTATTATAGAACAGTTTCATCCATCATGCATTCCTGGGGTTCTCGTTCTCCACGGTCAGTATAACAAACTCGCCATGCTGCGCTGGGTGATGGGTTTTCAGGTGTCTTATTAAATTTGTCTTGTTGAAATGTTTTACCTTGCTTCCTCCACGAGATATTTTCTCTTTGCACACATTACAGATGGCAAATGTTACATCTGTATCACACACTTTGAAGAAACTCCACACTGCAGACACCGCTGACATGTTGAGGCAGGGCGAGTATCACTCTGTTTAGAAAAGAGGCGGGGCCCCACGTGTTTTACTCGCTGGTAAAGAGATGAGCTCACGTGTTTCTCACGTGCAGGATCGGCTATGAAATCGGCAACATTAAAGAAAGATCGGCATTCTCCGATTGCGCATTTTTCTTCAAAATCGGCCGATAATGATCGGAAGCCGATCGATCGTCCCACCTCTAATGTAAACTATAGGTAGAGGTAGGGAGTTATGATACAGTGCAAGGCCGTTGAAGACATGGATGGTGAAAGGGTATTGTTAGCAGGGTTCAGAGTTCGTATGTTTGGCAGCAGAGGCCCGCATTGGGGTACAGAGTTCAGAGAGATGACAGCTGAGGGGAATAAGCTGTTCCCTAAGCCTGCTTGACTTGGAACAAAGGTTTCTATAGCCCCTCCCGGAGGGGAAGAGGGAAAAAAGTCCATGGTTGGGGTTGAGAGGTGAAGTCTGAAGTTTCTGAAGTCCACGATGAGCTCCTTGGTCTTCTTGGTGTTGAGGGCCAGGTTGTTGTCAGCGCACCACGCCACCAGGTGCTGGACCTCCTCCCTGTAGGCTGCCTCATCGTTGTTCTTGATGAGGCCCACCAGTGTGGTTTCATCTGCAAACTTGATGATGGTGTTTGTACCATGTACAGGAGTGCAGTCGTGGGTGAAGAGGGAGTAGAGGAGAGGATTCAGGACACAGCCCTGGGGAACGCCGGTGTTCAGGGTGAGGGTGGAGGAGGTGAGATTGGCTAATCTGACAGACTGGGGTCTGTTGGTTAGGAAGTCTAATAACCAGTTACAGAGGGGTTAATGTCAAAATTCTTGGTTTTCATGAGGTCACCAAGATTGAAGATGAGTTTGGAGGGGATGATGGTGTTGAATAATGAGCTGAAGTCGATGAACAGCCTTCTCACGTGGGTGTTGCTCTCATCCAGGTGGGAGAGAGAAAGTCAAGTCAAGTTTATTGTCACTTCACAGTTTACACAAGTATAAAGCAGTGAGTGAAAATCTTATGTGCAATACGACAGACAGCAGTTATAAAATAAGATAAGATAGAGAAAAATAAATAGTACAAAACTGTACAAAGTTAAATATATAAAAGTAAAAATGCAATTTATAAAATGCAATATATCGGCACAGAAAAAGAGCAATATATATATATATATAAATCAATGTAATAAAATATACATTGTTATATGCTATACGCCCTTGTTCAGCAGCCTGATGGCCTGACTGTGGAAGCTATCTCCTATTTGTACGGCACGTGATACTGCGGTATCGCCTGCCTGACGGTAACAGTGAGTACAGTTTGTGGCTGGGGTGGGCAATGTCTTTATGATGCGTTTGGCCTTGGCCACGCACCGCTGGTTGTATATATCCAGGAGGGAGGGGAGCTCACCTTCAACGATATACTGGGCCGTCCGCACCACCCTTTGAAGCGTTCTGCGCTTCAGTGCGGTGCAGTTCCCGTACCGGGCGGTGATACACCCTGTAAGGTGTAGGTGGAAATAGAGGCGTTGTTGGGCCCTTTTCATCACGTGTGTGGTGTGCGTGGACCATGTGAGGTCCTCGGAGATGTGCACGCCGAGGAACTTGAAGCTGCTGACCCTCTCTACTGTAACACCGTCGATGTAGATAGGGGCGTGCTCTCCTCTCTGCTTCCAGTAGTCGACGATCAGGTCCTTGGTCTTCTTGACGTTGAGGGCGAGGCTGTTCTCCTGGCACCACTGCTCCAGCGATTCCAACCTCCTCCCTGTAGGCTGTCTCGTCGTCGCCGGCGATCAGGCCCATCACTGTCGTGTCGTCAGCAAACTTGATGATGACGTTGGAGCTGTACATAGCCATGCAGTCGTGGGTGTAGAGGGTATAGAGGGAGTAGAGGAGAGGGCTCAGCACGCATCCCTGGGGGGCTCCCGTGTTGAGGGTCAGTGGCTATGAGGTGGTGCTGTCCATCCTCACCACCTGGCGGCAGTCCGACAGGAGGTCCAGTATCCAGCTGCACGTGGATGGGGGCACGCCTAGACCTCTAAGCTTGGTGTCGAGCTTGGCAGGAACTATTGTGTTGAACGCTGAGCTGTAGTCCACAAACAGCGTTCTTTCCCTCCAGGTGGGAAAGGGCAGTGTGGAGGGCCATGGCAATTGCGTCGTACGTGGATCTGTTTTGACAATATGCAAATTGCCATGGGTCCAGCGTGGCAGGTAACACGGAGCAAATAAAGTCCTTGACCAACCTCTCGAAGCATTTGCTGACAATCAGCAGAGTGAAGGGCTGAGGAAATGGCGTCCTCCGTGCTCTCACGGTAGGCAAATTGGTGTTTATCTAGTGAAGGTGAGAGGCCAGATTTGAGGTGAGCCAGGACCAACCTCTTGAAGCACTTCATGATGATGGGGGTGAGTAGCCCTGATGGGCTCTTCGTGGTTGTTCCGGTCGAAGCGGGCCTAAAAATGATTGAGCTCGTCAGGGAGGAATGAGTAAGTGGTGGGGGGGGGGGGAGTTGTTGGAGGGTTTGTAGTCCGTAATGGCCTGGATGCCCTGCCACATGCGTCGAGGATCAGAGTTGTTGAAGTGGTCTTCAACCCTACGCTTGTGGTTGAGCTTGGCCAGCTTGATGCCCTTGTTCAGGTTAGCCCTGGCTAAACAGTAGGCCTGTGTATCGCCTGACCTAAAAGCAGCGTCACATGCCTTTAGGAGTAGGTTGACCTCTCTGTTCATCCACGGCTTCTAGTTAGGGAATGTTGTGATCTGTTTGAGGGTGGTGACAGTGTCAATGCTGGAGTTGATATAATCCTGGGAGTCCAGGGTAGATTGGGAGGCAGACTCCAATTCATGTGTAGAAACCGGTTCTGCAACTCAGAGTCTGCTCCTTCAGACGGTGGGCTTCACACGCTTGATGAGTGGCGTGTACTTAGGCAGCATGAACAAAGAGACATGATCACTCTGTCCAAGGTGGGGGAGGGGGACGGCTTTGTAAGCATCAGCCATCTCTCCACTTGTAGAGGAGGCGACATACTGGTGAAATTTGAAGAGCACAGTCTTTAAGTTGGCATGATTGAAATCGCCTGCTATAATAAAGGCTGCCTCTGGGTGGGAGTTCTGCTGTTTGTTAATAGCAGAGTAAAGCTAGCTTCATAGCTAGCTTAGCGTTAGCATCTGGAGGTATGTAAGCCGCCGTTATAATGGTGGCTGTAATTTCCCTGGGTGGTAAAAGGGTCTACATTTAACCATTAGGTATTCTACGTTAGCAGAGCAGTGGCTCTCGATGGTGGTAGTGTCTGTGCACCAAGCCTTGTTAGTATAGATACACAAACCTCCACCCCTGGTTTTACCGGAGCCCTCAGCTGATCTGTCTGCTCTATGTAGAGTGATCCCCGTTAGCTAAATAGCACTGTCTGCGATTCCACTGTTAAGCCATGATTCTGTGAAAATCATCACGTTGCAATCCTTAATCCATTTATGTTTGATAATCCGCAGCTGCAGTTCATAAATTTTGTTCGCCAGAGACCATACATTAGCGAGGAAAACGTTATGTGGCGATGTGGATAAGCTCTTAGCTTAGCACGTAGCCCTCCGAGGCTTCCTCTCCTGTGTTTATGTTTTCTCTGCGGGCGATGAGTCCAGTCAACCGGCCATGCTGTGGTGAGATTCACCGGAGTTTCAGCGTGGAGTTGAGTTGCCAGTATGTTGTAATCCAATTGTGTCGGGTGTACGTAATGAAAAAAAAGCTAGACTGTTCTTTGTGAACAGATTAAGAATCGTTAGGTATATTACCACTAACTTGCAAAAACTGGTCAGACACTGGGCGTTGCGATGTTTACGCGCCGCCATCTTGGTCGTAATGTAGTACATATTGTAGTTCCAATAGTATTCTGGACTTATTAAACAGTATTGTGCCCTGTGTGTTTCAGAGCAGGACATGTTGGAGATCAGAGGGGGAGGTGCTCTTGTCCAGGAACCTCCACTTCCAGACCCTCTTCAACCAGGAGGCGGCGATGGTGCCTGTGAAGAGGAACCCAATAGGCATTTGTTGTGGTTGTGTTCCAATAAAGACTAGAAATAAAGCTATTTCATCTCAGTCAGTATCTACAATAACCTCAACATGCCCCTTTCTATCTCTCCCCCCACCTGGTTCTAATTCAGTTAACTTATCAGCGTTTGTTGTCATGGGAAATTCCTATGTAGCTTTGTTAATGTTTTTCAAGGTTTTCTTTTACCGTTATGTTTGTTGCACAGAACCATCTGGGAAGTTGTGAACAGACTACCAACTGCTCATTGCACTGCACCACTCATATAGTGTTTAAATTTAGTTGGATTTTTGTATTTGACATTTCAAACGCCACATTGTCATTTCAAAGATGGTGTTTTTAGGCAGTCCTGGGCAGTAGATTCTGATAATGGATATTTGAGTGCTGATAAACAAGATAACTGAATGTGGAAAAATACATGCTTCTTCATATTATGATTCATGTTCATGCATTGTGTTTATAATATCAAATATAAGATCTGACCACATTATGAGCACTGTCTGTGGTGCAATGGACAGAGCTGTTGGTTAAAGGTTAAGAAGATCTGGGTTCAAGTACTGCAATGGCAGTTTTAATGGAACCCTAGTTGAGTGAGCTAGTGACTATTGTTGTGTTCAGAGTTCCTCGCCGTTAGGCGATCCGCCTCAACGTCACTGGAAGAATTCGAACAACGTAGTCACCAGTCTATTAGTTGTTATTTATTAATAAAATGATACCCTAATACAGCAATCTAAGATAGATGAGTGAATACTCAAATACAGAACCCTACAGGGACCACGACACAAGAGCGTCGTACCACCCAGACCCGTGCTGACCAGTAGTCTACTCAAGTGCCCCGATTCCTTCGATACGCAATACTTATGTTTCCTCCTCCCAGCCGGTGACGTCGTCTTCTTCTTTGTCTGGTTTCCCGCCGTATTTCATCATTGCCATTGTCTTCTTATTTCCATCATGTGTTTCTATGCGTCTGCTGTAAATCTCGGTTGGTTTGGACACTTCCTCACGGTCTTTCGAGGCCTCTGGCGACCGTTCTCCTCAGTTCTCCTTTTCATGTTAAACACGTACTCCCTTCTCTGTTGCTCAACCTTCACTTTGCACATGTATTAATTTACAGCAAAAACATTGCATTAGGAAGGGGTTTTATGCATTCCCTTATTGCATTAGGAAAGGGAAGAAGATTTTGGCATTCCCTTACAGTGAAAACATTGAGTCTAACAAAGAGGAGACTTAGGAGAGACAGTTGGTTAGTTCTAGTTATTTCTAGCACATAGAGCAAATAGTTATTTTACTCCACACTATCAACCCTGAAGATACAGGTTCAAGTCCCACTGAGGTTCATCTCCTTGGCGATGTTATCATTTTTGTAAAAGTAAATATATTGTGTGAATTAAATGTCAAATATAACCGCCGACCATGTCATAGCCACTGTCACTGTGGCCTAGTGGAATAAGCAGGTGATCAACCCTGGAGATATGGGTTCAAGTCCCACTCATGTTGGTGGTCTTGGCAATGTATTTTTGTTTTGGAAAAGTGACAAAAGAAAGGTCAAAGATACCCTCGGACCTGTTCATAACCTGGATCTGTGAAGTGCAGTGGATCCTGGTGAGTCCTATCCAACGTCATGTAATTAAGGTAACAAAATCATGTGATTTGTGATGTTAACTATAACCTGTAATGTAACAAAACCATGTGATGTTGAATATATATAATATATCTCTCCCCCCCAAGATTACGGTACTGGCAAAGAGCCCCCCTGCAGCCCCCGTCTTGAGATCTTGATCGGCAAGGCCCTGAGGCCCTAAGGCCCTAAAGGGGCCTGCTGAGGTTTTTCTAGAGATGAAAACATTGTTATTGGACACAACCTCAACAAATGCTGGTTGTTGAGGTTCCTGGAAGCGCCTCCTGGTATGATCTCTAACATTTCCTGCTCTGAAACACACAGGAAACAGGACTGTTTAATAAGTCTACAGAATACTATTGGAACTACAATATGTACTACAGACAACAAATAACTAGGATGTACCTAGAATTGTGTAGTGTTAAAGTGCACAGTGCTGTATGGTTGACTATAGAAGCCAACTCTATAACACTGGGAACTACGGTGAACACTACAATACTAGGTACAGAACAACCCTAGGTACTACAGAACAACCATACAACACTGGGTACTACAATACTAAGTACAGAACAACCCTACAACACTGGGTACTACAGTAATAATAATAATAATAATAATATTAATAATAATAGTAGTAAACACTAGGTTCTACTGTTAACACAACTCAAGGTACTACAGTAAATAATGCACTACACAACACAAAGTACTACAAGTACTACCACTCTCAGCCAAAATAAGGGGTTGACAGATAAAACTGATACTCCTGATATAGTTTGTCAAAATCGTCCTGGAATGTTTTAATACATTTTTAAAGTGAATGCAATATATATATACATATATTAGTAGTGTCGTCTGAAGCAGTTCTGTGACCGTGTCACGTGTCCAGAGAGCGAAGGTTTGTTTCTCACTGGATTTGACATCTATGAAGGTTAAAGAAAAGATTTTGCCGGGGTGCTCCTCTCAAAAATGCGAACGCTAATTTTGTGAGAGCCCCTAAACCAAAATGGCTACCGTCAGCCAAGCTGGAAATTATCTGTTTAATGGTTTGACCTACAATGCTGCAAAGTGCATGGTTTCTGGGACTTTTTGGGTCATGTGATTTTAATAATTTGACCTATATTTCAAGATGGCAACCGATTTTGGTCGGATCAAAATTGTCAATTTTTTCAGATCCTCTTACTTAATATTAGGCTCAAATGCTCTGCTCATACTGAGTTGAGTTATGGACAGTAAAGTTCCAATAAATATGGGTTGTTTTGTACTATAAACTAATAAAGCTAGGCTACATACTCATTTTCATCACTCTTGGGCACTAAGGGGTTAACTGTAGCTAGTCTAATAACCACTGTATTAATCACACAAATGATTCTACAAACTGTGATAAACACATTGTCTAATCCAACATAATACAAAATTGAAGAGACTGAATAGTATTCTGTCAACGGTTTGAGGGAACAGGCTAGCGGGTGTGCACTGCGTCCTGCTCTGGAGAGGATGAAGAACTATCAGAGGACATTAAGGAGAACTTAAACATCCTGTGCAATGAAACAAAATAATCTCTACAGAAAGCTCACAGTGATCTTGAGAATGATGGTGACATCAAGGAGCTGATCAACAGAGTCTATGAGAAACCTGGCACAGACATGGGGGACTTGTGGGTCTCATTCCTGGAGATGTCCGACCCTCTTGTACAATGTCTTGATGTATGTCATGCAAGAAATGGTCCAGAATACCTACTGTCAACATACAACATGTTGCCTGGACTGATGGCATATGACAACTATGACTATGGAAGGTGGTTGCCAGACTATTGGGCAATGCTCTCTTCGCTGTCAGAGGAGAAAATGGCCTTCTTCAATGATCACTTCACCAAGTCCATGACAGGGCTACCCTACTCCTGCCAGCCACTTAACCTTTGGATATAAACAACAATGAACCTGAACTCTAAGCTAAAGCAAGGATGGACTCAGCTTCTACAGAATGAGAAGCAACTGTTGTAAACGTTGTAAAAGCATGTTGAATTCCAGCCAGCGAGGATGAAGAAGGATGAGCAGACCGTCCAGGACCTGCAGGCATGTATGACAGATTTAGCAGCTGAGCCCTTTGACATCTCTTCACCAACACTGAGGTCACTACAGTCTGTTTTCCCCAAGCCTGAAGGTTCCCAGGTGCCGCTGAGTTTAACGTCCTCATGGTTAATTCAGGCAACACGATTAGACTACAGAAACGTGTGAAGAACAGCTGAGAACACAAGCTGGTCAGGTGCAGGGTGACATTGTATTCTGCGGGTGAGAAACATCTACCAACCTGAGCACTGCCGTGGCTAATGGGGACTATATCTTAAAGCATCCAGAGGCGGATACAATGCTGCTCGCTGCCTATGCAAAGGTGAGGACCATCAACTACAGTGGACCTGTTGTACTAGACTGCCAGGACTCAGATGTGTATGTCCAAATACAAGAATGCGTTAATCAACTGCCGCTTCTATGGGCATGGGAAGAAGGTGTTGGAGAAGATGATGATCGAGCCTGAGGCAAGAGAGCTCCTAAGATGCATCGGTGAGAGTCTGGAGTTAAAAGATGAAGTCAGAGCGGATATGAAGGCATTTGTCCTCTCCATCGTTTATGGTGAGAGTGCAGATGTGACGTATGGGCAGGCCAGAGCTTTCAAGTGGCACAAACTGAAGAAAAAGAGCACAATCCGTCTCCCACCTGATGACGACTCTTTGAATTGTCATGTGGAAAGGACAAACTACATCATATTGTATGATGAGATTGTGATGATGAGGAGTCAGTGTGGAGAATCCGGTTCAGATGAAGAGTCGTGGTTCTCCTCCTCATCATCATGTTGATTGTGTTTTTCCCAGCATTTTCTCATCTCCCTTATTTATTATTTATTTGTTTTCCTTATATTTGTGAACTCAGCACACGTGCCTTTTTCTCTTAAAGCGATGTTTTCAGTCAGGGTTCAGTGGCTGTCAGCCAGTGGGAGATGCTGTTGCTTCTAGACCTGATCTTATAACCATTAGGTTAATCATTTACAATAACAATTTACAATCCAGATGGCAGCCATCTTGGAAAACGCACACACATTGTTGGCTCCTGTATGGTAATTATACTTTCCATAACTCACACTCACACTACGCAGAGCTTTAATTCAAGCCTAAAATGAAGGCTCTATGCTCAAATAATCTACTTTTGGCACTAAAGATCGGTGGCCATCTTGAATTTAAAGATCGAAAATCAAGTCAAGTCAAGTTTATTGTCACTTCACAGTTTACACGAGTATAAAGCAGTGATGTGAAAATCTTATGTGCCGACGACAGACAGCAGTTATAAAAATAATGCAATGCAATGCAATTTATAAAATGCAAAATATCGGCACAGAAAAAGAGCAATATGTATATATAAATCAATGTAATAAAATATACATTGTTATATGCTATACACCCTTGTTCAGCAGCCTGATGGCCTGACTGTGGAAGCTATCTCTAAGTCTATTTGTACGGCACTTGATACTGCGGTATCGCCTGCCTGACGGTAACAGTGAGTACAGTTCGTGGCTGTAGGGCAATGTCTTTATGATGCGTTTGGCCTTGGCCACGCACCGCTGGTTGTAAATATCCAGGAGGGAGGGGAGCTCACCTCCAACGATATACTGGGCCGTCCACACCACCCTTTGAAGCACTCTGCACTCGAGTGCGGTGCAGTTCCCGTACCGGGCGGTGATACACCCTGTAAGAACACTCTCCATGGTGCCGGTATAGAATGTTCTCAGGATGCGGGGGCCAATGCTGATTTCCTCCGACGCCTGAGGAAATCCAGGCGTTGTTGGGCCCTTTTCACCACGTGTGTTGTGTGCGTGGACACCATGTGAGGTCCTCAGAGATGTGCACGCTGAGGAACTTGAAGCTGCTGACCCTCTCTACTGCAACACCGTCGATGGAGATAGGGCCGTGCTCTCCTCTTCCTCTTCCGCTTCCTGTAGTCCACATCATCAGTCTACATAATTTATTAATTCTTGACCCAACAGTGCCAGAAACCATGTACTATGCAGCATTGTAGGTAAAACCATCAAACAGTTCCAGCTTAACTGACTGTAGCCATCATTGATTTGGGGCTCTCACAAAATTTGCCCGCATTTTTGAGAGGGGCACCCAGGCTAATATTTTCTTTAACCATTTTCTTTAATAGATGTCAAATCCAGTGAGAAACAAACCTTGGCTCTCCGCGGTCACATAAGTGCTTTAGATAACCCTACTATATAGCTAACAAAATACACACTTCAATAATATATTGCTTTTTGTATTCATATAATGTTGGTACTACAATATTAGATAATTATAAATTATAAAGGCCATTATACTTCATATATCAATACTAGGTCCTCTATTGACTGATTAACACATGCTAAATCACTACGTTATTATATTTAAAAGAAGTCGACCTCTGACTTTTAGGAGATTATTGAAGTGTCACCTTAAAATCCTTGTTGGCTTCAGAGGGCGTCGCCATGGCAACGCCTGTCATCTGGTCCTGCATGACCCGTGATTGGTCAGCAGCTACACACAGGAAGCAAATTTATAGAATTATACCATAATACAATAACTTTATACTAATATAGTAACAGTTAATGTCATACTGGTCAATAAGTCAATACTCAATACATTGCTGATACAAATCTATATATATTTATTTAAATATTAATACTAGTATACTTTCACTACATCATGCATTTGTTGCATATAGTAACCTTCTCCTTCTGAGGCTTGGCCCCTCCTCCTTCTGCCCGGGAGAGGCTTGGCTCCTCCTCCTTCTGCCCGGGAGAGGCTTGCTGCCGGACTTTCATCTCCTTTGGGTTTGCAGGAATGTGTTTGAAGTGTCCAACTATTTGACGGCACTTTGCTAAAGCCCCATCAAATCCACAGTCGCGGAGTGAGACCAACGGCCCTCTGTCTAATGTGCGCTATACAGGGCATCTGCTCAAAGGAAGGTTCTTTGCTACCGCAATCATATTGCGAGCGTGATGTGTTAAAGTGCAATGTCCCGCCCAGCACTCTGCGGTGCGTCTCCTCAGTCATCCTGGTAGTTTAACACGCTGCCTCTCAGTTCATTCCCAGGTGCGCATGCGCGCTGTAAACACTGAGGGAGGAGCCTCTAAACCGGATACTATGATTCATTTTGTCGTGGTAGACGTAAAGTAATACAGACGGTTTAGAGCATGGTGGTTACTTTATTCAGGCTTGTACTCTCCATGTCATTTGGTAGTAGCCTGACCGGTAGTCCCGCCTCCGGTCTCATACCTCCTGTTAGCTCTATCACAATAAAAGCATAACCGCTAACACCACATCTCCCTTTCTTAATAAAACAGAACTGACTGTCACATTTATATACTGTGACTCAGATAATGCAAAATCTGGTGATAAACTGAAAACTCTGCAAGAACCTCAGAACATGTCATCACACTTCTTTCTGCACAATCACATAGCTATTTACTCAAAAATAGAACATTGCACTCTTAAGGCTTCTCATGAAAAATAACAAAAACAACCAGTCAGGCAATCTCTTTGTGAGCATAAGTGATCTAAACATCAAAACACCAAATTATTCAACATTCTTCCCTTTTCACATCGCCTTTTTTTCACATTCATTTGTTTCCCCCCCCCCCCCCCCCCCCCCCAGTTCACAAGTCCAGTCTGTGAGGTTTTACCACCACTCTGCCATACCTAGTGGTAGGGCCGTGTGTGTGTGTACGGACAGGTGTGTGCCCCTTGGGAGTCTGTGTTGGTGACTCAGGGTGTTCTGGAGAACCCAGTGTAGGCTCACCTGGTTGGGGTGGTGTGCTGGGTGTTGGAGTGTGAGGTGTGTGTGGTACAGTCTCTGGAAAAGGGACAAGATGGTGTCTGTTCTGCCTGATGGTGCCTGAAGGCCCGTCCACTATGTAGGAACGTGGAGCTGAGTGCGACGAAACCACTGTGCCTTGAGACTTTGTATCTGTAATCCACACTGGCTGACCTGGTGTGAGCTGACTTAGATCTCTCACACGGTGCCTTTTGTTGAAATTTGCAGTGTCCTTCACCCTCCTCTCCCTTTCTTTAGCTGCTACAACAGTGCTGTCTGGAAGCTCTGGGGTGAGTAGAGAGGGATGCTGGGGCACTGGAGTGCGCAGTCTCCTGCCCATGAGGAGCTGGGCAGGACTGTAGCCATTAGCAAGTGGTGTAGCTCTATAGGCCAACAGAGCCAGATACGGATCCTTAGCTTTCTTTAGCAGCTGTTTCACAGTCTGAACGTGATGTTCCGCCTCTCCGTTACTCTGAGCAAACCTAGGGCTACTAGTGACATGTTTGAACCCGTAGGCTACTGCAAAGTCCTTGAACTGTTGACTGGAGTACTGGGGGCCATTATCACAAAAAAAATTCTCTGGGACCCCATGTCTAGAGAATATTGATTTGAGATGCACAATAACATCCTGAGATCGTGTGGGAGTTAGTTTGGCAATCTCTACATATCTAGAGTAGTAGTCCACTACTAGTAGGTAGTTATCATGGTTGAGTGTGAATAAATCAGAACCTACTTTTTGCCATGGTCTCTCTGGGAGCTCACTGGACATTAATGGCTCCACAGGATTGCCACGCTCTTTGATGCATGTTTTGCAATTTCTCACCAGCTCGTTTAGTTGGCCGCTCAAGCCAGGCCACCATACCGTCTCTCTGGCCCGCTCTCTGCACCTGGGCATCCCCTGATGTCCCTCGTGTAGTGCATCGAGGACAGAGTTGCGCATCGCTGTGGGAATGACTAGTCTGGAGCCCATGAGCAGGAGTCCATTATGTACAGTAAGTACAGCTCTATCAGGCCAGTAAGCTTTAACTGGACCTGTGAGCTGGCTGCGGTCAGGCCATCCTCTCTGACAGTATGACATGACCTCCGAGCAAACACTGTTTTCCTGCAGTCGCTCTCTCAGTTGTGCCATGTATGTTGAGCTGGCGGGCATGCTATTGATGATTTCATCCACATAGATGTTTGTGTCTTCCATTAAGTCGTCTGTCAGTTTTGAACTTGAGTTTTGACTGACAGGTGAGCGCGAGAGTGTCGGCTGTAAACAGGGCTTTGCCAGGTGTGTGGGAGATTGTGTAACTATACCTCATGAGTCTGAGTCGAAATCGCTGGATCCTGGGAGGAAGCTCAGTTAGTGCCTTGTGACCTAGCAGGCTGACAAGTGGCTTGTGGTCAGTTTCCATGGCAAAATGTCTCCCAATTAGGAAGTCTCTAAAACGCTCGCACCCCCATGTCAATCCTAGCGCCTCCTTCTCCACCTGGGCGTACCTCTGTTCTGTCTCTGTCATAGAGCGCGATGCGTACGCGACTGGTTTCCACGGCTCTCCCTCTCTCTGTAGGAGGACCGCACCCAGTCCGTAGGAAGAGGCATCTGCAGACAGTTTCAGCTCTTTGTTGGGGTCGTAAAGTGTCAGCACTGGAGGTGATGTGAGATCATTTTTCAGCTGGTCAAAAGCTTTCTGTTGTGCACAGCTCCAGACCCACTGATACTTCTTTGAGAGAAGGTCTCTCAGCGGCTTGTCCTTTTCGGCTAGACCTGGAATGTATTTTCCCAGCTGGTTTAACATTCCCAGGAAACTGCGAACCTCTCCTGTGTTGGACGGCTCTCTCATGGACATGACAGCCTTTACCTTGTCTGGGTCTGGCTGCACACCGTCAGCTGACAGAATATGACCTAGGAACTTGACTTCGCGTTTGCTTAGCTCACACTTCTCCATGTTTAGTGTGACCCCGGCTTCTTGGCGCTTGTTGAGGACAGTGTGTAGTCTGATGTCGTGCTGCTGTTGATCTCTCCCCCAGATGAGGACATCATCCATGTGACATACAACCCCCTGCAGCCCGATAATCATTGACATGCGCCGCTGAAAATGTTCTGGGGCTGACGCTATGCCGAAGGGCAGTCTGTTAAAGTAAAAGCGCCCAAAGGGAGTTATGAACGTTGTGTACACTGACGACTCGGAGGATAATGGAATCTGCCAAAATCCTCTGTTGGCATCTAACTTGCTGAAGATCTGGGCTCCTGCCAGAGATCCAATTGTCTGCTCAACTGAAGGCAATATGTATTTCTCTCTGCGAACTGCTTCGTTGAGGCGGGTGAGGTCGACGCAGATGCGCACTGAGCCAGTCTTTGTAGGCACCGGAACCATGCCCGAACACCAGTCGGTCGGCTCTTCAACTCTGGACATGACCCCAATGTCCTCCATTTTTTTGAGCTCCTCTTTCACTTTGTCGAGTAGAGGGATGGGGACCCGTCTAGGTGTGGCCAGGGAATAGGGAATAGCGTCTGGCCTGAGTTTAATAGTGTATGGCTGCTGCATCATACCTAAACCCTGACACAACTTTGGGTAGGACTCTTCCATCTCTGACTTGTCTATGCTGTCTGCTCTGTAGACTAGTTTAAGCTTTACACTTGCTGGTCTGCTTAACAAGGCTACGTTTAAGTCATTGACAACGTAAACATCCTCCTGTATCACCTGCTCTCCTTTGCATAGTGACTCTCTGTATCTGCCTAAAACAGATAGAAGCATGCGACCTGGGCCAAATAATGGTCTGTCAGGCTTAGCTAACTGTGTGTTGCTCTCAGCAATGGCAAAGTAGGTCTGGGCTGGAATAACTGAGACATCAGCTCCTGTGTCTATCTTAAACCTGACCTTATGGTCCCTTATAGTCAAATCAGCATACCATGGGTCTAAACCTGCATCTACTGAGCCTAGGAACAAGGGAGTGTCATCGTCATCATCATCATCATAGCAACTTTCTGTTTCTACAGCATGTACTGCTTTGGTAGATTTACATACTTTACTGTAATGACCTCTCTTTCCACATGCATGACATGTCACCTCTCTGGCTGGGCACTGTGCATTTGCATGACCAGGGGACTTTCCACATCTGTAGCAGGACTGGCGATCAGATGATGGCTGTGGTTTTGTTGATGGGTGCATTGGTTGATGAGGGGACCTTGGGGTGAATGGTTTTAGTCTACTGCCTTTTGTTACTGCATCAATGTCCATTCTACCCCCTCCTCTGAGGTCTGTTTGCTGCCTTTTAATCACTTCGGACTGTCTGGCCATATTGACTGCTTTTTCGAGCGTCAAATCCTTGTCTAACTGCATCCTCTCAGCTAGACTGGTGTCTCTCAACCCCACTACGAGCCGGTCTCTTATTAACTCGTCGTGGAGTGCTCCGTATTTGCAGTTTTCTGCTAGGGCATACAATGCAGTAATGAAAGCGTCTACAGCCTCGTTTGGTTGCTGCACTCTCTGATTGAATCTTGCCCTCTCTCATATCACGTTCTTTCTCGGCACAAAGTACGTTTCAAGTGTGGCTTTTACCGAAGTGTACTGCTGTCTCTGTGCGTCGGATAAATCATGACCCCGTAGGATGTCGTCTGCTTCATCCCCCATGCAGTAGATCAGCGTGTTCACCTGGTTAGCTTCTGTGCTAAGATGGAGGTTGCTGGCCAGTCGGAATCTCTCGAACCTGCGTATCCATCGCTCCCAGTCCTGAGGCTTTGCAAAGTCGAATGCTTCAGGTGGTCGGATGGTGAACGTAGCGCTCGGAGGAGCGTTAGCATTAGCCTGTAGCTGGGGAGGTTGTGGAGGCTGTGCAGCCGGTGCGGCTGCAGTTCCGTCGTCGTCGCCTCCTAACATCTCGCCGCTTGCAGACGTTAACTTTCCAAAACTCTCTTTCCAACTTCAACCTAGCTCTTTACCGCTGCCCACGTTCTGACACCATGTCGTGGTAGACGTAAAGTAATACAGACGGTTTAGAGCATGGTGGTTACTTTATTCAGGCTTGTACTCTCCATGTCATTTGGTAGTACCGTGACCGGTAGTCCCGCCTCCGGTCTCATACCTCCTGTTAGCTCTATCACAATAAAAGCATAACAGCTAACACCACACATTTGAGTTAAAAAAACTAGTGCGTGTTAAAGTCTCGAGATTAATCACATGCGTAACGTGTTAACTTTGACGGCCATAATATATACATATAGCATTCACTTGAAGTATTTATCAACACAATTTTGACAAACTATATCAGTAGCCATGGAGTATCAGTTTAATCCGGTCCATTTGATGATTTTGTAAACACAGAATAGGATCAAACCCAGTCTTTTGGCTGAGAGTGGAACTCCCTAACCCCGAGACTACACATTCATATCAACGTTGAGATGATAAAATAACAGTCCCCTGTCAGAGACCTGCTCCAGGTCCATCTCCTGGTCCCCTGTCAGAGACCTGCTCCAGGTCCATCTCCTGGTCCCCTGTCAGAGACCTGCTCCAGGTCCATCTCCTGGTCCCCTGTCAGAGACCTGCTCCAGGTCCATCTCCTGGTTGCTGTAAAGGAGCAGCTGGCTGACCGAGTCACGCAGCAAACGCATGAAGACGCTGATGAGGTGCTGCTGCAGTCCAGCAGCAGCTTGGCAGCCTCCATGGTGCAGGTCACAGGTCAACCACTAGAGGCAAAACACACACGGTAAGGCTCTGGGCCTTACCTTACCTATACTTTATATTCTATAGTCTTGACCAAAATGGCGGCGCATAAACACGCGATGCCCAGCGTCTGACCAGTTTTTTCAAGTTAGCGGTAATATACCTAACACTTCTTTATCACATACACCCTACATAATATTTTTGAAATTGGATTACAACATTCTGACAACTTAATCTGCGTTCTACAACTCCAGGCTGAAACTCCGGTGAATCTCACCACAGCATGGCCGGCTGACCGAATTTTCTCCGCAGAGAAAACGTAAACACAAGAGCTAAGAAGCTAAGAGCTAACCCACGTCGCTACCCAGCGTTTTCCTTGCCAACGTACGATCTCTGGCGACCAAAATTGATGAACTGTGGCTGCGGATTATCAAACATAAATGAATTAAGGATTGCAACGTGATGACTTTCACAGAATCATGGCTTAACAGCGGAATCGCAGACAGTGCTATTTAGCTAACGGGGATCACTCTACATAGAGCAGACAGATCAGCTGAGGGCTCCGGTAAAACCAGGGGTGGAGGTTTGTGCATTTATATTAACAAGGCTTGGTGCACAGACACTACCACCATTGAGAGCCACTGCTCTGCTAACTTGGAATACCTAATGGTTAAATATAGACCCTTTAACCAACCCAGGGAAACCATTCACAGTCACAGTCACCATTATAACTGCGGCTTACATACCTCCAGATGCTAACGCTAAGCTAGCTATGAAGGAACTTCACTCTGCTATTAACAAACAAACGGCACTCCCACCCAGAGGCAGCCTTTATTATTGCAGGCGATTTCAATCATGCCAACATAAAGACTGTGCTCCCCAAATTTCACCAGCATGTCTCTGCTCTACAAGAGGAGAGAGAACATTAGACCATGTTTACACTAACAAGGCTGATGCTTACAAAGCCATGCCCCTCCCCGACCTTGGACAGAGTGATTATGTCTCTTTGTTCATGCTGCCTAAGTACACGCCACTCATCAAGTGTGTGAAGCCCACCGTTTGAACAGACAAAGTGTGGCCTGAGGGAGCAGACTCTGAGTTGCAGAACCGGTCTACCCTGGACTCCGACATTGACTCCTACGCTTCCTGTTTTGGATTATATCAACTCCAGCATTGACACTGTCACCACCCTCAAACAGATCACAACATTGGCCAACCAGAAGCCGTGGATGAACAGAGAGGTCTGCATACTCCTAAAGGCACATGACACTGAACAAGGGCATCCAGCTGGCCAAGCTCAACCACAAGCTTAGGGTTGAAGACCACTTCAACAACTCTGATCCCCGACGCAGGGGCAGGGTATCCAGGCAATTACACCTAGTGGGAATGCTGATCATCGACTTCAGCTCAGCATTTAACACCATCATCCCCTTCAAACTCATCTTCAAACTTGGTGACCTCATGAAAACCAAGAATCTTGACATTAACCCCACTGGTTATTAGACTTCCTAACCAACAGACCCCAGTCTGTCAGATTAGCCAATCTCACCTCCTCCACCCTCACCACCGGCGTCCCCCAGGGCTGTGTCCTGAGCCCTCTACTTCCTCTTCACCCACGACTGCACTCCTGTACATGGTACAAACACCATCATCAAGTTTGCAGACGACACAACGGTGGTGGGCCTCATCAAAAACAACGATTAGGCAGCCTACAGAGAGGAGGTCCAGCACCTGGTGGCGTGGTGCGCTGACAACAACCTGGCCCTCAACACCAAGAAGACTAAGGAGCTCATCGTGGACTTCAGGAAGACCAGAGCTGGCCCAAATTCCCCATCCTCATCAACGGAGCGGAGGTCGAGTGGGTCTCCAGCTTCAAATTCCTGGGGGTCCGCATCTCAGAGGACCTCTCTTGGTCCCTCAATACTGCCTCACTGGTAAAGAAGTCTCACCAGCGTCTCTGCTTCCTGAGGAGACTGAGGAAAGCCCACCTCTCCCCTCAGATTCTGGTGAACTTTTACTGGTGTGCCATCGAAAGCATACTCACCAACTGCATCACAGTGTGGTATGGCAACTGCACTGTTTCCGACCGGAAAACGCTGCAGAGGGTGGTGAAACCCGCCCAACGAATCGTTGGATTACCCCTCCTTGCAATACATTTACATTTACATTTAGGGCATTTGGCAGACGCTTTTATCCAAAGCGACTTACAAGGTGTACATTAGTTGAAGCAGACAATAGCATAACACTGAGGTACGCAAACATAAAAATACAGCAGTTCACAAGTATTCATATTAACAAGATGAATAACACAATTTCGTACTGCTAGGTCACCTGCTTAAGTAGCTGTGATAAACACTACCCACCACAAACGGTGTCTGAGGAAGGCACAAAAAATGGTGAAAGACACCTCTCACCCCAACCATGGACTGTTTGACCTCCTCCCCTCCGGGAGGCGCTATAGAAACCTTTGTTCCAAGTCAAGCAGGCTTAGGAACAGCTTCTTCCCCTCAGCTGTCATCTCTCTGAACTCTGTACTACGATGACAGCCCGGGGGGGCTGTCATCGTGGTACAGAGCACCTGCTGTCGCCCCCTGCCCCCCACCTCTGCTCAATATATCCTATAATAATTATACATCACCATCAATATCTTCGACTGCCGTGCACTGTAATCACAACTACCTACCTCTACCTATAGTTTACATATTTATTGATAACATCTGTATGATAGCGTGGACATTTTTACTGTTCCTGCCGTATATATTTTAATCTTCAACTGTTGATACAACTGCATATCCCTGCTCACTACCTGCTGTATATACATTTATATATATTTATCCTGTTTCCCATAATTGCATACCCCTGATCACTACCTGTTGAATACTTGTATACTTACCTGTATGTATATATATATATATATATATATTGTTGTGTTCAGAGTTCCTCGCCGTTAGGCAATCCGCCTCAGCGTCGCTAGAAGAATCCACACCTCGTAGTCACCGGTCTATTAGTTGTTGTTTATTGATAAAATGATACCCTAATACAGCAATCTAAGATAGATGAGTGAATACTCAAATACAGAACCCTACAGGGCACAAGGGCTTCGTACCACCATCTGGTGGTACCAAATTCTTCTGCCCCCGTCAGGTGGTTTTCTTCATACGTGTTGTTCTCCTCTTGTCAGATGGCGCCCATGGCTGCGGGTGTCATCAGTCAGCTCTCACTTCCTCAAAGCTGTTTTAGGCCCCCCGTCTGTGACACTGTGTCCCCGCTTTGATACCCTCTCTTGTTTCACAACTTGCCCTTTCCTATTTTCTTAGTCTGCATTCAATTGCTGCACACACATAATGCTTAGGACAGGGGGACATTGATGACTCTGACACTCTGGGGGTCAAAGGGGAAACCTCCAAGCCTTCCCTTCACCCAGACATTGGGGCCCCTGACGGGACATGGCCTGGCTGTGACCGTTAATTAGTTCCAGACATCGCATGCACCTGATACACATATAGTTATTTTACTCCACAATATATATACCTATTATTATGCACCAGTGGCGAACCGTGTCTATCACAACTGGACCTTCCAGTCATAAAGCTGATTGCAACAACATTATCTTCACCTGTTGCCATTTCGACGTAACAAACCAATACAACTTCAAATGAATTGCTACGTAGCACTAAGCTAGACCCTCTGTCTCGAGCCAGTGAACTAACGGGACCTTCTAGCGTACTATGGAACCGTGGGGAAAACTGAAAGAATACGCCCATTGGCTACAAATCAATAAATGATTGGTTGATCAAATTGTCAATCCAAACGTACGCTCTCATTCAGTTTAAGGGCACTCACTGAAGAACAGAGAATACTTTGGTTGAAGGATATTCTTCCCAGCAACCCAGAAAAAATATCTGATTTTTTATAACACAAAACCAAATGCGTAGTGCATGGACCGAGAAAGACAAACAAATCAACCTAACACTGTAATATTACAGATCAACAACACAGATATGATTTTCATTTATTCATTTTATTTAAATGTTATTAAATTGTATTAATATGATAAATTCGATTTTTTTTTTTGGTTTCATCTGAGGGTTCCAGGGTCTTCTCTGAATACCTTGAAGGCCCAGACGCTTCACCACTGTTATGCACATATCTCATACATACTGTATAAGTCATTTTATAACCGTTTTTATACCTAGTAGACTGTCTTTTAGCTACTGGAAACTATAAATGATACATTACATTGCTGTACTGTACTTGTGCTGAACACTGAGATACATTTGAATCTAATCTAATCTAATATTCCCAGACGGGAAATGTGCCACAACAGAAACTACAGAAGTAGACACATCATTGTAACATTATTTTTCTTGTCAACGTAATCCCCGAAACAACAAACACAACCACACATTCATCATCACACAGCATTGACCTGTACAGTTTAGGCTGATAACATAAGTAACTTCTTCAATATTATTATATATTATTATTAAATTAACTCTGACGATGAAAAGGGTTAGTGGACTCTGATCGGTGAAGAAGACTATACAACGTGCTTCATGTTTATTATAACATTAAATATTAATACAGGCTCCCCTAGAAAACCCCTTGGTACATGGAGTACTCTGTAAAGAGCTGGGATGAAAGCAGGGGCGGACTGGGGCAAAAAAAGCGACCCGGGAATTTGTACCTCACCCCACTCTCCAGGCTGGGATGGGGGTCGCTAACTAAACATGAGTTAATGTGGGCTTGCCATGACAAAGAGTATGAATACTTATGCAATAAATATATTTATGTTCTTTATTCTGACTGTGCTAGGGGGTGAATACTTTTAATACTATACTTACCATGCTGAACCAGATAGCTTTGAGATAAAATCTGTTATTTTGATTACGAGTTCCGAAGCTTCTTCGCATTGTACGCACATTCACATTCAAATTTGAAACTTCTAGCATGTTAGATAGTAGTCAGATGCTAGAATTTGTAGTTTTTCTCACAAAATATGGCCCGAAAAACATTCATACATACATACAAATCACATACATATGTCCAAATCTGAATTTAGCTTTAAGCAACTTCCTTTTCTTCTCCCTTTGCATTTCAGCACAACCATAACGCTTTGTAGCGTGTTTATGTAGCTCAAGTTTGCCACACAAACCACTTGCCTAGCCTAGCTTAGGTCCACAGCCAATGCGCCCACATGCATCTCTCTGGCACACACAGCTGAAGGGAAAGGGGTGTGACAAACCCACGTGGACCAAAGTTAATTGTCCAGCCACTACTAATAAATAGGGGTGGGCGATATCACAGAATCTGGATACGATACGATACCAAGTATTTACAGGGCCAGTATCGCAGATACCAATACTATCGATTTATATAGTTGATATATATATATATTTTTTTAATTAAAAGCGTCTTTTGACCTTTCATGCAGGGAAGATTTTTAGGCAAAAATGAATAGGCAAAATCTGATTATATTCCCTTGATTAAAGACAAGTAGACCGTTTTCAAAGGCAAATAAACATATTTTTACTGTAGAAAATTGATGCAAACATTAATAATAAACATGGAAAGGGAGGATGGTCCTCCCTCGAGCATCCTCTAGTATATACTACAACCAACACTATATACTATACTATACTATACTATACTACACTATACTATATACCAGAGGTGCCCACACTTTTGAGGCTTGCAATCTACTTGTGAGATTTCTGACAAATGACCAATCTACCACAAAAAAAAGTGCTGGAAATGTATAAATATGTACCTTGCATAACTGCATGGACCCTTACAGCACAATACAATTCAATATATATATCATGGTGGAATGGTATTTGGACTTAATAATCTTCATGGAAGATTGATGACTCGCATAAATAAGTACAGTCGAATAATGCAGTCAGTGAGGGAGCACATTTTGGATACTTGGTTCCAAACTGTCCATTGGGCACGCCAATTCAACTGAATGTCTGCCTGTAGTGACAAGATCTCATCCTCTACTGCAGATGAGATCAGGTGAAACAGTGTCGTGATTTCTATGGCAAGGGAATCAACCTCAGTATCTTGCACATTTTTATGGTGTTTTTGAGATTTATACTGTGGGAGGGAATGGGGAGTAAGCATTCCTATGTACTTGTTACAAATGGCCAATAATAATCTTGTATCTTCTCCAAATGGAAAGAACATTAATGTAGCGATTGGCTCAAGTAAAGCCTTCCAATCGTCTGTCAAAGTCTGACTGGACATTTTCAATCTGCTCTGTGTAGCCATCACTGGCAAGTTGGGCACATTCCTTCCATTGCTTCTCCTGCACTGATCTGATGTTTTGGAGGTACACCAAATCATGGCGCTTCAGCTCTAAAGACAGCAGTTGAAGTTTTGTTTGAAAGCATTAACTGAGCTGTACATAACAGTTTTGTCTTTTCCTTGCAGCTCCAGATTAAGCTCATTCAACATTGTCAGATTGGTTAAAAATGCCAAATCTAGCAGCCACTGATCGTCACTAAGTTGTTGGTATTCTGCATGCTTAGTGACAAGGAGAAACTCCCTTATCTCCGGGTAGGAGTCGATGTCGGTGTGGGAATCTAGGGTAGACTGGGAGGCAAACAGACTCCAATCTGTGTGTAGAAACCGGCACTGCAACTCAGTCTGCTCCCTCAGGCCACACTTTGACTGTCCTAACGGTGGGCTTCACACGCTTGATGAGTGGCGTGTACTTAGGCAGCATGAACAAAGAGACATGATCACTCTGCCCAAGGTGGGGGAGGGGGACGGCTTTGTAGGCATCAGCCTTGTTGGTGTTAACATGGTCTAATGAGACATGCTGGTAACATTTGGGGCGCACAGTCTTTATGTTGGCATGATTGAAATCGCCTGCAATAATAAAGGCTGCCTCTGGGTGGGAGTTCTGCTGTTTGTTAATAGTAAAGTTCCTTCATAGCTAGCTTAGCGTTAGCATCTGGAGGTATGTAAGCCGCAGTTATAATGGTGGCTGTAATTTCCCTGGGTTGGTTAAAGACAGATCAGCCCTCAGCTGATCTGTCTGCTCCATGTAGAGTGAGCCCCGTTAGCTCACTCAAACTCAGTTTCTGTGTGGTGTGGACTACAATACTACAAGAGATACCCAACAAGTTGTTCTGGTTACCTAATGTAACAAAGTTCTCAGCAACAGCAGATTGGCCACTCTTTATGTAAATTAAGTGGCAGGCACCAAAGGGAGGAGGGAGGAAAATGTGACAATCTACCAGCATAGCCTTGCATCGCCCCTGCAACACTGTATACTGTATACTGTACACCAGTTGCGGCTGGTGTACAGTATAGTGACAGTGTACTAGAGGGTCATTTTAGCAGACAAGCCAAACAGAGTTGAAACCGATTGTGATCTGAGGAGGAAGAAGCATTGTTTTGATGAAAGTAATCGCAAACATCATGAAGGCGGGGGGGGGGGGGAAATCGTCGCAGTGGTTAAGTATAATCTGTCGTCCTCGGGGCCCCCCTTCCAGCTCGGGGCCCCAGGCAATTGCCTACTTTGCCTACCCTGTTGCGACGCCCCTGCCAGCCCCCCAAAACTCTGATTGGGTATTCACCAGCGCAGTGAGCTCTGCTGATTGGTTCACAGAGCCTCTGGCTAGACCAGCCCTAAGGGAGGATTGTCATCGCTTACTGCCCCACTCATGTTAAAAACCAGGACTCACCAATTGCTCGGGTCCGGCAGTTTTATAATGGACTTCAATGGGGAGCTTAGGGAGGATGATCCTCCGTACAGTAATTTTCAATTGCGGTAGGGGGCACTGTTGGTACTTTGACACGGGGACATGATTGATGTGCCTTCAAAGTGTTAAAATAGTAATATTATCTGTATTTTCACAGACAAATCTGTTAAATGATGTGTATTTATTTTTTTCTTGCAAGTTTATTTTTCTCAGAAATTTTAGAGAGGATGATCCTCCCTTTCCTCGATGGACGAGCCTCCACTGCTGTACACAATAAAAAGAACAATAAAGTGACTGATGGATGATATATGCATATGGTGAATTGTGCAAAAAGAATTTTAAAGTGGCAGTAGTGCAGCAGCATCATGAATACAGTGCAGAAAAGTGCAGTAACTGGAATGAGTCCAGAAAGTCAAGCAAAACTATAGCAAAAGTATAATAGTGTAATGTAATATGGGTGACAATGATAGTGGCGGCACTCCTAGCAGTTCGGTAGGCGCACTGCCTTTGAATGAAAAAAAACCGTCCTTGAACCTGGTAGTCCTTGTAAAGATGCTGCGGAACTGGCTGCCATAATGCAGGGGGCAGAAGAGATGGTGCCAAGGGTGGTTGGGGTCCTTTGTGATTGAGATGGCCTTATTCCGACATCTGGTCCTTAAGATCTCCTCAATGCATGGAAGCACTCTGCCAGTGACCATTCACTCTCTCCCTCCTAAAGATCTGTGACCAAGAAGACCACAAAGGCAGTACTGAACTGTCATCTGTTAAAGTGCCAGTTCAGTCAATTCCAGGTGAACTACCTCGGGTTTTGAATCTCCATGGACTTGGGACTGTTGGACGACTACTGAGATAAAGTAGAGCACTAAGTAGATCTGTCCCCAAACATCAGAGAATGACCTATATAAAAATCCTGGGCCGTCTGTAACTACGTAAGAGACCATGTCCCCAGCTACCAAACATACGCCAAACCCTTGTATTCATGCTTGGAAAAGAAGAGAGGAGAAGTATCTAATGAAAACTGGAGATGGATGGCCACAAATCAGAATGATCTAGAAATGTTGAGGAAGGAGATAAAGGCTGCTATATTGCTGGAACCAATAAGTCCTATAACCAGATTAGTAGCCAAAGTAAGCTGTGATGAAGAGGACACTGTGGTGAAAGTGAGCAAGAAGGAGGGGCGATGGCAACACTCTGGAGCTACTTGTCGGGAGAGAAGTACCCATCAGATGAAAAGAAACTAGCGGTCAGGTCCATCGGTACCTAAGAAAAGGAACAGTGGAAAGCCCCTAATGGAATGACATCTTATTGTATCTGGATCTCAACATCGGCTCTATTGAATCCACCAGTAAGAAGCCACCGAAACCAACCATTATTCAGGAAACCAGTAAAGGTTATGGATGCCTTCATTTGTGGTCAGTGTCGAGTGACCACCCTACCCAGGTTGGTTGTTGATACCATATGCAGCCGGCTGCAGAGGCCAATGGGACGTCGTAAAGGTCCTATTCTGCAGGAAATGTGCTGTGATGGGATCAGCCGGAAGACTGCGAAAGATCCGGCGACAGGATGGCAATTGAGGAAATTTGTGGATCCACTCAAGAAGTACGACCCATTATCCCACGGTAGCTGTGAGACGACAGCAGGCTGCTCGCGGTCAAACAACAGCCGCAGGGATGTGACGAGGAAGCCTAGGATGGCCCGTCTGCCCATGTATCCGCAATTCAAGGAAAATTGGGAGGACATAAACACCAACGGTAGGCATCAAACTCGCTTGGAAGATGCAATACGGAAGGCATGGCCATATAATGAAGGCATTCCCATGACTTACCTTAATCACCTGTAGAACTAGCAACGGGATGGCATAATTTAAATAACTGTATGGTTACTGTATCAGATAATGGCATACATTCTGTTGGGGGAGATATCACAGTACTGGGGATAATTCTTCCGGAGGAGAGGACATCAGCAGGTGTAGAGAAACATACTGTAGAAATACATTTGTGAAAATTGTCCAAAACAACCATCTTGCACCCACAAAGAACTTTATATTTTAAAGAATATATCCGTAACAAAACAAGAAACATTGCGTAACTCCACCACTCTGATCAGAGATTTCCATGGTAATACTCATTCTGCATTGTCTCCATATTTGTTAAGTTAATTTTTACAACATTATGTTTTCACCCATTTGTCTGTTTGTCTGTTAGCTATTACTCAAAAAGCTATGTACAGAATCGGGCAAACTTGGTGGTTAGATTACCTATGGGCGAAGTAACAGTTGATACGATTTGGCGCAGATCCGGATTTGTCTCCAGATCCAGGGGACTTTTTGGTGTGGCAGAGGTATGCTCTGCCGATGGCCCTCTAGTTTCCATCTAGCTTATAAAGCTAAACTAAACATATTTTGTGCCCTAAATAAGTTAATGTGTGTATCTCCAACATACATACATACACACATGAAATGTAATCCATAGCAACAGTAGAATGGTAGAAGGAAACATAGCTTCATAACAGGATAAGTGGTTGTAAAAACATGATCCAAACTCCATTGTTTAGAATGTGTTTTATTAAACTTTTATTTAAAAACAAGTATGAAATACACAGAAGACAAACAGGAAGTTCGAGGTAAGGCTTCCTGGTGCGGGGAGAACCCCAAGACTAAATAACACATTAAATGAACATCTGTTTAAAAAACGAACAAGAAAGTGGATTATTTGGAATGGTCATGGAGAGTTGCCATGGAGACAGCCATTAAACTGCCCAACAGAGCGTATAACCAGGGCAGCCACCAGGAGGCCACATGATCAGAGTAACCATGACCTGGGCAGCCACCAGGAGGTTACATGATCAGAGGAACCATGACCCGGGCAGCCACCAGGAGGTCACATGACCACAGGAACCATGACTCGGGCAGCCATCAGGAGGTCACATGACCAGAGAAACCATGAGCCGGGGCAGCCACCAGGAGGTCATATGACCAGGGTAACCATGACTCGGGCAGCCACCAGGACTGTAGCAGCGTGGGTCAACCTGTCCAACTCAAAGTACGTCTCCCCCCTCCACCCTTAAAGCCAGAGACTGGGAGATCGGAGAGACCCCAGGGAGGCCCCAGAAAGGCCATGGCCCGAGGCCCCCAGGTGGGGGATGCGGGAGTGTGTTCTGGGGTCACTGGAGGTGCTGGTAGTCCCTGATCGGCAGAGGCTGGATGTGGATGACAGGAGACAAATCCAGCTGCAGGATCTTCTGAGCTTTCCTCCTGGCGTCTGCCACCGACTGGGAATGGTCCACCTTGATCACTTTTCTTCTCAGACTGTTCAGAACCCTCCGGCTGCTGCTTCCCTGGGGCCTGTGGGCCCCGTTGCTGCCTAGCACAGTAAAGGGGCCATAGAGGACAGGAGCAGAGTCTCCGATCAGGGCCCCATCGTGGCGGACAGGGCAGGAGAGGCCCCGGTGGCTCCGCAGGGCCACCGGGGCCCCTCCGTTTGTCTGGGAAGGGTGGAGCGGGATCCCCGAGAGGGCAGGAGTAGGGGGGAGGCGCTGCTTGGTGTGGGGTCCTGACGACAGCTCCGAGCTGGTGTGGATCTGGAGCCTGGCGGTGGGGGCTCCAGGCAGGCCCTGGATGCTGGTCAGTCTGAGGCAGGGCTGAGGGGCCCGGCGTTCTGCCTCCAAGGCCAGCCTGCTCACGTAGAGGGGGGCCTCTGGAGGGCAGATGCCCTGGATCCTGGGGCTGCTCCTCTGGGCCCTCCTCCAGGAGGGATGCACCTCCCTTTTCCTGGCCAGGGGCTTTCGGCCCCTCCGCTTGGCGGCAGGTCGCTGGCTCTTCTCCAGGGCCCGGAGCTTGTCCTGGGTGAGGGGGCAGCTGAGCGTTGAACGGTAGCCGTATACGTCTTTACTGCGCAGCACTGTGGCCTGGTGGCCCTCCTCTCGCAGCTCCTGAAGGAAGATCAGCAGCTCTTGGGTGCTGGGGAGCTCCCGGGGTCTGGCTCCAACACCCAGGACCTTCTCCACTCCAGGGCTCGGTAGGTCAACGGTGCTGTTGGTTCTTCTGGTGCTGCGCAGTGCAGAGGCGCCGGAGGAAGTCGTCCCCAGCTTGGGTCCAAGGATCTTGAGGGCCTCCAGGACGACGCTTTGGCCCGCAGACGAGACGCGGCTCCACGAGTGGAGCGCCTGCGTCTCCTCAGTGGCAAAGGTCAAGGGTCGAAGGACCGTCGGGCGGGTCAGCAGGTGAGTCATGCTGCTGGGTCCTGGCGGAGGTGAGACAGGAAACGAGTCAGCCAGGAGGTCAACACAGGAAATAAGTAGTCAGCTAATGGGTAGGATGACTACGAAAGTGATGTCAGCCAGGAGCTAAATAGAGGTAGACTGCAGACATTGGGGATCAAACCAAGAAGCAGCTTGTTAGTGGACAACTCCAGCCACTAAACAACTACATATAGCTAACACTAAAGGACTATCTCTAGTGTACAGTCAACACTAAACGACTGTTTAGAGTGTATGGTTAGTGTCTGGTCAATGACTACATAAAGACAGGAAAGGGTATTAATATAGCTAGCGCTAGTCAGCATTCTATTTAGTGAGAGGACAATAATAGAGCTATTTAGCATTCTATTTAGTGAAAGGAAAATAATAGAGCTAGCGCCAGGTTGCATCATGTTAAGCTAGAGGATAATAATAGAACTAGGGCTAGGTAGCATTCTATTAAGCTAGAGGATGATATTAGCGCTAGGTTGCATCATGTTAAGCTAGAGGATAATAATAGAACTAGGGCTAGGTAGCATTCTATTAAGCTAGAGGATGATATTAGCGCTAGGTTGCATCATGTTTAGCTACAGGACAATAATAGAGCTAGCACTCAGAAGCATTCTATTTCGCTAGAGGATAATAATAGTGCAAGCGCTAGTTAGCATTCTATTTCGCTAGAGGATACTAATAGTGCAAACGCTAGTTAGCATTCTAATTAGCTAGAGGATAATAATACAGCTAGCACTTGGTAGCTTTCTATTTAGCAGGACAATAAAAGAGCCAGTGCTAGGTAGCATTGTGTTTAGCTAAAGCTTAAACTAGCACTGGGTAATATCATGTTTAGTTTAGTATCATGTTTATGTTTAGAACCCTAAAACCAAACCTTAGAAGCCAAAACCGAAAGGAAACTCTAAAACTGAACCCTCAAAGCAAAAACCAAACCCTAATAGGAACCCTAGCCCTAGATTCAAGATGTTTTTATTTGCCAAGTACAATGGAATGCTTACTCCCCATTCCATCCCGCAGCAGAAATTATAACAATACTATACTGAACAATACTAAACAATGCAATAACATACAATACTATAACCGTAGAAGCACTGGCCTACACACCTCAACAATATTTTAACGGTATATTTAAAAGTAACATGTACATAAGTACACTTAGTAATTTTTAAACAAAGTACTTTTTTTACTTTTACTTACTTGAGTTATTCTTTATGGGAGTAATTGAACTTTCACTTGAGTATAGATCTTCAGTATTCTACCCACCACTGGACAAATCATTACATTACAGTCATTAAGCAGACGCCAGACGCTGTTGTCCAAAGCAAAAAATAGTGCGTTCAACATCCCACTCGTGTGCGTTTCGGCAATAATTTAGTTTATTTGCGCATGACAAAATGCTCACAGTTGATTAGATAAATACCAACTGACAATGTCAAGCTAACAAACTGACAACTTCTAGCTAACAAACTGATGTCAAGCCAACAAACATACAAACTGACAACTTCAAGCTAACAAACGGACAACTTCTAGCTAACAAACTGACGTCAAGCCAACAAACATACAAACTGACAACTTCAAGCTAACAAACATACTGACAACTTCCACACCAAGAGTTCACTAGGATGTGTAGATCATTCGCCAAAAACTTAACTTTAGAGAATATATTTTATCTTTCGAGTACTTAGAGTACTAATTATTTATAGTATAATTATTATCAAGTACTAAGGAAGTACACATTTAAACCATTACTTCGGGCTTTAGCTCAATACATTTCTCTATTTTTAAATCGTTTATTTTTTGTGTGGTACAGCATAACTTAGCTTAATAACGACACGTAGCGTCAAGCACGATTATTTTGGTCAACCGGAACAACGTGTGACGCTTTTCCGCCCGCTGCGCCCCCCTGTGGCGTCGACGGTTAACGTTCTTTATTGAACTTTCAGTTTTTTCGTGTTGTAAAAAAACTATTTAAACACCCTTTTATTATAGATATTGTATACAATATATATTCTATATTTATACATGACGGTTCTCTCGTGTCTCGGATTAACGTTCTCTCCGTTACCGGGAGGAACATGAGAGAACGTTAACCCGAGACACGAGAGAACCGTGAAGGTAGGACGGTGAGTATGGAACAAAGGAAAGAAAGGAGGGAGCTAAATCTTACCGTTTTATCGGAGAGAGAGAGAGAGAGGAGTCCGGTCTCTCCTCCCGGCGTCCGTCAGCTACGGAGGAGAAGCAGCTTCACAGTAAAATGGCTGAAACAAGAGAGAGGAAGAGAGGAGATGAGAGGGGAGGGGCTAAGAGAGAGAGAGAGAAACATCGAGAGAGATAGAGAGGAAGTGAGAGGGGAGGGGCTGAGAGAGAGAGGAGGGGCTAAGAGAGAGAGAGAGAGAGAGAGAGAGAGAGAGAGAGAGAGAGAGAGAGAGAGAGAGAGAGAGAGAGAGAGAGGGGGGGGAGGGGAGGGGCTAAGAGAGAGAGAGAGAAACATCGAGAGAGATAGAGCAAGTGAGAGGGGAGGGGCTGAGAGAGAGAGAGGAGGGGCTGAGAGAGAGAGAGAGAGAGAGAGAGAGAGAGAGAGAGAGAGAGAGAGAGAGAGAGAGAGAGAGAGAGAGAGAGAGGGGGGGGGGAGGGGAGGGGCTAAGAGAGAGAGAGAGAAACATCGAGAGAGATAGAGCAAGTGAGGGGGGAGGGGCTGAGAGAGAGAGGAGGGGCTAAGAGAGAGAGAGAGAGAGAGAGAGAGAGAGAGAGAGAGAGAGAGAGAGAGAGAGAGAGAGAGAGAGAGAGAGAGAGGAGGGGCTAAGAGAGAGAGGAGGGGCTAAAAGAGAGAGAGAGAGAGAGAGAGAGAGAGAGAGAGAGAGAGGGAGAGGGGTGGGGAGAGAGGGGAGGGGCTAAGAGATAGCGAGAGGGGAGGGGCTAAGAGAAAGAGAGAGGTCGGGGAGAAAGAAAGAGGGGTGGGGCTAATAGGGAGAGAGATAGAGAAGGGGGAGAAGAGAGCCATAAGGGGAGGAGTCAGAGAGAGAAGGGGGAGGAGAGAGAGAAGGGGAGGAGTCAGTGAGAGAGAGAGAGAGAGAGAGAGAGAGAGAGAGAGAGAGAGAGAGAGAGAGAGAGAGAGAGAGAGAGAGAGAGAAGTGGGAGGAGAGAAGCGGGGTTGGGCGGGGTTGGAGAGGCTGAAAACACAAAAGAAGACGCTTAACTATAACCCTGACCCTTAACTATAACTCTAAACCTTAACTATAATCCTGACTCTTAACTATAACTCTAATCCTTTACTTTAATCCTAAACCTTAACTCTAACCATGAACCTTAACTATTACTATAACCCTTAACTATAACCCTTAACCTTAACTATAACCCTGATCCTTAACTATAACCCTAAACCTTAACTATAACCCTGACCTGACCTAAACTATAACTCTAACCCTTAACTCTAACCGCAAACTATATCCCTCACAATTAACTATAACCCGACCCTTATCTATAACCCTAGTCAAGTCAAGTTAATTGTATTAGTCTAACCCTTAATCCCAGTTACTCACACATTAACCTTTCCATCCCTGAGTCCCTAGACCCACTCCAGTTTGCATACAGACCAAACAGGTCTGTAGACGACCCCATTTCCCTGGCACTACACACGGCCCTGCAGCACCTAGACAGGAGGGACACCTACGTCAGACTGCTGTTCATTGACTACAGCTCAGCGTTCAACACCATCGCTCTCTCCGAGCTGGTCCTGAAACTGAGGGACCTAGGTCTGGGCGCCCCCATCTGTAACTGGATTATGGACTTCCTGACAGGCAGGCCTCAAGTGGTGAAGATTGGGAACAACATCTCATCCACTCTGGTCCTCAACACCGGAGCACCCCAGGGCTGCTGCCTCAGTCCCCGGCTGTACTCGCTGTACACACATGACTGTACTGCCACGCACAGCAATAAGCGGATTATCAAGTTTGCAGACGACACCACAGTCATTGTGATAAGTGAGGATGATTAAACGTACAGAGATAAGGTGCTGACTCGATGGTGTGAGGACAAGAGCTCATGGTGGACTTCAGTAGCCACCGTGACACCCACTCCACCATCAGCCTGGACGGGACACCGGTCGAAATCGTCATCTGTTTCCGTTTCCTAGGACTAGAGATTTCCGACGACATGGCGTGGACTCCCAACATGGAGGTCATGCTGAAGAAGGCACACCAGCGCCACACCTATGCCCTGCGGTGCCTCAGGAGAAGCAGCATAGGCAAACGGTGGCGAGGGATTTTTTTCCGTGGCCCCGTAGAGAGCGTCCTGACGAGTGGCGTCACCGTGTGGTACGGCAACACCACTGCACAGGACAAGAAAGCCATCCAGTGGGTTGTGAAGGCGGTGGAAAAGATCATTGGGTGTGCACTTCCATGCATTGAGGACATCTTTAGGACCAGATGTTGGAAGAAGGCGATCTCCATTACAAAGGACCGCAACCACCCTGGGCACCGTCTGTTCTCGCCCCTGACTAGCAGGTTAAAGGATAGTTTTAACCCACAGGCAGTGACCTACTGAACTGCTAGGAGTGCTGCCACTATCATAACATTGTCATGGATGGACAGCTTTTTATATATCCAAAGCGCTTTACAAGTCATGCCTCAAATGTACCCATTCATCCACACATTCATCCACCAATGCAAGGTGACAGCCAGCTCATCAGGAGCAGTTAGGGTGTCTTGCTCAGGGACACCTAGACAGTTTTTGCTAGGAGGCAGAGCCGGGGATCGAACGAGCAACCTTCCGGTTGTCAGACGACCACGCTATCTTCCGAGCTACTGCCACCCCTTCATCCATATAAAATTACGCTGTCATACTTTTGCAGAACTTTCTGGACTCATTACAGCCACTGCACTGTTCTCCACTTTAAAATGACTTTTTAATGTTTTTTTGCACAATTCAACAGATATCATCCATCAGTCACTTTGTTATTTTTATTGTGTACGATATTTTTAGTGTTTAGAAAATGCATACTGCTGGAAAGAATGGGGATTCCATTGTTCGTGTTGCATATGGCAAATACAAATATTGAATCTCAAAGGGCTTCACAGGCCTACACCACCCAAACCGTAGCCCCCCAAAGGGTAAAAAAAAACCTCCCCTACCTTGAGTAAGGGATCCCTCCTTCAAGGGAGGGTGATGAGTGCAATGGGTGCCATAAGTGACAGTGTTTACACAAACATTACATTTACATTAAAGTGCATTCAATTAAATAAAAGTACAACAATCAATTTTGAGATAATGTTGTCTATGTGTCTGACGACACGACAGTGATGGGCCTGATCGCCGGCAACGACGAGACAGCCTACAGGGAGGAGGTCGGATCGCTGGAGCAGTGGTGCCAGGAGAACAGCCTCGCCCTCAACGTCAAGCACGGCCCTATCTCCATCGACGGTGTTGCATTAGAGAGGGTCAGCGGCTTCAAGTTCCTCGGCGTGCACATCTCCGAGGACCTCACATGGTCCACGCACACCCCACACGTGGTGAAAAGGGCCCAACAACGCCTGTATTTCCTCAGGCGTCTGAGGAAATTCAGCATGGGCCCCCGCGTCCTGAGAACATTCTATAACGGCACCATCGAGAGTGTTCTTACAGGGTGTATCACCGCCCGGTACGGGAACTGCACCGCACTCGAGCGCAGAGCGCTTCAAAGGGTGGTGCGGACGGCCCAGTATATGGTTGGAGGTGAGCTCCCCTCCCTCCTGGATATATACAACCAGCGGTGCGTGGCCAAGGCCAAACGCATCATAAAGACATTGCCCACCCCAGCCACGACCTGTACTCACTGTTACCGTCAGGCAGGCGATACCGCAGTATCAAGTGGTATCAAATACTCAGAGATAGCTTCCACAGTCAGGCCATCAGGCTGCTGAACAAGGGCATATAGCATATAACAATGTATATTTTATTACATTGATTTATATATATATATATAGCTCTTTTTCTGACATATTGCATTTTATATATTGCATTTTTATATATTTAACTTAGTTTTGTACTTTTTAACTTATTTTTATCCTATTCTGTTTTTTATAACTGCGGTCTGTCGTCGGGTATTGCACATAAGATTTTCACTCATTGCTTATACTTGTGTAAACTGTGAAGGGACAATAAACTTGACTTGAACTATGGTGCTGGCTGGTATCCTTCAGGTGGGGCATCCATCAGTCATGATCACCAGAGGGGGAGGTCATCACAGGGTTTAGTCATCACAGGGTTTAGTCATCAGAGGGGGAGGTCATCACAGGGTTTAGTCATCAGAGGGTTTAGTCATCAGAGGGTGAGGTCACTAAAGGGTGAGGTCATCAGGAACAGCTGAAAGGCTTGTGGTGTCCTTAATGTTAAGGTGTTGAATCGTGTCCAGACGGGCGAGAGACCTAACGAGAGGGCCTAACGAGAGAGATTGCTAAACAGAGACAACATCAAAGGGACAGAATGATTTTATTCTTGTAACAGAGTGACTTACAGCAACAACAGCGTATGTACAGTACTGCAGATCTAGGAGAACACCGGAGAACGCCCTAGAACAGGGCTCAGATACCTTGGGATAGAGTGAAATAAGGAACCAACCCAGTCTTAACTGTTCTCTGTGGCGGCCATATTGGTGAGGATGTTTTAACATCTGTTCACACACAGCTGGAATAACAGCCATTAAAGCTCTTCAAATGATGGTTCTCTAGATGTTCAGGGTCTTTTTGACAGTGAAGATGATGTCTTTGATCTGCGGGACGCTGTTGTCCTCCAGGATCTTGGCATAGGGCATGGGGATGTCCACTCCCGACACCCTGGTAACTGGAGCATCCAGGTAGTTAAACGCTGGCCCTGGAGGAGAGGAAAGAGCTCAATGTTACCATGGTAACACACTTACTACACTGTAACCATGGAAACACACCTTGGTAACACAATGTAACCAGACTAACCATGGAAACTAGAGCTGTACCTGTACATCCCTCAGTTCAAGCACAATTCCACATGCATGTCGATACATGAGCTCCCATTTGTGAGCCTTTTATTGGTTATATTTAGGGATGCAGAATACAAGGCACGTACAACTGTGGAGTGTGAATGTGGTTGGTGTCTGGTTAAAGCAGCCTCACCTGGCCCCAGTCAGACTGATGAGTCTGGGGCTTGTGAGGCTGCACACCTGTGGGTCCTTAGTAAATCAAGGAACATAGGTTAAATCACCGCCACACTTGAGAAGAGCTAGCATGGATAATCTGCTCTGTTGTAATCAAGAACATCCGCTCTCAAAAACATCGAGAATAACCGGTTTCCTCAACACCCTGTGTCTTCAGGAGGAGCTCAAAGTAGCCATTTGAATGGCTTGTGGCAGCAGCATGGTGGGAGGAGAGTCCCCGTTGGGAAAGGCTCTGCGGCTGATTGCCGAGGTGCAGGAGCGGCAGAACCAGCTGCAGCACCAACAAGACTAATTGCTGGCGGAGCTGGCCACCCGGGGATCAGAGAAAAGGGAGCTGCTGCATGACCTTCAGCGCGGGGGAAACAACCCCGGGCCCCAAAAGGCAGCGGATCCCGGTGCCATCGGTGGACGACGTGAAGGTGTTCCTGTCGGGGTTCAAGGGAAGCGCGGAGGTCTGGCTGCTCCCTCTACTCCTCGGGGGAGGCGCTCTGAATGGCCGACTGCATCGCATCCCAGCCAGGGTCTCTCAGGTGCCGGGGCATTGGTCATTGTTTACTATGTAACCCGGGAGATGAGAGTTGGAATCCCGAAAGAGATTCTAACTGATCAAGGCACTTCCTTTATGTCACATACACTATGCCAACTTCATAGGTTACTGGGGGTTCAATCGATTCATACCAGCGTGTACCATGGAGAGGTAGAGAGGTTTAACAAGACATTACATCCATGCTGCGCAAGTTTGCGCACAAGCCCATTCATGCTTGTGCGCAAGTCCGATGGGTCTATTCATTTCTGTGTCAACTGCCAAAGGTGAATAGTGTGTCACAGTTTGACACGTATCCAATTCCCTGGGTCGATGAACTCCTGGATTGGTTGGGCACAGCTTGTTCTTTTTTCCCCCGACACTAATTTTAACCAAGGGCTACTGACAGATCCCCTTGTCTCCAAAAACCAAAATCAGCTTTCTCCACTTGTAGGGGTTGTACCAATTTGAAACACTTCCATTTGGGTTGTCGGTAAACTAGGGAAGCCGGAGCGGCGTATTCCCGGGATTGACGCAGCTGTGGTTAGTGAGCATGATGAGTTGGACTATATCAACTTCCCCTCAATGAGAGCGGACCCTTAATTCCCATGGAGGAGGAGACGCCGTCGAGGTCCCTCCATATACCCATGGAGCCCGTGTTTAGGCTGCAGTTAATTGCTGGACACTTTTCATTTCCTTTTGTATTGATGTTAATTAGCAAACAATGTTTATGTAACTGCCTTTGTAATTGACATGCCTTAAAGGGCAAGAGTTTCATTCCACTGTAAGTTTCGGTATGTGGTGCTGGCTATCCAGGACATTAAATAAATATTTTTTTTAAATACTCTGAGCCTGCTCAGGTTGTCCTGCACTGTAGCCATGGTAACGCACTGTAGCCATGGTAACGCACTGTAGCCATGGTACTGCACTGTAGCCATGGTAACGCACTGTAGCCATGGTAACGCACTAACCAAGGGTAACCATGGAAACACTGTAACCGGTTTCAACCAAACTAACTGTGGAAACATTATCCATGGAAACTGACTGAAACCATAGAAACACACCATACATACTCCAACACAATGACACTGTAAGCAAGGGACTACACCTGGTGGATCCGTACCTTCCATGATGCGAGCGCAGATCTCCGCCCCGACTCCAAACTGAGGCCAGCCTCCCTCCACCGTCACCAGGTGGTTGGTCTTCATCACACTGGCCTCGATACACTCCATGTCCAGGGGCCGGATGCTACGCAGGTTCACGACCTGAACACAACACACAACACAGTCCTGTAGAGCAGTGGTTCCCAACCTGTTTTGTCTCGGGGCTAGAAGTAACCCCTAACTCATTTGGATGATTACATTTTCTCTTATATTAAACCTTAAAATTGTATTTAACCAAACTACTAATTTTTATTAAGTATTATAAATATATAATATTTTATTAAGTCACTAGAGCTTTTAATGAGACACTTGAGCTTGCTTCTCTTTCATAAGCTTTGATAGTTCTGGGGGCAATGGGGCCACAGCCGTCACTAGGCTGCTCTCCACATCCAGTCTGTTCCTCTGCTTGGTTTTGATGTGAGTCAGGGCCGAGGAGGTAACTTCACACATAGGTAGATCCAAAAGGCAAGAGTTCACACGACAACCAGCGGATGTCTGTGTGAAGCAGTAGCTGCCCATGCTCTGCCCCGCTGTCTTGACACAGAGTTTGAAATAGTCTGTGATTCGTAGGTCTGGACTGAATGAATCACCTTAACTGCGTCATCCATGACAGACCTTGGATAGAGCGTATTTAATGATGTCATCCGACAGAGGGCGCTAGAGCGTATTTAATGATGTCATCCGACAGAGGGCGCTAGAGTGTATTTAATGATGTCATCCGACAGAGGGCGCTAGAGCGTATTTACTGATGTCATCCGACAGAGGGAGCTAGAGTGTATTTAATGATGTCGGAGCTAGAGTGTATTTAATGATGTCATCCGACAGAGGGAGCTAGAGTGTATTTAATGATGTCATCCGACAGAGGGAGCTAGAGTGTATTTAACCCCAAGAATTGTATGCACAATATGTATGGCATCAGCATACAAATTGTGTTGTAATATCTTACAGTGAGGTCCCATCTCTATTAACAACATTAAAACCGGAAGTTACCTCACACTCCACGCCCTCCTTGGACAGCACCGCCGCTGCGTCCAGACAGTGGCTCACGTAGCGCGAGTGAGCGACCAGGGTCACATGACTTCCTGGAGGACAGGAAGAACCCTTCCTTATCACAACATTCTCCTTCTAACGCATATAACCACTACTAGTACACACCTGTATAATCGACTACCTAATATAACATACCAGGTACACACTTTTATAAACTGCAACCTAATTAACTTAACATGTACCTAGTTAACATACAAGATAGACAACTCTATAACCCACTACATAATTACCAGGGTTTGATGGTTTTCTAGAAGGCGTGGGTTGAACTCCTACCTTGTCTCTCAACCTTGGCCTTGCCAATGGGAATGGTGAAGTCTTTGGACTGGGACTCCTCCGACATCTCGAACGGAACGCCGTACATCAGCTCATTCTCCAGGAACACCACTGTAGAACCGGGAAGAGACATGGCTCTAGAACAGTGGTTCTTAACCTGGGTTCAATCGGACCCGTGGAGGTACTATTTATTTTATTTTTTTTATATATTATTACTATTACTATTACATTGTGTGTGGCTTTTTTTTGCGACAACCCCCCCCCCCCATTGGACTTCTCGCGATCAGGATTTTCATCGTAATATCATATTTTATTTTTCCAATTACGAAGGGTTCGGTGAATGCGCGTATGAAACTTGCGGGGTTCAGTACCTCCAAAAAGGTTAAGAACCACTGTTCTAGAACAACACCACTGAGAAGACATACGGTCACTATATGTTCTAAAACAACACCACTGTAGAACCGGGAAGAGACATGGCAACTACATGTTCAAGAACAACAAAAACGACTGGAGAACTGTAAAGAGAACCTGTGATGGAGATGGCCCAGATCTAGGCCATCTCCATCACAGAGAACCACAACCACCCTGGCACCATGTATTCTGCCCCCACCGTCCGGTAGCTGGTTCCACAGCATCCGAACAAGGACTACCAGGTTCAACGCTTTATCCACAGGCACTGTGGACGCACTTCTTTTTATTGTGTTTAGTATTTGTATAGTATTGTGTTTTAGGAAATTCATACTGCGGGAGGGAATGGGGAGTAAGTATTCCATTGTACTTGTTGCATAAATCTTGAATCTTAAATAGAACAAAACCACTGGGGACACGGGAAGAGACACATGGACAACATGTTCTAGAACAACACCACTGGAGAACTACACTGAGCTCACCGACTCCTGTAGGGTGAACTACACTGAGCTCACCGACTCCTGTAGGGTGAACTACACTGAGCCCACCGACTCCTGTAGGGTGAACTACACTGAGCTCACCGACTCCTGTAGGGTGAACTACACTGAGCTCACCGACTCCTGTAGGGTGAACTACACTAACTGACAGCTAACTGACTCACCAGGGTTGTCATCTCTGATGGCCGCCTTCAGAAGACCTCTGGCGTCCTCGGCACTCCAAGGACTGACAACCTTCAGACCGGGACAGTGACCGTACCTGAACACAACAACACACAACAAGAAGAAGACATGAACACAAAAACTAAACACACAACAAGCCATGAACACACAAATTAAAAACACACAACACATGACCTATTACTGTGAGCTACCAGGCTCGGCTAACCCACCAGGCAGCGAAACACTGAGAGTGCTGAGCAGCGACCCCGGCGGATGACCCATTGGGGCCCCTGAAGACAATGGGGACGGACTGCAAGCCAGCAGACATGTAGCAGGTCTTGGCTGCAGAGTTGATGACCTGGTCGATGGCTTGCATGGAGAAGTTAAAGGTCATGAACTCACAGATGGGCCTGAGACCTGCCTGCAGGGAGACAAGACAGACCAACGGTTACAAGACAGACTGATCCTCCAACCCCGTGTTACTGGATCCCAGAAGCCCTAAGTTGGTACTGATCAAATTAACCCTAACCGTAGAATAATATAAATATAAGTCATATATTATAGAAATTTTTATCAATGAAAGATTAAGTGAAGACGTGTTTGCCTTGATTTTTGACCCACTACTTTGGTGATTCGCAACGAAGTCTGAGGGTTGTGATTGGTCAGATTATTAACAGCAAACGTGATGAAGCAGCTCAGCTATATTCCTTTTCTGGTTCTCCTGTTGGTGTTAAAGCTCCAGCTTTCAGACAACGTTCTAAAACTGTTCAACAGTACCGTATTTTCGGGACTATAAGGCGCACCGGACTATAAGGCGCACCGTCAATGAATGGCCTATTTTAGATTTTTTTCCATACATAAGACGCACCAGACTATAAGGCGCACGCATTATAAGTCAACAAAACAGTCAGATACCGTAACTCAGTCAGGCAAACTGTATTAATACAATACAAACCAGCAGTGCAAAAACTGAACGTTATTCAAACGTTAATGTGCAGTGTGTCACGAAGAGAGTGGGAGTGGGTTGGACCCCGAACGCAGACAACGGCACAGTGGAGCGATACGAACGGCTTTATTTACAAAGCACACAACACACAAAGTCACAAAAGGGTACACGGGGAGAACTACGTGGAAGTAGCGTAGGCAGGCGACCGGGGTGCGTACTATCTCTCCGATAGTCAGCAGCCGGGCGATCACAACAGACGGGAGAACGTGCAGTATACGTAGAATAAGTAACGACCTCACGCTGGGGTAAAGGAAAGGCAACGTATATATATACCCCAGGTGAGGTGATCAACAAATGACACCGGGGGAAATTGAGTCCAGGTGTGTGTGTGTGTGTGTGTGGTGTGTGTGTGTGTGTGTGTGTGTGGCCAGCGCACGTGGCTAGGCCACGCCCCCTGCCAACCAACGTGATTGTTGACAGGGGTGTGTGCGCCACCAGCGCACGTGGCTAGGCCACGCCCCCTGCCAACCACCGTAACCGCTTTGTGCCCTCGGAAACTCTTTTTAGTCTTCTTCACTTGGCGCAGGTCTTCTTCCTGCTTCCTCCATTTCCGTACCATTGATTCATTTATATTGAATTCTCTCGCTGCTGCTCGATTCCCATGTTCAACTGCATGACTGATAGCCTTGAGTTTGAACTCTGCGTCGTAAGCGTGTCTCTTCAAAGGCGCCATTTTTGGGTCTTTATTTGTGTGGTTGTACACGGCGCCGTTAATTGGTTGATCCATATATAAGGCGCACCGGACTATAAGGCGCACCGTCGGTTTTTGAGAAAATTTACGGTTTTTAAGTGCGCCTTATAGTCCCGAAAATACGGTAAGTACAAAGACTCACTGGAAGACTCAACATCTGTTACTGTACTGCCTGACCTATCAACACCTTCAGACCACATGTGTGTGGGCTCAGGTGTGCGACCAGAGGTCTGTTGGCTCAGGTGTGTTGGTTGGAAACTTACCATAGCAGCTCCAACGGCAATGCCAGTAAACCCCATCTGTAAACACACAGAAACAAGTTAACCAGGAATTGATCGATTAATCTCAATCAAACACCGCTAATCTCTAGTTCTTGTAATACAAATATATATTGTATTTTCATGGCATTGACAAAAATAAATGATTTGTCTATGGACTGACCTCAGTGATCGGAGTGTCAATAATACGTTGATCTCCATACTTCTTCCACAGACCTCGGCTCACCTGCGCACACACACACACAATTTCAATACATCTTCCACACACCTCGGCTCACCCACGTGTATGTATGTATGTATGTATGTATGTATGCATGGACCTCTGACCTTGTAGGCTCCATCATACTGAGCCACCTCCTCCCCAAGAAGGAACACTCTTTCGTCCCTCTCCAGCTCCTCATCCATGGCCTGGTTGAGGGCATCGCGTACCGTCACCTGGACGCACACATACTCATTTATACAACACACAAATACTCATCAATACAACTATATATATATATATATATATATATATAGATATAGATATAGATATAGATAGATATATATAGATATATATATATATCTATATAGATATAGATATATATAGATATATATATATATTTATATACAGTTGTTGAACTTGGTCCAATATTGAGACTTCACAAACATCTTAATGTAACCCTTTGGGGGCGGTGGCTCCTGTTAATGACTTTAAATAGTTAGTTGTTTACCAATTACAGCTTGGTTAAACAATAGCAAACAGACCGGATCAAGTGTAGGTAAAGAAGAGGAAACGTTGTATTTATCGTTGATGTCAGACACCTACATATATATTATAATAACGTTCAGGAGCGGTCAGTGGTAAAAACAAACTCGCTGAGAGGACATAAACAGGATCTGTCGGCCCAACGTGTTAAATGAAGACGTATCTGATGTGTGGTTTCTCAATATTGGACCAAGTTCAAAAACTGTTGATGTGAACATAGTGCCCAGGTTGAAAAATCATCATGTTACCCTTTAAGTAAAATAATAGCAATACAGATTCGGTAGTCTTTTTAAATCTTGTATTCAGCAACAAATCTCAGCAAATTAATTTGATGTGAGAGAGCTTACTTCTGATTGACATAGTAACATAGATTGTATAAAATGCATAACAGCTTCTGATTGTAGACTAATAGAGGATATATAGACAGATAGACAGATCGATAGATAGATAGATGATAAACAGACAGAGTAGAGATGATCGATGGATAGATCAATAGATGATAAACAGAGTAGAGATGATCGATGGACAGATGATAGATCAATAGATGATAAACAGACAGAGTAGAGATGATCGATGGATAGATGATACATCAATAGATGATAAACAGACAGAGTAGAGATGATCGATGGATAGATGATAGATCAATAGATGATAAACAGACAGAGTAGAGATGATCGATGGACAGATGATAGATCAATAGATGATAAACAGACAGAGTAGAGATGATCGATGGATAGATGATAGATCAATAGATGATAAACAGACAGAGTAGAGATGATCGATGGATAGATGATAGATCAATAGATGATAAACAGAGTAGAGATGATCGATGGACAGAGTGACAGAATAGAGTGATCGGTAGATCGAGATATATAGACAGATAATAGAAGACAGATTGGAGCTCCACATAACAAAAAATAAAACAAAAAACATGACATGACAGTTATCTGTACACCTTGACCCCCACGGACACCACCATCACACAGCCGTCCATGTGGTACAATAGGTATAATAGTATAATATACTAGTAAACATTATACCACTACAGACCTGTGCTGCCGCCGGGGAGCTCCTGTGAATCTCCCTCCGCAGGAGAACGGACACGACGTTCTGTGAAACGCAACCAGACGTTATGAAAACCAACTATATCAAGCTATAAAGTTATTATGGCTACAATAAAACATATTTTTGTGTGTTATTTACCCTTCCAGAACGGAGCACACACCTCACAGGACGCCATCTTGACTGACACTGTCCTCTGTCAAGCGACAGGCGGGCCTTCTACGTCATAGCACATATCAGCCAATCACAGTAGTCGTTGATGACGTGTAAACCAATCAGAGAACGTCGTTGAGGTGAAAGCCGGAAGAGGACCTCAGTACTACGAACGGCTCCCAAGGACACGCGAACCGCAGAAGAACATTTACAGAATAAAATGTTTTATATTTATATTAGGATTTTTGTATTTTACTAGACCCACATTGATGTTTTTTCTTAATTTTTAAAAACTGCTTTGGCAATGTAAATGTTTAAAATGTAAATTAAATATGTCAATGTCAAGCTTTTTGAACTGGATTGGATTGGTATTCGTTCTAATCCGTTATTGTTATTTTAATCACATATTTTGTAAATATATCGTTTTATTCATTTTATGTAAAAACAATTACATTATACATTTAATTTGAAAGTATTGTAATTTATGTGTATGTTATATGTGTATGTGTGTCATTTAAAGGTGCTACTAAAATGGCATGTAGACTAATCATTTGTCTATCAAATAAAGTCCACAGAGGTTTTAGAAAGGTGCTGAAAATCATCAGTTTCTGTAAAAATAAAAAGATTTTAAAAATGTTGACGGGTCCGAAATTAATGTTTTGTTTATCTTTAAACTGTGTGACCTGTGAGCAGTATAAACAACGTTGGAATCAGGTGGTCTCTGTGAGCCAATAGGATAACAATGTTGGTACCACGTGGTATCTCTATGAGCCAATAGGACATGTTCGTATAATGTTGGGGGAGAGAGAGAGAGAGAGAGAGAGAGAGAGAGAGAGAGAGAGAGAGAGAGAGAGAGAGAGAGAGAGAGAGAGAGAGAGAGAGAGAGAGAGAGAGAGAGAGAGAGAGAGAGAGAGAGAGAGAGAGAGAGAGAGAGAGAGAGAGAGAGAGAGAGAGAGAGAGAGAGAGTCATCATATACAGTGTCAATCACAGCTGTTCATTAATCAATACATTTTTATATAGAGCGAGAGACATTTCAGTTATTACATGAAACCAATATGAAAAATTAACAGGCAAATCAATATGGTTGGCATGGCTGTCCAGGAGGAGCAGAGGAGGTCCCGGGTGGTCCTGCTGGGTTCTCTCAGGTGACAATTAAGGCTTTTAGAGATTAGGTCCAATGCCCAATGACAGGAGTCACTTCATACCGAGATGTAGACAGAAAACACTCCCAGGGTACTGCAGGGTGGTTCAAAGTACTGCAGGGTTCAGAGTACTGCAGTGTTCAGAGCATTGCAGTGTTCAGAGTACTGCCGGGTTCAGAGTACTGCCGGGTGCAGGGTATTGCAGGATACAGTGTGTCTTGCAGTCCAAGGCATTTTCTTAATCCCAGTGTGTGTGCGTGAGAGTGGGTGTTGGGTAGGTGCTTGGTACTTGGTGTGTGTTGGGTGCTGTGTGGATGTGTGCTGGGTCCGTCTGGTCTGATGTTCATCATGCGGCAGTCGCAGGGGCTGAAGGGAAAGCTCACTGTTCTGGCCAATCACTGCAGGGCTGCTGTGTGTAGCCATGGTAACGGTGTGGAGAGGATGTGATGTCACATGAGAGGCCGGCTGTGGTCCAGAATCTCGATCTTCTTCAGGTGGACTTTACTGAAGCCCTGGATGGAACTGAGGAAAGCCCCACGACCTTCAACCCCATTGGAGGAGGGCGGGGCAGGGGGCTGGCAGGAAGGAGGAGCAGGAGGAGCAGGAGGAGCAGGAGGAGCAGGAGGAGCAGGAGGAGGAGGAGCCTGAAGTCCTGTAGAGATTAGAGGAGAAGAAGAGTGAACAACCATGGAGGCACCATGGTTGTTCATACCTCTTAGCATGATGAACCTACCTGCTACCATGATGAACCTACCGACCCCCTACCACGATGAACCTCTCTACCTCCTACCATGATGAACCTCTGTACCTCCTACCACGATGAACCTCTCTACCTCCTACCACGATGAACCTCTCTACCTCCTACCATGATGGACCTACCTACCTCCTACCATGATGAACCTCTCTACCACGATGAACCTCTCTACCATGATGGACCTACCTACCTCCTACCATGATGAACCTCTCTACCTCCTACCATGATGAACCTCTCTACCTCCTACCATGATGAACCTACCTCCTACCTCGATGAACCTGCCTCCCTCCTACCATGATGACCCTGCCTCCCTCCTACCATGATGAACCTACCTACCTCCTACCACGATGAACCTACCTACCTCCTACCACGATGAACCTCTCTACCTCCTACCTCGAACCTACCTCGATGAACCTGCCTCCCTCCTACCATGATGAACATACCTACCTCCTACCATGATGAACCTACGTACCTCCTACCATGATGAACCTCTCTACCTCCTACCACGATGAACCTCTCTACCTCCTACCTCGATGAACCTACCTCCTACCATGATGAACCTGCCTCCCTCCTACCATGATGAACCTGCCTCCCTCCTACCATGATGAACCTACGTACCTCCTACCATGATGAACCTCTCTACCTCCTACCTCGATGAACCTACCTCCTACCTCGATGAACCTGCCTCCCTCCTACCATGATGAACCTACCTACCCCTCCTACCTCGATGAACCTCTCGACCTCCTACCTCGATGAACCTACCTCCTACCATGATGAACCTCTCTACCTCATACCTCGATGAACCTCTCTACCTCATACCTCGATGAACCTCTCTACCTCCTACCACGATGAACCTCTCTACCTCCTACCTCGAACCTACCTCGATGAACCTGCCTCCCTCCTACCATGATGAACATACCTACCTCCTACCATGATGAACCTACGTACCTCCTACCATGATGAACCTCTCTACCTCCTACCACGATGAACCTCTCTACCTCCTACCTCGATGAACCTACCTCCTACCATGATGAACCTGCCTCCCTCCTACCATGATGAACCTGCCTCCCTCCTACCATGATGAACCTACGTACCTCCTACCATGATGAACCTCTCTACCTCCTACCTCGATGAACCTACCTCCTACCTCGATGAACCTGCCTCCCTCCTACCATGATGAACCTACCTACCCCTCCTACCTCGATGAACCTCTCGACCTCCTACCTCGATGAACCTACCTCCTACCATGATGAACCTCTCTACCTCATACCTCGATGAACCTCTCTACCTCATACCTCGATGAACCTCTCTACCTCCTACCTCCTACTTCGATGAACCTCTCTACCTCCTACCTCGATGAACCTCTCTACCTCCTACCATGATGAACCTACCTACCTCCTACCACGATGAACCTGCCTCCTACCATGATGAACCTCTCTACCTCCTACCTCGATGAACCTCTCTACCTCCTACCTCGATGAACCTCTCTACCTCCTACCTTGATGAACCTCTCTACCTCCTACCATGATGAACCTACCTACCTCCTACCACGATGAACCTGCCTCCTACCATGATGAACCTCTCTACCTCATACCTCGATGAACCTCTCTACCTCCTACCTCGATGAACCTCTCTACCTCCTACCTCGATGAACCTCTCTACCTCCTACCATGATGAACCTCTACCTCCTACCACGATGAACCTGCCTCCTACCATGATGAACCACTCTACCTCATACCTCGATGAACCTCTCTACCTCCTACCTCGATGAACCTCTCTACCTCCTACCATGATGAACCTCTCTACCTCCTACCACGATGAACC